>OX439472.1:57411013-58125519 GCA_949320105.2 Crepidodera aurea | reverse complement strand
CCATTACCTTCTCACGCGTATGCCACGTGAGTAATGACGAATCATGTTGTAATAAACAGTTTTTTTGGTAGTGAATTTATTTAACTATGTTGTAGTCAGTAGAATATACATTTTTAAATCCCAGTTTAATCAATCTTCAAAAAAAATTGTATCTAAAAGCACCCCTGGCTATGAAACATTTAATGTTCTGAGTATAAAAACATTTGTAGCTAGGAAAATCAATTCTAAAAGGCCAGTCCTAAGTGAACCTTCACATGTCAAAAAAATGTTCATCCAAACGTTCAGATGTTAAATGGACCTCAAATAAATTTGAAGCAAAACTCAAATTGCTTCAAGGTGCGAATACGAATTCTCCAAACAAACGCCTACTAAAATCGCTTTATTTATCCCAATATGAAATATATAATAAAAGAAACACGAATGACAAACATCGACAGCTTTTCGATAAAAGTTATATACAGGGCTGGATTATCCCATTGCTGAATTATATAGTACAAAATGCACATAACCGATGATTTCGGGTTGTTGCCCACTATATTTTTCTTTAAAATAGCTTTCTTTCAAATATCTCATAGTAAAATCAAAATATTTGATATTTCAAACTTTAAAACTTTATAATTTGATTTGATTTGAGTCACAGCACTGCTAGGCTTGGCTTAAAATCAAATCAAACTTGTGAATCTCTACTTATAGCGAATTTCTTCAGCTATCTTACAATGTTAATTCTGTCTAAAACTCCAATAAATAAAAGTATTTTTTATACTGATAAAGTCTGGAAATCACTTTTCTTTTATTTCACTGTAGTCACTCCAATAACAAGTGTATTTGTTCAGTTATATATTAAATTGACAGTATATTGCAATGAAAAATAATCACACTGTATATTAAAAAAACGGTAACCAGGGAAGGAGGTAAAAAAAAAGGATAATGAGAAGAGTGATGAAGATGATTGACGTTGACATAAATTGAGAGCTGTAAAACCTTAGATCATATATGCTTCGCTAGATACGGCATCCTAGTGTTTGTTTGGCTCTAGAGGGGTAAAGACGAGAGGGGGTGAAGGGGCAATAGCGTACCATGATACAGTGGCGTACCATTCGGAATATTTTGTTACAGTGTAATATATTGTCATATTTATACAACACATATTTCATTTTCTAAGGATTGAGTGACTGTAGGTTACAGTAAAATGGGAATTAATGTGAATCGAAAATAAATAAAATAGCATGCATACGAAAATTTTTTGGAATGGGAATAATCTGAGAGGTTGAATACCATCATCTTGCGCTTCTGTACATATTTTTTTATAGCAAATTAAAAATCCCATTGATTATAAACTCGTTAATATAGAAAAAACAAAATGAAAAGTTGGTAGGTATATTAATACAAAAGATACCTACGTCAAAAATGAACCTTCATATAGATTAGGTTGAGTAATAAATGAAAAATTTACTGATGAACATGGTTTATTTTAATAAAACATAAATTGACATACAATAGATAGATATTTAAACAATTCATTTACAATTCAAATAAAGTATACATAATTTACGTTTAGTTCTTATTTTCACTTCCTGTTCTATCCAACAACACGTCTATGGAATACATACCGATAACAGCACCTTTCTCAAATTTGATGTTGTATACTTAACAAGGCTTTGGCATTTTGTTGAGAAATGCGACAACTGTTCTCTAAACTAATTGTACCTAGCAAAAACTTTCAAAAAACTATAAAAATACACAAGATTGGCACAATAATTCCCAAAAAACAGAATATCTGACATCTGTCAAAATTTACGATATGAGCGGGTATCGTCGAAATTTGAAATCGACCAATCAGTGGGATGGTAGTCTAACTCCCTCCTGTACACCACAACAAATAACCTGAATACCGTATTTAGCGTAGCACATATGATCTAAGTGTAAAACCATCCTGTTTTTTGTTAGTTATTAAAATTATTTAAAATACTCCTTGAAATATCATTCTCCAAAACAATCGAGAAAAAAACCTACATTTTTGGGGGCTCATCCGGGATCGAGAAAGAACATTGAAGAGCTAACAACGAGTTGACATTTGTTCCTGATGTTTGTCAAACCGCATATTTAAGGAAGTTTTACGACAAAAAAGATTCAAAGACATATTCATTATAGCAAGAAGACTTAAAGTACGATGGACAATTGACGATAGACGAATCAAGAAAAAGTATATTACGTATAATAGACGTAGTATAGACGGCAGAAGAAGAAATTCTAAAGTATTTAGTTTGAAAGAATATATAGTTATAGTTATAAACTAATTTTTTTAAAAACTATATTTTGTGGTGTATAAACGTAACAATATTCACGTTTATCATGACAATTGATTTCAATATATATAAAAATAAATAATAAAACAGTTCCTGGAAAGGGACATTTTGTTGGCAAACAAGAAATCAAGCTCCGACCCTGATTGTAATGGATCAGACGCGGCGTTTCAAGCTTCGCTGGACCCAAAAATGCCAATTTTGCCCAAAAAGTTCTCGACTTTTGATTTAGCCGTATTGATTATGTTTTAGTCGCATCTCGGTTCTTCGTTCAAGTTGTTTAGTTTTATATCGGTACCTGGAGCTTGTTATTTTTTACGAGTTTCCTACCTGTCCAAAAAGGCACTCACTGTAAAGCGGATAAACACAAGCGTGTTTTGTTGGAGGGAATAAGTTTAAACCACTCACAACCAGAAGAAATTTCAATTAAAGTGCAATTACGTTTGTTTTAAACACAAGTTTTTTACCAAAATTTAGATATTTAAAAAAATACATATAAAATATTTTTTTAAAAACAAAATTATTATTTGGCCGCCTAATAATTATGGGAAAAAAGCACTAGGAGTAGTTGTTTTATTTTCAAACACGATGTGTCCCAAAAAGTTTTATACAAATGAAGAAAAAGTTTATTTTACATATCACAAAAAAGATATATTCTTGATAAAAATCTCTGCAAGTCTTTTAAATCCATAATCCCGAACCATCAATTTGGTTTCCGCAGTAAACGTGGAACAACCGAGCAAATTCATCGTATAGTCAACAAAATTAATAAAGATCTGGATGCCAAAAGACATATCTCAAGCATTCCATAAGGTATGGCACAGCGGCCTACAAGACAAACTAAATTTAGATATTTATTTATTTGACTACGTTACAAAATAACATCTGTTTATAGCAGGTCATAATCGTGTTGCATTTTAAATGTAAAGTTTTAAGTATGTAATGTAAAAAAATATTTAAAAATATAAAAAAAAATATACATTTAAAAAAAACACTGACACACAAGAGGTGAGTATATTCATGTTAAAGAATGCAAGGATATGGATTCACAGTGTTCGAGATATTCATTTACAGAGTAGAAGCAAAATCTTAATAAATATTTTTTTAAGTTAGTTTTAAATAGATTTAAACTAAGAGATTTAAAATGATCAGGCAAGACATTATATATGTTATAGTCAATAGAATTTTTTTGTGATTTACTTAGACGATATCGAGCTGTTCTGATATTATTTGCTCCCCTTGTATTGTAATTGTGTAAATCAGACTGCTTAACTAAATCATCGATTTTTTTATGTATTTCAATAAGAACGTTATATATCCACAAAGTTGGTAGAGGCATTATTTTATATTTAATAAATAAAGGTTTACATGAATCTAAATAGCTAACATTAGCAATAATTCTAATCGCTTTTTCCTGCAACCTAAAGACTTTAATTGCACCAGAAGAATTCCCCCAAAGAATGACACCATAATTTAAGAGTGGAAAAGAGAAAAATAAATTGTTTTTAGAGTACTTCTACTTGTAATGTTTTTCAAATGTCTAAGTAAAAAGACGGTACTAGATAGTTTGTTTTTTAAGTGATCGATATGACTGCCCCAAGTTAATTTGTTATCAATTGTTAAAACTAATAATTTTACCGTAGTTGAGTTTGTAAATGAATGTAAGGAATTTGAAGATAAAAATAAACTTTGAGTTTTATCACCGTTTAATTTTAGTTTATTGGCTAAAAACCATGTTTGTTAACTTTTTTCAATGATCTTTGATGTAATTTCTAGAATTTCATACTCTTTTTCAGAAAAAATAAAATTAGTATCGTCCGCAAACAACACGGACTTTTATGGTAACATATGATTGGGTAAGTAATTTACGTATATGATAAAAAGTAAAGGTCCAAGGACTGATCCTTGAGGAACCCCGTGTTTATTTTTTTTAGAATCTGATAGCAAGTTGTTATAACTAACTGCTTGGTACCTGTCAGTTAAATATGATTTAATAAGTGTCAGAGGAATTCCTCTAATAATATTGTAGTTTATGAAATAAGATGTCGTGAGAGACACAGTCAAAAGCATTCGGGAGGTCACATAACGTTATTGCAGTGTGATTACCCTTCTCCAGACCTTCGACTATGCCACTCACTACATCTAAAAGAGCCTGTGTTATAGAGCGATCTTTCCTAAATCCAAACTGCGAAGAAGTACCTTCCTCACCTCCACTATCAGCTACTTAAATCATACTTAACAGACAGGCATTTTCTAGTAAAGCAGGGTAGTGATTATAGCGATTTACATCCCGCTCACGCTGGCGTTCCCCCAACAACAAGAACCACAATGACTGCAACATATGCTGATGACATTGCTCTACTGGCACCTCACACAAACCCGACATCGGCATCAGTGAACCTACAAAACAACTTAACTAAAATTCAACACTGTCCACCCATATGATATTCACCTACGCAGAGAAACATGCCCTCCAGTACGTTTTAATAACTGCCAACTCCCTCAAGCTTAGGATGACAAATACCTTGACATGCATTTAGACCGACGCCTTACCTGGAAGAAACATATATTCATCAAGCGTAAACAACTTGGTATCCAACTATGGGGCACCGCCAGGAATTCTAACATAGCAATCCTTCAGAGGTTCCAAAATAAAGTCTTGAGAGCCATTGGTGATGCGCCTTACTAAGTTTCCAATGAAATACATGAATGGAGTGACAGTGCATCCAAATGTGTTAGTTAACCAGTTAAGTGGTAGTGAAAACAACGAAGTGCGTAGGCTGAAACGTCTGCTGCCAGTGGACCTAATTGCAGATATCAGATAAGCTTAATCTTAAGTCGTCCAATACTTAATCTAACTTGCGCCAGCAAACAAACTCTAGATTAAAAATAGATTTAACTATTGAAAGAGATCACTCACTGTTATACCAAACGCTTATTGACACTGTAGGCAGATTGCAGATCTCTCTGAGAGTAAAAAAAAAGTAATCAAGAATAAAACTTTTAAAAGATTTACTTCCAGCTTCCATTTCCTGGAACACATAGGATTCCCAGAGCTTTTTGGACGAGAGTTAATGTAGCAGTCGACCAACATAAAATATAAGAAATGTGCGCGACAGCCGGCGTATCTAATATTCGATTGAACCACTGTTGGTTTCAACAGGATGATTCTACAAGTGCACGACCATTGACACAATTTCTACTGATCGATTAATATCTACACGTGGTAAAATCAAGTGACCTCCCAGTACACCAGATTTATCTCCGTATGATTTTTTTCTTTAGGGATATCTGAAGAAAATTAAGATTACTTCACAATATATTCTGTATTTCCATAAATAAACCATATTTTATATTAGTTGACAAAGTATTTGCAGCTGTATTTACCTAACATTAATAAAAAATTGGTTATTTGTTTTATTTGTCCAAATTTTAAAACCAGTCCCAGGCAAATGAAATCAACATTTAAGTAAACCCTCGTATTTTATTTTGTTTGTCATATTTAATATAATATCCCATATTTGCCAAAGTGTACTTTCAAGTTTAGAAAGTCGATCCTATTTATAAGGAATTCAAACTCTAATATTCTTGGTATTTGAATACAAAGGACTCTGAAGAGTTGTTTTGAGTCCGTGTTTAAACTTGATGTTAAGGAATGTTTGTAGGAGACCATAACTACGTAGGGACGAGGCGCGTATCAAAGAGAAGCAAAAGTATTGTTTGGATATATATAAATTGAAAGCAGTGAGTCCTTTGTTGTAAGATTATTTTTATTTAAAAAGAATTTGATGTACCCATTTTAGCAAAATAAAATAAGCGAACTATTTAATTATCCTACTTTTAATAATGTTTTTATCGCATTAAATCTTTATTGTACCTGGTAGTACCTGGGTGTTACTATGGATAGAACGCTATCCTTCAAACAGCACTGCCATAATACTCGGCAAAAAGTGACAGCCAGGAACAACCTAATAAAAAAACTTGCTGGAAGTAAATGGGGCGCTAAACCTCAAGTCCTGAGAACATCTGCACAAGCACTCTGCTTCTCTACAGGAGCCCATCCAAACATGCAAAACAGGTTGACGTTGCTCTCAATCAAACCTGTAGAATTATCACTGGGTGCATGAAAGCTACCCCCCTGGTAAAACTCTATAGAGCGGCAGGTTTTTCAACACCAACCTAACGCAAAAAAGGCATTGAACATGTTGAGAAGTTTAAGCAAGTGTTTGATGAGCGCCATATCCTACACGGACATCAAGAACCAATGATGACATTAAAATCCAGAAATAGTTTCCTTCAGTCTGCTCCACTGGACCTACCAGATAATTTTCCCCAGTCGGAACTTCCCTCATCAGGCTCTACCCTGACCTAGAAAACCTGGAAAATATTAAACCTAATAAGAACAGGAGTGGCACCGGTGAAATAGAAAATGATCAGATAGGGGATACAGGAAGACCAATCAAACCTTTGCGATTGTGGCGAAGTGCATAATGTGCCCTGCGACGTGTTCCACAGATGATATGTGGATTTCCAACGACAACGCTATTAAACGCTATTAACGTAGCCCGCTACTGGGCTAATAAAAGATTTTAGAAGATTCGGACTCGAAAAAGTAAAAGTAAGTTCAATTAGCATTTTTCAAAATTTTGAATTCAAATTCAAATTCCAAGCAAATCCTAACATTAATTACGTGGAACAGGTCTTCTTAGAGCCTGATCAGCTTACAGAACTAGCTCCAAAACGGATAATAGGCTTTCTAAAAAAGATAGTATTGCATATTACAAGAAATTGGTCCACGTACATGGCTGCTAACTAGAATAAACCGCAGTACCTTGGGCACAATGCTAGAAGATCAGGAACAATGGAACGACTAATCATAGAAGGGAAAACCCTCCAAGTGGCAGATCTCCAACTAGATGGGTAGACCAAACAAAACACTTAATAAATATGAGACTGCATGATGCTGAAGGGATTGCACAAGATAGGCAAGCATGGAATCAACTGCTGAATCAAATATAAATGGTGTCACTACATCCTTTGGAGGATAATGGAAAGAGGGGGAAGGATTGCACTGTGAGTGTTTTGTACTTCTTAGGGTAAGCAAGAGGAGTGAAGAGTGGTTTACAGTACAAAAAGCTCCTAAAGTCCATTTTTAAAAAAGGACATGTTCCTTTAAATCACAAAAAAAAAATATTTGTAATTTTAAATGTAAAATAAAATAATTTTACCCATATGATGAAACGCCAATGAGAAAAAAGAGTCAAAAGGTTCGGGACATTCCGCCCGTCAGTTACGAAGTTTTATTTCATGGTAATAGAAGATAAAAGTTTTAAAATGGTCGAGTGAGGTATTTCGGGTCCCAAACTGAAATATAAATGATTTGGAGAAAGGGTTGAATTTTTTAACGAAATATCCTCACCCTATTTCGGATTTTACTGGAATATTTCAGAGTGTGGATGATTCACAGTTTATCTAAAACATTCGCCAGACTTTCACAAAAGAAGCGAGTCATTTACGGGAATTGTTGTAAATAAAAGGGTTGATTATTTTTATCACATTTCTTTTGTATTGTTTAGAATTAAAACAAAACACAATAAATCTAGCCGACAATGATATTTGTCAAACATAAAGATTTTTATTTTTTTGGCAATTTATCAAAAAATAAATATAAAGCTGATAAGCATAAGTGCTTAGTTTACTTGTTTCGCAGAAGAAAATATAATTGAATAATAAATATAATAATAATAATAATAATACAAGCCGTTAATGTATATGTTGAATAAAATAGGACCAAGTATGGATCCTTGCGGTACGCCATATTCAACAACTCTTGCACTGCTAAGTACATCATCTATTCTCACAGTCTGTTGTCTATTGGTGAGGTAATTTTAAAAAGATTTAAATAATTATTTCGTATACCAATATATTCCAAGCACTGCAGGAGTAGGTGATGACTAACAGTGTCAAATGCTTATGAAAGATCCAGAAATATACACAAACAGTGCTTGCTTTCATTAAGTGATTCACTTACTTGTGAAGTTAAGGCAATAATGGTGTCTTGTGTGGATGTTTTCTCTCTAAAACCAATCGGTTTTTACCTCGATTACGTACTTGTGCATAGTTTCAGTTTCATGAGATTTTTGTATCGTTTTGTTACTTTGTTTCGCCTCGAAGAACTCGTCAAAATTTTTGTAATCTTTCCGTAAAACTAATATACTTTAATGTGAACTTCGGTTGTCAGAAAAACATTCTCCAGCGTAACGAAATGTGTATCCCTGTTAGCGGGTGTAAATATTTTGGGTTTACCATTTACTAATTAATGATTATTTGAAAAATTAAACCTCCAATTTTACCCTAAAGCAACTTTATAACAATATAAACAAGACTTTACGAAATTTCAAGAATGAAATTAACTCACTGTTTACAAAATAAACGTTTCAATCGTATTAATAAAGCTTGTTTCGGAATCTCCCAACGAAAATGAAACGATGAGATCGTCAAACAGTATATAAAAGGGACGTAATTAAATTGGAAAATAAATTCAATTAAATCCGAAATCTTGTATAAATAGATGGGCTATTCAATAGAATTAGGCGGAACGTTATTACATTATATATTCACGGTTCTTAAAACCGGTGATAATATTTCAAATTAAGTCATTTGGTTTGTTAAAAGTTCGTTCTTCTCTCATATTTATACGATACTCGAGTGTTACCTCTGTTAATAAAGTTAGTTAATAAAAAATGGTACCTTCATCTATAAAAAATATATCTATAATATCAAGAGATTCGGTTGGGTATTAAATCCTGATTACAAAAATATCTATTGTAGTGTCATCAAATCCATAATCGCAAAAAAGATTTATTTAATTCATGTACCTATATGATACTAGTCAGATATATCAGTCCGTCTCTCCTAAATCAGCCTTAGCGCCATCCATACAGAATCATTAGCTAGGCAAATACAAGTGGATAATGTGCGAAAAAAAGAGTTCAAAAATAGAAGGTATTGAAATGTATACAGTCACATATCCGATCTTTACTTTGTCATTATCCCACCCAACATTTAAAACCCAACATTTAAAATTCCATTACTTATTATTAATGGCCGAAAATTATAAAATGTCGTCAGTTAAATAACATTTCATTGAACGTTAAAAATAGCTTCCATTAAAGTGGATTAATAACAGTGACATTTTAATTGTTCTTTTTTTCTTTGCCTCAATTTTCTGCACATTTTTGGTAAAACGTGACGCAAATAAATATTAATTTACGTTATTTTATAAAACGGATCCGAAGGTCGAGTGTTCACATGCTTCTAATTAACTTTTATTATTGTAATGGAGAACTTCCAGCTGTTGTTTCAATTGAGAAAATTGGAGTGATATTTCTGCATTTTTTTCTTTATTCGCAAGTCTAAAAATAGAAAAGTTTCGTATCAGATATAGGAGGATCTACGAACTCACTTAATTTTAATTTCTTACGGTATCTGAGAAAAAACTAAAAATATTGTGATGCAAGTGAATCATTAGTGTTAAACACAAAGTTCCTAGTAATTTTATATTGATTTTTTTTATTCATTTGGCCAAAGAGCTATAGTAAAATGCTTCTAGGTTTAGGTCATTCTTCTTATCTTGCTTCGAAACTAGGGCTTTGAAAATCACACATATTTTGAGGTAAAAAATAAAAAATATATCCAATAATTACAATTTCTTGTAATAAACATTCAACTCATTGATTTTAGTGAATTTTATTCAAAATTTCACTTACTCATTTAATCTTATTTGTCATCTCTTTTACTAATTACTTTTATTGGGGTAGTTCAACTTATTATATTCTTTATTACTGGTATTATTAGTTTATTAGTTACCTCAATTACTGGATAAAAACTCCTCCATTCCAAATACTCAACTCATTAAAAATGTACTAAACAAAAAGCATCGAAATTTCAAACTCACTTTTAGCAATATTCCATAATCATTTCAGTAAAATAATTTGGACCAAAGCCAAATACAGAACAGGATATAAAAAGAAAGACTACAAATTAGCTGAAAGCATTTTTCGACTCTGTCAGATCAGAACGATATGGGACATGTCCGAAAAGATAAAGGATAACAGTGCGGAAGGATAATGAGGGAACGTTCTAAAGGATAAATGCGCAATTACATATTATTTACATTTCAGTTTATATTTAGTAAAATGTTGATTGTTGGTTTTGGGGCGGTTTTGATATATTTCTGTGATGTTTGGAGGAGTTGAAGTAAATGTTTCACTTGTATCTTTACTACTACTATCCATATTTTCAATTTAGTTCGTGCAAACTTATTGAGTTTATTGCGTTTAAGAACTGTCAGTTGCTGGCAGTGAAGTTTTATAAAACTGTCAAAGCCACCTAGACGCTTTAACGTTTTCACCTGACATTTTATTTCATGAAAACTGAAAAAGTCATAATGTCGTACTGTTGCGACATCGATGTCACGGAATCAAGAGAGGTTTGATTTTTCGTGACATTTTTTGAAGATTCGTTCATTCTCGTGCTTTGTCGTGACATTTCGGGACTATCAGGAGGACGTTTTGCAATATTCGCAATGGAAAAGTTGAATATTGAGGAATTTTTGAATCGTTACGAAAAACAGCCGTGTTTATAGAATAAAACAGACCCGAAATTTAAAGATCAGCAGGCCAGAAGCAATAGCGAAGAAGTAGAAGCCAAAATAGTTTCACTTGACGCCATCTTAAACTGCATAGAAATGCCGTGGCATTATATGAAAATTATATGAAAACACAAAAGCGACATTACTCTTAATGTCATGATATAAAAAGTCACGACTTTATGTCACGTGAAAACGAACCTTAACGACTTACTGCCAGTGTTCTTGTCTATGAAATCTGTATGCCGTAGGAAATATATGTTTCTTCGTCTTCTTCTGAAACAACTTGCAGTTGTGTATTTGTAACGTTATCATCGGATATTAGGAATAATGTTCATTTTTGAATATTGAAAACTAAATTATTTAATCTCAGCGTTACCTCGATAATGTTTTTGCAAACTCGATTAAGGAACTCGTAGGAACTTTCGAAGTGACGTTAGCGCCTTCTTTCTTGTACAGATTGATAAATATTGAACTAGTCTTCTAGATCAGTCTTGGTGTGATATTTAACAGGGTAAGTGTGTTTATAATCTTGAAAACGTTTTAAAAATCTCATGCTTTGATAATTCGTTATAATTAATCTTAGAATATTTTTTCAATCGATTAACTTTTGATATATTTTATAACGAATTATTGTTAAACAATATTTATATATACTGCTTATATTTATTTGCAAATCATACTGATGATTTGCAATTTGCTTTAAATTAGTTTCTGCGGAGATACCGCCATTTTGCATAAGGATATTCTATTTTTATATCCAACTAACATATAATGATAATTTAAACACACTCCCCTGGTGAATATTATAGCAAGATTCGCCGGTTAATTTAATATTTTTTTGTCTTTTCTGGAATATAATCCTTTAAAATTTTTGATTTTAAGGTTAAGGCTATAGATGCACTGTTTCTTAACGTTTATTCAATTAATTTCAATTACAGAACTGATATAAATTACTAATAAATATCCAAATTTCTTCCTAATTATATTTTGTTTTTAGTAATTTAGTTTTAAATTTAATTACATCTATAAATTATTAAGTACGTTAGTTTTAAAATAACTAAATTTAATGGAATAATTGTTTTCTTAAGTGAAGCTCATTTTTTCTTCATATTTTAACAATTTTGTTTCTAAACCTTTTTAAATATATTTCTTTAACATTTAACTTTTAAAAACCAGTTTTTACGAGTATCTATCTTTTCGCCCTCGAGTACTCGAATTTATCATTTGTACAGATATAACCGCTTGCTTATCTCGTATTTACATGAGTTCCGGAGGAAAAAACTAATCCAGAGATTAAAAGACTAGATGTCCTGTAGCCAGAACAGAGTTTAAAACACTCGAAATCAGCGTGGTCACAGACACAGTTTAGAAACAGAAGTGCAATTTCGTCAACCATCTGAAAATCCAACCTCCATCAGGATAAACGGTGAGATCCATCCAACTCACAGAAAACAAGCTCAGTTATCATTGTCATAAATTTTGTAAAGATACTCTTAAAACATATTTTTTTATCATATTTAATTTTTTTAATATAGTCCTAATAATTCTAGCCTTCAGCTATATTATTGCTTATTTACTTAAAAGCTTCGGCTCTTGTAATTTTCACTGAACAAATTGTTCGGTATCTGAATTCGATCTGTGTGTATGTATGTATGTGTGTTGATTCTTTGTCTTTGTGAATTTTAAAATTCTGACTTCAGATTTTGATAGAGCATCAAAAAGTAAGCTTAGGGTTTGATGTGCCCCTCCGTACCACTTCGGGAACTCATTTAAAATGGGGTCCAAAATATGAAAATTTTGAAGTTTAAAATAACATTGAATTTAAAGTATATGCATAATGAATGATTATTTTGGTTAAATCGAGTAGACTGTGGCTGTGTTGATTAGAATGAGAACTGAGAACTGTCAATCTAAAATTTTATTAATAATGTCATTACAATTTGTTCGGTTTATGGCAATGCTAGAAGAACATTCTCAACTGGTTATTAATAAATCCTATTAAATTTTAATCGTGTTTGATTTCCTCAAGGTTGTTTTCAGGTAATTTGACAAATATCAATTATTATTATATTTAATTTAAAACTAATTATTTTCAACGGCACAGATAATTTTTTTTCTTTGTTTTCACATATGTTTCTATTTAAAAAAAAAAAGAAAATCTCAAATGTGATGGGACCCTCAGGGAATTAACTCAATGTATAGCCGATTCTCGCCCTGAAAGCTCTTCATTAGCTAGCATAAGAAACTTGAAAACTGGCACTATTTCATTCTTAATTGTGACGAGCCAGAAATTGAAAAGTAAGCAAGTTTATAGTCACAGAATACCAGTAAAAACTAATCTATTGCACATTTCAGATGAGTTATTTTATATTATTTTTGTGAAACGCTGCTTCGTCCCACAATAAAACATGCATTCTCGTTAATTTTTCCCTGTACTTATTAACACAATTCAACACTTTTATTACAATCCTCATGGTTTGGCTTTGGTTGCAAGTGTGTGTGATATGGATGCATCTTGTTTTTTTTCAGAATTCTCCTTATACTACAATCACTAATGTTTAGATCATTTTAAATCTCTCTAGTACTAGTATTCCGATTTTCAGTATTAACATTTTTTTCATGAAATCATAAACTTTTATTGTAATTAACTTCCAATACAAATATATTAATTTTATGTTTCATAAAATATAATTTACCAAGTTATTCGAATTTGTTTTATGATAAAATTAAGATCCAAAATAATTCTCCATTAAATCTGGGATAAAAATCTGATTTTTCTTCTGGAACATCGCATTAAGTTTAACTTTTACATTTTTTTTATACCGGAAATCTAAAAGGAATCGCAGCTCCAAGGCAATTTTCGTTTTCTGTTTATCTACCTTCGTTTTATGACCTGATTTGCCTACGTGACTACCGTCCCTCCGGATCATGGATTTCGTTTATTAAAATCCAAGCAATTGGCCCAATTTTGATGAAATACGATATTATTTCTGATATTTCTTTACGCAGTATCGTTAGACTGAATTATAATTAATTGCAGTACATGCATTTTTAAGCAAAATTTGGGTATATTCAATTCAATTCAATTTATTGTTAACTATATACTTTACTGTAACAGTGGTGGAATTTTTTGAACCATAAAAATACCAAAAAAGGACCATGGGCGTACCAAAACTACCTAAGGTTGTGAAATAAATCACACTTGTTCCCAAGAACAAAGACATTAAATGTCATACACTGCACCAGCGTCTGGACTTCAACAACTACTCCTTGGGCTATATGCCCCCCCAGGTATTGAATTACGAAAGTCCAGACGTGGTTTGGCGCCCGACCAAGTCGGGGCTTTAAACCAAAAACTTTGATTTTATTATTAAAGGAGCTTGCCATTCTTAGACCGGTTTCGGAATTATTGTTCCTCTTCAGTAAGAAGCAGGGCTAGCTCGAATTTCTATTTCTAAAGAAATTCTGAAGATCGCTTTGAACCCACCAACTCTTAGTGCAAACGGTTAAGTCGAGAAAGAGGAGGGTATAATAAAATCAAAGCTTGCAAAACTACAGAAAACTGTAACAGTGGTGGAATTTTTTGAACCATAAAAATACAAAAAAAAATTAAAAATAGCTTCAAATACCATGGGCGTAGAAAGTGGTGGGAAAAAAAGACATACTCTTCTAACTGCACGCCACTGGATCTAGATATAAAACATGTTTTTTTACTAAAATATGTCTTTTTATATTTAAAAACGACCTGCTAAATTTCAAATTAATATATTAATCCGTTTTAAAGTTTTTAAATAAAAACATTTATTATTTTTAACTTTAACGCCCTGTATTTTGTAAAGTAATCGAGTTGGACCCCTCATTACTTATATCATTTTGTCCAATTTTACGAGAGGTGTCTACAGCCAGACGTTGTAAGTGTCATTTGGAAACACCCTGTATATAAACAAATACAAATAGTAATCAAGACGAAGCATTTTTCAATTTATTTTGAATTTTTGGAAAGGGTAGGTATATCTATCTGTTTAATTTAGGCTATCATTAAAATTAGTGCATCATAATTGTCTATGATGTACTTTTTAATACTTTTTTAAAGATTTTAAAAGGTAGTGTTTTAAGTGTTGATGGAATGGTGTTGTATGTTTTTATACCGTTATATAAAATGGTCAAACCGTCAGCCAGGTTTTATTGTTATTGCCATTTATTTTGTCGTATTTCATAAGAATGGTTGACTTTTTTTAAATTGTTGTTCTGATGTATAGCTTTTAATAGTTCATTTATGTAGAATTTGATTGGACTTAAATATCTTTTTAACACTCATTCTGTTTTGTAGCCTAAATATTATTCTAATTATGTAATTTTGACTTACTTGTATCTTGTGTAAGGCATTAGTGTAAGCTGCACCCCATACGCAGATACCGTATCTAATTACAGATTGAACAAGACTGTTATATACAATTAACAATATTTTATTATTTAAGATATTTCGTAAAGTATAAAATTTATAAGTCAATTTTTTTAGTTGTTTAGCTGTATATTCTATATGCGATAACCATTTAAGATGTTGATCAATATGTAAACCTGAGTACCTACTTTATATCATAAACCTGTTGAACAACCTCTTCAGCTCTATTTATTTTTAAAGTCGAAAGATTTTGATTTAATCCCGCTGATGTGGGAGAGAATGCAATATATTTTGTTCTGGATATATTTAAGCAAAGATTATTAACATCAAGCCAATTTTTTACATCATTTAATACATGCTGTGCCCTATCGTAAACCTACTTCCTGTACAATTTAAAACTGTATCATCCACATAAGAAAGGATATCACACCCTCCATAGGAAAGCAAATCGTTAATAAATATTAAGAACAAAGTTGGCCCTAGAATGGTTCCTTGTGGAACTCCTGTTTTAATTGTTGATTTTTCACTTAATTCATTCCCAATACGCACTTGTTGAGATCGGCCTGACAGATAGTTTGTGAAAAGCTGTAAAATGTGACCTCGAAAACCCATGTTGTCTAGTTTTTAAATTAACTTTTTGTGGGACACTATGTCAAAGGCTTTTTGCAGGTCTAAAAATATTGCAATAGTTTTTTTGTTGTTATTAAAGTTATTTAATATCTGTGAGGTGAGTATTTGCAGGGGCTATTCAGCACCAGTCCCCGTTTGAAAACCAAATTGTTTTCTTGATATTATTTTATTTTCATTTAAAAAAGACCATACTCTTTTGTTCAGACATTTCTAAAATATTTTTGCAAAGTTGTTTATAAGCGAGATTGGGCGAAACTTTGTCATTTTATCTTTTTTGTTGGACTTGATATTGGAATTACACAACTTTCTTTAAATTGTTATGGAATATTTGTTGTTTGAAAAATAAGATTAACTATATGAGCAATAGGTTTAGAAATGTTACATTTTACTGACTATGATTTTTGTTGAAATTTTATACATTCCTGGTGAGGAGTTAATTTTAAGACTACAAATTAAATTTTCTACTTCTAAGTATTCAGTAGGTTTTAAAAGCATAGTTTTATCGTTTAAAAAGTTGGGTATTGAGGTGCTTAGGTTATCATTTGTGTTTTTGTCAATTATTTACAGAAAAAAATAAAATATATAACAATATAAATATATTAAAAATTACAAAGATTAAAAACTACGAAGAAGAACTCGATCATGTTCTGCAAATAAATAAAATATTAATATCTGGAAACTTTTGAGTAGGACTTTCAATTTTTTATATTTAATTTCTGTTACAATAATGATACTAAACTATTTTTAGAATTAACGTGGGAAACTCTGTCTGAATCTTTTTCTTAACTTGTAAATCCACGAAAGGACATCATTATATATTGTTCTTATGAGACTCAATTTGGGAATTTAATATTCTAAATGAAATTTAGTACATAAGACTAAAGACAATATCATCATCAATAAAAAACTGTTAACTTTGTTATTTTCGTTGTGGTACCATTATTCACTGCCATTCTTCCTTAGCAATCTCGCGTAGTTAAGCCTCCAGTATTTCATAAATATCATTTATGCTTATTTTACATACACAAGAATTTCATTATGCGGCAGGAATGGCTCAATAATTTTTTTATATTCTGCTTGCTGTCATATATTTTCTTTATTCGCGTTGGGTTGCCTCCTTCCTATTACTTCTTGTTCAGACTCAGTCTATTTGCAATTCAGTATCATTTTTCTTCCTGTCAGTTCGAGAACTCAGCAGTCTTTGTCTCCAGTAAATATTTTGTATAGCATAGACGGTTCATCGACAATGTTTAAACGCTGAGCTTTGCTTACGGATAAAACTGGGTGTATCTACTATAAAATGGAATAAGTCAAATATTTTTTTACTCGAAACGCATCATCCATTTTATTACAAATTTTTACGGATCTTTTTACAAATCTCCAAAAATTGGAATACACCATGTAAATACTTTTTTATATACCTGACTTTCTGCTAGGTAGAAAACATTCACTATAATTATCCTTCTTTTACTCCGTCTGAAAATGCATGATAGCATAGTTTTTATGGCAAAGGTCTTTATACCAGATTGTTCAATGCAGAAAAAAAGTAAATGTTGATACCTTCTTACCTAAATTTTCACTATATTTTAGAAATATTCCGTATAAATTTGTTTGTTTGCTTGTATTTCGGGTACTAGCGTCATATAAACTTATTATAATTATTATAAATATAGACTTACATACCTAAATAAGTAAGTCGTTTTCTCCCGATGAGGAGTCATCATCAGTTTCCTCACGTCCCACAGAAATAATAATTGGTTCTATTGTTTCCTCTATTAACATATCAAGTTTCCAGAATTTCTCTTCCTCTGCTATGACATGTCTTATAGCGTTTTGCCAATTGTCCGGTGAAATTTTTGATATGGAGTCACATAATAGTTGACGAACATCTTGAAGTTTAAATGTTGTATTGTTTCTCGGGACATATCCCTTCATTTGAGCCCAGATTGGTTCAATGGGGTTAAGTTCACAGTGATAAGGTGGGGTAACCTCAACACTTTAACTCCATATTCTTTTGCTATTTCATCTACACTATACTTCTTAAATTTTGGGGAATGTTGTTTACATAACTGCAATTGCTCTTTTTTGAGTAATCCCTCTTCTGCCACTATTTTTTTGGTTATTAGCCAATCGGAGAGTTCTTGCTTTTTTCATTTAGTGTTAGGTAACGGTTCCTCTAATCTTGAATGGTAACTGGTATTGTCCATAACTATTACATAATTGGTCGGTAATAAATCTATCGTTTGACTGAAATATTCCTAAAAGACATCAGCAGTCATTTCTTCATGGTAGTCTTTCGTAGAATTTGAATCAAATTCTAACAAGCCTCTATCAACAAATCCTTTATCTCCTCCAATATGAGTGATAATTAAACGGGGACCTTTACTATTTGGAAATTTTAAGCCAGTAGACAAACCTTCTATAAATGTCTGACGAGCATTTGTAACCTGTTTATCTTGCCAATTTTTTTTTACGAAATATCCTTCATTTATCCATGTTTCATCTAAATAAAAAATATTTTTCCCTTAAATATTGCTTCCTCTAACAAATAATTTCATCTTTCTCTATGAGCGCAGATTTTCTATCGTTCTTCTCCCAAACGAAGTCTAATTCATATAAAGTTTTCCACAATTTGTCTCTTTTAATGTTTGGCAAAATTTTGTCTCCATTGATGTATACTAAAAATGTATCCAAAGAGGTATCTTTTTTTGTAAATAAAACGAATGCACTTTTCTTCGGATCAGTTGTTTCATAGTACCGTCTATTTGAGTGGGTTTTCTCTCAGTTGACGTTTTAGGTGCTACTGTAATACTTCCATCCTTTCGTTGCTTCAAAAGTCTATAAATGGTTGCTTCTCCAACTCCGGTCATATGTGAATACTTAGAAACTATACTCCGAACAGTTCTATTGAAATGTTCATATACAAGAGCGTCATGTTCATTTAACACTATAGTTTTCATATGCACGGTTAAATTGCACTTTAATTTCACAGGAGTATAATTAGACGTTTGTGACATTTTTATTGCACAAATTCACTTGATCAATATTGCTTTTTATCGCCTATTATTAATTCTGCGTGTTACAATTACAGGACTACACAAACAGAAATGTAAATTTTAACTAATAACACAATACTTTCTGCCGATTAGACATTTTAATCCTTTCTAAGAAAGTTGATCTTGAATTGAAATAAATTGGTATTTTTAAAAATTTTAGGAAGAAAACCTAAGATTTCATGTTGGAACAAACAATGCTAAACATTTTATTTTAGAAATTATCCGCCACTGATTTATATTGGGGTTTATCTTCTGTGTCATAAAAATTTTGCTTTCAAGCATTTTCAAACAGAGTATAATAACATTTTAGACTCAAAAACACGTTTCTGCATGTATCCTACTTGTACCAAAACTCCCATCTTTTACTTTATACAATTTTGTAGTCTCGTTCATAAAAATAATGTAAATAGTTAGTTTTTAATCTTTACAAAACCCAAATTAAATAATACCAGCAAAACTTTTATCGAATATTTTCATCGATTCCACAATTCTCTTCTTTGCGTGATGTTATCGTTTTGGAAAACGTATAATTCAAGCACGGATACCAGAAATATAACATAATAGAAACGGTTCATAAAAAGTGAATCCATTTAATGGTATTAAATTGGATGTAAATATTTCAACTCAAAAAAACTTTTTTGGAAATGTATTTTCCAATTCTACGTAAAAAACTATTTTTTATTATATGCCTATGACACGCTAATTGTGAATCATAAAAGTTTGGAACCACTAATTTGTTGTTGTGAATAATATTTTAATGTGTATTCTGCTAGCTAAGCTACTACGGGGGTGGTCCGGGAAGTTTTAGACCTAACAAAGATACAAGACATTTTTTTTTCAACATAGTCTCCTTGTAACTCTACACACTTCTCCCAGCGACGCTCCCATCTCTGTAACCCGTCCAAATAGTACTCAGCATATTTCTGTGCAAACTAATTGTTCACTAAGGTGATTGCCTCTTCATTTGACGAAAATTTTTGTCCTCCGAGCGCAATTTTTAGATGAGGGAACAAAAAGAAGTCGCTTGGAGCTAGATCTGGTGAGTAAGGCGGATGGTCAAACAGTTCAAACCGTAATTCCTGGATTTTCACCATGGCAACCAATGAGGTGTAAGACCATGTGTTGTCTTGGTGAAACAGGATTTTCTTTCTCTGCAAATGTGGCCGTTTTCCCGCAAGTTCTGCCTTCAGCTTGTCAAGTAATGATGCATAGTATGCTCCTGTAATGGTTTTTCCTTTTTGAAAATAATAGATTAAAATAACTCCATGACAATCCCAAAAAACAGTCGCCATCATTTTCCTAGCCGAAAAAACAGTTTTTGCTTTTTTTGGAACCCTTTTCTCCCTTTGCAGTCCACTGTTTGGACTGTGTTTTTGTTTCTGGCGTATAATGGTGTATCCAAGTTTCATCTACAGTAATTAATCGGCGCCAAAACTCGGATTTATTTCGCCTAAACTTCCTTAAAAGTGCGTTGATGTGACAAACACGTTCTTTTGACATGTTCATAACCTCTGCTATCTCTCTCACTTTAATTCGGCGGTCGTCTAGCACCATTTGGTGAACTTTGGCGATGTTTTCGTCGGTAGTTGCAGTTTTTGGACGTCCCGAACGTTCATCGTCTCCCAAGGTCTTACGGCCACGTTTAAATTCAGCAGCCCAAAATTCCACTGTGGTAAATGATGGTACAGAGTCCCCATACACAGAATCCAACTCATCTTTGATTTGCGAAGGCGTATTGTCTTTTAAAAACAAATATTTAATGACAGCTCGATACTCGATTTTTCCGATTTCACAAAAAACTCAGATCAACTCACTCAAACGACTGTTACATAAAAACTGCGCGTCCAAAATGTCTGAAACTTTGGTGAGTAACTGTCAACAGATTAACAATGAAATTCAGTAGCTTTTATTTACGAGTGTTGCCATCTTCACGTTGAGATCGGAAACTTTTCAGACCTACCTCGTATTAACCAAACATGAGAAAGAGAGAACTAGTTAACGATAGCGCAGGTAGGTAAGTCTACTTTTTTCTCTATATAGTTTCCTTTGATCGGGAGTATGTTTTTGATTAGTCTTAAATATAATTTTGATAGGCGCAAACACCATTTCTTCTAGCTTCGTATCAACTTTCCAGAAATAATAGAAACGAGAGATTTGTTTATTTATCTAGATGATGAAGCTTCTTGGGGTGTAAGTTTCTATTTCGCAAAACCAAACCTAATTGACTGATCAAATTTATTTACTTATTATCAGATAATCAACGATTTACCAACCACCCTGTATAGATATGAGGCATGCAGTAAGACTTTTACAACGACTTATGTCTGAATTTTGATGTAAACCTTAAAGCAAACAATATATAAAATATAGGGTAAGCGTGGCTCTCGGCGTTCTAGAGGTTACACAAACCAAATATTTGTTTTGCAACAAGTTGTTCAAAGGCAAATGAATACGAAAGAGTTGTTCAAACACTGTAGGTATATCCTAGGGAAAACTTGGCATACCGCGCATAAAAAAAAGAAAAAGATTCAGCCTGAAAAAGCTTTTAAATATAATTATTGTAACGATGTCAATTGTAGATTCATTATTGTTTAAAGTTATAAAGTCTGTATGGAAAAATTTAATCTCTGATACTACAAAGTAACTATGATAGGAATCCGTAGTTTGCATATACAGTGGAGTTTTTCAAAGCACTACTTTTTGTCGTTTCGACAAATGCTAGAAAACCCGCCAATTTCCAAACATTTGTCAACGAACTATCTTGTTCCTTTAATTCTAGATTCAATACTAACTTGCATCGTAAAATATCGTTGACGACCTTGAGGCTGGTTATGTATGGATATAATCGCGTTTCCTTCGTCTCGCACTATGAAATGAAATTTTTGAACGCCGGAATTCCAGTGCCAGTGTTGTAAATGGCTCGTGAATATTCATCACAAAAACATTTTCTTCTTTATAAACCATGACCTGACCTTAGAGGTTGGGACGGGGAAAACACAAGTGGTGTCACATAAATCCTTGGGAGGATGTGCCGACGTAAGGACAAACAACTGAACTATGCGGAATGGCCTGCTCCGATCCACGCTTTTACACTTTAATTTATGGGCCTTAAGTATACGCCTGATGGTATTCAATGGAGAAGATCGTGCGATATGATTGATTGGCATTAATACATTTTTTAAATACATGGTTTTCATTTTTTCAATATCTTTCTTCTCTTAAAATAACTGCATATTTTGTAGATCTCACTGTACGAGACTTTCTTATATGACATCAGTTGTAAAGATGGCAGTATTTTACTTGAGAATATGATTTAACAAATGATTAAATGATCATTATGATAGGTTTTTTTAATTCTGCTAGATGCTATGACTTTCCTAGGGCTCCGAAAGTCTATGCCCATTTCTTTTTTCTTTTGTATTTACCTTTTAATGAAATTCAAAATACAAAAAATTGTATTTATAAAATTCCATGCGAATGTAATACATTTTATATAGGAGAAACATCTAGACCTTTTCATATTAGACTTAACGAACACCAACCATACATTAAAAATAAACAATTCGAAAAATCAAAAATATGGGATTTTGGTCATAAAATACAATGGAATTCTTCAACTAGATTATTAAAAGAACCTAATAATTATAACCGAAAAGTTAAAGAAGCAACATTGATATGCTTAAATAATAACGAATGTGTTTCTAATTACGTCGATATTTCAAAAATTTGGATGCCTATTTTACAAAAAGAGTTAATTGCAAAAAGGATACCTTCTATATCGGGATAGTATCATAAGTTTTTATCTGGTTTTTTCTTATGATAATATTATTAAGAAAACTTTAGTTTAGAAGTATAAACTCTCTTATAATATGCAAATGCGCTATCCTTCTTTCAAAATTCGTTCCCAGAAACGTCACAAAAATATGATGGAAACAGATTTTGACATCTTCAACTTCAAAATCTTTCTCCGTGTCCTATGTTGCTGTAATTTTTGCAAGATTATCAAGTGTTCTGTTTCTATAGTAAATTTTTTATTATACAGGGTGGCTCATAACTATTGGGACATTGGGCAAGTTATTGGGACCAAAATATTGCGATATGACCAAATATACCTTAATAAAATATTGCTGTGAAATAAGATACAGAGCGTTAAAGTTGAATTTTTTTTTTCGTTTTTTTCTGATAATGTCCCTGTATATTTATATATTGTTATCAAAATCGCCAGAGTGGCATAACTTTGGACAAGGAATGTTATTTTATGTATTATTTCACGTTTTGTTATAGGGTGCGCCTCATGAATGATTCCTGATGATGAAATTAAGTGGTATCTTTTTTTGACGAAACTTTTTACTGATTTTGATTAGAAAATATGAAGTAAACATCATTTCTACGTAATATTGATACTATTGTTTAAACACGATAATTTTACCCGTTTTCGAGATTTTATTTTTCGATTTTCGCAACAAAACAGTAAAGTGGGGAAAATTTTTTATGTACGATCGGTTGCGGAATTTTTTTCTCTTTGATTTGAGCCCTACAGGGACTCGATCCGATAAGCGATAAGGGTGGGAGGGGGGTAACCGCTTTTTGGCCTGTAGAAGGGTAACGGATAGGGTTAGTGACTTGGATTTATAAAAAGTTAATAAAACATTTTTTTTCAAAAATGTGACATAACAATCCACTTATGTCTTCAATTCTTAGATACTAGCTAAATTGTTTTCAAGGATTTTTGAGTTCTTTCGATTTTTGTTATGAAATTTTAATTTTTAGGGTGAAAAAATTGGAAAAATTTTCGAAAAAATCTGCTACTTACATTCTTGTATACTTGCATTTTTTATATTCACAAATTCTTGTTGATTTGCGTTGGAAATTGTTATTTTTTCATCGACTTTCTAAATTGGCAGCACAAATTATAAGTCAGGTGAAAATTTGGCTGAAAGGATTTACACCTTTCACCGAAATGGCGATTTTGGCGTTAATTTTAGGATTTGAGGTAATTTTTTTTACACAATTTTTGTTTTTCATACAATTCAATAATTACAATCGTATTTTCATACAGAATTATTGCTTTGTTTGGATCTTTAATTCTTTTATAAATATAATCATTGACATTATTATTATTATTATTTATTTATTCAATAAATACAATGATAAGCGATAAGTGTTACTGCACTTGTTTCGCATGAAAGACATCATAAAACATCATCATCAACATTATAAATATAATTATACCCAAAGACATCTGTATGAACCTTGAACGATCTTCTTTCCAATTAAGTATTCCCTTTTTTCAAGAGCATTTACTTCAGAATTTCGAGGACTCAAAAGGGTCGCCATATGTTATTTAAACAGGTTTTTTCTTTACCTTTGATTTTCAAAAAATATCCATTCAGGCAAGTCGTTCCCGCATATACACCTACTTGAATTTTCGTTCCAGTCTTTTGGTATTGCTCAACATAGATTTAAATTACAAAAATTTGGACATCTAATACTAATATATGTTTTGAAATGTTTTGAAATAACAGGAGCTAAATGGATAATTAATAATAGACCAAATGTATTAATCTTAAGAGCAAACCGAACCCCTTGAAAAAATTTAATAACCTTTTAAGCCTTTAGTTTTCGTCTGATTTTCAGGAAATACTAATAATTCCAAAACTTAGGGTGGAGAAATCTTTATTTTTTTGTTAACCTTCGAAAAGTATTTATTTTGTTAATTTTAAATGGAAAATCACAAACAGAAATATCCGCGCCATTCTGCATTAAATCTCTGAAAATTTGCTCCTATTTGTTTTAAAAAATATCAAGGACTTTTTAAATAATATGGTTTCCCATTTTTTTTAAATATCTTTGTAAAGTGCTGCCACATCGTTACATACATTTAAAGCTGTCGAAAAATATTCCATGGCCAAGTGATCTCAGTGGCGCGCATATAAATACAATTTTATATTAGAAAATCCTCATAAAATAGAAGTGAACTCCGGTTGCCACTTAACTTGCTAGCGTTCGCCTTCAGGAAATTTTCAAAATTTTTTTGTAAATTTAAGTTTGTTATTGTATAATATTTATGATCATAAAACTCCTTTAATATTGAATGGAGATTTCAACATAAATTCGTTAACAAAAAAAGAATCTAAACAGTTACTTGATTTGCTTTCCTCTTATAATCTTTTACCTCAAATAGATGCACCAACTTACAAGTCAAAATATACTTGATCAAATTTTTACCAACATTTCAAGCATAGTAATTTGGGATATACATGATACCATTACATCAATGCATCGTGCAGTCCTCTTTAAAACAGATATTGAAATAAACACTGATAATGAAAAAAATATATAAGTTTTCAAGGCGTATCTGACATAAATATAAAAAAATTAAATGAAGCTCTAAAACGTGAACCGTATAGCACATTGGAAATAAACACCAAATTTGATATTTTTTACGACAAACTATTATACTAGTGCTAGGCTCATTTTCAAGGGCAATCAGTTCTCTTTCTAAATTTTTCTACCCCAAAGCTCTATCTACATTAAGGCCTGCGGGAGTGCGTGATATATTTATAAAAACGAGTGCGCTCGGTCAGCTGCCGTGAAATTAGATGCCGGAATAGTATTTGTGAGAGAGCAGATAGATAATGTGAGAGAGCGCTTAGCTAAATATATCACGCACACCTGTGGTCCTCTATAAACTTAGAGCTTTGTGGTAAAAAACCTTGAAAGAGAACTGATTGCCCTTGAAAATGAGTCTCTAGCACGAAGTCACTAACCCTATCACTTGCCCTTCTAAAGGGCTAAACACGTTCACCCCTCTCCCTTCCTTCCTGATTATCGGATCGAGTTCTTGTAGGGCTCAAATCAAAGAGAAAAAAATTTCGCAACCGATGGCGCTTAAAAAGATTTTCCTCATTTTACTCTTTCATTGCGAAAGCCAAAAATTATAATATGCAAAATCTGAAATTCGGACACGATGCTTGGGTCATGACTGTCTATCGGAGGAAAAAATCAAGTCTCGAAGTCACTTTCTTCTATGCGAAAAACGCGAACACGGCTCTAGGTGTATTCTCGCCGCGGCGAAAATTCATATACTTTCAAATCGCAATATCTCAAGAGCCGCTAGACCGATTTAGACGGGTTAAAATTCAGTTTAAGCGTTTTCGATCCGAATAATCCTTAGAGAGCTACGTGCGAAAAACCGATTTTCCATATCTTTACATGTTAACTTACCCCCTCTGTACACCTCCCTTAGCTTTCATATAGTGATCACCTCGAATCTATGAAATCACAAAAATTTTTTTTCGAAAAGAGCGACTTCGTTTAACGGCTTTTTTCCGCCAGATCGACTCCACTATAAACGTACCGTTAATCTCTACACATTGTACTCTATTTAATTAGGTTATACGGAGTTGCTCTTATACCATATTTGCTAAGAACTTTACTGTGACATACTGTATCGAAGGCTTTAGAGAGGTCTAGGAATATACTTATAGTTGGAATTTTTTTGTCAAGATGTTCGTGTATATAAGAAGTTTGTAAATTGCATCTTCTGTGGATTCTCCCTCCCTAAAGCCATATTGACAGTCTGACAGAATATTGTATTTACTAAAAAAATTACACAATCTACTTTCAATAATTCTAGAGGTATTAATGAGATAATTTTCCATTTTAGTTTTATCTCCTATTTTAAAAAGCGCTTTAATTTTACCTGTTTTAAGACATTTAGGAAATTGACCAGTAGTAAAATATTTATTTATGACGAAATTTAAAGGTGCTGCTATTGCCGGTGCTATTTGCTTGGGCGTTTCAGATTGAATATTATCCGGGAGATTTCTTGTTTTTTAAGGTATTTTTGACTGATATTACTTCATTCTCATGAGTTGGATACAGGAACATTGTATTTTGTAGTAGATTGATTAATAATCATATCAGGAAAATACAATAACACCGAAATTCACAACTACTAAATGTTCTCAAATCCACTAATTTGTTTTCAATTCGATTACCGGAAAGTTTCTCCCAGAGTATAAGTTTCGAAGGAGTAAGGATGGCCATAACGCAAGATATTCGCCAGCAACTGCAATTATTTATCAGGCGTTAGAGTTGAGACTCACGTTTTGCTCTAACTGCTTCGGTCATCTTCTACTGGTCCTTTATTGGGGTAATATACTCTGTTCGGTTGTTAACAAAAACGATTCAGAATTGGTACGTATTGAGTTGTAAAGTTTATTGTTTCTCGCAAGCTGTTAAATATTGATAAAATATGGTCGTGTCGAGTGGATATGATAGTAATTTTGTAGGTACAGTTTGCTTACAAATAGTTAAATAATAAATACAATTTTATATTAAGAGCAAACCGAACCCCTTGAAAAATTTTAATAACCTTTTAAGCCTTTAGTTTTAGTCGGATTTTTGTGAAATTTTCAGGAAATACTAATAATTACAAAACTTAGGTTGGAGAAATCTTGTTTTTTTTGTAAACCTTCGAAAAGTATGTATTTTATTAATTTTAAATGGAAAATCACAAAAAGAAATATCCGCGCCATTCTGCATTAAATCTATGAAAATTTGCTCCTATTTGTTTAAAAAAATATCAAGTAGTTTTTAAATAATATGGTTTCTCATTCTTTTCTTAAATATCTTTGTAAAGTACTGCCACATCGTTACATACATTTAAAGCTGTCGAGAAATATTCCATGGCCAAGTGTTCCCAGTGGCGGGCATATAAATATAATTTTATATTAGAAAATCCTCATAAAATAGAAGTGAAATTTGCTTCTAGCAAGAACTCCGGTTGCCACTTAAGGAAAAACACTGCAAAAACTACAGAGGTAGTTTGTAAAAAAGATGTCCTAATTTTTTGGTAAAAACTTCTTAATAAAGAAAATCTTTAATAAATCGAAACAATGTGACACAACTAGACACTATCAGATATAATCGAGCACTACTCCGAAGTATGAGTCTATCCTGTATCACACACAATCTTATGGTATTTACACAAAGAGAAACATTCTTTCTTATTTAAAATTAAAAGAATTCCGTTTCCACGATTAATCCTTGAACGATCCCTAGAACCTCCGTATTTTTTGCAGTGAAAAAATCTGGATTCATCAAAGTTTTTTTTCTCTCTTATTCGATTTGAGTTAGGAGGAAGTTAACAAACTCAATCAAGTCAATGATGATGTTCGCAACTTTGAGACATACAATTTCTACTGATTAGATTGAAAGTCGTTAGACTTGTTGACTCGGCAATATCCTGAATGAAGGTTAGGTTTGGTTACTTTGTAAAATTAACTGTTGCTTACTAGTTTATTCTGGAACGAATTACGGCTCATGCCTAAAAGATATTTTTAAGTGATTAAAGCGACCTATTGTTTTTAATCTAAAGAACTGTAGTGGACTATTCAGAAAAATAAAGTTCAAAGGTTTCAACAACTATTTATTTACAAAAACAAAATAATTTTTACATACATTTTTAAAAAAGAACCATGTTTTAAGATGGCAAAAAATAAGTTAAATTGAAGTATTGCAGTTTTTAGCAAAATCAGGCAATTCATTGTGTTGCTTTAATCCCTTATAAAACAGACTATTCTGACTATAACTAGTGCGTACTCTGTCTAAATAAAAATTGTTTCTTGATCTTGTGTAATATTTATGTATATCTTTAACAAACCTACAATTATTTAAAAGGTGTTGAGGTACTAGTTGATTAATCATTTTGTATATAAATAACATGGTGTTAAGGGTCACTGTTTGCCTTACACTTAACAAGTTTGTGAGATTTAGCATATCGGTTCTTCTAGTATATCTGTTACATCCTAATATGATTCGTAATGCTTTATTTTATTTTTTTCTAACAGTTTACAGTTTCTTGCTTTTCATTATTTATACTTATATTTAAATTATTAACTAACCTGTGATTCTTATTTCTAATAAACATAACTTTGGTTTTATTTAATAATTGTTGTCTGCTTTTCCCTAATATTGTCACCTTATACATAAAGGATGGTATCGTCTGCAAAGAGTTATATTTTACAGTTCTGGACATTTTTACAATATCTTTTATGTATAAGATGAAAAGCAAAGGACCAAGCACCGTCCCTTGCGGTACACCATAGATGGACTCCCTCTCACTTGACGTTTCAATATATTTGGTTATTTGTATACGACCACTTAAATAATCCTCAAACCATTTCAAAATAACTTGACCGAACCCATATTTTTTCAGCTTCAGAATAAGTAACTTTTCATTAATAGTCTCAAAAGCACGTTTAAAGTCAAAAATTGTATTAATAGTTTAAAGATTCAAATCTTAAAGCGGCTGAAAATCAAAATATTTTCTTGAAGATTTTTTTAGCATGCTCAGTGTGTTTCGAAACGAGTTTCAAGTTTCACTGTCGTTTGTATGGTGTGACAATCTTTTTTTCTTAAATTTGACATAATACAACAATAAACAACAAAAATAAACAATTTAAATTTTATTGTGAATAAAGTTATTATATAAAGATACATGCCGGTGGAGCAACAGCCAATTTTACTTTGGAACAATAAACAAATCACCTTTAGTATAAATAAAAATGTAATGGATGGCAGTAGGTATAAAGAGGGATAATTTTTTTATGCCTTTGGAATTTTACTTTAAACTTCAAGTTGGCGTGCACTATAACTACGCAATTCTATGGTAAATTCTAATAATAATAGGATATTTTAGATTTAATTTGTTACAATTGGAGAAAAAATGATATGACTTTGACTGAATTCAAAACTAATAAATTTATTCAAAACTGTTAGGATAGTTTTATTATTGTATATCTTAAATAACTGAAATTTAGGTAAAGTTTAGCATTTATGAGTATGAGTAAAAGGGCTAGCAACACGTGATATCAATATATTAGGGCTCTTGAATTAAAGAAGGAAATTATTCACTTCTTCTACCATCTCACCAACAAAATATTTATTAATTTTATTTATGATTACCCTAATAAAGGTTGAAAGTTTAGATTATACAGTTAAATTTAAATTTTTGTTTTAATTTAATATATCACAAAACTGCAAAACCCTTGTCCTCGAGCTATATGCTCTTAAAACTTCTTACTTTACTTCCCAAAAACTTTCTAAACCCTAATACCGTTTTCACGTCATGTCTTTTCTAGTTCGAAAAACCACGTAATCCTTGGTCAAACTTAAAAATCCATATAACGCTCTTAAATTCAGCAAGTGCATTCGAACTACATCTTTTCTAAAGCCAACCACTTTCGAAACACCTTCCAATCCCGGCCAAACACTCGCGTAGGCTTTCAAAATATACACATACGTTCTCCTTCGGTTTTTTTCATGAAAGACAAAACGAAAGTTAAGAGTCCTACATGAACTTGTCCATTGTAAAGTGGAAAGTATTCTCTTCCACACTTTCCATGCCTAACAGCTTCCACAATTTGTAAGAGTGACAGCGTTTTTTGTATTTTTCTTACAAGGCGGTCATTAGTCTTATACAGCTCCTTATTTATTATATAAGAGATCCTGTTCGGTTGGTTTTGTTTTAGGAATGTATACAATACTTTAGAATATAATATACGACCAAAAATTATAACTAAATTAAAGAATAGAGGAAACATATATAATTAATTTAGAAGATTTAGAGATCCTTTGTCTTGACACCTGCAAGCTGCAAGAGCTGTCGTCTTGGCAGAGTATCTCAGATGTAGAGTGGCCGAAGCATGTTCACAGCTAAAGAAGAAGAAGACGCTGACAGTTGGTAAGCTTAGTGACAAATTTGACAGTTGGCAACTCTGGTAACAGAAGATAGATTGAGGTTTGCGCCTTAGCTAAATGTCGGCTCGGCTGAAGGCCAAGTGCGTGAAAAGGGGACGGGACTTGCTATAAGAGCTGTTAACAAAATTTTTACACACACAGGTGTTCCATACTCTACTTTCCTTGCTAAAAATGCCGGTAAATTTTTCACATTAAAAGGAAAGCCATACAGGATAAAAGTAAATAGTTATTTCATCAGATTTGAAATAAAGAAAATATGTTGTACAGTTAAGTGATATACAAATGTTGTATTTTAAACCTAAGAATATTTGTATCATCACTGCTCCAAGTAATTGGTCAGTAAATTGTTTAGAACAAATTATACAGTCCACTTTATTTATATTTTTAATCAAGAAATGGCACAACGTCAATAGATAAATTTGATCCAGTTATTTATTATTATAAATACTTTTTTGATGTCAGGAAAAGCCTAAATAATAATTTTGAGAACCGACCACTCTGTATCCACCCGTTTCTGTCAATTCAATCTTTTTTACGAGAGCCAGGAGTTTTCTCGACACACATGAGGAAAAACGTCAGCACTTGAGATTTACTGTTTTTGACAAAATTGATTTTTACGTAAAAAGATAAGCTCTACGTAAAAAATAAAACGCTCGACATACCACGTTTATCGAAAACATTGTGTTAGAATGCGTGTTAAATTTAAAATTGGGCGTATTAAGGATTTACAGCCAGCAAAAAAAGAAGTAACGAAATATATAAAAGATGTTACGACCGTTAAAGGATAAAAAAACTTATTTTTAAAAAAAGAACAGAAACTCTTATTGATATAAAGTAAGTTAGTTTTATAAATAATAAATGATACGAAATTCACGTAAAACCAATATGATCGATTGTAATAAGTATCAATTCGATTGCCAAAGTTTTAGATTTATTGGCTTATTTTCGCCATTATGTGTAATTTACATAATAGGGTTAGCTCAAGATATTTAATTTCACGTTTTACTGGTAGTTGTACGTTATTTATTGTAACTTTTATTCAGCAATGGTCGATCTTGAATGCAATTAAGATGCTGTTCCGGGATTTTCATTAACAGCTCTGATATTTTGTTTTGGCAGATTTGACGAGATAGAATTCAGATCTGACCATGCCAAACCTGATCTAGATATTTTTTTGTTTTAAAAATGATTGGCCCTGGTCTAAATAAACAGTTTAAAATATTAATATCCGTTTTATTTGCTTGAGTTATATGGATTCTGGATAAAGGAACGATAAGATTCCCCGCTCTTCTAGTACAATATCTCAGAACATCAGAATGGAAAGCTAATCTGGAGACATCTTTATGAATTATTGATGAAACAAAAATGTAAATACAGGGGAGCGGAAAATCTAATATTTTTAGAATAACTCATGACAGTTGGCTCGATTGTTAAAGATCAAACATGCGCACAGCACGCTTCGATAGAGAAAAACTGCATGTACTGGTGGAATTTTTTCCACATTAAATGTAATATCGTCAGCCTCTTTAGTGATCTTGGCAAATCGTTTAAAAAATATATAAACAATTGTCCAAAAATGAGCTCTGAGATAATAATAATAATAATTTTATTCAATCATAAGTCAACAATATAAAAAAGTACAAGTGAATAAAATAGTCATTAAATAAAGTTTACGTCAGACGATAAGTCAGTGACTTGATTCGTCAAAAATGTGTAAGTAAAAATATAGAAATACTTAATATAAAATACTTAATAAAATAAAACATAGAAAACGCAAACTGATTAATGATTAATGGTACAATATCTGGACCTAAAAAATTTTTTGATTCTACCATGCAGTTTGTATAACGATAAGAAACATTTACATTTTTCATTTAAAAAAAAGTCTCGATGTTCTTCGCCAAAACGATATTTGCCCGAAAATTTATTAGATTTAACAAACCGAGTTTCAATATTAAGTCTAGCATAGATATACAAATATTTAACTCGGAAAAAGATGACTAAAATCATTTTGACAAGTGTCCATTTTGACAGTGTTACTCAACATTCCATTAAATATTTACCTAAATCCATGATTTCTGAAATTGAATTGGCAACGTTGTATTTGAACTTTGAATTTATGAGATGGCTGTCATTTGACAAGCAAATTATTTATGTCCGTCAAATGTACATTTTTCCCTTTTTTATACTTTTCAGGTTTATTCTGATTATAAATTGCTACTTGGGCTTTTGAAGAAAAGTTATGTATCCGCTTGTATTGGAAAAATCTGTTAAATAATCGTTCGAACGCATTGAATTTGTTTGTCTTGGGAGTATTTTTCCGCGCAAAAATTTCTATTGCTATATTGATTTATTACGTTTTCATGAAAATCTCAGCCGGCCCCATATTCTTAACGTTTACCCAGAGATGCGCGTGTCAGTATATAGTTGTCAAAATTTGTAGGTTATTATGGAATCTTCTATTGCATTGTAAAAAGCGGCAAATTTAAAATTGAATTCTTTCAGAAATTAAATAAAGTCAAACCTTGACGTTGATATTTACAAAAATAGGTTATTTTCATATGACGATTTTCCATCATCATTCCACCAACGTTCTCGCCGGCCATTCTTAGACCAACATTATATGTATCGCGACTACGTTACTGAACGTTACTCTGGAACACCCCTCGCACAAAAATATGATATGATTTCCATCGATGATCGATGATTAACAATTAACTACTTTTGACAATGCGAAAAACTAATATTTATACTTATTTTAAAGAAAAATGGGGCTTTAATTAACGTTTCGACTTTCTTGAATTAAAGTTGTTTTTAAACTGACAACAAAATATATAATAAAACATTTACTATAGAAACATGTTATATTATCTCTGTGTTGTCTGCCGCTAGCGAAGATCGAATTTTCACAGACATGAGACCTGCATTTTTTGCCGATTTAGATAGGAATTAGTCTAACCTGAAAGTTTCATTGAATTCTGACGAGTGGATTTTGAGATCCTCCGGACACACATACATACATAGACACATACAAACCTTGCTAGTTTAATAGTATTTGATTTAAAAATAACAAAGTAACACTAAATTTAGCAAGAATATCCTTTATTTTTATTATGTTCTTTAATCGTTCGTTTGTGTAATAGGTATTTTTTTAATTCTTTTTTAAATGTTTTTGTGTTACTTATTGTTTTTATATTTTCTGGAATCGTATTGTCAATTTTAGGAGAAAAATAGCTGTAAGATCTTTGTGAAACCTGTGAAACCTCCAACATTAACATAGTCACTGCTATCCGTGACTCAGAGCAGTTTGCTTTCAAATCTACAGTATATAACACATTGTAAGTTTTATAAACAGCAGCAAATGTTGAAGATTAATAGCAAAAGATGTAGAAAAGTAGAAAAGATTATTAAGTTTTAATACAATAATCACGAATTTTGTGGAGAAAAACAATTTTTATTAAAGAAATCATTAGTTTTGGTGAAGAATATTAAATTTTGGTTTAGAATTACAAATTTTGGTGAATGGACATAAATATGGTGAATGCACCCAAATTTTGGTGAATGCACACACATTTTGACGAAGAACAACTAATTTTGGTGGATGTAGAACAGCAAATATGTTAGAAATTGTATTTCATATAGATCAATTAAAACTCTGATTTATTTTGTAAAATTAACTGGGAAATAAAAAAAAAGATTTTTGACTTTTAAAGATACACCGTGTATATTTCGCGCAGTGCTTATGCGACTAAAAGGTTTTTTGTTTGGATTTGAACAAAACAGAAGCTAGAAAACAAAATCAATTTTATTACAAGACCATCTTCAAAGATTTCTCTTTCATACAGAAAAGGCGGGACGAGGTCGGCTACAAACTCAATATAATCTGATAGAATTTGGCACAGAAGTCGTTTAGTTTCTAGCAGTGGTGTTTGAGGATGATAGAAAAACTGGGATTAGGTTTTTTTACTAAGAAAAAGTTTTTTCGTGTTATTTTTCATTACTCAGTACACAAACTTTGTTCATTTTCAGATAATAGTTGAAAAAAAAAATGAAAGTACCTAAAAAAAATTCTAAGAACAAATTATGTTAATCCTTTCCGATTAGGATATCGTTTAATTGCCTTAAAGAAACGCTTTTAAAGGTAAAAATGGGGTTAAAATTTATAAAAATCTATTCTAACTCGATATAAAATATTGTCTTTAACAAACTCTTGTTTCTGTAGTTATAATAAATATACCTCGATCCCAAAGCAAAAGAAGAAGAATATATTCTAAATCGCGCGCTGTATTTTTAGGATAATAATATGAGTACCTACTCCTTTTACCTCCCTTCCCCGTCGAGATATTCCTTTCCAACAATCTTTACGACTTAAAAACTTCCATATCCCGCCTATGGTTTGTCTTTGAGAACACACAAAACTGGATATGAAGTCATCCTTCCCTTTCGTAATGGTCCAGATCTCCGCCTACTCGAATCGCAAAATAGTCCTGCGAGCTTTGAGGAATTTTCTGCAGAGGGATGTAGCTACTCGAGAGGTAGATTTATCGCACAGCGAAAAGCTGGCTTCGTGCCACGGAAATGACTTTTTCCGAGTAACGAAACTCGAACTAATATCATATCGATTTTAAGGACGAGGTAATTATATTGGAGGAGTGACCACAGCTGAAAATAATATTTTCGTTTATATTCTTAGAAATGTAAATCAAATTAATTGAAACTTCGTGATATTTTTATAGTAAATAGCTAGTTCTAATATATTGTTATTGTGTAAAAAATGGGACAAAATTATGGAAAGTGTATTTTAAACGAATTAAATAAAATTATGTAAAAATGACTTAAAAAAAAGATAATGGTTGCTAGGAGATGTTTGTTTTATGTTGATTTTTATTAGTTAGTAATTTTGATTTGATAGGTGTCAACGTGTTAATTTTGGAAAATAAAAACTGAAAAAATTAAAACTAGAGAAATTATTTAAACCATCACAAATGGCGCCCAACGTGGGGCTTCAATAGTAGAATCCACACAAATTACATTGTTTAAAGTGAAAACTAACAGAAAGAAAAATATAAAGAAAAATGGAAGAAGAAACGGGAAAGAGATCATATGATTTAATGGTTGTAGAATTGAAAGAAGAGTTAAGAAGAAGAGGACAAGATGTAGAGGGACTAAAAAAAGTTCTAATAGAAAGAATATATGCAAGTCTAACATTGGAAGGATAAGATCCAGAATTTGTTATTATAAAAAAAAAGGAGGAAAATCTGAGACAGGAAGAAATCTCAGAAATACTGGAAGAACAAAGACAAGTATCGATTGATACATTAGCAGGAGGAGAGCAAGGACAAAGAAAAGAAGAAGGAAATGATAGGGTTAAATGTTTGCATTATTGGTAAAAAAGATAGACCAAAATCAGCAAAAGTTAAAACAAGATTTAAAACTAAATCAAGAAACATTAAAGCAAGAGATGAAAGAAAATACTAACATGTTAAAAGAGGGTATAGAGAAGATGGAGAGGAAATTTGAAGAATTTTAAAGCAAACAGAAATTGACAGAACAGGATAAGAGAATGGGACAACTGGAGAAGGAGGTAATAAAAACGAACACAAAATATAATTTGATGAACAATGAAGTGGAGAAATTAGAAGAAAATATCAAGGAAGGGTTAATAACAAATATTTCTGTTGCAGAGGAAAACTTAAAAACAAGAAAGGAAATAAAAGAAATACAAGAAAAAGAAGAGATTTTCAAAGAAAAAATTGAAAAAGAAGTAAAAGAAGTCAAGCAAGACATTAAAGAAGAAATGAAGGCAATTACATTGGGGGTACAAGACACCCAAGAAAGGATTGAAAACCTAGAAGGAAAATGGTATAAAACTTTAACAGAATTTCATCAACAAGTAGAAGAAAGTGTGAAGGAGATAGGAACAAAATTAAGAGAAGAACCAAAACAAGATGAGAATAAAGCAGAAGAGAGTATTAAGGAAATACAGAAGGAAATAGACAATTTGGAAAGAAATTATGTTGATTTTTATTAGTTAGTAATTTTGATTCGATAGATGTCAAAGTGTTAACTGTGGAAAATAAAAACTAAAAAAATTAAAACTTGAGAAATTATTTAAACCATCACAATATTTAACTTTTTTTCCCAGTAGGGGTCAATTTTTGGAGACCGATGGAGAATTAGCGGCTTAATAGTTGACGTTTTCGTGACAGGCTGTATCACCTGGCATCAAATATATTTGTAGGCCACTGTCAAACTTCCACTTTTTTCACGTATGTCAAATAACAAAGGGCGCAGTCTTTGTGTTTGCGTTTGTAGCTTTTACAATTTTGATGGATGTTGATTATTCAGTAAAATAAAATTTTAAAGTAGCTGGACGTAACAAAATGAATAGACTATAAATGAAAAATTTTAAAACAGCTCATAGAAATTAAAAAAAAATATTACTATAATAAAATTGATTTAGTACGATTTAACAATAAAACGCTCATCATTTTATAGCTTCTCTCGCAAGCTCGCTCGGCCATAAAACGATTCGTTCAATAAAGCCCTTGTTTATGTACTTTTAATATAAATAGCTACGAATGACAAATGAGAGAATTTTCAAAAACACAACGCCGTGTAACAATATAAATAAAACAAAGAAGCAGAGAGTCAAAATAAAAGTTAAAACCAATGGATAAAAGGTTACTTAATTTAGCTGATTTTTATCAGGCGAAACTTAATTAATGAATAAAAGAAAAGCAAATATTTGGAAAATTAAATAATTTATTTAGGTATTCCTTTTTAACTTTAAATATGCAATTGATCTGCAATGGTAGTGAAAAAGTAAATAAGCTTGATCATAAAGTTGCATTAAAAATCCACATCCATTAGTATGGTAACACTCCACGCCATAAAATTTCAAATTCCCATTTACTCGAATAAATAAAGTTTTTAATCAACCGGTTGAGAGTAAATTTTTTTCCATTTGTACCACTAGTTTATGTTGTTATACATGTGGGATGTTCGAGGGATTATCATGTTGCGTTTAGGTCATAACCTAGATAGTGCCGTTACTATGACAATTAATTTTTTCATTTTCCAAATGTAAATAAACTAAACTCTTCGTGTCCTGAATGAAACACGAGTTGTTTTCAAATATTTTCAAACCAATCAATATGGAAGTTTAAAAATTTGAAGGAACATGAAGAAAATACTTATACGTATTATATTTTGTTGATTTGATTTCAATTAGCGAAGTTTTTATATCCAGGACTTTGACAGAGATGCATTTATAATACCATTATTTTAATGTCAATTTAAACACGGGGAAGTGGTGTAACAAGACTTTTCATCTAGCCAAGTTCAAATTGTAATTTTTTGAACTTTGATGCAGTTGCGTTAACAAGATAATAGAAAGGCTAATGAAAAATCGCATACTGCCCTTTCTTTCCAAACAAAGCATTCTAACACCTCATCAGTATGGTTTCCTACCTAAAAAATGCACTAGTGACGCAATGTTTTCCGTTCTTAATGAAATATATACTTCACTTAATGATACACTTTTCACAGCTTCAGTATTTTGTGACTTCGCAAAAGCCTTTGATTGTGTTAATCATGAAATTTTAATTAAGAAACTACAAATTTTTGGCGTACGGGGTTCCCCTTTGCAATGGTTTAAAACTTACCTAGAAAATAGAATTAACAGGTGCGTGCTAATGGTGAAGATTCTTCAAATCTGCCAGTTAGCAGTGGAGTACCTCAAGGTTCAGAGCAATTTTATTTTTGTTATTCATCAACGATATACCAGACTTAAAAATAATTGGAAGAATAACGTTATTTGCCGATGACACAAGTGTAACCTGGAGTAGTTCTGATATACAGACATTACAATCTAGCATAACCAAAGATCTAAATATTAATGCGCTTTGTTTTCAACACCAGTAAAACCGTAGCAATGTGATACAGAGGTACTTTACAGCCTATAAATCTAAGCAATAATCCCATTTTTAACGGTGAACTCAATTAAGTTTTTAGGTCTTTATATAGACAAATTCCTAAAATGGTCCACTCATATTGATACATTGGCAAAAAATTATCTTCTGCATGTTTTGCCATTAAAAGTGTTTCTAAAGAGCTAACCCCTACTATTGCATTAATGACCTACTTTTCCTTATTCGAATCTCACCTTCGCTATGGTTTGCCGTTTTGGGGTTCTTGTAGCTTATACCACTTCGAATCTATTTTCAATTTACAAAAAAGAGCAATTCGTTATGTATTTGGTTTAAGTGGCAGGGCACACTATGAAAATTACTTTAAAAATTTCAAAATTCTTTCCCTTCCTGCTCTATTTATCTTTGAATCCGTCTGCTTAGTTCGCAAGCACATTCAAAAGTTATCGGAAAGACCAACTCATAGATATCCTACAATTAATTTAGATACTGACGTTTAGGTATTTAACTACTCCCATCTCTGGCCTAATAAAAAATTATATTACCTACAATGCCAAAAAATTGTATAATAACCTCCCGATACAGTTAAAATCTATAAATTCTTATGATAAGTTCTCAAGATCGACTAGCGTTTTCTTCAAGAAAGACCATTTTTACAGTGGTAGAATTCTACAACATGCCTTAGACTTTTGGGTTACAGTATATAGAAGCAATAATTAAATTAAGTTAAATTTAAACTTTAGGCATATCCAATGCAATTGTTATTCATATTTTGTTTGTGTTTTGTTTTGTCTAGTAGTTTATTTTTATTATGATTAGTATTAATTTTCGTTTTGTCTATAAAATTTTTGTAATTTTTCTATGACAATAAAGCATATTCTCTCTCTCTCTCTCTCAACCTTACCTTTTGGTTTACAAAATTTCAATTTTTAAACAGTGCAGTAATTTACTTATAATTTAACCTAAATTATGCGATCATTCTCATACTGCTAAGAATTTTTTTTGTTTCAAAAATGATTTGACCTGGTCTATAAAGTTTCTTCTTATTAACCATAAAATCCCCGCTATTATGTGGGAATGCTGAAAAACTAAACCCATTTAAAAAAAACAGTAAATACGCCGCTGCGTATAACCTACTTTTTCAAATAGTTTTCGAATTCGGTCAAAGCATAAATAATTATTAAAGTTATGAAGTTGAAAGTTTTCCAAATTAGTCTCTTTAAAAAAATGTTAGCGACTATAGTTCAGTTATGATTACAGTGACCCAGTTTTCAATGTTTTCAAAACAAACCATGACTGTTGTCTCCCTTTTTTACAGTTTCAGTTAAATATTTCCTTGACAATTTATCGTTAGACAACAACTGTAAAAAATAATTAATAAGCAGTCAATCTAGAACCAGATGAAATAGTCATAGAAATTAAAAATTTCTCAACAATTGGAATGATTCATAATTGGTACTCTTAAAAACAGGAAAAATTCTGCGAGGCTCCAACTTCCTAATCACTGTAGAGGTAGGCATAAAAGTAGTGGCAATGTGCCTGCGTAGAATTATCGCCAGGTACTTCTGGACAGACACATCCATTTCCAAATGCAATGAATAAATAAAAAATTATTTGTACGACTCTGTATACTCCATAATAAATATTACACTAAAGATCTAAAAGAATAAAACTTGACCCAATAATAATGGAGGTCAAAAAACATCGTAATTTGATTTCTATTTTTATGTTCTCCCAAAACACTGACGATATAATTTTTTAATGGGAGGCATAAAGAACGATTATAATAAATTTTAACTGAAATTTAGGTTTACGATATTGTATTTTTTACTCGACCGTAAGGAAAAAGAGTATGTTTAGAAATGAGGTTGAAAAAAAAACAAATGGTTACATAAAAGTTATTGCGACACACTGTAACTACCATTACTGAGTATTGGTAACATTTAACAATTAATTAAATGGAATAAAACTACTAGTTTCGGCTTAAACAGCCATCATCAGGCCCATAGGTAACGAAAAACATCGAAAATTAAGTAAAGTATTAAGAATTAAAATTTAAATTTAAAATTGTAATTGCCGGCACATGGTAGACATGGCTAACAATGGTTTGAGTTTATTTAAGCCGAAATTAGTAGCCTAAACTTTAATTCTTTCATCGTTAATAGATTTATGTGGTACCGACTTTGTGCTGTCTCTGTATCTGTAAATCTAGAAGGGTGGGTCACCCCACAGCACGTAGGCCACATTTGGCCCATTGTACGTCCTTCTGAGGTTGAGCCTTCCTTCTAGCTCGTCAGCCAGCCTACTTGTGACTTTGTGCTGTTTTATTCGATAAAACTTTTTGGCCACATTTGAGAAAGTGGATAACTTATTCCACTTAATTAATTAAATAATAATATGTTTGCCATTTTGTTAGCTTTGTTAAAGATGTAGTGTATTAAGTATCTCCAACCACAGTCGATGACATCAAACAAATGCTGCTCGCAAATGTAAGAAGGTCCTTTTAAAATTTAAAATGACCCTTAATGATCCTTAATACCTGCTAGTAGGTATTGACAACCCTTTCACTTCCTTATTGAATTTTTTGAAATTAATTAATTCAGATTTTAAACAAATGAGATCAGAGTTTGAACAAGCAAGATCAGCTTTTCAACCATTCTTAAACATACGTGTTAAAAATTTAATTTGGCCTGATTAAATCAGCTTGTGAAAAGGTCCAAAGCAGTTCAAATGTGCTTTAAAACAGATAGATCACTTTTTGAACCATTTGGAGGAATTTCAAACGCCGATCTAACCTCTGATTTTAAAAGCTCATTTGGACTTATTTAGACCTGATTTAACCAGTTTGAAGGTTAGGAACTATAGGCATCAAAGAAATGTAATAAAACAACAAGTAAGTCTATGTAGAATACGAACTATTAATTGAAATATTCTTGTACTTTTTATGTATATTCCTGAACTAACTCACAACGTGAAACAATACTTACATTTCTAATAGCATTAAATTCTAGTATAATAGTTCTCTGTTCAATAATAACTATGGCTAGCTTTCTAAATTAACTTGAATTCAAAACGCAATAAACGCGAAGTTCATTACTATTCAGTAATGAAAAGCCCAGAACTCGAAAACGAAATAATATATTATACCTAAATAACTTACCGTATTTGTGCATTTATAGATGGTCCACACATTGTCGGATCCTGTAACAAAGTGAAAATTAAAATTAAATTTGAGTAGTATGGAGCTTTCCAAATGCAATGCAAAGTTGAAACAATTTTTTTTGCTAAATTTGATAAAGAAGAATATTTAGATGCAAAAAATTAATAATTTGCTTTTTACATCATGTCAGGATATATAGGGTGACACATTAATTAGGAATTTCTTAATTGTTTTTATATTGCAGAGCTTCTGGGGTTCACTCCTAAGTGGGTGAATTGAAGGGAGTTTATTATTAATATTATTATTATTATTATTATTATTATATTGATGAAACGTTATACTAAACTAAAACCCTTCTTTCTACTTATAAAATATAATAATTTCAATTATTTTCGAGAGAACTGTTCGAAAAACACAAAGAGAAAACAACTTTTTTCTTTAATGATCCGATCAGGAAGTAATTTAATTGTACTCGTGCGTTTTGGGCATTAATTTATTGTTTGGGTTTCTAGTTTTAACCTAAAAGTGATGTAGGTGGACCAAGAGGAATTACTCTAGACCAGTTGGTGTGCATGAAAATTCCCAAATTAATTTATGTAGTTTATCAGGAGTGAGTAAACAAACCCAAAGAAACCTTCATGTACAAAATTTATTTTCAAACAATTCAAAAGACATTAAAATTTTATATACCGATGAGGCATTTTTAACCGGACTTTTAACTGAACACAAAAACTGTAAATTCTAATAAAAAGCACATTTTTAACATGTATTTAAATTAGCTTTTAGTATGGTATTATTGGGACCATTTGCCCATCTTTCCCCCTGTTTCTTAAAAATACTTTTGCTGATAAACTAAATGGTTTTGTGCTAGACATGGTTTGAAATGGGTATGTAAGCTGCACCCTATTTACGTCTTGAAGTCAGAAATAAACTTATTGATGGATCGGCCAAGGAAGTAAATATGTGTGGCCACCAGAAACCGTTCACCTTATGGCCCCGATTTAACCGTTTCTTATTTTCTATATATATAGCTGTTGAAACCCGATAAGGTCATATTTATTTTGTAAAAATGAAGGACATACAAAATATTTGTTAAATAAACAAACCTCCTATACAATTCTTTATTAATTTTTTTATTTTGTATTTAAAACATTTTAAATCCAATAATGACTATACATTAATTACTAGTCATTTTTAGACCGATGCAAAAAAAATGGTATGCCACTAAATAGTCAAAAGATACAAAAAAAATTGGAGGCTGTTTTTTATAAAAAAAAATGGTCAGTTCATTTAGACTTATCTACGACTGGACGAAGAGATGGAAAATTAAACTTAATCACTCCACATTAACTGATTCCATATTCAAAAACAGCCAAATACTTTGGTATTACCTTAGATGCCAAACTCCGATGGAACGTGCATGTAAAAAAGAAAATAGAAGAACTTGGATTGAAATATAGAAAAATGTACTGGCTAATTGGAAGAAACTCCACTCTGTCCCTACATAATAAGCTTATGCTTTATAAGCAGATACTTAAGCCTGTATGGACCTATGGTATCCAACTATGGGGATGCACCAAAGCAAGCAACTTAGCAATCATCCAAAGCACTGAGGAACAATGTAGGTGCCCCTTGGTAAATTCGCAATAGTGATCTCCATAGGGATCTGGAAATGGACACTGTTGACCAGACCATCAAGAGTCATGAAGAAAGACTTCATTATCATGTCAATGTCGAGGCTATCCAGCTCCTTGACAATACTGGGTTGGAAAGAAGACTTAAGAGTTAGTTTAGTGTTTTTTGGTGCAAAAGCAGAGCTTGTGTGTGTACGTTAAAGTTTAGTGCAATCCGTTCTACAGAACCTAAGGAACACTGATGAGTATACCTTAGTTTTAAGTTTCAAACTCCATTAGATTTAGCGAAAGTAAGGAAAAAAGTTTAAACCAAACTTAAAATTCAAAATTAGTTGGATGCCAGATATTCATGAAAGTCTTCTGTATTAATTAAAATTATCGTTGTTTTTCAAAGTAAGAGAAATATTTACAAAAAGCCACTCTTGTTAGTAGGAGTCCCATCGGTTCTGAGGAGCCCTCCACTCCACTTTTAAGCCACGCCCCTTCTGTCATCTGTCAACATTGTTGCCAACAATACACGTTTGCCAACAATACAGGATTCTGCGTACGTTCGTTTGTGCGAGCATTCGTTTGTGCGTACGTTCGTTTATGCGTCCGTTCGTTTATGCGTACGTTCGTTTGTGCGTACATTCGTTTGTGCGTACGTTCGTTTGTGTAGATGCGCAATGAGAGGGAATAAAAACAAGTAAAAAAATAGTTTAAACCATCAGTATAACGATGTCATTTGTCGAGTACAGTCGTAAACTAGAAGAATTTGGTGTATGTGTAAGACAGTTACATAAAGATATTCAATTTTTTACGAGGAAAATTCCAAGGTCCTAAAACAACTAGATTACCTAAGTTTGTGGGATAAAGTGTTTTCACTTTAGAAACACACGAATTTCGCACAAGGTGAATACCAGCTCTGCATTTCGAACTTATTACGTGTTTTAAATTATTTATGATTATATTAAAAATGCAGAGGTCATTTCGGATATTGGGACGTACGATAGATTAGAGTAAATTTTCAAAATATGCCGGTTTACGTTCGGAGTGTAATTTTGCGGTTTGCGACTCTCTGCGAATTAAAACACCATGTTTATTTAGAAAGCAATGAATTGTAGATTCGAGCCAAAGAGGCGTTTAATATTGCTACTAAAGTTTTTAATTAAAACGACCAATGTATAATGCCAGATAAAGCGTTTGTTATATTCTTGAAGCTTAGGTTTTCTGATGAATAGAATAGAATAGAAATCATTTATTTCCTTATTATGAATTATTACGTTTGTATGGAAAACCTCAAGAAAATATTTTCCAAAATAAAATCTAAAATATAAACAAATATCAACAAACAATATTATACATAATGGTACAATAAAAAATGGTAAAAACAAATTAAAATTGACCTACCATATAGTCATCTATATCATAGAAAGAGTGTGACAATAAATTTTTTTTAATGTTTTCACTTTCACAAGAGCTTAAATTATTTCCTGAAATTTTTTTGAGGGCACGAATATTTTAGGAAAATTATCCCTCTGGAATTTAAGAAAATTTCCAGGAATAATTTAAGCTTGCGTGGTATTCGGTAAGAAAATTTCAGGCCATAATTGGGAAAAAAATTATTAATCCAACCTGACATTTTAAATTAATTTTACTGCTTGTCAAGTTAGCCAGGGTATTGTTGTTATTTTGCTTATTAGTCGATATCATTAGAGATTTGTCAATGAAGATATTAGTTCAACATGAAATAAATTCTAAAAAAATCATATAGGTATATCCACCATATTTCGTTAAATAAAAAGAATTACCAACTTTAGTTAAACCAAATGCTAAAACTCAAATGGGTACTAGCTCCGTCTATTGCCCTTTGGTAATTTTAGTTAACTAAAGGTGGTAGAAATATATTTTTTACAAGTAACATGATGCAATTTCAAAGAAATTCGTTTGTAGGTATATCCACCATATTTCATAATTTTAGGTCACTAAAGGTGGTAGAAATGTATTTTTTGTGACATTATTTAATGGTTGTATATCATATGTATTTCAACTGTCAAAAAATTTCCACTTACATATCGTGGCGCCTCGAAAAAGATTTTAGTTGCCATGGTAACTAGTCAAAATGAAGGCATCTTATTGGTTGAAAAGTAGAGGTGTGAAATTTTCTTAAAAATATTTACCGTGCCACTGTTTTTAATGTGGGACCCATACAGTTTGGTGACCGCGAAGTAGTTTGACACCTACTGAACGGTACCGAATAATTTTCGTTTTATCTGGTATTATGACTGTGAGTTGAGCTATTTTTATTAAATATATTTATTATTAAAGACAAGTAGACATAACTCGAAGATTAACAGACAGGGTAATGTTATAGTATATTACGTAACATGTGTTGTAAGAAGCATTTACGGAATTACTTATGGAATAACTGTTCCATTCGTGCGTAAAATGCTTTACAACACGTGTTACGTACTATATTTTACCTACGACTTACTTGTACTTGTATTAATAATCTTATTATTAAGATATTTTTTCACGTTGGGGTAAAAATATTCTGAAACTACAAAAGAACGTTGTCGCTTAAGGTTTTGAATCAGGAATTTTAATAACTAGATTTTTTCCTGTATCTGTACCTAACAACCTAAAAGAAGATTAAAATTTACAAGTAATAATAATAATAGTTTTTTACCTTTGTAAAAAAATACTTATCATCTGGTGCATTTTCTAGGAAATTGTTCATGTTCTCGTTTGTTAAAATTTGGGATTTTTTGAGTTTAAATCCGTCAGATTTTCTTTTAAGTAGGGCTTGTAATTTGGAATGGAATTATTTAACAAATCTTGGAAATATGGCATCATAACATTATCAGAAAATGAGTTTAGCCGTTTTTTAACCTCCATTTCATGAATTTTTGGTACATTTGTTTGTACCGACTCTCATATTTCGCTGGTAATAAGTTGCTTTTGGCTACTTCAGCGATTTCGATAATATTAGGTGGAGTTAAATTCATTTCACTGTCGCTCGACATTTTTTCTTAAAACTTTACAACACACACAAACCAGTTATAAGTTAATAAAATGCGAAGTTTTTTGACAGTTCTTGATATTCGTTCGCTTAATTTTGATTGTTTGACAGCTTATAAACAGTTACTAAGTGGTTGCTAGGGAAGCTGTGCGCTTTATTTTACAGCTGTGCGTTTTCTTTTACCGTGCGTAATAGACACCTTACATTTATTGCCGACTGTGTGTTTTTGACTACATACGGGGGTGGTTGTAGGTAATAGTATATTGTGCAACAAGTTTTAAAAATAGCACTTTTCACACGAGTTACACACTATACTTTTCCTACGGCTGCGACTTTATTATCATATATATATTTTTATTGGTACCTATTTATTGTTAGGTAAAGCAAATCTTATTTAAAACGACCAGATGTTTATAGTGCTTTTCAACATATAGAATAGTGCGACCACAATGTTGAAGATTTATATTTTTGCGCTAATTCTTCAAAATAAACAAGCAGAACATTCTCTGATAACGAGTTTAGGCTTCGTTCATTTTTCCATTTTATGAATGTTTCATAAGAACTTTCATACCTCTCTTTGGAAATTAATGGTAAAAGATTTTGCGTGATTTGGGAGGCCCTTTCAAGTATTTCTGGAGGAGTACAGTTAAATTCATCTTCTATCATCGTGTAACACTGCTTTTTTAAAATTTTGCAATAAATTTGACTTTATTTTAATGAGAAATTAGAACTGTCAGTAGTGACAGTGTCCGCATGCTAGATTTCTTCTCGATTCATTGATATGTGTTGTTAATATGAGTTGTGTTGTCATTTTACTTTGCACACAGCGTGTGTAAACGTTTACACACGCTGTTTGAAATTGACGTTTTTCAAGGGAAGTTGACAGTGCGTTTTTATGCATATTCTAAGCAGCCGTAGGAAAAAATATTTAACTGTTCAAAGATTGTTTTACATGACGTTCTATTAGAAATACCAGTTATAGAACGAATGACCTTTTTCTGAAATATAAAAACATTTGACGAGGCCGTTGAGAATCCCCAAAAATATACGCCATAACGCAACCTGCTCTCAACTTGAGCATAATATAGCTGCAACAATTGATTTAAATTCAACAGATCTTTTAGGTTTCTGAATTGATATGACAATGAATGTAATTTAGGTATTAGTTTATCGCAGTGTTTTTTTCCAATTTAAATGTTTGTCAATTTGGACACCCAAAAATGTTATATTGTCACTATTGGTAGATAACTGAGTGTCACTGTCATTTATTCCAAATTTAATACTGTTACACTGCTTTTGAAAATTGTGAAATCTGATAAATTTTCTTTTGTCAAAGTTGAGAAAAAGAGAGTTGACCGAGAACCAGTCTGTTAATTCAGTAAAAACTGAAGTGCAATTATCACTTAAAACATTCTCCGACTTATCTGACAAGACAAGAGATGTGTCATCAGTATAGATGGTAAAATATGCAGGTATGTGAATTTTATCCAGCTCGTTGATAAACAAAATAAAAAGTATAGGGCCCCAAATGGAGCCATGTGGAACAACAAGATCGTCGTGCACCTGTTCTGATGAAATATTGTGGACAACTACATATTGTGTCCTAGGAGGATCGATAAAATAATCATTGAAAAGATTACTAAGGACAGGAGGATTTTCAATCAAAGTATTTTCATGTAGCAAAGATATTTTGGGTCTATTGTTAGCCGGTTTATTTGATAATTCGCCTACTACGTGCCAGACAATTTTTGAAATATTTTCAGAATTGGAAATTTTATTCCGGTAAAATTGTTTTTTTGTGTCTGCTACCAATTTTTTATAAATACTCTTGCGAGCGTTGTAAATGTAAGTTAGTTCAGGGTGAAACTTTTTTAAAATCAGTAAATCTTTTAGATTTTGACTTAATATTTGAACATCTCGGGAAATCCATTGTTTACTAGTAACGTTTTTTTTCAAAATTAATAAGACGCGGTAAAAAAACAATTTATTTTAGACACCTACAAATAAAAATACCTACTATTGCGGGCTTAATTTCATTCTCAAATAAAACACGTAAAATATTTGCCCCTTGTGTTTGCGATGAAAACGGAGATTTGTTGGTAATAAGTAAACCTCTGACGGGCCATAAAACAAGCTTAAATTTGAAATTATTAAATCCCTACGGATGTTTTGCTTTCTAGAAGTTAATTTATCATGAAAGAAATATGGAGCGGTTGGTTAGCTGCAGGTACGGAAGTATGTATACCAGAAATTTTTACCCTCGGCAATTTTGTAAAAATTATCGAAACCTCCAAATAAGTTATTAAAATTTGGTTGGAAGTTTATTTACCCCAATTTTATATTAATTGTTTTATTCTGCATGATACAGAAGTACAGCAGTATAAATTATATTTTCTACGGCTTAATAAACAATACGAAATATGCAAATTTACTTATGTAATTATTATATAATTATGTAATTGTTCTATTTTTTTGATGCTATTAATATTTAAATTGAAATTATATTTAAGTTTTCCTAATTTAACATTCCGTCTAAGTAACTTTTTAGTCCTAATTTTTAATCTATAAACCAAGAATGAAGATTTAACACCTTCAAATTCTTTTCCGTATTTCAGTTGATTTTTTCTTAATTCAAATTATCCATTTTCAGGGATTTAGGTAAGAAAAGACGTGATTGAAATTCTTAGTCTCTCTTATACTTTGAATAAAAGTATGGAATTTCTAAAATCCTTAAGAATTCATTTTGAATAAAGTATGAAGAGAGAACTCATTAGCTATCTTCTTCAGTCATTCGCTGTTCTCAAGAGACAAGGTGAGAGTTAATTGGACTGCACGTAATTAAGCCGGGAACTGTATTTGGTGGAGCATTATTAAAAAAAATAGAAAATGATGATATAAGATACTATTAAAATATATTGGAGTTGATATTAACCCTACTTGAATTTTCGATTACTTTAACACAGCAGAACATATTTGTTGAGCCCCGTTTGTTAATTCTGGCATTACATTGTCTTCCCAGTATGTAGCACAACATATTTAATTTACTGTATAGTAAAAGCAACCGATCAGCAGGCTAACAGAATATGCATATCAGTACATATTGTTTTAATTCATTATTTATGGCACAAACCAACATGAAGCACTATTTGACGACCTCGGCGCCAGATTTATTATCTGCTATCCAAAAGGAAGTAAGCTTATATAAGCTGTAACAACTGCCATCCATTATCTACTGACCAAAGGATATACAGAACCACTTACATTCCACCACTCGGAAAAAAAGGGTGGAAGCTGGGCACTCTTTTGAAAAATCTTCGCAACTCCAGAATCAGCCAGCGTGACGGACAGACCTGATGCCCAAGTTGGCACCTTCTTTTATTGGACTAAAACATTCTTTAGTCTCTTTATAGATTTCAACAGCAGACAATCAAAGCAGTCTTGTTTCAAGAAGTACACTTTCAGTAATGACTTCCTCAGTTGTATCTTCGGATACAATAAATCAAATTGCAAACAGGCGAAACTCTTTTTTGGTTGCATACACTCCCAGTGATTCACTTAATTGTTGTAAAAAGTTTCACGACGGAATAACCGATCTAAACTACAAAATTGTATATCTACAAGTATTGTTTAACAAATTAACAAATTGGCTTTCTATCCGCAGTAAAGATTGAATCTTCCATTATAAAATCAATATGTTTAATGTAAGCTAATAACCTTGTATAATTTTTGCAAATAAAAAATAAATTACATATTTTAAAATGCATATTCCGACAACATTTCAGCAAAACGTTTCAATATTTCATACTCGTGTAGCATCGCAACCATTACTCCCGGGGAAAATCTTCATTTTTCAGCACAATTTATCTCATTCGGCGCGATTCGATTTGAAAAAGAAAATAAATAAGTGACCTCTGAGCTGCTTCAAATATACTGCAGTCAATTTACTTTTATGGTCCACTAGATTCATTTAAGTTATCAGAAGTTTCCATTACACGAACTTGTTTCTAAAAGTTCCAGGTGAAATTGCAGTTTATTACGCGAAAGAAATATCACAGCGGTCCTACGAGTCTTGTGGGATCGTGCCTGAGATTTGTTATTTTGGTAAAAAGTTTATACACAAAAAAGAGTTAATTCAGTTACGGAGCGCCATCGTATTTTATTCGAGATACGAGCGTGATCTGAAAAATTGGAGAAAATAGAAAATGGTGAAACTGTGATGGGTAAATATTTTACTTTGGAATAAAAATGTGTAGATGCGGACAATCCCTTTCTAATTAAGTTGCAGACCGCCCTAGAGGACTTTTTTGTTGAATAATATTATGTAAGGCGCATCGAACTTTGTTTCGCAGCCATTGGAGGATTACTATAGTGGCAGATATCCATTTGGATCCTGCACGTCCACATAGGGCTTTAATACCCACGTGCTTCTGCTTATATATTTTTGCCATCTAAGGCGTCGATCCAAATGCATGTGGATTTTAATTTATTGTATATAAAAATATAAATATAACCTACTAGCTGAATATGGACATATTTCTTTAAAATTGACACCGCTTCAGTAAAGGTTAAATTTTAAGATTTATTTTTTTATAAAAATAGCGATAACTTAAAGAGCAAAAAAGTTTATCGCACAGTTTATGCCACAAATATGGCTTAACTAGCGCCCTCTAGAAATTACATCGAAGTAGGTACCAGATTCTGATTTCTCGTGCCCAAAAACCCCCAGTTTCAAATTTTTATGTATACATATCCCAAAACGCGAAAGTTATTGCAAAAAATAAATCTTAACATTTAACTTTTAACACCCTGTATATTCCTTATTAGCAACATTTTATTAGAGCAAGTTGATTCAAATCGTAATATTTTAAAGTGAGGAATCTACCATATTTCTATGTACAATTACTTAAGGACCACCCTATATAAAAATTCGACCTTGCACACTTTGCCCTGAAAGGGAGTATGGGAAAAGAAGATTTTCAGAATTTTTTTAGGAATTCTGTTTTTATGAATTCTGGTGTGGTATTTTACAAGAAACATTTTTTAGGAATATATAACCCAGTTTTACGACCGACAGCAATAAATTTGCAATTTTACATGTTCAAGTTTTCCAGATGATCGTTAGAAATCGCATTCGAATTTGTATTTTTCTGTTCTACTCAGCGGGTACACGTTTATTTTGAAGGTCGTGAAAATTTGCCATATTTTCCGTTTCAAATAATCCACAAATCTGAGGAAGCAAAAGAAAAGTAATCGACGACAAACGTCTCCAAAATGATATGGAGGAAAGAAAAAAATGACGATGGCGCCTATTTTATAGGGTAGAAACAAATGGGGCAGAACTTGCGATTGAGTTATTGACTTTTTCTGCAAAGCTTTGCGAATACATCTCTGTAGGAAAGGGTATTTAAGAAAAGCAAAAAATGCTTAAAGACAAACATAAATTCTTGCTTTTCATTCAGTGAATAATTTTTTCGTCTTAAATCCGAGAATTTGATTTGAATATAAATTCATCCATCAATTTTTAAAAAAATATTAACTCACTTTCTCGATTAGAGAAGGAAATTCTTATTTTATTAATATGCCAGAACTTGAACGAACTTTACTTATTCATTATTTGTATTTTTATTCCAAACTGTGATATTATTGGTATAATATGATGAAAGTTCTCACTGATGAAGACAATAAATAATTGGTAAGTTAAAAGAAGAGCTGACTGAAATTAATAGGCTTTTTTGAAATTACGTAAAGTTACTTCAAATCATTTGAATACCAGAAATACTGTTTGATAACTTACCAAACTTGTATAAAGTGTTTGAATAACTATGCATCCTCAAAAGAAGATTAGACCTAAACAATCTGAAGCTGAAGGACTTAGGACCATCGGACCAATTACTTCAGCAATAGGGTGTTGAATATTTAAATCCTGATGTCACGGTTTCCGTTTTCTAATTTTCAAATCTCTAAATTTTAATGAAACCGAAGTATTTCTTTTGAAGTCTTATTATTATTTTCAAATGTAACTTAAACTTTTCTCCTGGAAAAGACTTGAAAATAATAATTATACGTCAGATGAATCAAAATATTTTTCAAATTAAAATTTCTTCAAATAGCATGAATGAACAGCCAAACAAAACTGCTTGTGACATTTTCTGATTGAACTTTTTATAAATCGCTTTGAAACAAATGCGAAAGAAAATTGTGAGTACTTCTACAGTATGTATTATATAAGTATTATATACTAATAATTGTTTTTAAAAATATTAAAATTCATTCTAGGTGGACCATAACTAATGGAACGTAGATTATTTGGACCAAATATGTAAAAATTTTAACTAGTTTCTCTACGTCGTCCCTTATTGCTTCCGTTTCTAGTATTTTAATCTAATCTTTATTATTATTATCAGACAGGTCGTCGAACATGTACATGGACAGGTAGTATTTGTGACAGATGAGATACATCAGATATAAAAAATCAATCGAGATCTCTGACCTCTAATCTAACTTGTGAGCACATCCATATAAGAAAATTGAGGCAACTAGTATATGACCTTTTGGAGCAGGGCACATGATGATATGTCAAGCATAGGCGTCTCCTAAGGACTAAGGGACATATTTAATCTCATTGAAAATGATCTCTAAAACTGTTGGGACATTTTCTCAAACGTGCATACTACATTTGGAGTCTTGAAGTCCCAAAATATTTATATACCAATTTTGATGAATTTCATAGAAATATACTTGCAAACTGAAAACATTTAACAAAGTAAAAAGACGCCACCTCTGGTAAAAATGGCTCCCTGACGTAATGACATTGACATTATGGAGCAATGCACCTTTAATTTGAGACGTTCAATTTGCCTCACTTTAAGCATATAACGAGACGGCTAGTGCTCATCCAGTTAGATTAGAGGTCAATGATCGAGATTGGTAAACAGATATATGGCAATGTTGTAGACAGATGACAGATATTAGAATCATCGTTGACATATATCTGATCAGTTAGATATACATGAAATTCCCAACATCTTGAATCTTTAGCGGTCTTATGTCACCCGAGCCCTGTCTTCTCATGCATGGAGCCCTTTCTTCTGAGCCATTTATGAAGACCTACACCGGTTGCTGTCGTTTTAAGATCTGGCCTCCTATTCCAGAATTCTATTCCAACAACGTAATACTTTTGGGCTCTATACATAATCGATCCAAGACTTAATATGAACATAAATAATGAACTATCGTTAATGAATAATATTTTTTTTAGAGATTGTAATAGATTCTGATTTGAAAAGCTTGCTTATAGAATTTAAATTTTTCTGACCCTCTCTGTGGTCCAAATTTACGCATTGTTTTTAAAAATAAAATTCAAAAGAACAAAACTCATAACAGATTCATCAAATCGGCAGTAGATCTGCTGCTTGGAGGAAAAAAGGGCAAAAAAGTTAAGTTAGTTTTTAAAAACCCGGCTGTTCCATCATCTGTCTAACTTTGTACTTTAATGAACACTGAAAGTCTCTTTGAATTAATGTTTTGCTTTAATTTTAAGGCCGAATTCTTATTTTATTCAAAATCAGGGGTAACCTGTTTTTTTATTGGTGTTAAATCTCCTTGAGAACACTGCTTTGTTCGTTTGAAAAATCTCTTTTGTGGCACTTCTCCCCAGAAAAGGGGGTATCCCACCATTGAATCCAATTCATAAATACGCAAGATGAGAGCAATTAGGACGCCGAGCCAGCGGCATCTCCAGGAGAATTGACCATTATGCGCCCCGAATGGTACATAATGACGCAGAATAGATATCCAGTCGTCCAGGCGGGCAAACAAATAGCATCTCTTATTCTCAGCAAGGCAAACAGGACCGGATTCAGATTATTTGCCCAAGGATGCAATTCTTAAGGTTTATATCTTTTATGCAGCTTTTTTTTTAAGTTTTTGGAAGTTTATGGATCTAGATAAGAATAAAGTTTAAAATATGATTTTAGAAAAAGAGAGTGGTTAATTTGGGTTAAAATAAAAACAGCAGAAAGTTTTGGAGATGGCATTTATAACAATGAAGGATATAATTAATAAATAAAACAGAGACGTAAAAAGTCTTCAGCATGTTACGAAGTCCTCATAAGTTTTCCAATGTCGAAAGCGGTATCAAGAAGAACATAATTAAAAATATATTATCCGATCCTTTGAGACATTGGCATGTGAAACATGGCCTTTTACTAAAATTATACATCGAACAGACGTATGGGAAAGAAAGATATTGAGAAGAACATTTGGGCGGAAGAAGTGCAAGAAGTGTGGGAGGGAAGGACCTTGGTCAAAGTAACGATGATTGTGTCGCAGATTGCGAACAAAGGAAGAAAGAATAATAAAATATATTCAGAAAACGGAAGGTATAAACAAAGCCATTGTTCAACAAAATTTAGAACTAGTTATTAAAAATGAACCATTAAAAATTGTTAATAGTTGTACAAATTTAGGAATGTCACACTTTTAGTAAAAAAATCGTATCTAGTTCTACATCAATTGTATAGAGGTCGGGGTATTTTAAAATTTACATTACGAAAATTACTTTGTGAAACCGTGGTGATGTCAATTCTTAATTATGGGCTTTTGGTTTTTTATCCTTGCTTAGATCAAGTTACTAAAGGACCCCGCAATAATCTTACGGAAATTGGGTCTCGGTGGATTTTTCTAAATTTTTGATATGATGTAGTCATGTTATTCTTAACAAAAGTTAACATTGCGCCAACCCCCTAAAATGAACAGTTTTGCTGCTACAGGGCTCAGCCAATTCTTCATTGGCACCTTGCATCGCAATGGGCTCGTGATACCTTTTTTTATACACCAAATAATTGCAACCTAAGTTATATGGAAGACCCACGTAATATAATTCTAACGTTATTTGTATTTAACTATTCTCGTTTTTTTTGTCGACAAACTTGCCGACAAAAGAAACGACGCTCCTCAAATTGTAGCTCAGTGTCTCTACAAAAGGTCAAAAAAGTCGCTGTTAATAATTCGTCGCGAATAATATTTTAAGGTCGATTGATATACCGCTCGTAGGTTCATCAAAGTATTTTGGTTCGCGCTGTGCCTAATATATTTTTTTTTCGATAAAAGCCGCAGCCTATAAGCTTACCTATTTACTATCGCTCCAGCCATCCGAAAAAATGTACAAAATGCTGTAGAGGAATAGTGTCAGCAAAAAACTTAAATATCGATTTTAGATGTCCAATTCGAGCTTCCACTATCCACCTGGTTTTAGTTACCAACCGGGAAGCATTGGCTTCTTGAGTAGTAAACTGACTCTGACCACGTTTCAAAAGCGGAGGGATTATACATAAGAAACCATTTTGTGGAATTCCATTATATAAAATATACTAGTGTAAGATGCATCTTACACTAGTATATTTTATGTGATTAATACTGACAATTTGTGAGTACAAGAATGGAGATAGAGGAAATATTTTATTTGAAAAATAATTTGTTTGTCTTTTGTTTCTGGGGGTAGAAAGAAGATCGTATTTTGAGCAAACGGTTACTTTGAGACAAAACTGTTCATTTTTATGGTTTGTCACCTCATATTTGTTTCAAAATATCGTGGACTACATCATATTAAAAATTCAGCAAAATCCACCGATTTTTTGGTGATCACCCCCGAAATAGGGGTTGGGGGATGATCATATAAAAATGCAATTTTTTCATTTAAGCATTTTACATCGCATTTAAAAGTACCATAGAAATATATTTATTTGTATTTAAAAATAGGGGTTGGGATGGAAGGGGGTGAGTTTGGAATTTATTTTATAAAACAGCTTAATATTATGCAACATAATCCAAAATAAAACATTTAAAAGTATTGTTCCCGCCTTTAAAAATAAACATTTTATTTTGAACCAGGGGGGATTTCAACGCCCCGTAGTGGCAAAACTGTTCATTTTAGGGTGTTCACGCAATGCAACTTTTGTTGAGAATTATATCATACCAAAAATTTAGAAAAATCCACCGAGACCCAATTTCCGTAAGATTATTGCGGGGTCCTTTCGATTGCAAAAAATTCAAAATAATTGTTGACGTTTTGTCTTTGGCATAAGAAAATATGAGCATGTATCAAGTAAGCTGAAACAACTTGGATGGTTGAACATATGTAACTTGTATAACTACCACCTTGCCTCTTTGATATACCAAATTATTTTGACATTGAATCCTATTTATTTGAGGAACAAATTTTATTTTGACATTGAATCCTATTTATTTGAGGAATAAATTAGTTTTTCGTGGAGAAGCTCATAGTGTGTCTCTGAAATATCCGCATAGTCTCATGTTACCACGATATAGGTTATCAATTTTTAAACGGTCATTTACTTATAATTCAGCGTCAGTAGTTTTGATCATTTTTTTATATTTGCGATGCATAATTTAGTATATTTTAAATGTGTAATGAGTTTTACTAATTTTGTATTTTATGATCTGTAAACTTGAGGTTAAGCAGAGTAGCTCCAGCTAGACTTCGCCTCATGTATTTACTGCTTGTGTTTTTTTTACAGGCAAATAAAGGCATTTTATTATTATTGTAGGAAGACGTAATGTGAGCTGAGACGACAAGTTTCGGTTGATGTGGAAGCAGTAATAGTTAGGGGATGGAGAAGAGTTGCAGAAGACAGAAAAAATGAAAAGAAGTAAGTAGTTCAAAACACTCTTGAAAGATAGATTATAAGTCACGGTCCTCTATGTGCTTTTAATTTTGTTTCCCTATTCCATTGAACTTAACATTTACTATGTTTTTGATATGAAATAAGAGATAAATAAAAAAGGTTAATTATTTTTTCTCCTTTGCTTTTAAAATATTCACTATTTCGTATGGCATATCCTTTGCCATAAATCTTTAGTTTTTAGGTTTTAAAACATATATTTTAATTTTCAGTAGTAATGAGCTGCCTCTTTCAGTATGATGTAGCTTCCTTACATTTATCACAGTAACTATTCATTCATTGATCATAATTTGAAACAGCAATATTTTTTTTGCAAAAAAATGAATATCAATCGAGTGAATGAGGTATAAATAATAAAGAAAATAAAAATTTGCTCGAGCTCCATCAGATATTTTGACATATGTTGTTATCTTGTTAAAATGTTAAAATGTTAGAAGGCACATTTTCCATCTATAATGATTAAGTGATCGATACTCTCAATTTAATTTCCCTTTATCCCGAAGGTTCTTCAATTCATATTATGATTATAATATTAAAATTACGGTTAGCAAACGACGGATACGAAGAACTAAAATCAGTCAAATAAAAACTTTGCAACACACAATGCAAATTGTGTATGCAACCCCAATACATTGGGAATTTTTTTGTCAAAACTCTCTTCTAACCATAGATGGTAGCACATCTAAAAATTAAAATTATGTTTTAAAATTCCTGCCTCTTTGTAAGTACCTGCATATAGTTGTATTTATATTCTATCCACCGCGGATTTGCTTCATGTGAAAACGAAAATGTATATTATTTTCAATACTTGACATAACCTGCTTAATATTATCTCAAGCAGTTTAAATATGTCCAAATTTTCCGTTAAATATCACCTTTTCATTAATTTTTCAGCGTATTAAAAGGTTTTAAAATCTTCTTCCGCTCTTAAATACCCAACTTCTAACAACAACTCCCCATTAATATTCTAGTCAAGTAGTATACTTTCAAAATATTTAGACGTTAAATTTAACTTTCGTCGACTTGAAAACTTTCCAAAATAATAATTAAAGCTTCTGAATTACATGCAAAACTTTACTACAAATATGAGAAAGTTCGACTCTGCAACTGGTAGCTATTTATCGTCTCCTTTTTCCGGAGACTCTGAGCATATCACTTCAGTTTTAATTACATTTGGAAGCAAAACTGAGTTTTCTTCCAGCGCCTCCGCGAAACAACTTTTTAATGTTGAAAGTTTAATGGAAATTGTAATTATCGAATACAAATCTTGTTATTCTTTTTCCTTTCATTTGGAAATACTTGAGACTTTTTACGATTTGTAGCATTAATGTTATGTTAATGATTTAGGAAATCGGAAGAGGAGTTTAATTCTTTTGTTCGTTTTGTGTTTTTGTGTACAAAACTGGTAAATAAAACCCCCTAAATCTTCTTTCTTTAACTGGAAAAATATGGCACAGAAACTCGTTCTCGTGTTGCTAGAAAATGTTTGTGTAGAATTTTCATTTATAAATTTTTTTTTTTACCAAAATCACTGTGTCCTACTTTAAATTCAATGCCATTTTAAATTTTTTGGACCCCATTTTAAAGGTGTTCTCGAAGAGGTCTAAGCTTACTTTTTGATGCTCTATCAAAATATGAAGTCAGAATTTTAAAATTCATAAACACAAAGAATTAACACAGACACACACACACATACACACAGATCGAATTCAGATACCGAACAATTTGTTCGGTGATAAAATAAACTGGCATACACTTTTTTAAAGTCTAAATAACAGGCGCACTGGTAGTACATAAATCATGTTTTAGAGAACATTGTGCTCACTACATATTTTCTGTTTATAGAACATTACAGTCTGCAACTTTTCTTGTTGTGCGTTTGTCTTTAAAATATGTTCTGAATGTGTTCGTAGCCTTATGATATGGAGACCGAAAATATACAAAGGCATGTGCGAGTTATCACTATATTTTCATTAATTTTTATACCATAAAGAGTTTTTTCTCAAATGAATAGCATTGGGTGAGCTTTATATACGCCGCCCCTTTTATTATTATAGTACTGAACAATAAGACTGGGTTTTTATAGAAATGTTTGCATTATTTTTTAAAACTTGATCGTGTTTTTATCAAATTCAGTTGAAAATAAAATACATCACGCCTATCATTCCATTCGGTTATATCACCTCATTATTAACATAACGTACTAAAGTTTTCCCTGGAGTCAATTTGACATTTTTTACATCTAGTGTTATTTACAGTTCCTCTCCACAGTCTTTCCCCTGTAAAATATCCAAGGCATTGAGTTAACCTTGATCGTCTCTTGCTTCAATGTAAACAAAGGATTTTATCCTTACATTATTCGATGGTACTGTAATACTAATATATCAACAATAATTCTGTATTTTTGTGTTAGCTTATAAATTATTTACGAAAATAATCACTTAAATAAAAGCTTTATAAAATATAGAATAGTCTAAAGGTAATATTCTTAATTTAGAAGCAATAAAATTCATTACCAAAACAAACAGCCTTGCATGAAATTAAAAGAAATATTTTTTATATAATCTGTTTTTAGATATTTTCAAACATTGACCTGATTCCGTCAATATCCCAGATTAGAGCAGTTTTCTCAGTTGTCTGGATGTTTATTTTTGAAGCTCTCAAAGCTTTCCTTCACGTGCATCCATCGCAATCTTTTACTCCTACAAAAAGTTGTTTTAGGGTCTTTCAGAGCTTTGTAAATGCTTTTATGTTTACTCTCTTTTCTGGGATCACACACCACACTTGACTTTGAGATTTTCTTGCATCAAAATAAAAATAAACTCTTTAAAGTTCGGAATGGAAAGTTGTCGTTGACAGTGAACTGTGGAATATATCATAGACGTATCGCTCAAAATCTAATTTTCTTCGATAAAATTGTCTAGGATAAAGTGGGTAAGAAAATAAGAAAAATATACTTCGGAGTGATATTGGTTAGATGGCCTAAGGAAATAACCTCATGCATAGTTTTCTTTTTATGGTGAAAAAATTAAAGATGGCCACGTTTCGCTTCTGCAATTAAAAATTGACGGAACTATCTCTATTTCTTTTAATTATTTAATTACTATTCTCGTCTTCTGGGCAGTCTTCTGTGAATGTGGAATCATACTGGATATAATAACTAACAAATTGTTTATCTGAATAAAATTTATAATGTATTCAATGTAAAAGAAATAGTGGTAAAGGCTTATAATTGATTATTAAGATTAAATCCATCAAAGAAACTGTTTTTCTATTGAAAGTTACTACGACATTTTTTATTAAAGTAGGTTTATATTTTGATGAGCAATACACAAAATAAAACTATTAGAAGTTCTTAAAATAAAAGAATATAGCAAGAATTATGTCACAGATGATTATAGTCAACGAAAAAAGGATACAGTTTCCATATTATTGTGTACTCAATCAGACAGAGCATAGCTAATAGTCTGGTTCACAAGTGCCATTTCCCTCGAAACCTGATCGCCACCACCGAAAATTATGATTTTGGGCTCATTCGATTCGGAATGGCATCTAGAACGTTCTATCAAAATTCCAAAAGGGGCTGAAAAAAAATGCAAAAGTTATAAACAATTAAGTAAAATAAAAAATAAGGGTTTGGTTTTCTTGAAATATTTCAAAAACTATTTGAGATAATCGAAATTTGAAAAAAGATCCTTAAAGAGCAGGAAATTTCCTAAAAAAAGACCTACCTGCCGGAACTGTACCAACAACCCTTATAATTTTAATTAAGCGGCGAAAATAACGGTAAAACCGCGTAGTTCGGCTGCCGCGTGCATCGCCCCAATCTGACACGTGAACTAAAAAAATTATTTTAACTGATTAAATATTAATATTAATACTAAGTAGACATATCAATAAACAATAATCCGTCAACAAAAAATTTTTATCACAATTTTTTTATTAGTTATGCTTTTGTTAATTAGTTAATTTTCACCATTTTAATGTTAACATAAAAACGCTGATTATTTCAAAACAAGAAATCTAGAATTTTTTTTTGATTTTTTTGAGCTAATCTTAAAAGAGTTTAGAAGAGATCCCCGTTGGAAAAATTCAAAAATTTTGATTTTTCGTTTTTTTATTAATAATCAAAAGCATTAAAAAATTATTTATGTAAATAAAGCCATTAGGAAATTTTTTTTTCCAATCATTGTTAATATTTTGTTTTCTTATTGATAAAAGCCATATAATAATAATTTTTTTTTATTTTTAACTAACATTATTTAAATAATTGTTATAAACAAATGCATTGTTTGTAATATTTTTGAAAACTTTTTCTTTGGAATTTCATCCTTGATGAAAATAATGATTTTAAAAAAATATCGTTCCTTAAAAAATTTTTTTTATTAAGAAAAATCGCATTTGTTAATTAACAATTTTTTTTTGTTACTAAATATTAATATTAAGGAACCATTTGTTTTTAAAAATCATTATTTATTATGTTCTTTCGTATTATAAAAAAAAAATAATTTTTTTATTAGGTTTTCATTTGTTTATTAAAAAAACAATTTGTTATAAACAAATGCAATTTTACGCAATATTTTTTTAAATACTAAAAATTATTACAAAAACAACCATATATATTTTTTTATTGAAAAAAATTTTTTATTATTTTTTATTTAACTTTTAAAAATATTGTACTTTTGCACTTATAGTTTTCTTTCTGTTTTTACCGGTGCCTTTGATTGTTAATAAAAAAACGAAAAATCAAAATTTTTGAATTTTTCCAACGGGGATCTCTTCTAAACTCTTTTAAGATTAGCTCAAAAAAATCAAAAAAAAATTCTAGATTTCTTGTTTTGAAATAATCAGCGTTTTTATGTTAACATTAAAATTGTGAAAATTAACTAATTAACAAAAGCATAACTAATAAAAAAATTGTGATAAAAATTTTTTGTTAACGGATTATTCTTTATTGATATGTCTACTTAGTACCCAAATTTTTTTATTCCTTAATATTAATATTTAATCAGTTAAAATAATTTTTTTAGTTCACGTGTCAGATTGGGGCGATGCACGCGGCAGCCGAACTACACGTTTTTACCGTTATTTTCGCCGCTTAATTAAAATTATAAGGGTTGTTGGTACAGTTCCGGGAGGTAGGACTTTTTTTTAGGAAATTTCCTGCTCTTTAAGGATCTTTTTTCAAATTTCGATTATCTCAAATAGTTTTTGAAATATTTCAAAAAAGCAAACCCTTATTTTTTATTTTATTTAATTGTTTTTAACTTTTGCATTTTTTTTCAGCCCCTTTTGGAATTTTGATAGAACGTTCTAGATGCCATTCCGAATCGAATGAGCCCAAAATCATAATTTTCGGTGGTGGCGATCAGGTTTCGAGGGAAATGGCACTTGTGAACCAGACTATAAAGCACAGGTAAAGAAAAATATTAGAAAGAAAAAGGAAATTTTCAAATGATGTGCTACAATTGATTTGACAAGTTAGTTATGATACGTCAAACCACTGGAAATATTGACCAACTTAATAAAATTGAGACTCAATATTTGAAGGTACTGCTAGTTCTAAATAAAATTATTATTTATTTAAAACCGTGAAGTACTTTCTGTTAGAAATTTGGGGTTGTGTATTTAGATCATTTATAACTGCAAATGTTAATAATGACAACAGTAAATGATGGCCGTAATTTCTTTTAAAATACATCTTAATGTAGATGATAAAATATACACTGTCGCTATTTTCAATTATCTGTCCAAAAACAGTCTTTTGTATTTATTTTCAAGTATCTAATTTCCACTGAGACGTGTACAACTTACGAAAGAAAAATTTAAATTATTTTCTTTTCCTTTTCGTACATCTTAAGAAATTTCAAAAGACAATTAACTCCTCAGCTAACTTTTTGAGTTAATTCTTACTGAGATAACTTAAAAAAAATCGTTTTATCTCCCATCAGGGTTCCAGCGACTGAAGCTTTTTTCACAATGGGCATCCGTTTCATGGGATTCATTGTCAGAAGGTTAGAACACCCTTTAATCTTTGAATGTGACTTCTCATTACCTTGGCTTTTGACTTTACACTGTTGACGGGCCTTGAATATAAATCGTTTTATTTTCCATTTTGAATTTTTTTGTCAAGAAAAAGTGATACCAATTACACAAACTTTATTTTGAAATTCTTTAATTAAAGCAGATGTCTAAAATCAACTCACCTCATTAAGAAAAATGACAGAAAAAATTATTATTTTTATAATACAAGATTAATATTCTCCAGAACACAATTTTTGAAATGAACTATTTATAACAAGTGTTTTGTCTTGTTTACAATTTCTAATTTTCTTCTCTAATCCAAATTACTCACTTCCTGTTTTTAAAAACAAGAAACAAATCATTTTTTTTGTCTTATCTATAACAATATTCGATCTATATAACGTTTTATAGCTGCTCTATTTTCTGTCAACAACAAGCCCGTTCTATGTATAAACCCATTAAATGTTAACTGTCGACATTATTTCTGTTTCCCTACTCACTTTCCTTCGAGATATTAAAGCGAAATCGAATCCTCTAAGGTTCGGGATTAGCTTATCAATAAACTCCTGCCGCTTATGAAGTGAATTTTGATCAGTACGTGTGCCTGTAGGCCTAGTTTCAAAGGTAGATAATAAGTTATTTATTTTTAATGCACATTTTCATTGTAATTTCAAAAGGCCTACAAATGAAAACTAAAGAACACTGGCCTCTTATATTTTTCGACATGTATTTATAATTTTTGGAAAATATTTTCTTAAAAAAAGGATAATCTCTAAAGTATTATACATTTATTATTCTTTCCATAAAAGAGCCTGAAGAGAAGGTCCTTTGATGAAAACTTCGCCAAACACTCGATTAAAACATCCTTATGATGCTGTTTTGTTCTATTGTGAGTGATTGCGGCACTCATCTTCCGCACACCTATCTCGTGTTCAAATCTTCAGTGAATTTGTGATGTACAACAGTTTTGGAAATGTCTATCATGTCTCGCGCACTTTCAGCCGAAGGTCACCCCCCATTTAGTCTTCCACTCCGTTAGGGCGCTTTCACACTTGGCAGCACGACAACGACACGACAACGGCAACGATGTCGGTGGGGTTGAATTTACATTGAAATAAATGGAGTGCTTTCACATTAGACGACATGCCGTGCTGGTATCGTCCCCGGCAGCCGGCTTCCCACTAGTGTCGTCCCGATTTTTTAAACAGGATGTTTAGTAAAACAATAAATAAATAAAACTGATTAGTTCAATTCAGTTTCTTAAAATGTTTTAACATGGCTTTTAAGTTTGGTAGTTAATTGAACTGCTTGAAAAAAATTGCTGTATTGAAAAATAATATGAAAATAATAATAGAACATCAACTAATAGGCCCGCCCCCATTTCCTTAATCCAATTTTGTTTTAGTTTTTTTTGCCTTAAGTTCTTTTGTGTTTTCCTAAATTTTTTTAAAAATATAAATAAATTCGTTCATTTTTAATGTTCTATTTTCTTTTCTTTAAATTTAAAAAGATCAAACTATATTTTTTTTCTTTCGAAATGAAATTCTGAGAATTCTAAAAAATCACAATAGCGATGAATCACGAAAGAAATATTATACAGGGCGATGTTTTAGTATTATTCAAAACAGTTGTATTATGAAAAATATAGCACGAACTGTGGTGGAACTAGTAATTAAAAATTCAATTTTTGTACAAAAAATTAAGAAATTGAGTAATCGTGGGGGAAAAAATTGTCTATTTCTGTACTTTGTAAAATCCTTATTAGAGTTTTCAAAAACCATATACAGGGTGAAATGTTTTATGTGAACAAAACGAACTAATTTTTTAATACCGGACCTGATTTTTTCTAGCTTCGGTTAATTAGATGGTAGTAGTTTTGCCAAAATATGAGACAAATCAAACTAATCGTTCAAAGGTAATGACCAAAAAATATTTTAGTCAAAATTCACAACCCTCATATATATTATTAAACAATGGGAGCAGACACTTTTTAATGGTCATTTGATATTCCCCATAGGAGCTTTAATACAGTTCCTCATAACTCACCCTGTATATCAGGAAGAGAGTTCTAAATTTTTAGTGCAGACGTATATATACGTATTGATAGATTTTTTGCCAACATTTTTCTCTTAATATTTTTTATTATTTTCATATAATTTTTCAATAGTGGGATTTTTTAAAACAGTTCAATTAAGGTAACAACATCAAACTTAAACGACATTTTAAAACACATGAAGGAACTGAATTGAACTAATCAGTTTTATTTAGTTATTGTTTTTACTAATTATTTTGTTTTAAAAATCGGGACGACACCAGTGGCCAGAATGTTCCTTGCCGGGCTGCCGTCTGCCGGGACGAGTTTTTATTGGTAGGTACTTAGTAGGTACTTAACAACGTCGTAAAGCAATTTCGGACCAATAAACCTTATAATAGATTCTTAATAACTTTTATTGGGGTTTATTCTGCTATTTTGAATTACGTGCTAATCGAATATTCATATTTAGGTAATACATCTCACCCTCGTTTTAATCATTACCCCCTTCAGTCTGGATGATTAGTACAGGTAGGCGCAAATCTCATACAGCGAAATCTGATTATTTTAATTCAGTTCCTTCGTGTTCTAAGATGGCTTTTGAGTTCGATATTGTTACATTAATTGAGCTAGTTGAAAAAAATACATGTATTTGGGATAAAAGTAATGAAAACAATAAAAATAAAATATTAAGTGGCAAGAAATCCATGAATATTTGGATAATGAATTTGATCAACTGTCAGTTGCAGAAAAGAAAAAAAGAGGTTATTATTTGTAATTTGCCCAGTTACCAGAGCCAAAGGACCTCGGGGTCCTTAAGACCAAAAGTTTAACCAATTACCTGAATCTATAAAAAAATGTAGGTACCATTCTTAATAATTTTAAAATGTTACTTAAAGAACATATCAAAAACTTATAATTTATGTTGTTGCCTAAATTTTAGAATGTTTTTGTTTAAAATTCTTTTTTAATTTTAGTTTGTTTAATGTTAGTTTGTTAAATATAAATTAATCGACATTCGACTTGTAGTATTATTTTTCTTTATACTGCTCAATATATAATCAAATGTATTTTTGGTCATCCGAAAGTAATTAAAAAATTTAATTTCGTCGCTACACAATTTTTCAAATAGAGTATAATAACTACCTCAAAATATCTGACTTTTATAATTGGGTGTAACCACAACTGCCTGAGTTTTTGCCTTCTACGTCGTCGAATATGTAGTAAATATAATTTATTATAATCCGCCATGCTATTCTACGATCGTGTCGTCAAGTGTGAAAACGCTCATGTCGTGTCGGTGTCGGATCGCTGTCGTGTCGTCGTCGTGTCGTTGTCGTGTCGCCAAATGTGAAAGCGGCCTTATTCGTCTTGGCAACTGGTAAAGAGCAGACTCTTCCAGAGTAGAATCTAGCTCTCCGCTTTGATATTGGTTACACTTTTAAAATAAAAGTATTGTTTTACATGACCATGGCTGCCAAACAAATTCTGTAGCGTTGGTGTTTTCTGCTTGTGAACAGTTTAAAGGAAGAAGTAACCAGAAAATTACCAAAAACTGGCAACAATTAGTTTTGCCTATAGACTATTTTCATGTATTAAGCGTTTATTCCTAAGTCATATATATATATAGTGTTAGTTGCTGTGAATTTTAATAAGCTATTCCCTTATTACAATAATGACTAAATACTTATAATAAATCGTGATAATTATACGGTTAATTGTGCCAAATAAATCTTCTTAAAAAAATATGGGATGCAAATCAGATGAAAATATTTTACTTTTGTAAAATCAATGAGGCTAATGCAAATATTGTTATAAAACAAAGGACACACTCTACATTTCTTCAAATATTTCATTTTGTTAATTAGATGATGTTTAAAATCCGCTTTTGCAGGAGGCTTTTTTATTTAGGGATTTTCTTTGACAAAAAGGGGCTTAAAACAAATTAGAGCCCGTTGCGATGAAATGGAAAAGATTTATAGGGGAATAATTAAATTGCCGTCAACGTCACTTTTCTTTCCATGTGACTTTTTTTCCATTTCATTAAGTTTAACGCGAAAGAGTATTTCCAGTAATTTAATACGGAAATATTGTTTGTTAGAGGATCAGCTCTGAATCAGTTATTTTTTGATCGGGGTTTTTTTGATTATCTGAAAAAAAACTAATTTATCGCTTCGTACAAAATAAACACACTTTTAACATGTATGTATATTAACCAATATTTTTACTATTATTACTTCTGAAAATAAATTGCAAAAAAATATAAAAAATAAAATTGTTCTATAAAAATGGATGAAACTGTAAATAGAACAAACATCGTTGAAAAGTTTGCAAAGGTTCCTAACAAGATATTTGATTAAGGTGGTGTTAGAGGGTGATGAAGTTGAAAAATGGCCATTTTTTAAAACGTATTAAAATGCAATTTTCTTTTTTGCTGTAATAGTATTCTAATAACATCAAATAATATTGCTTTGTGTAGAAAAAGTATTATTTGATACAGGGTGATTCAAAAATTACCAAAAAAAATTGTTGATGCTGTGTATTCTACTTTACAGTGGGAATATGAAAATATTAACATTTGATCTGAATTTACTTTAGTTGGACTTTTTATAACAAGATATAAAAACATTTTACACAGGGTTGATCGACTCTGCAGGTTATTTTTAATACAATTTTATATATTTTGTAATACAAGTCAGTAGTTGACATCGAACCATTTTCAAAAATATATAATTTATAAATTAAATACAGGGTGATTCAAAAGATATTTAAGGTAGAAAATTGCGAAAATTGATTTTTTTTGCGAATCATCCTGTAATTTAATATTTCCTCCGTTAATTTCTCTAATTTTTTCTTATTGTCTTTAATTTAAGTTTGTTAGTCCCATATAGAAGTTTTACGAAGTTACTATGATCATTTTTTTATATCGACTTTGTGATGACAAGCATGTCACAATGTATACGCTTATACAAAAAAAATTTCAACGAATTGTATGAGACCTGCAATTTTTTTAACAAGATGGAAATCGTGTAAATATAACAAGAAAATACTTGACAATTTTTTTCCTAAAAATTAAACATGGTGTATCAGATAATTTTTTAAAGTTATATTTCAATATCCTTCTCGACAAGCAACTAGTTTAGTTATGAGTAAGATGCGGTTATGTCTAATGCAACGATTTGTACTTATATTTGTTTTTGTTAGTATTCGATCCTTAAAGTATTTATTTCGGCGGGCGTAATTTCGGCCGGTAATCCCTTGGCCTACCTGCATAAATCAAGGGGTACCATTTATGACAGGGGTAATTTCGGCCGAGGGGCCCTCAACGCCGTCAGCTTCAACGCCGGACTGCGTAGCCGGAGCAAAGGACTGCGTAGCCCGCTGAGGTATAATTTTTTTATCAATAGCCGCAGGCTGTTGTTGTTTTGATGTCTGAGGCGGAGCCTCCGTATTATCTTCGTTTTCACTTTCTACGTCACTTTGAAATAAAGAAATATTTTAATATAAAGCATTCTGTTATTTTATTTGATTTGCGGCCGAAAATACCTATGAGATAAGGAAGCAACTTAAAACCTCCGGCCGAATTTACCTACCGGCTTTTAGTACCTGCCCTTTTTCCGGCCGAAATTACATCCGCCCATTTATTTTATATATTGGTTTGTTTCATAACAAATACAACTGCATTTCCCAGGTAAAAAGGGATTAGGCTATTGGGGATACCGCTTAAAAAAGAGAGCGCCGGGGAACTCTACCTCTATGGTGGTGAGGAAACAGGTTCATATGTTTGTTCATACGTTTATTACTTTTAATCTACATACATTACACCTATACAGGGTGCCCCACGACGTACTGTACACAGTCCAACCATAAGTACTATGGACCGAGGCCATTTCATATCTGGTATTAAAAAATGCCTTGTTGCGTTTTTGAAGGATATACAGGGTGATATTTGAAAATATGTGAATTATTCTAAGTTAAGTATATCTGAAAGTAAAAATCTCAGACCAATCAAATTTGGCACACTGAGTGTGCTCCCTGAGCTCAATAAAATAGGTTGTAAAAAAATTTTAATTTCAGGTCCGGACTTAGTTTTTTTTAGATTTTTATTGGTTTTTTGAAAACAACACCCTGTAAGCCAGATCAGACAATTTTTATTTTTCTCACTTTAAAGCTTAAGGATGATACTAAGCAACAGTCAAAAAAAATTGAATGCTCAACTTTTTGTTTTCTGCAGAAAAAAATAAAACTTTGAAAAATAGTATAATTTTAATGGATTCACATTCTTCTTATGACTGATGCGGCACTACATTGATAGCACATCATCATTTTTCAACAAAAATCATAAATGCAGTTCATTTTACTCGATATAAAGTATTATTCAATCAACCGTTGAAATTCCAGGGCCGTATTAATTTTTTTTAAAGTTTTTATTGATCCTGTAAAAACAACACCCTGTAAAACGAGTTTTACAAATTTTCTTTCTGTAACGTCAAAGAAAAAACTATTACTTTTGATTATTTTGTAAATGCAAGTAGGCTTTGAATTCGCTTTGACGTCCATTTTGACAGTTTGTAAAAGAACGTGGTGAGCGACTGACAGAAGTCCAGAAAGAGGGTATTTTGGAAATGGTAAATCAAAATGAGAAGCTAAGTACCCGGCGAATATCCAGTATTTTGAATATTTCTAAGTCCACAGTTTTCAGGACGTTAAAGAAAGGTCTCCTCCATCCATATCACCCCCAAATGGTACAGAGACTGCAAAAAATAAATACGGCCCTGGAATTTCAACGGTTGATTGAATAATACTTTATATCGAGTAAAATGAACTGTCCTTATGATTTTTGTTGAAAAATTATGATGTGCTATCAATGTAGTGCCGCATCAGTCATAAGAAGAATGTGAATCCATTAAAATTATACTATTTTTTTCTGCAGAAAAAAAAAAGTTACGCGTTCAATTTTTTTACCTGTTGCTTAGTATCATCCTTAAGCTTTAAAGTGAGAAAAATAAAAATTGTCTGATCTGGCTTACAGGGTGTTGTTTTCAAAAAACCAATAAAAATCTAAAAAAAACTAAGTCCGGACCTGAAATTAAAATTTTTTTAAAATCTATTTTATTAAGCTCAGGGAGCACACTCAGTGTGCCAAATTTGATTGGTCTGAGATTTTTACTTTTAGATATACTTAACGTAGAATAATTCACATATTTTCAAATATCACCCTGTATATCCGTCAAAAACGCAACAAGCCATTTTGTAATACCAGATATGAAATGGCCTCGGTCCATAGTACTATGGTTGGACTGTGTACAGTACGTCGTGGGACACCCTGTATAAGTAACTTATTCGAACTGATTGCAGATATGTATGTATATAAATAACATAATAATATTTGCGTCTTCGGATATTTGGCTCACTAATAATATTTTGGCTCACTATTAATACATTATTTGTTGATATTATTCGTTAAAATGAATGACTAAATAAAATAAAATAGCTATTTGTATTACAAGTACGTAAACAAAGGCTTTATTGAACGAATAATTTTATGGCCGAGCGAGCTTGCGAGAGAGGCTATAAAATGATGAGTTCATAAAGCCTGTTTATGTACGCGTTATATACATGATTTTATGTTCGATTGCAATTAAAAAATAATAATAAATTAAAAAAATAAAAATTTGATACGATTTTGGCTGACAGCAGTTGCGATGAGTAGATGTTTATTTTTTAAACATGTCAAATTAGTTGTCTTGCAATAACTTGTTAGTGACGTTGACAATTACTTTATTGACGCAAAACTGTTCTATAAAGAGCGTTTTATTGGTCAATCGTACATAAACATATTTATGAGCACAGCGTATACATTGTGACAGGCTTGTCATCACAAAGTCGATATAAAAAAACTGATCATAGTAACTTCGCAAAACTTCTATAGGGGACTAACAAACTCAAATTAAAGACAATAAGAAAAAAATTAGAGAAATTAACGAAGGAAATATTAAATTACAGGATCATTCCCAAAAAAATCAATTTTCGTAATTTCCTACCTTAAATATCTTTTGAATCACCCTGTATTTAATTTATAAATTATATATTTTTGAAAATGGTTCAATATCGACTACTGACTTGTATTACAAAATATATAAAATTGTATTAAAAATAACCTGCAGAGTCGATCAACTCTTTGGACTCACTCTGTATAAAATGTTTTTATATCTTGTTCTAAAAAGTCCAACTAAAGTAAATTCAGATCAAATATTAATATTTTCATATTCCCACTGTAAAGTAGAATACACAGCATCAGCCGTTTTTTTTTGGTAATTTTTGAATCACCCTGTATCAAATAATACTTTTTCTACACAAAGCAATATTATTTGATGTTATTAGAATACTATTACAGCAAAAATCGTCAATACATTAAGAAAATTACATTTAAATACGCTTTAAAAAATGGCAATTTTTCAACTTCATCACCCTGTAAGTTAAAAACTGGCCATAGGATTGAGTTGTGCCCACGGACACTATTATTCAGGAAGTCGATATCTTCAACATACCAAAAATTCAGGCAAATTAACCGGAACCCATTTCTCCATAAGCCGGCTGCCTGGTCCTTTATGGACAACTAAATTCTTAAGGTTTATACAATTTTTATGGTTATTTTATTGATTTTGTAAAGTTAAATGTTATGTCAAGTAAATAAAAAAAGAATAAAACACAAATGGAAATGATTCAGCCGCAGACAGAACAGAAAGTGCCGTTGTTTCAATTAAAAAAATCGGATGTGGCCATGCACATGACTTTACACCATACTTTAACGGCCATACGGGCTCATAATCCAATTACTCGTAAATATTTAAGGCAGGCCATGCCTGGCAAGAGCGTACAATTGTCTCCATGAAACAAAACACTTCTACTGCGCTTGCGCTATTATGCAACTATGTTATTCCATATTTTATTTTTAACTCGCTTATAATACAAAATTTGAAAAAAGTTTTTAAACAAAATTTATAGTAAATTTAATTTAAAATAAATTTTTTCTTTTAATATTTTTACATAAACTTAATAGAAATGATAATAATTGCGAAAATCTGAAAATTCTCATGAGTAAACCCCCACTTTCGGTTGTCCGATTTTGCCCAAAATCTAATCAGCTCATTAGCATGTTGTAAAAATGCTAAATATAAAATTTGGTTAGGAAACTTCGATCGCAGTTGGAGTTAGAGCGCACACAAATTTTTCCGGACTACATACTCCATACTCCATACATACATTTTCTGAAAATGGTCTTAAATGACTTAGGGGGTCTCAAAACATGTAAATCCACTGAAAGCTGAACTTTTTTTTTTGCGATTACAATACTTTACCTATGGTAAAGTAAAAGAAAAGGCAACTGTGTTATGTCTACGTAAATACATTAAAATGTAAAGCGCTTCCGACCTTTAGGTAATCATCTGTGTTTCTCGTCTATTATATCTTTAAAAAAATTCCTTTGCGTCTTTCAGTGCCGTGTTCTAGAAAATTTTAATAAATTTTTGAGCTTCTAGTTTACATAATTTTGACGAGACTTGTATTTTCAATTAAATAATAACATATTTTAAAAAAAACCTCTCCCATCCAGGATCAGACCTTTTTTCTTTGTACAAAAGTAATAAATTAGCCAGCGTTTCCCTCTAGGACATTTCGACTTTTCTCTCTGTGAAACTTCTCCGGTTTTTACTGGATGGGTTATAAACTTTGGCGGGTCAACAGTTCATAAATTTTAATAATATGGCTCAAATTTAATATTAGGGATGAATTTTTCATTCTGGAGTTTTTTTTATGTTTTTCGATGTGTATATCAATAAAACGGGAGCCGTATAATTCTGGCGTATAATTTTTTGGGATTTTACATTATATTACAAGAAAAGGCGGCTCAATTGTTTGTTTTGTTATGACCTACTAAATGTCACCGACATTTTAAAGAATACATAAAAGAAATGATTCAATCCTGCTTTATTTTTATTTATTATAACATTCAAATAGTAATATAATGGGGATGTATCTAGAAAAACAAAATGTAGATGTCGATATAGGGTTTAGAATGTTTAGATGATTAGTTTTTTAATTGAGAAAATTCATTGAATTAGACCAAATTTTTGAGAATTCTAAAAAGTTAATATGGGGGTATCTTCTAAGTTTTGGTGAAGCAAGAACTAACATTGAAAGTTGCGATATAATTCGCGAAAAAGAATAAATAATTGATGTTAGTTTGGGTTTATGCCAGCTCGACCGTGGGTTAGGAAATTCCATTTAATTCGATCATTAGAATATTTGCAAATTCTTATCACAATACATAATGACTCTTTAATGTTATATAATAACACTTAACAGATCACCTTTATCAACACAAACAGAAGGTTCTCATTGGCCAATTAGTTATTTGTATAATTTGAGAGGATGGAAAAATAGTGCCTTATTTGTAAAAAAATTGTTCGAAGTGAAATAGTGTCAATATTTAAAAACGCATTTTGGTGTTCAGTTTTTAGATCCTAATGAAGCCGTAGAAATTTTTAATACAGAATTGTTTTATTTAATGCCAAAAGACTCAAGACTAAAACAGTTCAGAGATTTTTGTATTAAACTTATTTTTCAGACGAGAGATTATTTCCCCCTAAGTTGTGGTGCCGCAAATCAGATTTTTTATATAGTACCACTAACAGTTGTGAATCTTTTCATTCGTGATTTAATTTCAGTTTTTATAAGAATCACCCAAACATAGAATAATGTACTAATGTATTGTCAACTTTTCAGACGGAAATATATTTAATTATTAGAAGGGCAAATACCTGTATTAAAGTAGTTATAAAATATATATTAAATAAGTTAAATTATATAGATAATCCCACTTACACCAAAGGACTTGCCAGCGTATTAAAAAAAGCGGGTTTAAGTTTAGTTTTTCAGTCTAACAAACACTCTAAAACAGTTATTAGGTAATTCGAAGGATAAAAACAGTAATTTGGAAAAAGTGGTATTTACGAAATTAGTTGTAGGGATTGTGATAGAAAGTATGTTGGGCAGACTAGACGCTCTGTACCGGTCAGATTTAAAGATCACATGGCTCACTTAAAATATGGGCGTACGAAAAAATCTAGTATAGCCGAACATGCTTTTAATCAAAATCATAGAATAAGTATAGACAATATAAAATTACTTAAAAATGTATCCAATAATAAATTGTTGGACGCATTTGAAAGTATAGAAATAGGTAAATCTAAAACTAGTTTAAACAGAGACAAAGGAGCAATTCCTCTTAGTCCGCTTTTTAGTTTAATCCATGAGGTACGGGCGGGTTAGTCATCCTTGGCTGATTAGTCACCCTTGGCTGATTAGGTCACCGGGAATGACGGTGCTTGGCACCGCCGGGGAGGGGGTGTTAGTCATTTAGTATAAATAGGTGTTAGAAATAGTTAATTGTTTAGTCTATCATCAACTCCTGATGATGCCAACATAGTTGGCGAAACGCGCGTAGAGTGTGTTAAAATTGTGTTTTGGTTGAGTGGTCAACGATAGTGTTTCAACTTAGTTGATAAACCAAAGGTTCTAATTTCCCAATTTAATATAAATAAAAATTTGTTAAAATATGAACAAAAATTAATATCTAGATATAGTTTTGTGAATACTGTTTGTTTTAAATATTTACCAAAATAAAATGTGTTTGGACGGATATTTCTTAAGTCTTATTATTAATCCCTTAATCCCTGCACCTTATATTTTGTGGTCGAGCTGCACGGTCCCTTTTGTGGCTACCTGGTTTTGTGGTCGAGCTGACGGACGGATGTAATTCGAGCGCCAAGCTACCTGGCCGTTTAATCTCATAACCATTTCGGGCGCAAGTAGTATTTATAGGTTCTAAGATGTTTGTGTATTTTGGGTACCACTAAGGTTACCTGATAGTGGAAATCATTTTTAAGTTGGTCAGTGTCTCAATAAAAGATATTTTTTCAGATTAATATCGATTTATTAAATTTACAAAAAATTAAGTTAGTAAGACTGTGTATTTAAGTTAAACACACAAAAATATACATAATAATTTTTAAAATATCATAAATTGGTATTTACAGATGAAAAATACGACACACACTTCACAAAATACAATCCTATAATTTTACGCGAAGCCAGTTGCTCATATAAATGTGTTAAAGTATGTAATTTCCGTTTTGTCGCATTGTCTTTAATTTTGTTAGGTATATTAATACTCTGAATTTTAACATACGTATCCATCTGGAACTCTTTAAGTTTTTCAATAAAAATGTAAATAGATGGATGAGTAACATAAAATGAGGAGTTAAATCGTGAATGAAAACATGCATTTGTTGTGTGAATATACTTGCCTTAGCCCAAATTTGTGGTGGAAAATCTGCATTATCATCTACATAAGTGTCCAGAAGATAATCTGCGAACTTGTCAATTGCATCGCCGTGATAAGTTGGTTTTTTTGCGAATAAGTCGAATGCAAAACAATCGCCTACCTCGTGCGGATTTAAATATGTCAATTCAAAAAAATGATTCAACCAATTACCAACTTCCGAATCTTTGTTTTTAAATTCATTTGTAAGTTCTAAATTCAGAATTTTTCGGTACAAGGCTTGATGTAGATGGGAACGGCATCCATTAATTTCGGTTGACGGTCATGTATTATTTACTGCAGTGTAAATGGCCTTTTCAAAATACAAATACACTTCAGATGGTTGAAAACGAAGAAAGTATTTTTCCATATTTTTTTCCGTTAAAGTTTTTCATGTGTTTCCCGGCGTGTAATAAATAAAATCGATTTTAAATTTAAATAAACATTGTTACATACCAGAAAGTTATTTTTTAATCTAAACACATTTTCTTTATAACAATTTTCGATATGGTCAAAAATAAAGGTACTTTACTTTTTTTATTAATTCCCTATTTTTAATAGTATGTGGTTTAATTCTGCATTTTAGATTTGTAACTGACAACGAACCCTTTTAGAGGAGCCGGTACATGGGTCAGTTTGGTCCCCAATTTACACCCGCCGGAGTTGACATACTCCTGTTAGTTTATGATAAATCAAGATAATATAGATACATTTTTTTAGTACAATAAGATTAAGAATTTATACATGTGTCATAAAACTCATCAAAAGATTTAAATAATAATAATGACACCGGACACGGTTGCCTAGTTGGTAAGGCGTCTGCCGATTCAGCTTGGTCAGTGTTAGGGTACTAGGTTCGAATTCTGCCGTAGTCAAGTGGAATTAAAGTCAGATAAGACTTTGGGCAAGTGCAAAAAGGTATTTGTGTCATACGCAGTTTCATTCACGCCGGTAAACAGGCCGGATGAGATCGGATATCTCGTGAAACTGATAGGGATTGGTGACACAATTACACACTTGTTAATCGGTAGATCACCTGCATGGCAAAGGGTTAAAGCCCGCGATAAGCTGTAGGCCCGTCCAGTTTAGGCTATTAGGTCAGAATAGAGACGTTAAAATTAACAAACAACAACAATAATAATGACGTTTATTCGTGGTAAAAAATCGTTACAATGATATCAGATTGAAACAATATAAATATGAATAAACATAAAAAGTATTATACATACTTGTTCATGGAATTACAATACATACAATTTATAAATAAATAAGAATAAAACTAAGTGTCAAATAAATGTAGATACTTTTTTTTAATATAATATACTATGAATAACATCTAAATGAACGCATAATTCAAGAGTTTACTCAGATTGCTTACTTTAATTCTTTATTACGCATGTTAATATCAATTTTACGCAAATGTTTTCTTTTAGAAAAGCGACTACGTGCTCCTCTTAAAAACGACTGTAAGTTCTGTAAAATACCCTCTGCGACAAAATATTATGGGGTCTAATTACATGTCGAGCTACTGCGGAAGATAAAATAAATATATCTAACCTCTCGCTGCGTTAAGTAAACGCTTCCACTTCATGTTAGGTGGTAAAGTAAATGTCCAAGACGCAATATTTACTCTGCGTGAATTGTCAGGGATAAGACCTTATTTTCTCCCCTAGGATTTACGCATTAATACGATCACATTAGTTAAGGATTTACCCTTATTTTGATTTAGAATGTTTTTGCTATTGTTATCCATTAAAACTAGTCTTGAAGGCCATAACTAACATGTTATAAATGGACCAAATATTTACCAGTACCGAGGAAAAAACATACAGGGTATCAAAGTATAAATAATTATAAATATCTGTTAATGAATATTTTTGTATGTAAAACTTGCAAGTGGTTTCGCTTGCTGTATTTTTCTTTCGATAGTAAATTTTGACTAATTTCATTTACCCTGTTTTACCCTCATGTAAGGGTAAGAATCTCTTCTCCGTTGTGCTTTCGTCATAAAAGGAAACTATTTTAACACCCTGTATTTTGGCTTATTTGAAATGTTGGGAAAAGGTGAAATTCATTAATATTTGTAGGTTTATTATTTAAGACTCAAACGACAAATTTTTTGTGTACAAAAATCTGCAACAAAAGCCGTTTAAATGACAAATGAGAAAAAATTGCGACCTAGAAAAGGATAAAAACCGTGATGTGCCTATATTATTCTACATTTTGAACAGCTGTGAGGAAAAAACTTTGGGGAAATACCAAGAAAATATTTTTGTGTGATTTATGTCCCTGATTTTGATGCAGAATTTTGTTGAAGTTAGCTCTGAATAACTTAAGCACCCTATTCTCCCCTTTAACACAAAATACCATTCCAACATTCATATTGCCAAACTTTCTTACCATAATTAAGAAACACAAACCAGAGATAATCATATCATACCCAGTTGAGTGAATCCATGAATCGACAAACGTATATGCGAGGTGTTTGGGTATCTCACGGCACTATTAAGGATTATTCTCTAGCACAAAATAAAGCAAAAATTTCATATAAAGATATGTCTCAAATTAATTCATTAATGAAGGTTATCTTTAAGAATTAATCACCAATAGTTAATTTTCTATTTTACTTGTTTTAAATGATACTATAAATAGTCAGAGTTGGATGAAGGTTATTTATTATTACTCAAATCTAAAGATTCTTCTAGATAAGAATATTCTTAAAAACTTTACGACTGTTATAAATATCTTTTTAAAATAAAATCTTGGATACAGACAGGTCAAGTACAAAGAACTATAAAAAGAATAAAAAGAGTGTCTCGTCTCTAGATAATTAAGGGAATCAGTAGCAAAATATAAAAAGAAATGCAAAAAAAATGTGATACTTTCAAAGTTTACTTTTTACGAGTATTACCAAAAGATAAGTTTACTTGGAGATCTCCCAACTGGCTTTTTAACTTTTATAATCACATTTTGTGGAAATGTAAGCCCAGGCGGGTGGTATATTTTGTTCATTACAATTTTATTTTCACAACATCACGACCGACAACTTTTTAAAGGGAAAATGTAAATGATCTTTTTTCTTAAATTAGAATTTGATTGATACTGTTTAATTTTTGGGAAAAATTATGGAAATTTTCATACAGGCAGATAGAATTTATTTATATAAAATATTTTATAACAGATACTTATGATATAAGTTATAAAAGTATCATTTTTTTTGCGAAACGAGCTTTATCTGTTTTTTAACAATTTTAAAAGTTTTTTTAAGAGTTAAAATTATAATTAAGATATTAATATAAAGCAAAAAAGTACATATATGAAGATTTGTTTCGACCACAAAGAAAATATATTTTTTTTCCGTAGCAAAACACTCTGTGGGAATGTTTTCTATAATTACAATCTGATCATGAAGATCAATAAGCAATTTTGTTCTAACCTAACTTAACTAGAATTCTTAAATACTAAGGTACTACTCACTAGTGTACCTTAGGGTCTGATAATTTTAGTAACACTACCGGTAACGTGTAACACAAAATCCGCACAATACTCTGTTTGTAACTAGCACTGTCACTGAACTAGTTCAAGAGGTTTGGTCCTCTTGAGTCTTCTTACTAAATTGGTATTATCGAGGAGCTGGATGACCTCAACGTTCCCATGTTGGAGCAGCCGTTGTTCATGGCTGCTGGCAGATTTAGATATAGTCTTGTCAACAGTTTCTACATCCAGGTCCTTATGAAGATCACTGTTGCGACCAGGGTGCATCGACGATGTTCCTTAATACTTTATTTTGAAAACGTTGGATAACTTGAATGTTACTTTTACTGGCGCAAATCTGGCTACCATACGTCCAAACGGGTTTCAATATCTACTTGTAGAGGAGCAGTTTGTTATGTGTGGACAACTTGGAGTTTATTTCTAATAACCAATACATCTTTTTATATTTTATACCAAGCACTTCACGTTTCTTTTTAATGTGGACTTTCCAGCGAAGTCTAGCGTCGAGTGTCATTCCAAGATATTTTGCTGTATTAGCATAGGGAATCTGAGCGTTATTTATTCTTATGGGAATGCGTTGGTTTCGTTTATTAGTAAAGTTAACATGAACAGATTTATTTTTATTTAACTTAATACGCCATTTTTTAGCCCAGGTGTTAATCTGGTCTACAGATGTTTGTAATTTTCGGTTAGCTTCTTCATGGTCTTTTCCAACAGCCAGAATGGCAGTATCATAAGCAAATGTTGCAATGGTATCGTGCTCAAGGTTAGGAATATCACTGGTATACAGTAAGTAGAGTACTGGACCTAGTACACTACCTTGGGGAACTCTTGCCTTAATTTCTCTTAGATCAGAATATACATCTTTTTGTTTTATGCTGAAATATCTGTTTGATAAATAGGATTTTAAGAGTTCTGAATATTGATGTGGTAGTAACAAATTTAACTAGTGGTTAAGGCCCTTATGCCAAACTTTATCAAAAGCCTGGGCCACCTCTAGGAAGACGGTGGAACAGACTTTCTTTTCCTCTAGAGACTTTTCAATTATGTCTGTGATTCTATGCACTTAGTCGATCGTTGAGTGTTTTTCTCTAAAACCAAATTGATGGGAGAGAATCATGTCCTTTTCTTCTATTGTAGGTTTTAATCCCTTAAGAAGCAATTTTTCGTAGCGTTTCGAAATAACAGGCAACAATCAAAGAAAATATACATGTAAACATTTTAAACAAAGTAGATAAATATGTATCTAATGGCTTAAAAATTGGAGATTCCTTCTATCCCAACGACACAAATACCTTTGAATTATATGTAAACGTCAAAATACTCCAAGGGCAGAATAACAGACACGTGTTGGGACATGACAATGTCGCGAGAATTCAACCCCTTTGATTTCGTTTCAAAACAATATTTCAAATCTTTATTGGAAGGTGACTATGTCCGTCGTCAAGCTATTTTAAAGTCGTTATGAAAAAAAATAGAATTGCAGATAACTAACCCGACAATGGTATTCATTCAAAAATAAATATACTGACAAGACGGCGCCAATCTAATAAAAAATTCCAGATTTTCGCTACCTCCCAACAAAAGCCTTCGAATTATATCGAAGAGTTCACCGTTTCTAAAAGTTAAATAACTACTCCACGGGATACCCGCCTTGACAGTTCAGACACGTGTTAGATCCCCACCATATCAGGACAATTTGATAAAATTCAAGGGTCTTTGTTGGGGAAAGCAGAAATCTCCGGTAAATTATAAAATCAAAAGAATATGTCATAGTGAAACATTTTGATAACAGAAAAAACAGTTTAAAAAATTAAATAAATTTAAAGTAAGAACTTAATAAATGTTTTTTTAAAGTTTAATTGTGGATAAACTAAATATAACTAAAAAAAAACTGAATATTTTTCCGATTAAATAGGTTTTTTTTTGTTTCTGGGACCATAGTTCTGATAAACTCTTCATAAAATGTTTATTAAAAATTTATATAATTAACAAAATTGTTGTCTAACCTCCTTTTTGCATATTAATGACAAATATCAAAGAGCAATGAATAAAAGTTTAATTTTTTTTTGGTTTACAAACTCTAATATACCTATATTGTTACCGATTAAAACTTTTAGTCTATTTATATCTTCAAATAATTACGTAGAAGGAACAATAACTCACCTTATTCCAGTTAAACCGTAATTGGGTAGAACCTTCAGTTTTGCTTTATACACGATAAACTAGACAAACAAATCAATTAAATTTATAATAAACGTCCGTACAATATTAAAAATTTTTCCGCACTTTTCTTTTTCTGTCAAATGTTCTTTATAAAATTTCCTAGTAGTTTGAGTAGTTAATTTATCGATTACAATTTACATTTAAAATTATCAATGAAGTATTTTTAATCGTTTAAATTTTTAACTGCGAATTTATTCAGTTATTTTTAACGCTGACGGATTTGGTTTTATATCAATTTCCTGCAGGTAGGTCAGTAAAAATTGTAATTTTTATCGATACTGTCCAATCGTTTTTGTTTTAACATGTCGTTATCATGTTCTGTTCATTCAATGAATAAACGAAAAGGAGCGACTAAAGAGTTATTGATAATCATCTAAATCAGGAGAAGCAAAAAAAGGAAGCCATAATCAGATCATCTTTGGATTAAGAAGTGTCGCATATTTCTCAGAAAAAAAATACTTTGGGCCATATAAATCTAATTTAGAATACCGAACGTACAATTTTTTAGATGCCTTTCGTTCCAGTTCAATTGGTGGCTCCTCGTAAACATCATACCTTTATTGCTTCCAATTCTAACAATCCATCTAAGTGCTTTAAAGCTGAATCCTCCACTGATCCAATACTTTATGAAAGAATGCATATGGAATATTTGCAAATATCCATTTATTCTATCTTCTGGAAGCAGCGTTTTGTCTATCAACAAGTTTGGCCTTTATAAAATCACACTGTTAAAAAAATGACAGAAGCAGTTGATCCCGATTGGATAACATGTCAAGTTTTTATCCAATCACATCCATGGCCGTTTTAGCAAGTCTGGACGGCAAGAAGCCAAAGCCAGTAAAAATAATAAAAATATACCTAGTCCGTTTTCAAAGTTCCTAAGCGACAGACGTGTCTCCGTTTTTATTTAATTAGGAACCTAATTTGTCTGAGCAAAAACTCGGTATATTTTCAAATTTACTTAAGTGGCAACCGGAGTTCTTGTGAGAAGCAAATTTAACTTCTTTTTTATGGGGATTTTCTAATATAAAATTGTATTTATATGCGCGCCACTGGGAACACTTTGCGATGGAATATTTCTCGACAGCTTTAAATGTATGTAACGATGTGGCAGCACTCTCCAAAGATATTTAAAAAATAAATGGGAAACCATATTATTTAAAAACTACTTGATATGTATTAAAACAAATAGGAGCAAATTTTCATAGATTTAATGCAGAATGGCGCGGATATTTCTTTTTGTGATTTTCCATTTAAAATTAACAAAATAATTACTTTTCGAAGGTTTACAAAAAAGTCAAGGTTTCTCCACCCTAAGTTTTGTAATTATTAGTATTTCCTGAAAATTTCACAAAAATCAGACTAAAACTAAAGGCTTAAAAGGTTATTAAAATTTTTCAAGGGGTTCAGTTTGCTCTTAAGAAGGTCCAATATAATTCCACAAAAATAATTTCTTTCCTAACCTTAAAAAATGAATAATCTAGAGAAGATAATCGATGTTTAATAACTTATTAAATAAAACAACAAATTTATTTCTCCACAATTTAAAGTAAGATTAATCAACATTTTACGAAATTATCTATAAAACTTGTTTCGTCTTTATTCTTTTGTCAAAATCATTGGAGATTAGATCAAAATCATTACTCAGTTATCAATAAATAATTAATAAATTATGCAGATATAAATAATAAATAATTATAAAAATATTTTCTATTTAAATCCAATAATGTCTATTTCATATAATTTAAATACGGTTTTTGTTTATATTATTGCAAAAAATTAAAAGTAAGTTATTTTTATCGTATTAGGATGTAAACTGATCTCACACAATCTCCTGTTCAATGGACTAATTATCGAATTGTTTTCACATTTAGTTAAAAACATTCCCGACGCCAAAAAATTCTTCAAAAATACCTTAAGAACTGGGAAACTTACAAGTGATAAATCGTACATTCCACATAAAAGGAAAACAAACATCTTTTTTATTCGAATATGTCAAAAAACGTTAAACTCCGGACAGTACACAATAACAAGGAGAAGAACTTTTTACTCCAAAAAAGTATTTTTTCGGGCGGTGTATTGTCCGCAAAAGTAAAATATATTTGGCTTACCTTTTTCTTTTGGCTTCAATTCAATAGTAGTGTTCAATAATATTTGGTATATTTTATAAAATAAAACTAACTGATCTATAAACTACAATGACACAAATCAATTCAAGTTAGCAGACATGTAAGTGAAACGTGATGATATTGAATTTAAAAAATTAAGATTTCTGAAAGAAAAATATGCAAAATTTCGGATAAGATTGCAGATCTAAATAAAATTAAATAATCTTAAAGCTGACGTACATCATTTAATAAGTTTGTTTAACTAAAAAGTACTTACATGCACTGATACCTTTTAAATTTTCCATTAACACTGTTTTTATATCCACCCTAACAATGCCATTCACTTTTTAAAATAAACTGATATTATTATTCCAATTTCTTATTTTATTTTTAATAAAAACAGCAGAAAATAATTAAATACATCAGTGATAATATTTTAAAATAAATTTGGTTATTATACATAGTAGACATAAATAAATATTTGTGACTAACAAAGATAATTAGTCAGTTAATTTAAAAGAAATTATATATAGAAACACTTCTGGGTCAACAGACTATAAACGATATTGATATGAAGTATGAAGATCCAATATCTAGTGAAAATAAAATTACGGGCCTCACCTCGTATTACCTTTTATTTATATTGCAAAGTTGCTTTAATTTACGCTAATGATTCCAGTTTAAAGTTGGATTCGGGGGGAAATGATAAAAATACCTGAGGGTCAATTCATATCAAGTGGTCCAGCACTAGTTGCTTGACCATCTCAGAAAAAATTAATATTTGCTATGTAGATTCCAATATGTTTTGGAGGTTCAAAAATATTTTTTCAAAATTTTTATTGTATACCATTTGGAAATGGCGGCCATATTTGCTTTACGCCGCACGCTATTTTTCACGTTTGCAGGCATCTACGATTTTTTCAATTCTACAGCAATGGATCGTCCTAGCCTTCTCAAATAAATTGCATTGAGTTCAGTACACTGTGGCCTACAAAATAAAACCATAATTACCTAATTATAAGTATTTATTCATATATTTTTTACAGCTCAAAATTATTTTTCAAAGAAGGAATAACTTCTCAGCCTTAATATTTAATATTCAATATTTGTATTTAATTGGATAATCATAAAATTACTAGATATAGGTAATATAGGTGCGGATGCGAAAATAACGTATTTTTTTGTTGTTGAATTATCTAATTATATGTTTTTATTCATATATTTTTTACAGCTCAAAATTATTGATCAGAAATTGGCAAAATTCAATTTTTGAAGGGTAATTTTTCGAAAAAGGAATAACTTCTCAGCCTTAATATTTTTTTTGCTGTTACACAACACAGTATAGTTACTTTTTATAAAGTTTTAATGGTGATACTCTTACCCAAAAAAGGATATGCATTTTTAAAAAACAACTTTTTGAATTTTTTTCAAAGTTTAACCTGCAATATTTTTGTTGGGAGACCAGATAAAAATCTGAAAAATGCACACATAATAGGTCTTTATGATATCAAACTTCAGTATAAATTTCAACTTTGAGATTCAACAACAAAAAAATACGTTATTTTCGCATCCGCACCTATATTACCTATATCTAGTAATTTTATGATTATCCAATTAAATACAAATATTGAATATTAAATATTAAGGCTGAGAAGTTATTCCTTCTTTGAAAAATAATTTTGAGCTGTAAAAAATATATGATTAAATTATGGTTTTATTTTGTAGGCCACAGTGTACTGAACTGAATGCAGTTTATTTGAGAAGGCTAGGACGATCCATTGCCGCCATCTCCAAATGGTACACAGTAAAAATTTTGAAAAAATATTTTTGAACCCCCAAACCATAAGGGAATCTACCTACCAAATATTAATTTTTTCTGAGATGGTCAAGCAACCAATTATTTTTTTTTGTGGACCACTGTGGAACATTTTTGTTTCCTAATTCTTTTAACATTTTTCAGCACTTTACTTAGTTTCGAACTACAATTTTCTCGTAAAGAATGTACCGGACGCTTTAAATAATAACCATATACATAATATAGTAGATAGAAAATTGCGGCTATTTATTTATTCTTAAAAGTTGCTCAAATTGTTATGATCCTTAAACCCGGCAAAAAACCTGTAAATGGTAAATTCTATGAGTCTACTTCCAATGATATCTGAAAAGTCTGAAAAAATACGTGCAAAAAGGTTTAAATACATTACGAAAGAAATTAAAATAAAGCCTGTACATTAATTATGATTCAGAATAAACCATGGGAAAATACAACAGTAGCCTAGTCAAATGGTGTTCAAACGTGCCTGTTTCGAAACATGAGAACGGTAGAAAATTTTCAACGGAATTATATGTTTTTCGGCGTGCTGAAACGAATTTGAAGTTTGCTGCCTCGTAGCAGGACCGGAACAGGCCCAAAAACGCAAAAAACCTAGAAATTTTCTGAGTTTTTCCGGTTTTCCGATCATTTCTTGCAAACGACGCATCGTACGGAAAATGTCGTGGTATTCAAAGTTGAAGAGTATAAAATTCTGCGTCGAATAACGTCCCTAACATCCTAACCGCCAAATTTATAAGGTCGCCATTGTCAATAGAAAAAAGCCAATTTTTACCAACTTTTGTGGAAACTGCAATAGACTCACAGTTAGAAAAACTGGTCTAATAAAAGTTGTAAAGTATCAAATTTTGAGTTCAGTGAGTACAAAAATTTTAAATTTGGATCAATATAAAAGCATATACTGATCATTTCTCCATTTTGCCTCTAAACGCTTATTTGACCAATAGCCTAGTTAAATAGTATTTTTTCGAAAACATGAGAGCTGTAGAAAATTTTTCAACGGAATTATATATTTTTTTGGGGTGCTGAACACGAATCTGAAGTTTGTTGCCTCGTAGCAGGACCGGCTCAGGTCGAAAAACGCAAAAACCCCGAAATTTTCGGAGTTTTCCGGTTTTCCGCTCACATCTTGCAAACGACGCATGATACGGAAAATAGCACGATATCCAAAGTTGAAGAGCATAAAATTCTGCATCAAACAACTTTAATTTAAAAACAGCCACTCTAGATTTCTTTCAAACGACGCATTGTACGGAAAATGTTGCGGTATTCAAAGTTGAAGAGCATAAAATTCTCCTTCGAATGATGTTCCTAACACCCCAACCTCAAAATTTATAAGGTCGCCATCTTCATTCGAAAAAAGCCAATTTTTACCAAATTTTTTGAAAACTGCAATATACTGTGATTTAAAAACAGCTACCCTATGTGAACAACTGGTAAAATATAAGTTGTAAAGCATCAAATTTTGAGTTCATTGAGCACCGAAATTTTAAATTTGGATCAATATATACGCATTATCCCTCTAAACGCTTATTTGACCAATATGAAGGGGTCCAATAATAACAAGTCTGCGACTCTCTCTCTCAAACCCCCTTCCAATCCTAAGTTACTTTCCCTCCTTTTTTGTAAGCCTGACTTGAGGACGTATTATGTAGATGTAATAAGAAGTAATTAGTACCCATTTACAAAAAAATATTATTTATTACATTTATATTTACAAGATAAAAGAAGTAATTTTTTCAATATATATTGGAGGAAAAATCATGGAAAGACCAGGCAGCTGCTAAAAAAGGGCAAGTAAGTATAGTGTGAAGATGCGATGTATGGAAAATACCTGATAGCAATATCCATTTTATTTTACTAAGTATCCTTCGTTTGGAAGTTCCGAGCGTAGAGTTGAAAAATTACTTCTTTTATCTTATAAATTTGAATGTAATAAATGAGTAGATATTTTTTTGTAAATGGGTAATAATTACTTCTTATTACATCTACATAATTAATACTTCCTCAAGTCAGGCTTACAAAAAAAAGAAGGGGGAAAGTACATGCGTATATTTAAATTTTTTGTGCTCACTGAACTCAAAATTTGATGCTTTGCAACTTTTATTCTAGCCCTTTTTCATGTAGAGTGGCTGTTTTTAAATTAAAATTGTCTAACAGTGCACGAGTATATTGCAGTTTTCAAAAAATTGGCGTTTTTCGAATGACGATGGCGTCCTTATAAATTTGGAAGTTAGAAAGTTAGGGAGATGATTCGATGCAGAATTTTATGTTCTTCAACTTTGGATATTATGATATTTTCCGTACCATGCGTCGTTTGCAAGATATGAGCGGAAAACCGGAAAAACTCCGAAAATTTCGAGGTTTTTGCGTTTTTCGACCTAAGCCGGTCCTGATACGAGGCAGCAAACTTCAGATTCGTGTTCAGCACCCCAAAAAATATGTAATTCCGTTGAAAAATTTTCTACCGCTCTACCGTAGAAAATGAAGGATTTCAAGACTTGATATCTCTACCCTCTGACTTATTATATAGATTTACTCATAATTTGTATTATATACATAAAAAACTTTTATATTAGGAATGTAATCCATTGAAATTATGCTAAATAAATGGGAGTGAAAAAAATATATTTATTAACCATCGTCTAAAAAAGGTTCTTTTTATTTGGTAAGCAACCTTCCACTACAGGAAGTATAAAATTAGCATATCAAACACGTCTTATTTAAATTTCGTCAGACTATAAAAATAATCCGTAAACCAATCTCACTTCACGATTATTTCATTGACTGTTTTGTGGTAACTTCGCTATGAGCTTTCAGAGTTTCAAAATAAATTCCATAGAGACTCGAATTGATTAAAGGCGCCAATGTCACTTCCCGAACTGAAATATATCATTTCGTCTCCAGAATTCCCAATTTTCAGCACTTTTGCAAAATCCTACTTCTTTCCGTCTTCATAGCGATCCAGAGATTGACGAATATTTTCTGCTCTAGTTTTTTTGCGTGACTACATTTTTCATTCTGGTTTTCTTATGAGTTAGTCAATGTCGTAAAGAATCTTTGAACTATTTGTTTGGTTCAAATAAATTGATCGACATTTTCTATGAATCTTGCTAGAGAGTTAATCTTTTTTAAGGCCTATATATTATAATGGTTTGATATAATATTTTGTTTTATTTTCAATAATATTTCTAACTTATTTAAAATAAAAAATCTATTTAATTATTAGTTGGAATTTTTAGTATCTAGCTTGGCTAAGATAAACACACTTACCAAAACTCTGAAACCTAGATTTAAATTAGGGCGCCATCTCTTAATTATTAGTAGAGCAAGAGAAATTATAACCTCTGGTAGGGATCTATTAATTTTATAAATGACGATTAATAACAACGAATAGATAATAATGGAACACTCTTTATTAATTAAATAAAAAAAACTCAACTTTATAAATAATCAACAATAAAAAAATTAAATTTTAAGTATGAACGGTAAGTATTTCTGAATATTTGATTAAGAGTAAATTTTTCTTAGTATTGAGACGAACACAACATTGAAGCGACACTAGCGGTATTAATTTGAACTGCACGAAACGCGTAAATTTGTTTGTTTACCTGCAGTCGAACGTTTGTTTTGAGTTTGTGCTTCATGTATTTTTCTGTTATTTGTTAGTTAAAAGTTAAAAATGCCCAATAAAAATAATACAAACTATTACGTTTATGGGTATACCTCTAGGAAATCTAAAAATCCGGAATTACACTTCCATTATGATCCACCTAAGAAGTAACAAAAAAGGTGTCATCGAATCGAAGAAGTTGATAGTCGTAAATTCCGGGAAAAGTGTAATCAATTTTAAATCTGAAGATTATATTACAAAATCAGATAAGATAAAGATTAGCATTTCTGAGATTATTTCTTGATTATAACTGAAATTTTTGCAGGAATTCTTTCAAACAAAATAGCAACCAAGTAGTGCAAAAAGGGTGTCCCATCACATCATTTGTCCAATAAGCCACTTTATGTTAAAACCATTAAATGTACAAGGAATGATGATTGTCGAAACTGTACGGTTGTACTTTTAATTATGTAAACTTAAAATCTAATTTGGTGTGCACATCATTGCTGATATTTCAACTTTTCATTTTTCTAAAGGTAATATTCAGTAAAATAAAACCTTTGTCACATCATAATTTTACAAATACCATTATTATGTTCCCCTCTTGTATAACACCTGTTTTCAATAATTATACAGTTACAAAAAATGCTAAATACTACTAAAACTGAATAATTCAAAGTTAGCTTTGAACTTATGTTAAAATAAAGGATTAAAAAATATAAATTTTGTGTTTATTTTGAAAAAAACAAAGTAGATAAACAAAACAAAAAGTTTTGCAACAGATACATTTGATGGCCTATGAAGCGTTTTAAGCAAAAAAAAAATTTTCTTAATTTTTTATATTTTAATTTGATATTGATTTAAAACAATAATTTTGAATCAAGGAATAGGATATATTTTACCATAAATCAATCAAAAGTAGGTTCTTAGAAATCATTTTTTATTTAAATCACTTTTACAATAAGTACAAAATTCAAATAAAATTTATCAGCACAAAACTGTTGTATGTTTCTTTGGCATATGATTTACCTCCCTTCCAATATCATTCTATATTAGTAGATGTGTAGATGATAATACCTGAAGACTATATTCATCCTGAAACACAAAAAAAGCACACAGAAACAGAAGTAAACAATAAATTTCTGAAAAACGTAAGATATGCTAAATAAATAACCTCATTTTAGAATAACGACACAAAAAACGAGTTCAATTGAGTCTAAATACTTACGTGTACAGGTATATTTTGGTAATTTCCAAATCAAAAACCTCAAACAATCACAAAAAGTCTTAAAATACTACAAATAAACCATTCACTCAGTATAACTTAATGCACTATTTATCAAAAGTTACGCGTTTCGTGAACAGCTGATCGACGAATGTGGCGCCACCATCGGTAATTATTTGTCTCAATAGTTCTGAATTTTTACTAGTCTTCTTTTTTATTAACATAAAAGAAAACGTAACCTAAAATTATGTAATTACGTAATTACTTTTAAATTGTTTAGATAGAATGTTTAATGGCCTTTTTTTATTTTTACTGATAAGTTTTATTGGTTTTAAATTTCAAATAACTAGTTATTTTTTTATTGGTACCTTTTTTTTGTTGAAGCACGAATTTATAAGTGTCACTTTATGAGGAAACATCAATCATCTCGGATTTTACGGGATACAGGAATCTAGCAGGATAGGATTATTTCATTTTCATCTTGGATAAAATCTTCAGCTATGGTAAGCAAAACTTCTAATTGCTGGTACAAGTTTTCAATTCTTTACATAACCTTTTACTTTTTAGATCAACTTCAATTGTTTTTTTAATTTGACACGACGATGTGTGTACAACAGATTTTTATCAAAAAGCATGGAAACCTCGGTGAGTTTGGTTTTATTGAACTTGTCATAGCCAACTCTGTTAAAAATTACCGAAATTTCTGGAAAATTCACATAATTTCTTAAATTAAAAGAATTTTTTTATCTAAATTTAATTATTACATTCGATATAGTAATAAAAAAGAAGACTTTTCATATAATTAATATTTAACTTCGATTATTATTAATTCCATAGGATGACTTTAAACTTTCAATATTATTGATTTTTAAAATGTAAGAAAATTTACTTAATGAGTCCTTTCTTTATGAATTTATACAATTATTATAAAGAGTGCACTAGTTTTTTTCTATTACTAATAGGATCTTCTACCTGAAAGTCTTTTATTTTTGATTTAGCCTGAAATCTAATTTTGAGGTTATATTGAAATGTTATTTTTTTTAACGGCAATAAATGAAACAAACTTCTTGGTGTAATTTGTGGCTCAGTCTTATCTATCGATATCATACTTTAATATTATTAATATATTTTCATTCCAAACTTGTGCTAAATGTGTTAAAATTGCATGAAAAGTTCTCTTATGGAACTTCCCAACTTAAATTTGACTTCCTTAATTTATAGAAATTCTAGTCTTAAAATGTTTGTATAATGTTTATACTTTATTCTTAATTTGACCTTGCTTCAGTTTTCAGAGCTATAAATTGAACCAATTTGAAAAATTTTTGTTTAATTTTTATATTTGATTCATGTACATTTTTCTTAGCAAACTATTGATGTACCATCCTACTTTACAAAATTTGATACCATTACAATATACATATAGAGTGTGTAAAAAATACAAATGTCTGAATATTGTTTATTAAATTTCGCACTATTTTTTTTGTAAGAATACCATGTGTTCTGCCATATATTGACCAATTTAGTACTCCTGCTTTCCAAATTCCATGTTTCTAGCTCAGCGGTTTAATGTGACACATGGAATATTTATTATTATTACTTTAGCGAAACTACCGTAAAAATAAAGTTGCTATCTAACAAGGCGGAAAACCAAAACTTATGCACTTTTTTGTCACTATCAACTTCCGTTCTATACATTCCCCTTTCTGGCATTTAATTAATCATGACAATTTTGTGATAAAGTGGAAAATTCCCGACGTATATCGAACTATGTTTGCGATTAAAACTATTAAGATAAATCGAGTTGAACAACCTGTCAAAACCACATTTTATTAATCACGTAGCAAGTGAATGTATAGTAATATGAGAATAAAATGAAAATTATAAATTTAGTAGAAACCATAAAACTAAATTTTAAATATAAATAACTCACTCTCTTTGATCCCCTGAATTAAGTCTATTTTTTATTGCGACATAGATCGAAATAATCAAAATCTGAAGACTAAAGCATCTTTGGTTAGAGAATAACGATGATTCTAAATAAGTTTAAGTAAACTAAGATTTTATTTAATAACTTTTACTCTTTCAAAAAAAAATGCAACCAATATAATGTCCCTTATTTATCAAATTTTTATTTTCTAATGCATAGGTCCTAGTTATGTTTAATAGAAAAAAAAATTTGATTGCATAGAAACAGTTCGTACATGTTTTCATTGCAGGTGCCGCGCGTACTCGATGTATTGTCACTTAGTTAAGGATTGTCGGGCAATTAACTCGTATGGTTTTATATTTCCATGATGTCAGTGGAACTAAGAAACACTAAAAAGTACATTTTCTTAATTGTTGATATAAATCATCAAATAAAAGATGCAAAATTACCGTCCATTCGCCAAGTTCTCGCAGCTTTATTTTTTAACATTCGTGAGGTTAAATTGTCTGTCAGTGAGAGTGCATTCAGGAGTGTATTTTCTTCTGGGAGAAGGCTAGAATTCCTACTAAAGCTATTCCTAATTGTGTAAAGAAGCTTGTGGACCTGTATCAAGTCTGGCGAGATGTGCAAAAAAATTGTAAAAAGACACAGGATGTTTATAAACGTCGCGAGGAGGTTTTTCAAAAGAATTTTGGTAATTTATTCGATATCGCACACTATCAAAAAAATGAAAATAGAAGATAAACTTTTCTTACAAAAACAAAGAGAGCCAGAGCGCTCGGGTTGCTTGGCAGGTGTAGACAAGAAGTTAGCTGAGAAGGAAGAAAGGGTAAGGAGGAGAAAACTAGAAGAAGAGAAAAAGAGACCCAAACAAATGATATCAGAAAACTTTCATTCACATCAAGAACTACAGGATCAATCTACCAGCAAACAACATCTTAGTGACGCGACTATTTAGGGATTGATACCTTTTTTTAAACATGAACTGCAAAAATCCATTAAACGTGACAATTCTCGGGAACTATTATTTTCTTAGGAGGATATAATGACTGTAATATCAAAATCAGACCTCAAGCAAAAGAGCTATTTACTCTAAGATATTGAAAAAGTATGAGATAATTGACAAAGTGATCTCCAAAGCAGCCCTGAACAAGTTCAGTCATCACCTTTAGTATTTGTCAGAGGAAATAGCCATTCTATCGCTCTTTGATAATGCAGTTGATAATAAAACAAAGGCAGACATTGTAGCTAACTTACAAAGAGAAAGTACGTATGATTTTGGAAAGAGATATGTTCCGTCAGAGGAGGAGATGTCCATACGGTGAGAGTTTTGACTCATCTGTTTTAAATTTTATAATATTCCTTTCTGATAATAATTTGATTAAGTGATTACGTGTCCATCAAGAGAAAAAAATTGTTCTCGATTGAAAATTGATGTGTATTCGTGGGAAGAAAATGCTACTTTTGTGGAAGCTAAAACGAAGATTTGTAGCTTAAAAGCCTTAAATGAATTAGCTCAAAGAGCTGTTAAGCTAATGCAAATCTTTCGTGGTTTAATTACCGCAAAAGAAAATTTGTAGATATAAAAAATACACATTTTCGATGACCTAGCCATATTAAGAAGTATTTGAAAAGGAATATTTTACATAACCTTTTGGACCTTGTCGGCACGTTAACATAGAAAGATAACATTTTAAATCTAAATAAGGCTTAATAAATTTTTTTCGCCCGTATAATGGACATCCTAGCAACCAAGTTTAACTTGTTTATGTCTCGACAATTATAAAGTTAAAAATTTTATTATATGGTGTCGACGGCTCTGGAATAATCATCAATCGCTTTCTCATTCTTACAACCTCATCCACTTTTGTCACTTCATCCGTAAACATTTAACTTAACGGGAATTGCTTTCTTACGTCCTAAGTGAAATTGTCGACTAAGTTAAACAAATAAGGACTCGAAGAAAATCCTTAATTTAATCCTTTTACAGAAATAAATATTTCAACACGAGACCCTTACAAATAATTATCACTAGTAATCTCCCTAGTGCTTGAATTACTATCGGAAATATTTCCGAAAGCCTGCATTTTTTAAAAGCTATCACGAGTCGAAGATGAGGGAAAGTTTTTTAAAAAATTCATGCTTTAGGAGATATTTCTAGATAGTAATTCAAGATCGTGGGAGATTCGGTAAGAAAATTTCACACCAAAGTAATATAAAAAATTATAACATGACATTTTCGTAAGATACCTTCATATTTACCAAAAGAATATGTTCCTAGGACTTTAGTAGTATGAAATAAACATTTGTTGGTCTAAAATAATCTATCTATTAGCTATCAACCAATCTGTATTTGTATTTTACAGTGAACGGAAGGGTGTAATTTAATAATTTGATACTTGACAGAAATATTATTGCTGTGGTACCGGGTACACAGGAGGAAAATACTATCGCCAAGTTTTGTGGTTACTACAGTAACCAGCTGAAACGAAAGCTTCTTATTGGTTAAAAAATGTTGGTGTGAAATTTTCCTACAAAAATCCTGTGTTAATAAAACAAATGTATTTTTATGTGTTTCAACGGCATCGACTGCTAAGGTTCTGTGTAGGCTATGCTACTGTTTCCCAGCGCCACTTTAAAAACAGCACTGTTAATGGAGAAGTTTCCTACAAACCTCAAAATCTAAAAAAAAGTCTGCCAACGAGGAAGTGTTTTATTGTGATAAAATCTACTTCATTACTTCCGCAATGATAAAATATGATAACAAAATTCTACGGAGCTTTCCAAAAAGTGATGTCATTTTGCCATATTTATACTGTCGCTAGAAGCCTTGTTTTTCACCCCGAGTCTCGATACCAACTTTAATTTTAACCAATCAGAAATGGAGTTTATTGAAATCATTATTTTTCTAAAACGATATATTCTGGAGAGCTCAGTAGTTTTTTTGTGAACATATTAAATCATTATGGAAATAATGAAGTAGATTTTGACAAAAAATAACGCTTCCCCGATGGTAGACCTTTTTCTAGGTTGGCAACTTGGAAAGAACTCCCTCATTAGAACCCAACAGTCAAAGGTTGAGTGCGCGGTAAAATTTTCTACTCGATTTTGTTTTACGTTCAAACTAATTCAAACAATTTTCCGTATTTTCATCAAAAACAAATTCAGTGCATCCGCACATTCACTATTCCATTTTTCGAATGTCATGTATGATTGATTGGATGTAATAAACATCAACTCACATCTATGAGAATTTCATTTTTTGATGTTGACACTCTTCAAAACTTCAATCGGTTTTTGAAAATGATTATTTCGCATTTTGCTACTGCAAACAAAGTCAATAGTTTATGAATAATGGGAATTATATGTGATAAAATCGTCCGATGTGAAATTTATTATTCCGTTTTTAGGTTTAACGATATTTGCTTAATAATTTGTGGATTTTTTGATGTATTAAACTATGTAAAGTATAAATAGATAAAAATAAAATATGCCTTTTTTTGTAGGAAAACTAACTTATTGTCACATATTCTCGGCGAGATTTCTAAAAACTATGGTAAACATTTTTCAATATTAATATTTTCCTTTCCCTGCTGAATATTTGAAAAATCAAAATAAAAATAAATTATCATATATATTAACAAATAGGTGTTACAGATTTTTAGGGCATATAGAACATGCAAAAATAGAGTGAAAAGTTCCTATAAACATGTGCATTTGGAGTTTTGGTTTTAATGATGCCACATTCATCCAACTTTTTATCTCTCTTCATACCTTACTTTTACCTTTCTCGAAGAAGAGATGCAAAATTATTTTTTAATTGAATTTTACATTTTATATTGCGTTAATTGAATTAAAAACGAGGAAGGTAAAATATTGAAGAATACACGTTTAATTACGCCTCAACGATCCACGTTTGATAAACATGCCATAAATAAACTTGTATCGTTATTTTGCCTGTTAATTTATCCTTTTTTGTTGCTGTGTTGTTTATCTTAGCTTATTTTAATAATAAGTATAAGTATAAGTAAGAAAATATTCGGTGGTTCTAAATATATTTTGCTTATAAGGTTATTTTTTTAAATTTTAGTGGGTTTGACAATAAAAATAATCTTCGTCCTGCATAAAAAACCAGTTGTTCTTATAAAATATTTCGATTTTTAAATCAAGCATTAAAAATTGCAGGTAACTTTCTTCTTTCAACAATTTCACTGATCTAAAACTGATAAAAAATTATTATTTTTTACCCCAACAACTTTTAAATAAATTCCATTAAACTTCTAAACCTGCGGTTAAAAAGATTACCATTCATTATCAATGGTATAATGTAAATAGTTTAATTATAATGATTTATTTCAATATACGAAATTCTAACGATACTTTTAAAAATGTTCAATTAATTTAAAATATATGATTCATTTTTGTTTCATTTGTTGTTAAATGAATTGAAATTTGAGCCAATCTCTTTGAAGTAGTGCATGGATATTGTAGGGATTTACCTTAAAAATATATAATTTCAGAGAAAATTTGTATTCGGATATTCCAGCTTACTTGTTCAAACCACCCAAATGCTTGAAATATAGGGAATATCATTTTACGCGTGGAACAAGTACGTACATGTTTCATCACTCAAAATAACAGTAGGTTGGAGGATAATACAAGAGGGTGAAAATTTATTTTTAGAAAACATTTTTACGTGATTTATATTTTTATATTCACGAAAAATGCGTTAGATATGTTACAAAATAGCCATTATTGTTGTGTTTTAATTAGAACACTAGTTTTTTTAACAAATAAATTCGCAAAGCTTATAAAAATTCATACACTGGAGTTTATATCAGTTGGTGCTAATATTATATTTTTGCTTTGTAAATCTTGGATGGAGAAAAAAATGTTAAAAAATAACTCTAGACAAAGTTCCAACTCAAGTTTCTAAAAATACTTGTACTTAATTACTGGATAGCTAAGTTTATATTTAATTAATTAAGCACTTTTTTAATTATTGGATGTTTTAATAACGTTTTTAATTATATATAAAGGGTGAGTAACGGTAGACGCGACGGTCCATTGTGGCTAAAGGGTTAATATTTTGAAAATTTTGTTTATTCATGGATATGTGGGTTGATAAATGCTACATTTTAAAATTATTTTGAATTATACAGGTTGTCCCAAAAAGACCCTATATTTTGTTGCATTTATAAATAAGATAAGTATTCCCTATACCTAAGCTTTTTAGTTTTCGAGATATTTTGATATTTCTAAAAAACAAGAAAACCAATAACTTCGAAAATAATAGACTAATAATTGAAAGCAATAATGTATTTAGACTTGTTTAAAATTATACAGTGCGTCCAAAATGGGGCGATTCTCTAATGACATATTCAAACGACAATATCTTTCTTATTTTAAGTAGGACACCCTGTATTTTATAATTCTATTAGGTAGTAAATTCCATTACCTTTTAAAAACGATAAAGGTCTACTATGCCTAAATCTATTAATTTTCGAGTTATTTTTATTTTTGTTAAATTTTACATTATTTTTCCTCCATAATGCCTATATATAACACCCTGAATTTGATCAGCTTAGACTATTGCAACATCATTTTTGTCTAATATATAATGATACATTTTCCAACAGTTCCCAGAAACTTTTAAATGGCCATCAAAGAAATATGGGCCAATAACTTGGTCGTCTATAATTCCACCATATACACTAATGTTCCACCGGTTCTGATGATCTATTGTGTGGAACAAATGCTGGTTTTGAGTATCATAATAATGAAAGTTATGACGGTTAACTACTCTGTTATTATGAAAAGTGGAGTCATCTGTAATTTTTTCGGATCATAGTCTAAGCTGATCAAATACAGGGTGTAATTAGGCATAACGGTGGAAAAATAATGTAAAACTTAACAAAAATAAAAATAACTCTAAAATTAATAGATAATAGATTTAGACCTTTATAATTTTTAAAAGGTAATGGAATTTGCTTCATAAAATACAGGGTATCCTATTTAAAATAAGAACGATATTGTCGTTTGAATATGTCATTAGAGAATCGCCCCATTTTGAACGCACTTTAAAAAATTATATTCTATTTTATTTTAGAGAACATTTTTATCACACTTTCGATAAAAACAAATCAATCATTCAATTATTCAAATATCACAATTAAATGATTTTAATTAATACCAGCTCACATATATGAAAATTTCATTTATCGGTATTGACACTCAATGTAATTCAATTTGTTTTTGAAAATAATTATTCCACGTTTATGTGCTAGAATTTAAACTAAAAACAAAGTTTTAAGGTAAATCTTCCTCTATTGATACTTAATTAGCAGAGGCTCTCAGAATCTAGCCTACTTAAAACACTTGCCTATGTAAACGGGACTGTTGCTCCATCTCTTTGCTGCGTAAGCATTATTAGGAGTTTAACCGCAATTTGCTGCTTACAGCAAGAAATATAAATGCAAATAATCACCTAATATCAAGTTTGCACATTCCCCAGGCTATTACAATAAAATTTATTAGACATTTTTATAGGTACTTCTTAAATGATAAACGTTTCATAGAATATATAATTTATTTAATGTCTGACAGTAAGAAACTTATAATTATAGTGATTATGAGAATAATTGTTTACTAATGAACAGGATTTTAACAATTACAACTTATTAATGAGGTAATTTTGAATTGAGATCTTCTCATTCATCACAATCACCATCTTGTCCATTTTAGTAGGGTAAAATGGCCTATAAACATTCCCCTTTATGAGAAAATATTTTTTGAGAAAATATGGCTTAATTGAAAAGTTGAAATTTAGTATATTAAGTCATCTTGAAAAAGAATAAGATTAAATCCTTTCCTTTGCCAAGGACGAACAACCCCCGCTATCGGCTAAAGGCATCTGTAAAATACCTTTTTCATGTGGTCAGGTTTACATTGGAGAAAGTGGACGATCAGTCCAAGGACGTATAACTGAACATCAACGTTGCATCCGAACAGCACTTTGGAATCGTTCGACACCGGACATAGGATCCTTTTTGAAAACTCCAAACTCCTAGTAAATTGTCCCCACTTTTACCACAGAAAAATCCATCGAAATAAAAAAAAATCCCAACAGCTTCAATCGGGACGAAGGATATTTTCTGGATCCGATATGGACTCCTGCTATTCAGGATACCCATCCAACCGTAAAATCTAATACCTACCCTTAATCAAATCCTAGCAGTACGAGATTCACCTCTGGTATGGTTGACGTACTGAGTAACCGTGCTCTTACTAATTTCTCCTGAAGAAGCCTCCTACGATGGCAGGCGAAACGTCGAAACCTCTTCTCAAAATAACACGGTCCAAACCCGGAAGACGTATTAAATTTACTAATTATTTTAAACTTTAATAATATAATAATAATGTTTATTGCAATAACCATATTAGGAGAGGTTTGAAATTTCAGAATATTAATTTTCCACCAATATATTGTTACTTACCGTTCGATCTGTTTGTTACTTTTATTTGTGGATCGTGAAACAAATCGAGAGAAATACTCAACTTATATTTAATTTTATTTTAGCTTTGATTTGTTTAATTTAAGTTTAATTTCTAGTAAGCACAAATTAATTATCAATTTTATTTCCTTTTTTTTATTATTATTAAAAATTCTATTAATTGGTTATTTGTTTGTTTATATCCCTTCGTGATCTTAAGTAGAATGTTGTTGAGCGCCACCTACCTATTGGTAGGAAAATCTTGAGACCTTACCCTCCAGCCGTGTTTCAATAAATTAACTGTGAAAACTTTTAAATCGATAATAACGTAATAAATCGTTAAATATAGAAATCTTTATTAACAATCAAAATAAAATAACTAGAAAAATGTGGTTGTACGTAAGGATTATTGCGAGAGTTTATTTGAACGGAAAAAGGTAAGTGTATGTTTTTTTTTAATTGTTTATGAAGTTGATAATAATACTACTTTTATTATAATTATACTCTTACCTTGTTCTAAGCTACATTTATTTGTCTGTTGAAGTGAAATCTAACCTTACTTAAATGAAATTATTATTGGCCTTGTTTAATTTTATAGACGTCTTTATGCTCTTTTAAATATCGATATTTAATATTAAATGATTGGTACCTTTATCTCTTTATTAACGAATCATCAATTTTTTTAGCTACTTCTGTTATTTTCTTTCCAATCTTCAATAAGGACGGATATGATATTCTTCAACATCAATCAGGATAACAGAGGATAAATTACCGGATACTGTTGGATGGGAATGACTAACAAGATACTAACAGGATCTGGATTCTCCTTCAGGAGCAAAGGCAGGAATCAATGATTGGAGTCCTTTTCTTAATTTCTCTCTCTTTCCACTGGATTAAAACCACTTAGTTGTTAAAAAAAGTTTTTTTATTGACGTTTCGGCTTTCCAGATTGAAAGCCGTTATCAAAATGACATAAAATAAATAAATTTACTAGAAACAGAACACTTGATAATCTTGCAAAAATATGACATCAACATAGTATACATAGAATAAGATTTTGAGATTGAAGATGTCAAAATCTGTTTCAATCATATTTTTGTGACGTTTCTGGGAACGAATTTTGAAAGGATAGCGCATTTGCATATTATAAGAGAATTTATACTTCGTCATAAATGAAGTTTTCTTATTAATATTATCATAAGAAAAAACCAGATAAAAACTTATGATACTATCCCGATATAGAGGGTATCCTTTTTGCAATTAACTCTTTTTGTAAAATAGGTATCCAAATTTTTGAAATATCAACCGAACAATTAGAAACACATTCGTTATTATTTAAGCATATCAATGCTGCTTCTTTAACTTTGCGGTTATAATTATTCGGTTCTTTTAATAATCTAGTTGAAAAATTCCATTGTATTTTATGACCAGAATCCCATGCGTGTTCACATATTTTGGATTTTTCGAATTGTTTATTTTTAATGTACGATTGGTGTTCATTAAGTCTAATATGAAAAGGTCTAGATGTTTCTCCTATATAAAATTTATTACATTCGCATGGAATTTTGTAAATACAATTTTTTGTGTTTTGAATTTCGTTAAAAGGTTTTGTATTTACTATTAAAGATTTTAATGTATTATTAGTTTGAAAAACTGTTTTTAAATTAAATTTATTGCCAATCCTTCTAATTTTTTCGGATAATTTTGGAATATAAGGGATTTTTACTATATTTGAAAGGATTTATTGGGGGGTTTAAATTTTAATCTTTAGTTTTGATGTCTCGGTAAAGTTCACGATTTATAAATTTACTTGGGTAGTTGTTCTTAATCAAGGCAGATTTAACAAGTGATAATTCATTATTTAAGATATTGTCATTTGAACAAATTGTTTTTGCTCTATCGGAAAGAGATTTGACAATACCTCGTTTAACACAAATTGAGTGGTTTGAATTAAAATTTAGATATCTATTTGTATGTGTTTCTTTTCTAAAAACTGATGTATCAAAACAATTGTTGTTATTGTGTATTTGGATACCTATTTTACAAAAAGAGTTAATTGCAAAAAGGATACCCTCTATATCGGGATAGTATCATAAGTTTTTATCTGGTTTTTTCTTATGATAATATTAATAAGAAAACTTCATTTATGACGAAGTATAAATTCTCTTATAATATGCAAATGCGCTATCCTTTCAAAATTCGTTCCCAGAAACGTCACAAAAATATGATTGAAACAGATTTTGACATCTTCAATCTCAAAATCTTATTCTATGTATACTATGTTGATGTCATATTTTTGCAAGATTATCAAGTGTTCTGTTTCTAGTAAATTTATTTATTTTATGTCATTTTGATAACGGCTTTCGATCTGGAAAGCCGAAACGTCAATAAAAAAAACTTTTTTTAACAACTAAGTGGTTTTAATCCAGTGGAAAGAGAGAGAAATTAAAATACAAACCACTATGAGCTTCCGAAATGAAGTCCTTTTCTTATTAACTTCCTTTTCTTTTTGTGTTATATTCAATCTAACCTCACTTAAACTTGACAGGTAAAAAATTTTTTACTTTGTGTTAATCGCAGCAGTTTTTACTTGAGGATTCTTTTGTTTTTATGAAGAGCTCTGATGTGGACAGGTCAAGAGTCTTTTTGCAAAAGCTGCGTTTGACAGCGAAATTTGGTTTTTATAAACGAGCATTTCACAGCCAACTCGATTTAAATTTGACAGAATTTTACATTAAAATTATTATTAAATTAAAAATTATTGATTTTTATACACTTTTTAACCATCAAAACATGATTCTCTAGATAAAAAGAATGATTTTGATATAAATTATTTGCCATTTCTACTTATATTAATGTTACATGACAACTTTTTATTTCATCATTATCGACTTCTTATAATTGTGTAAAACCTTATTATTACTGCCTTTTCTACCGTAATATTATAATTTTAGAAGCCCCGACACTTAATTTTTTCTATTTATTGAATTCCCCTTGAATTTAAATTGACCATATTGATAAATTGAGACATTCCATTTTTAGGTTAGATCTAAAATTTATTTCTCTTGTACCAATTAAAATAACAATGTTCTCATCTTTGTAGTGATTGCAGACTTATCTGAGATTGATCTACTTTAACTTTTTCTCTTTAGATCTTTGCTAAGTTAATTATCTATCTATCTCTATCGCGTTAAAACCTGCGTCGACGTCGTGCGATTCCCAATCTCCATTCCTCTCTGTTCATCCACATGTCCTCTTCAAGACCTCTCATCCATCTCTTTTTGTATGCCTTCTCTCCAACTCTTTCGTGGCCTTCCTCTTCTTTTTCTTCCTATGGGGTTCCACCGTAGTATTTTATTTGGAATTCTGTCCATTGGCATTCTTTGAACATGCCCGTACCATATCAGCTGTTTAGTTCTTATTTCATCTGTGATATCGTGTTTTACTTCCATTATTTGTTTAATTCTCTCATTTGTAACTCTTTCTAGCCTTGATTCCCCGCTGCTCTTCTCCAGTAATCCATTTCTGTGGCTCTAAGTCTCATTTCGATCTTTTCTTTCAAAGGCCATACTTCGCAACCGTACATTATTATGCTCTTCACTATCGTCTCGTAAATTCTTTTTTTGTTGTTGTTATTTATTGTTCTATCCCATAGTACTCCATTTAGCATTGATATTGCTCTTCTTCCTTTCCTGTTTCTGTCCAATATTTCCTCTTCAAGTGTTCCATCCTTTGATATTTTCATTCCTAAGTATTTGTAAGCTGACGTGTGCTTGATTTTTTGTCCATTAGATAATTGTAGATCCTGTTGTACTCCCCCAATACACATATACTCCGTTTTTTCTACGTTAACCTCTAGTCCCCAAATTTTATATTCCTCTATAAGTTTTCGTGTCATATACTCCGTGTCGTCTATATCCTGTGCGACAATAATTTGATCATCTGCGAATGAAAGTGTATATAATGTTGTATCCTCATCTAAAGGTATGCCCATGTTTTGGCATTTCCGTTTCCACTTCGCTAGTGCCCGTTCCAAATATATTTTAAATAATGTTGGTGACTAGCAACACCCTTGTTTTAGTCCTTTTGTGATGTTAAATCCTGTTGTCAAGTTTCGTCCAACTTTAATTCTTGATTTAGTGTTATTGTATAATGACTTTACTCCTTTTATCAATTCAATATTAATGTTGGAAGTTTCCAAAGTTTTCCATAGTTTAATTAAGGGTACGCTATCATATGCTTTCTTTAGGTCAACGTAAAGTATATGGATCTCTTGATTATATGCTAGTTTTTTTTCTATAATTTGTATTAATGAGAACAGATGGTCAATCGTTGATCTTCCCGCTCTAAATCCGGCTTGCTCTTCTACTTCCATTTCAGTGTATTCCCTTTCAATTCTGTTTTTTAAGATCCTGCCATAGATTCTACTGATTGTGTTTGTTACAGCAATTCCTCGATAATTGTCGCATTTGCTTTTGTCCCCCTTTTTGTGTATTGTAGACATATGTGATATTTTCCATTCTTCTGCTAAGTTAATTATAAATATGCTAAAATTATTGATAAACATCGCTTATGGGATTTCCCTGTTAAATTTTGATATCTAAAATTTTATATTTTATTATGTAATTTCCACCCTAAAATTTGTTTCAAACTTTGTTTTCTACTTTACATTCTGATTAAGATCATTTGAGTTAAATTAAATAGTTATTTATTGATTTTGATTAATTTATTTGTGACTTTATATTTAATATAAGCTTTGTATTCTCTTCTCCACATTAGTCAACCGTTACAATATATTTTGTCAATGTTATTTGTAGAATAAATTTAATTTTAGGTGGAGGGATTTCAAAGCTTACTGACTATGACCATAATCACTACTTCTAATCACTTTAACTGCGAGAGTTTTTAACAACACAGGTATATTTACACTTAAAATACACAGTTATACTTACAAAGTACAACTAGATTCTAGGAACTCGCAATGAGTTAATTTAGTACCTGATACACAATTATAAAAAATAGTTAAAATATATTAATAGATAAGCAAAGTGGTTTTCCTAAGTGCCGCTCAACTATAAGTACCGATTTCTACTGTAGCAACTTATAGAAAAGAAACGAGAATTTAATCACCAAAGCCACCTTGCTTTTAATGATGTCAATAAGCTCTCATTCTGTCAATAGAAACAACTTACGGCAAATAATGTTAATAAAGGATTCCACACCCACAATTAAAGTACTGAAGAGCTGCCATCATTAAACAAACATCAAAATTGTAAAAGGAATTAATAGAGTTTCAAGAGAAGGATGCCCACACTTTGTAATTTATTTATCGATCAAGTAGGAAATTGAAAACTACTGACGTCACGAGGAATGACAAAAATTACTTCTCGAATATATTAACTCTTTGCGTAAGACACTCTACCGACGACACCTTTCTAAATAGAAGATGATAAATATCCAGACAAAATTCCTCTGTTGAAATTTCTTCTTTGTAGTGTGTGATATAAGCCTTAACTTTCGATTCTTCTTCTACAGATTCCTCTACTTCTATTCTCAGATTCGGTATCTATCATCTTGGGAATGAGGATTTCTTTCAAACGTGGTTCCTACTCTTCTAACTCGATATCAGATTTAGGAGGAATTCATTTTGGCAAAAATATGGTTCCTTTTGTATCTGGGGGTGCTGTGATAAGACTCGAAGGACTCTTGGAGGTCAGTGTTCAAATTTCTGGTTTCGTTTTCCGATTTTTAAAGTTGTTATGTTGAAAAGAATCAAAGAAAATAAAAAGTTGATGCTTCTGTCACTTGATACAAAAAGAAACATTTTTTAATTACTGTTTTTTCTAGGCTGCTTTACATCAAGTAAAAACAGTAGTCTAAAAATAACATTTTGATTGCCATTTGTTTACCGGAAACATTTACAGCATAAGATTCTGATCAAACAATTTGGTAAACACAACAATGAATGAATACATTTAAAATATGTAACCAGGCTATTTTTAAATATTGATTAATTAATTCCATAACAATAACAAAATAAACACTTTTAATTGGACTAATAAAAGACTCATAATTTATGGGATAATAAAACATATAAGGGTTAATTTATTGTTTTTAAATGGGAGGTTATGAACATCACGTTAAGATTAACTGTGGTGGAATTATAATGATCTAATTATGTACATACAATATGCAAATATGAGCGTAGTAATAATTGAATGTATACGAAACATGAACGTACTTTACTCAAATTGTTTCGGATTTAATCGAAATTTATTACTCCAAACATATGTGGGCGAAGAATTCATTAAAATAAAATTACTTTTTGTTTTATTAACTCATTGTTAAGATGGACTTATTTTTTTTGCTCAGATGGATACTTACGAGGGTATATTCAATAATAAGTACCACGTATAATAGCAAGAATGTATTTATTTACAATTCATTTTTCTACGAATTTAAAGAAACAACTCATAGTCCAGTTGTTTTGTTAACTTAGAGCAGCAAAGATTTTTTTTATCGTTTTCTACAACCAAAAAGTACCTAAGAGCCTAGTTTCAGCGATATCACATCTTATAAGAGTCCTCGAAATTCTGAAGTAAATGCTCTGAAAAAAAAGGAATACTTAATTGGAAAGAAGATCGGTCAAGGTTCATACAGATGTCTGGTCTTTGGGAATAAGTCTATTTATAATGTTGATGGTGATGTTTTCTGATGTCTTTCATGCGAAACAAGTGCAGTAGCACTTATCGCTTATCATTGTATTTATTGAATTTATTATTATTGAACTGGACTGGACATTTATATACAACTGTTTACAAGTTATGCTTTTGCTAGGCAACATGGATATATTTCTGAGGATATAACTATGGTATAAATTAAAATTAAAAGTAGGAAAGGATTTCAAATTAATAAAAGCCTGGTATGATTTATAAACTACTATATATCTTGTATGTTTATGGTTTTTGTGATATGAACGAGAGAATTTCTTAAAGACAGTATGAAATTCGGTTTCCAGGACGGAAAATACCGCTTGCTAAAGTATTTAATTAAGAAATTCTGTATCCACGCATCCAGTCGAATTCCTTTAATATATTTTTTTAAATAGCTACTAAAACGGTTAAACATTTTAAAAATTGTTACAATTTATATTTTATATTTAAAAAAAATGTATAGTGAGCTGTTTTTGAAGTCATTGATGTATAAAATAATAAAAGTCTTGTCTACTTTGGTATTAAAACCCTTTAATTTACGAACCAATAATTAAATTATTTTCGTCTGTCCTCTCAGCAAACTCCACGTTCCTTCAACAAAAATACATTTCTAAACTATGTTTAAGTTCATACTTTGATTATTTTGTCAACAAAACGCTGTATTTAAAAGAGTAGCATAATTTCAAATTTCTTGATCCCATATTTTTTGCAAAGGGACTTTGGTTACTTGGGGGCCTCTTTCCATGTGGCTCGTTCCTTAAGGGGAGCAATCCCTTTAGGAGCGTGAAGAATAGGTATTTTTCGGGATTTTTTTGGAGGGGATAAAATAATTGAATCATTTTCAAATTTTGACATAAATATAATATCCAAGTTAAAAAAAACCACCAACTGCTATAGTTGTCACTCTTTTGCTCTTGATCCGAAAAAGATTTAACAAGTGTCATTCGTTTACTGACATATTAAGGGGAAGGATACACCTAAAAAATTATGAAAAAGTGTAAAATTGACAATTTCGGAGCATTTTTACTTTTACTTTTTAAAGTTCGAATTTTGGACCAATTTTTTCGACCCCAAAAAATTTATTTATTTTCACGCTACCTTTTAAACATTGGGTATATCCTTCCGATAATATTACTGAGAGCAACCTCCCAAAATTTCATTTCGATAACTTTTTGAGCTACAACACGAGCAGTTTTTGAAAATGTAGTTTCAAGATAATCGTAAGTAATATCATAAGGGCATCTAATTTTTCCGAAAAAAATCGAAAAAACACGTTGTTAAGTAATATTTTAACAAGAAGCATGAGTGCTAGTGGCAACAAAAATCCGAGCCGTAGACGAGTATTTTTGCACCTGCACGAATGCATTTTGATAAAAAAATATTACTTTGCATTGTATTTTTTGAAATCTTTGTTATCTCATTGATAACGTTGGGTGTTTTCTGTTTTTTAGCTGGAGGTTCTGAGGGTGTTTATCATGTTGGAATAATGCTCATTATCCAGTTGCATATAAGGCTTAATTGAGTTGGCTGAACTGTGGCCAGTAATTTTAATTAATTGTTGTTTACCCATCCCTCCTTTAGCCAGGTTACTGACTGCTGTCGACCGCATAGAGTGGTTTGTTATTTTTATTTCTTTTGTATTTAATCCTGCCTTCTCTGCCGGTTCTTTAGTCTATTTTGAAAGTTCGTTTTTTCCAACTGGAGTGTTTTTGTACCATCCACTTGATTGTTCTTTGTTCCATGATGGGTTTACTGTTAAGAATAATCTATCAGTTGTTATTGTAAATGAACGTTTACCCATTAGAATTTTAAAACGACGGACTGGACAAAAGGTAGGGTTCTTCGTGTTGGGGACCAGCCATTTACTATCGGCCATTTCTTTTTTTCTCCACCCTGTGCCGTTTTATTGAAGAGAGGATTATATTATACTCTTCCTAAAAAGTAGGATTTTTGAAAAAAAATGTAACTATGTAAATATGTAACTATGTAAATATGTAACTATGTTATCCACCTGTTTTAATTCCACAATTATCCACTTCCTCTTTAAAATAATTACTCTGCAATTGACTGCTTCTCCACCTATCCAGGCAAGTGTCTACTGAAGCGATATGGTAAAATTTTCGCTGGAGTCCCGCTGGAGTATTCTTCCAATTTTAATGAAGCAGAGCTCGATTTCCTTTTATTGACGCACATATGCAAATTCCTTCGTTTCGCATTACGAGCTTCCCTACTAGACTTGAATCTTTGCATTTTTTTTGTAACGGTGTTCCACATTGTCTTCACAACTAGTTCTTTGTAATTTGTAATTTTTGACGTGTGGGTTTTAACGGTATTGTACGGTACAATTTTCTCAATCGCCAGATCAATATTAGTCATAGAATCACTTCCAAAGCGACTCATTTTCACTATATAAGCTGACTAGCACTGTTTAAAGACAATATTACAAAATTTATTGACAATAAAATCAGAAAAATTGTTTAGCGTCGTTTTCTGGTGTCCTAGAAGACCATAATTACTTGTTATCAAAGGTATTGTAATTTTTGGTGACAACAGCTGTCAAGCTTTGCCGAGGGTAAACTGCTGACAGGAGCTGTCATACAGTTTTTTCATCTAGAAACCATGTATTTGTATTGCAAGAAACTGCAAAAAATAAATGTGTTGAGGAAGTTGATTCTGAACTTCGAAATAAATTTAATTTTTCCTCCACAAATAAAATTCATTTTTTATCATTTAAATATACCAAAAAATTAATCATTTGGTTTTGCATATATACTGGTTCAATTCCCTGACTTCTGCTGAAAAATGAAAAATTCCCTGACTTTGTCAACACTTTTTGAATTCCCTGACTTTTCCCTGTTTTCCAGGTCTGTGGGAACCCTGTTAAATGTCATTTGGTAGATTTTGATTGGATTCTGAATTTTTAAGAGGAAACCATAATTACTTGTTATCAAAGGTATTGTAATTTTTGGTGACAACAGCTATCAAGTTTTGCCGAGAGTAAACGCGAAAAAACTGCTGCATCTAGAAACCATTTGTAATTCAAAATTGCGCGTTTGTGATTGGTGGAAATTAAGACGAGAGAAATAATCGCCTGACTCTCTATCTAACTAATGCTGTTTCTCCGCTCTATACTATTAGCGACAACTCCTCTAATTTACAATATTTCGGGTTTTCCTTTGGTCAGTAAATTCTATGGGTATACTTTCAAAATATGTGATCGACTTTTTTGAAAATTCTAAAGGAATTGCTTTCCTTAAAATAGAAAAAACTACTGTAGCCCAGTGGTCAGAGATTTTTGATTTTGATCTAAATGTGGCTCTGGCAACTGGGCCACTGGGAATGTTATTGATTGCACAAATGAATGAAACGTGAAAAAAGAAAAATTTACTGGAAAATAACCTAAACGAAGTCAGTGAATCGACAAATACGGACAAACTTTTCCAGTAACTTTAGGTTTGTGGGACTATAAATCAGGCAAATACGGCATTACCGTAAAGCTACCACCGGCGAAATTGCGGCTGAGGGATTAAACTTCTAAATCAACTACGGTATCGGATATCAGCTTACATTTCGAAATTATCTTCTAACGTGCAAGCAGTACGAATATGCTCGAGACTCTATGATTTATAAACGGAAAGCTTCCCAATTACCAAACGTGCTTCGATTATATGAAAATGTTATTGAAGCCCTAAGTTTATTTTATCCTTAGGATATTGCAGTACATGTTTAATGTTTACAATGTGCTTGTTAACTAACTTAAAAGGGAAGGAATTACCGAGTAGGAAACTAATTCTGATACGATGGCCCTAATCGTATTAAATCAATTATTAATAGGACCGCCTCCTACGCCTACAGGAAGTGTGAATACGCCGTTTTGTGCAAGTTCTTAGGGTAAAAACACAGTTGAGCAGGGCAGGTCGCTGGTAGCCTAGCTGGTCGCTTACTCGCATACTCGCTGGTTACCTGACAGAAAGCTGTAAACACACACACTGGAGCTTCAGTCTTCAGTCAGCGCGTTAAAGATGGAGAGTTTATTCTTATTAACAATAAAAATATTTTGTTGCACACTTAAAACATCTCCAGAATATTCAAAGGAGGTATAAATTCAACATACAAAAGTGTGTCTTGCTTAAAAGAATCCATGTGTGTAATTTATAATGTAGGTAGACGGTTTTAGTCTTTGGCAGAATTAAATTACAAATACCATTTAATTTTCGCAGTATAAATTACGCTACATGCTACATATTATGTTAATAATAATAAAATTAAATTACCAATCTATTTAGCTTTAAGATTTAATCACCTATTATTAATTATATTGTGTTTTTAGAAAATGGTATTATTTAAAGTCACATAAAATGTGTCAATACGCGTGCGCGAGCCGGGGCATCCTCGCTCTAAGCGATGTAAACAATCGACTTGGCAATTATGTCAGCTCACAGCTAAGCTCACTGCTACTATCCTAGCTAACTGCTATGCTCCGCCGTGTACACGCCCGTAAGGAATCACGCTTTAATTCTACATCGCTGTAAGCGAGTAAGCGACCATCCAGGCTACCAGTGACCTGCCCTGCTATACTGTGTTTTTACACATAGAAGCGCTTGGTAACTTAAATTTTAAAAACGTTATTTGTAGGGTGTGACAGTTTTTAAATCAGGAAAACCGGCTTAAAAGAATTCAAATTATTATGTAAAAATTAATTTTTAATCATTGTATATCAATTTCGCAACCCTTATAAAGTTATATATTGTTATGTTATTAAAATTTTGAATTGTTGGGGGGAATTATGTAAAAGGGACTTTAAAATTGAAAGATAGTTGTTACGACAGGTTTTGTTTTATGTATAAATATAAATAATTAAGTAATTATAACATGAAAATAATTTGGGGGAAATTTTTATGGTGTTAAAATTTTGAAACGTTGGGGGAATTATGGAAGTAATGAGAATAAATGAAAAATTAGAGAATCAGAATCGTTACATAGAAAGAAAGAGTGAAACAATCAAGAAAATAGAAGAAGAAATGGAACAAGGATTCAAGATAAGTGAAGAAATCAAAGAAACAATTAAGACGAGAACAGGTAGAAGAAAAAATAATTTAATGAGAGAAATGTCATAATGACAATGTTAGCAAATTTGAAGGTGATATATCCAGAGATATATCCAATTAAGTTTATCAGATTTGTTCAAAACAAATATAAACATATAAATAATATCGATAAAATAAAATAAAAATTAAAGAAATAATTCGTAACTATAAAAAAATTGTTAAGATATACTAAAATCGTTTTTAACTTTTAATAACCTTTTTTTTTCAAAATTTCAAATCTGACATCTTTTATATCAACTAAACAATCTAATCATTAACATAAAACAAAACCTGTAATAACAACTATCTCTCAATTTTAAAGTCCCTTTTACATATTTCGTGGGTACTGGGAATAGACAATTAAAACACTATTTTGTTATTGTTGACATGTAGAAACCTTTTTAATTTCTTTTTCAAAGCTAAAAACACACGGTGTAATAAGTTAATCCATAAAAAAAATGTTTACCTCTAACCTATTTTCATGACACAATCTAGGTTAGAGGTAAATTAGAACAATTTTTTTATGGATTAACTTATTACACTGTGTTTTTAGCTTTGAAAAAAAAAATTACAAAGGTTTCGAAACGTCAGCAATAACAAAATAGTATTTCAATTGTCTATCCCCAGTTCCCACAAAATAGAAACTATATTAATTTTTAACTTATTTTATTTGATTTGCTATTCATTCTTTTGGAACTTCATAAATTCTTGAGACCGATTCGTCTAGCAGCTGAAGGCTTAGGGCGATGAGATGGCAATTTCTGTTAAATGAACTAAAAAATTTAAACACTGAAATAAGTGAAATAAGAAGTCAAGTAGTAGTCAAAAATGATCCTCATCATTTTTGTCAAAAAATGATACTTTTCGACATAACCGGTTCCAAAACGCACCCCCATTTTTAGCTACTGCCCTGCATTTAGAGAGCACGCTCTAAAGGAATGACACTCCCAAGGGGATTACAAATTTTTAAATAAATCACGTAAAAATTAATATTCTTTCATGAATCAAAGTTCAGATGAAAGAAGGAACCTGAAGCTATTATATAATGTTACTTTTTCCTCTTATATATTTCTCTGAATTATTGTAAAACCGGGCTAAAGTTTGTTTTTGCTCGATATTTTGACCCTCCTATAAATTTATTCATATTTTTTTTATCAAGACTAATTTTTGGATAATGGGGCTTTGCAATGTGTTAAATATATTCAGAAAGATTCAATAAATTATTTTTGTGTATTTTCATAAACAACATGTTTTTTAGGGCGTTTTTTTGGATTTCCGGAGTTTTCGAAAATGCTCAGGTCTATCGGGAATTAATATATAATCAAGGACCATATCGGTTTTCAACGCACATCATTAGAAAGCTTAGCCCCTTGTCGATGGCATTTTTTTTAATATTTTTTGGTTTTCCGGAAAATTGAGGAAATTCTCACCCCTATGAAAAATCGACATTTTTTTTGAGGATTATTTTTTTTTCGTGCTAAAATTTTTTGGGGTTAGGAATTGTACTAAATAAAAGATCACATTCTGACCTTTTCATCAATATATATTATATATATTAATCAAGTGCAAAAAGTGAAAAAAGTTGGTTATTATTGCCTTATCTTCTGTCTTCAGACAAAAACGGGTGGGTATTCAAGTTTTGGGAGGATATTCAAATTTTCCGTTTTCACCACAATAATTTTGCGAATTTTCAGATGCTCAAAATTACGAATTTTCGAAACGCCGTTTTTGCAAAAAATATTAGTGTAGTGAAAAATTCATGGGGACAACTTTTGCAGGTAATGAACTGCTTCATGTTTTGTCTAATCAAAAATGCTCTAGTGGTCATATTTCAGCAGATATCGTCGAAAAACGGATTTTCGGGAACTCTAGAGCCATTTTCCCACCCTTCCAGAAATTCCACGTAGCTGAGATTTTCGGAGGTAAATGTACCTATAAATACCTGCAAATTAAAAAAAAATTTGACGGACAGACTTGATGTCCAGGTTTGGGGTTTTTCTGGCATTAATTTACTGGACTATTACATCAAAGTAACGTAGGTATAAACTATATCTCATTCACCGTTTTTTTTTTATTTGCGTTACGTATTACAGCGAGTGAAGCTGCAGTATATATGCGGCTTTTGTAAATTTCACATAAACCTCATGTGCTCTTTTCCTTCCTTTGTCAAGGAATCCAGAGTAAATTCATTTTGTAAACTGAGAAAGCCGGGGTAATATAAAACTCGTACCAGATTACCAAGATGGCTGCATTGCGTTAGAGAGAGATTGTTGTTAAGTACCTACTTTTTTATTTTATCAAAGGAAAACATAAAATCTACTTTTCAATTCTTACACTTTATGCATATTAAATGGTTGAAATTAATTTTTTTTTTAAATTAATATATAGTGCGTAAGTTTGTTTCGCAGTATTTAAAAAAATAAATTTAATTAATAATAATAATAATAATAATAATAATAAATGATTTTATTGGTAATCTACTATACAAAATTAATATTGCATAACATAATTCTATTCAATACCTTTTACATAATAAAGTAGTTACCAAAAGGCAGAGTTCAAGTTGTTAGTCTTTGGAAGACTCTTCCACTCGACCAGAAACTAAATAGTACTTCATGTGAGAAAAACAGTTTACATCAACAAGAAAAAAACCAATAAAATAATAAAAAAAGAACATCTTTAGTACAAACAATAAATTTGTGTGTACTTACTGTAGATAAAAACAAACAAAAAAATAGGCTAGAAAAGTGAAATTTGTGTTTTATTCTTCTTCAATTTTAATCTGACACTTAAATTTAAATTAAAATTTTCTTGTTTATGTCCCCTTCGCCAAATTTATAAATAGTTCAAATTTTTCTGTAGTTTTGGTTGACATTTCGGATCAAATTTTGGTCAGGATCCTAAAGAAGACACCTGTTATACTTTACTTTAATGAAAATACAAAAAATTACCGTGTTTCCGTTTGGTAGTCTACCGAACATTGGATATGCGAAGCTTTCTGCCTTACCAACGGATTTTTATCTCCTTCTGACATATCCGTCTGTAAACGATAAGGGTCAGGAAGATTATATCGATCTCATCGGAAAAAGTTCGACGAACAGTTAAATTCTCTTTTTGCAAGTCTGCTCTTTCAAATGCTATTTACACTGTTGCAATTACCTGGTGGAACAGTCTTACTATCCAGCTGTAGCTGTTCCCATATAGCTTTCCATCCTCTTCCAGATTTTAACTGCTACATTCACAATTTATATTCCTTAGATCAGATATTTAATCTTTCCCAAAATGTAACCGTTTCTGTGGCAAAATTGTAGTTTCCTGGGTACCTACTTAATTTTATTTTTGTTGCGTCGCATGTTTCTTCTTCTTGTCGATTTTTTGTCTATTTATTCTTCTGGTATTATTTTCTCTTCCTTTATCAGCTTTTTAAAGTTTTCATTGATGTCTCGTCGTTTCTAATTTCAGAATTACTTTTTCTTCATCAATTTATAAAATTCTCAATCGTTTCTCTATACTTCTCATAGTTTAAGTTAGTTTATTTCATAAATAAGTTAAAAACAAACACAATCTAAATCGATAACTTCAATATTAAAGAAAAGTCACGTAAAAAACTTTTTATTAGAAGCAACGAAACTGATGTAGGTAATAGCGTTTTAAAAGAATTGCAATTTCTTTGTACTTTTCAACTTTTAATATCGGCTGAGCAACGTAAGCAAAAAGAAGTAAGGTAAGAAGTTGAAGATATAGGAGTTCTAGATATAGACATGTCCGGAATATTTGGTTTCCAAGATAGTTGTTAGTTTTGTGGAAGGTGAAGCCAATTACTCACTTTCACGGAGAGTTTCCATCAGAGTCGTAACACTGGGGGCAAATACACAGAAGGCCAATATTGATAAGCGTCTTTACAATATATGTCAAGTTCTAACTTATTTCTAATCTCCATATGATCTAAAAATAGTATTTTTTATTTGTATGTAAATTTAATAACAGAGAAACTAAAATTTAATTTTGCGATGAATTCATCTGTAAGTATTGGATTTCTTAGTATTAAAAATTATTATATAATTTGAAAAAGATTAACAATAAACGGCGATAAGCAATTATCCTTAGCTGTTCCTTTGTGTTCAAAAATGCAACACATAATTTTAAAACCATTCATAAAGGAAACGAAATTCTCACTGAATTAAATTGATGACTCTAATCTATAACCACTGAAAATATGGCTTAATTAATTACAGAATAAAAGGCAATGATGTACAACGACACCGACAGAAGAAAAAAAAAACAAAAAACAAGCAATCCGCTCTAAATTATGCTCGATTATGGTTGATGCAGTTTATCAACCTAAATGACAAAATTAATTACGTTGGGTTTTAGACATATTACTCGCTGTGTGCCATAAATTTTCCGTCGGGGCTGAAAGTCGGTATGAACTTGACGTGATTTTTTTTAAATCGATAAATTTTAAAATTCTGTCATGATTTTGGTGGAATGAATGCAATAAAATTTAATCGAAATTTTATTTAAATAACCGAAGCAAAATACCGAAAGGTTTAAATTGATTTTCATATGCGATATGCTACTTTAGTGCATTTTGGGTAAACACATATCGGGTTTAAACGAATAACTTTTAACTCATGAACTACTTCATTTTTTTTCTAATTCAGAACCCCATTGACTAGTTCCTTTAATAATCGGAGCCATATAAGATTTAATTTCGGGCTATCTGATATAAAAATACAAAGTAAACGACTTTCAGTTTCGTAAGAAATATTATGAAAGTGGAAAACTTAGTACCTCATTACATATTTGGATACATAGATATAACTGATACATAAATATGGCATGGCAACCAAATATTCAGGGCATGTCTGTATCTAAAACTCCCATATCTTCAACTTTTCACCTTACTTCTTTTTGCTTTCGTTACTCAGTCGATATTAAAAGTTGAAAAGTACAAAGAAATTGCAATTATTTTAAAACGCTATTACCTACATCAGTTTCGTTGCTTCTAATAAAAAGTTTTTTACGTGACTTTCCTTTAATATTGAAGTTATGGATTCCGATAGTGTTTGTTTTTAACTTTTTTATGACATAAACTAACTTAAACTATGAGAAGCATAGAGAAACGATTGAGAATTTTATAAATTGATGAAGAAAAAAATTAATTCTGAAATTAAAAACAACGAGAAATCAATGAAAACTTTAAAAAGATTTTATTTAATTTAAAAAGATGACAAAGGAAGAAATATTAGAAGAATAAATAGACACTTAATTATTTACACTTGTATAATATGCTTGATTTTTAAACACTTACCCTGTTTGTTTACCTAAAATGCCGTCAGAGCGGCGCTCGTGTCGCACGAAATCGAATCGGGCTGGCGTGCAGCAATATGATTTTTATCATAGATATAGAACAATAAGATTGAGTTTGTTTACATTTCGGCCGTGGCCAAGAACATGGAACAACAAATCATATTGATAGATAAATATTGACAAAGATACTTTACCACGATTTAAGTTTAAACCATTTCTACGAAAAATTGTTAGAAGCGGCAACTAAGCGCTATCAAACGTTATATCTTTATGAATGAAATCAGGGGATAGAATGTTTCGTAGTAACATAATGGCCATTTTCTACCAAATTTGATTGTTTATTATTGTGTTTTTTAGGTTATATTATTATAATTTTCTTTTTTATTTGGAATTTATTGGTTTAAGTTATGTAGGCTTCATATATTTTGTTAAAAATTAAATCATGTTTTGTTTTTCTGCCAAACTACCTAAGTATTTAGGTAATAATAATTTTTCATTTAAACAGTTATGCGAAGACATGACTTTTAGTTTTCCTGCATATGTTGAAAGGAGAAATATTTAGAACTCTTTGTTAGGATTTGAGGAAGTGAAGATACTACCTAAAAATGCTTTTATTTGTTCAAGTCATTTAAGTAACAATGACTTTGAATATAAACCAAATTGAAGGAAATATTTGAAAAAAGATGCAAAACCAATATCTAGGTAATATACCTATATGTATTTGTTTTTTTAATAAATTTAGGCTATAAGATTTAAAAATACTTTGGCGAAGCTTTACTAGAATACAAACATTTTTCACTTACTTCCAGTAATATTGTTTAAACATTATGGCTTAAATTTTTGTAATGTAAAAGGTCAAACCGATCTTTTGAGAATATGTTGAATATTTTAAGCAATCAAAAACATTTCCATAATACCGACTGCTTAAACTCTAATGATTTCCCATTAATCTTGTAACTTTTATTGAAATTTTAATTTTGTATTTTTGTGTTCTGTAATTGTAGTTTTAACTAATTACTTATTTGATTCGATTTGTATGTCGTTTCACTGTCAATGCCTTCTCGCCTGCTTCGTGGATTATGAATGTGTATAATTTTAATGTAGCGTAGTGGAAAAAATAAAATAAAACGAGGCTTGCCTCACAAAAAAATAGTAGATGTAGAAATTTATTACTGCTGCCAACGTTTTCGTTAGTTGGTGTTTACAATTTTTTCTGTTGTAGGTTCGATAAGATTAAAACTACAACAACATTATTTTTTTTATTTCAGGATGATACAACTAATAATTCATCACCTCAATGCCGAATGTACTTGTTACAGAACAGCCTGATAAAAACAACATAGACACATTTGCAAGGAAATGATCAATTTTCCCTTGATCCTGCATTGACGAACACTAGGTGTTCTGAGCGGACTAGCGAAATAACTGATCGTCAATTTTTTTACGATTACTCATTTGATTAAATAAATATATTTACATTAGTATTTTAAATTTCCTATGTAACCGACGGGGTAAAATTAAAATAAATATATTGTGGCAGATCCCATTTCCCTCTGTAACGGTACGCCCATGCATCGTAGCATAAATTCGTCGCCATGTTCTGGCCTTTTATATATCTATCTCACTTCATCATTGGGCACGGATTATTTGAAACTTATGAATGACTTGTTGGGGATGTGATTTTTATGCATTACGTTTTGTACCGTCAAATTTTTCTTCAGTTGCAACAAAATTTATATAAATAATAGTGAATTTTAAAAACGTACACTTTTTTCAATACTAATAGTAGTTTTTTCAAAAATTACTTAATTTTTTTATCCACTTTGATATCTCCGAATTTTTATATTCTTAGATTTCTGTTATAGATTTTAGAATTTTTAAAAATTGGGGAATTGTTGAATTTTTCTCACATAAGTATATTTGTATACTAGAGTTATAACTAACAATTATATAAACAAATTGTAATTCATTGTAACAGGCTGAAGGACCTCGGTCGATGGCCTATTGGCATCCACTAAAGTACATTAATTATTATTATTTTTGAATTTTTCAAATTACTGTTTGATGCCATGGCACTTGAAAGTTTTTTATGTATTTAAACTTAAAATAATCGGTTCTTGTATTATTTTTTCCTCTCTGAAAAATAGTCGCTTTTTCCATCCAAAATCGATCAAAATAGTAATTTACGTAACAAGTTCCGAAAGTGATATTTTACGGGAAGAGTAGGAAATTTCCAGGACGAGCTGTAGGCGAGTTTCACTCTACTTATTTCCATTTTTTTGATTTGAAAAGCGAAAACACACACCAATGTTACATGACAGGCGCTGTCAGAATAAAATACAAGTTCATGTTATTGTCAAAACTAAAGTAAAGAAATCGTTCCGAAAGTGAAAAAAATCGTCCCGAAAATGCTACTTTCGGTACGATTTGTGTAAATTGGTACTTTCGATTTAATAAATCATACCGAAAATTTTGTTTTCGAGACGGCTGCAGAAAAAATTATTTTACATCGAGTTTAGCGATTCCAGTCTATTTTCACTTAAAAACTAGATATTAGTTTTGATCGCTTGAACTTTAGTTTTCTCGTATAATCCAAAAAAAATAGTTTTTGTGGATTTTGACGTTTCCATTAGTTTTTCTATCTCGATTACGCTCTTGTGCCGAAATTCAAATAATTTTAAGAATTTTAATTTTGGCATTATTTTATTGATCCCTATATTTAAACTCTCTATCTATTCCATGTTACCATTTAAGCTTTTTGTTGTATAAAACTTTGCTGTTATTTCTATACTTTTGAGTTTTATTGCATTCATTACTAGTATTGTGACGATGACATTTTAAATTATATCGATATTCAAAAAATCACGTCAAGTTCAGGCATTCACCCCTCATGGAAAATTTACGGCTGAAAGCGACCATCATGTCTAAAGCACAACGAAATTAATTTTGTCATTTCATTTGATAAACTGCACCACCTTTATCGTTCATAATTTAGCGCAGATAGGTTGCGTTTTACTGTTGTAAAATGATTAATTGGTTTGTTAATGAAAGTTCTATAAATACCAATAAAAATAAAATGGATTTGATTGAATAATGAGTTGACAATACCAGACACGTTTTCAATAATTGAATTTGTCATATTGTCTTATTCTGTAAAACAAAACAAATAATAGTAATGTACGTTACAAGCCCAGTAGGCGACTTATTACAGTCTGGAATATAGACGAATACCTAACAGACCTGTAAGTATCATATGATATTTTATTCCTGACCGGGCTATTATAAGCTTATATCATCATGGTTACGCTATCAATAAACAGGGTCATAACTCCCTTGGGATATTAAAGGTGCCTTAATTTCCCGTTGTCAGGCTTAATTAGAGATATGTTGACGTTTGTTGAATATTGCTGTCAGTGTTTCATTACATTTAGTGAATGTCATTGCTGCTTATTTTATTAAAATCGATCAGCAATAAAATAATCTATGTACCTCGGGAATTAATGAGCCTTAATTACCTCAGGCAATTGCAGTCGCTCGGGCCAGAGGCCCTCGGGATGCAAACTTTGCCTTCGGGAATTAAGGCCCTTACAATTCCCATGATATATAAATTACTATTATTTCAACCTGTCTTTATACAGGGTGACCCAGGGGTGTGTGCATGTTCCATAACTTTTTTCTAATACCCAAGCTACCGATTTGATGTTTTTTTAAACGATAGGACCGACAATGAGGTACATTCTAAAAATATTTCTATTTATATACAGGATGTCCCAAATAAGATACACAACTAAGTTCTGTTTTTTTAAATGGCAACCCCCATTTTTGTTACATATTTAGATTCGCCATTAAATTGTCGATATAACGCACCTAGGTTTCTTTGACTTATTTGCAATAGTTTTTGACTTATGTCAATTTATGTGTCAAAATAGCGTTGTGCAGAGATCCACGAAAAAATTCAGAACTTGAGAACTGTTCAGGATAGCTTAATCAACTTTTTTCCAGTCGATTCCTTAAGCATCTTTCAAGATCTAGACGAATTCGGAGTCGATGTTCTATCGCCTACTACGATTTTTTGAAAATGACAAATTACAAATAGCAATAACTCGACTTTTTCAAATGCATCACCTATATTTTATTTTTGCTGATATAGGGTTTGTGGGGTTTATTTTGTAAAACTTGCGAGATTTATTGCAAAATAAGAAATGTTGATGGTTTATTGGAGAAAAAAGGAATCGAGTAGGCCGTTGTCGTAAAATTTGACAGATTCATACAATTTTGAAAAGAAAATGTTTCAACAAAATGAAATTGTAATAGAAACAGAAATACATTACAAAGTAAACAATTTTAGTAATACAATTTGCAAGAACATGAAAAAATGATTAATAGGAAACATTATAAACATTTTTGATTTATAACAAATGCTCATAGGTCACCGTCACCATCATGTTCCACACACAAATCATTACTTCATGTTCTTGTAAATAGTATTTCTAAAATTGTTTATTTACAAAATGAAATTGCAATATAAACAGAAATACATAACAAAGCAAACAAGCAAAAAACTCTTAAAAAATGCCATGCAATGATTTAATAGAATATAGAGTGACGCATTTGAAAAAGTCGAGTTATTGCTATTTGTAATTTGTCACTTTCAAAAAATCGTAGTAGGCGATAGAACATCGACTCCGAATTCATCTACATCTCGAAAGATGCGCTAAAGCTTAAGGAATCGACTGGAAAAAAGTTAATTCAGTTATCTTGAACAGTTCTGAAGTTCTGATTTTTTTTGTGGATCTCTGCACAACGCTATTTTGACACATAAATTGAAAGTCAAAAACTGTTGCAAATAAGTCGAAGAAACCTAGGTGCGTTATATCGACAATTTAATGGCGAATTTAAATATGTAACAAAAAAGGGGGTTGCCATTTAAAAAAACAGAACTTAGTTGTGTATCTTATTTGGAACATCCTGTATATAAATAGAAATATTTTTAGAATGTGCCTCATTGTCGGTCCTATCGTTTAAAAAAAACATTAAATCGATAGCTTGGGTAGAAAAAAAGTTATGGAACATGCATACACCCCTGGGTCACCCTGTATGTTGGTTAAAATTACGCGTGATTACTATTTGGCACTGTCAAATAGTTAAGAAATATTTGTGTTTAAAATTATGGATCTTTCGGATAATATTTTAAATAAGGCCGCGAAAGCAACTAGAGTTTTCATTTAAAGTTTTCTGTTTATTATAATCAAGCAAACTTGTGATAATTGTAATCATAGCATTTATATGCAGATTGTTTGTTTCAATAAAACTAGATTGAATTCACATGATTACAAATGTTGTTTTTACTACCTATTTAATTTGAAATGCAACAAATTTTAATTAGCGTTTCGAATATTGAGAATAAATTAGTCTGTAATTGACGTTGCATTGATTACATTTACAATAAATATGATAATTAAATTTAAATGTGAAAATAAAAAATTATGGAATCCTAAAATCGAAGTTATTTATATTGTTTAAAGTTCAATATAGTTTCATCCATACACCTTCCGAATCTCAATCAAGCGATCAAATAGAATATAGGCACAGCTACAGCAATTCATATTTAGATGATTAATTTTTCTTCATTGGACGAAGGACTACTAATTGAAAAAGTACTCTTTAAATTTTATTTTATCATCCAAGAGATGGGGAAGCACAAGAAGATGATAGGAACCTTCTGTTGTTCTTTGGTGAAATATTTTATGTTTTTCATCATTTTCCAGCATAGCAGCCATTGCTTCCTCAGCTGCTTCATCTTCAAGTAAAAGCAAGAAAGCGTCAATGTGAAGAGCATCCATTATAATCGATTCCTTGTCTAAAACTAAGATAAAAGTCACGCCACGTAATGCTTAACATGATCCACCCCCACGCGTTCGCAGGGATGTATGGTGAGCCGATCAGCCATGCGTTGGTTCGATGCGTTCAACCTATTGCGCGAATTTCGGGATTTTAATTTAGGCGAAAAAAAAATTATGAAACCAGTTGAGAATGCTCTTCTAGCATTGCCATAAACCGAACAAATTGTAATGACATTATTAATAAAATTTTAGATTGACAGTTCTCAATTCTCATTCTAATCAACACAGCCAACAGCCACAGTCTACTTACTTTTACCAAAATAGTCATTCACTATTCTTTAAATTCAATGTCACTTTAAACTTCAGAATAATCAATTCGAAAAATCCAAAATATGTGAACATGCATGGGATTTTGGTCATAAAATACAATGGAATTCTTCAACTAGATTATTAAAAGAACCGAATAATTATAACCGCAAAGTTAAAGAAGCAGCATTGACATGCTTAAATAATAACGTATGTGTTTTTAATTGTTCGGTCGATATTTCAAAAATTTGGATGCCTATTTTACAAAAAGAGTTAATTGCAAAGGATACCCTCTATATCGGGATAGTATCATAAGTTTTTATCTGGTTTTTTCTTATGATAATATTAATAAGAAAACTTCATTTATGACGAAGTATAAATTCTCTTATAATATGCAAATGCGCTATCCTTTCAAAATTCGTTCCCAGAAACGTCACAAAAATATGATTGAAACAGATTTTGCCATCTTCAATCTCAAAATCTTTTTCTAAGTGTACTATGTTGATGTCATATTTTTGCAAGATTATCAAGTGTTCTGTTTCTATAGTAAATTTATTTATTTTGTTATGTCATTTTGAAAACGGCTTCCGATAAAAGAAAGCCGAAACGTCAAATTAAAAACTTTTTAAGAAAATAAGTGGTTTTAATCCAGAGAAAAAAAGAGAAATTGTACTAGCAAACCACTGTGAGCTTCCGAAATGAATTAAAAAGTATATTAAAATAAATAATAGACAATGCAGTTTCCTTATTCCAATTAGTTCCAGCCAACTACAGGTACCATCCAAAGTACCACTGAAGGAAAGAGCGTTATACTATATATTAGATTTACGATATTCTCCTGTAAAACCTATACATGTAATTTCTTCATCGGGAAATTTATTATACCCCTAAATCCCAACAAAATTAATTGTCATTTGAGTTGACAAACTACACCAGCTTTTATCGTTGTTAAATTTCTTTATCTAATTACTTTCTTTTTTGCCTAACACGAAAGAACGTCGGAAAAATAAAATCACACTAATTAATTGCCATACCATTTTATTTTGCTCGTTTATAACGACTTTATTTTACCAGTTCTAATGAAATAGAATCTGGAATATTTCCACAGTTTTCTGGTTTGCTCGGAAATAATTGTTTCTGGAATTGCCAAATCGCGGCCGATTGCTGTCAAGTGTAAAGCCCTGTTATTCCGGCTGATGCATTTTGTAAATGGACTAGTACTGGGAACTGGGTTATTTATGTAATATTTTAAAACACAAAAATTGAAAATTATTCCATTCGCGGTTCTTTAGACAGAGAATCCAAAGGAAGTTAGCATCTATTCTCTTCCTGCTGTAAGCAAGCGATTCTAGACCGAATTTAGGATTATGCCTGCTTTTGTGTTTATTTTGAATCATCCTTATGGTAACCGTGCATTTTTCTTAAAGTCAAGACTTTTGTGGACGATCCTTTACTGTGTATCAATTTAAAAACAAACAACATGCGCTCTTGAAAAGATAAAGATACAGTTCACCCTGCACTCTTTTCTTAAAGCCGAGGCTTTTTTGAGCGAGCCTTTACTACGCAGATAAGATGTTGCAAAACAAATAAATGAAATCATAACCTTATATTTTAGATAAATTTTTCGACAGTAATATAACAAGACCTCGTTTATGAGCGAATAATTTTTTCGATTTTTCCAAAAATAGTTTTGTTTGAAAACTTAACGAGTTTAATTCGGAGATCAATCTTCGAATTTAACGAGTTGAATTTTCTAAAATAAAACTATTTAAGGAAAAATCGAACAAAAAATTATTCGCTCATAAACGATGGTCGAGTCAGCCAAAAATAAATATTTCAACTCATGTATTTTTATTTATTAAATGTAAAATAAGCGGTGCATGTATGATGTGTTGCCTATATTTTAGGAGCCGTTAAGAAGGACGATGTAGTTTATTCGAAAAGGTAGGAAGGTGAGTTTATCAGCGAATAAATTTTGACAGATGCGGGAAATAATCAACATAAAACCTAATTAATAATACCGCACTAACAAGTAAGATCGGGTGTGCATTAAGAAGTATCCTACCTCCAGGAGGGTCTAAGGATTTTGTTTTTACTTTCTAAAATACAGAGATTGAAATATTACAAATGAAAATATTGAATAAAATAAGATTTACCCACAAAGAATTGTTTTTTAATGAAATATCATAACCACAAAATTAAATTACATAACTCTCATATCCTTATAGTAGGACTTGACAAGGAAACTGTAACTCCGAAACTATCAAGAAAAAACATAAAAACTAATGTTATTCTGACTTGCTCTAACCTCTTCTAAAACTTTGCATCTAATTCACCCTGTATATGAAAATATGAAAAAAATTGTCGTCTTCAGTACACACCAAGTTAACAGTGACCTTTTTTTACTACTTACTCGTCCATCTGCATGAGAAGCAATACAATTTGGATAACTAATTTTCATCTTAATATTTCTTCATTTATGCACCATAACCCACGTCTTTGATCTTTACTTTGCAATTTTCAGAAGCGTATGCAATCAGGAGCGAATTCTCAACACAATATTGTATACTGATACATCAATTACCTTTCAGTTTAACTAGAAACTCCATAAAGCTTGACTGGCGTTGATGAGTAACTATCAAAAGTTCTGAGAGGAATCAAGTTCGTCTTAATACTCCTTAATAGATTGCGAAAGGCATTATGGATAACAGGGAAATAGATTGTTTGGAAAATTGGCATAAACAGAAACTTCCTGTTATGTAGTATTTTTTAAGATTTTAGGTTAACAGTAGTTAAACAAGAAGTAAATTGATCCATTGTTTTATTTATAATTATTTTACTTCTTCCTCAATATTTGTATTTACAAGTTAGGGAAAGTGAAATGAAGTATTTAATTTAATGAAGACTAAAGAATGTTATCCACACTCACATGTGATACTACATAAAATGGTTTTAATTGGCAATTGAATTGAATTTAATTTACAAACAATATAAAAATAAAAACAGCATATAAAAATAAAAATAATAACATCATATAGTTTATTTACTAACTAAGAAAATGATTTTTGATACTTAACAAGTTGCAACAAAATAAATCTACTTCATTTACCGAGTTACAGGTAGACATCATGACATATAACGGAGAATTCTTTAAAATATTGCTACGAGGAGTTTCGAGATAAAAGGTATTGTTGTTTCTTGACGATAATCGGGGAATACAAAAGTTTAATTTCTCCAGTAAGTTAGAGCAATCTGTTAGATTATTAATTAATTTAAATAAGAGTAGAAAGCTATAATATCTACTACGACGTGTTTCAAGACTAAAGAAGCTATGTTTGAGAAGTAAGTCTACATGCGATATGCCGATTAAAGAATAAATTTCGTCAGTTTTTAAAGTTAACAATTTCAAAAAACGACGTTGATGATTTTCCAATTGGTCAATATGAACCTGATAATAGGGACTCCAGACAACCGAGGCATATTCTAGTTTTGTTCGGATAAATGCATAATATAATAGCTTTAAAATAAAATTAAAATTCAGCGCAGTTTCTATATAGAAATCCATAAATTCGAGATGCTGAATTGAGGATTGTATCGATTTGCAAATTAAATGAGAGTCTCGAGTCAAATGTCACTCCTAAGTCAGTAACAGTATTGGGCCTCTGTATGGTTTCGCTATCTATTATGTAGTTATATATCAGCGGATTATTTTTTAGAGTGTAGGACATGATACTACATTTAGTAATGTTTAAGGATAACTTATTATCCTTAGACCATACGACTACCCTGTCCAAGTTTTTAGCCAAACGTTCACAGTCCTTAAAGTGCGTCACAGTGTAATATATTTTAAAGTCATCAGAATATATATCAAATGGGACATCTATTTCATTACATATATCGTTGATAAAGATGTTGAATAATAACGGACCCAGATTGGATCCTTGGGGAACGCCGAACGTAGCTAGATATTCGACAGACTTGAAACCATTAATCTGAACATATTGCCTTCGGTTATTTAGGTAAGAACTAAAGAGGTCAAGGAGAGAATGAATCTGAAAGACCAAACAGAGAGAGTTTGTGAAGTAAAAGCCCATGGTCAAGCCTGTCAAAGGTTTTAGAGAAATCTGTATAAATTACGTCTGTTTGGGATCGCCTCCTATCGATACTTTCAGCAATGTACTGCGTTACTGTGACTAAGTTAGTGACAGTTGACCCACCTTTCATGAAACCGTGTTGACTTGGAGATATTGCTTTATTAACATGACGATAGATGGTTTTTTCTAAAAGCATTTCAAATACCTTGCAGAAGTTGCATATGATGGATATTGGGTGATAGTTTTTAATTGCGTTTAACAAAGATGAAACTTTAACACGCAATACCAATGGATTTTAAGTAATGCTGGTGGCTGTATACAAAGCTTATACGAATCTCTGTTATGATAAACCATGACAGTTTGACAGTCACTCACGTTAGGTATCAGTCTTCTGGTACATAGGTCCTTTCTTGATATGTCCTATCTCCTCTGTCAATTTCTCAAACTTCTCACTTTTAATCTTCTTCTCATAGTATGGTAATTGGGCTTATCTGCCAGTTCTATATTTCCCGTTCTATAGGGAGAATCTAAGCGACCAACAGCAGAACGTCTTGTAGACCGTGTATTAAATAAATTGTATTGATTTCTTCAATTACATTCATTCCATTATGCAATCCTATATTCATAAGAACAATTTTGTATTCTTTTCACATAAATACCAATACTGTCCTTGTTTTATTTTTACATGTATTTCCTGAATGTCCATTACTGGCTCAGGTAACTTTCAAAATTGTAAAAATATGTATTCGATGAAGGAAAATGAAAATAAGATTGCGTAAGAGCGTCCAATTCTTACTAAATAAGATATATTTGATAAATAATTTATATATGAGATGAATACTTACTTTTCAAATATTTTCGCTAACCCTTAACTACTAAATCTTGCCTGTCCAGTGTCCAGTCTTACGGATTCATTGACAAATAGATATTCTATGATTCATTTCAAACTTTTGAATAGTTGTTAATAGCAAAGTTGAAATAAATATATCTTTTGTAAACTTTTATAGATTACAGCAGTTTACTCTAGACAGAATTTCTGAAAGAAGTTTGAAAAGATCGCATCCGAAAGTTTGCTTCATAGATAAAGATACATCAAAGTCAGATATTCCCACTTGAAGTTTATAGTTGTGGCAAAATGTTTTTCACAGTGGGGTACGTCTTAAAATTTATTTCGGGAATATTTTCAAAAGTTGTCGGTTTATTATTAGAGGTCCAACTGCATTTACGTAAAACAAAAAATAAGCTACAGAGAAATTGATAAAAAAAATAATAAATAAACAAATATGGGTAGGTGATGACAAGAAAAATAAAATCAAAACGAAAGTTACTGCAAAACCAAATGGAAAGAATGCCTTGGAAACCAATAAAGCAAAAGAGAAAATCAGGGAAATAAAAATTAAAACAGTAAAATATCTATTCATTTTGCTTAGGAATTCTAAAGCAAAAAAAAATAGCAAGAAAGCTGGTACTTGTTGTTTCCACAACGTGCAACACAACAGATCAATACGAAACATTTTAATTGGTGATCAATATGTAATTACTTAATGTTCTTTAATTCTTACTTGCAGGGACTGTTTGGTGTTTCCAACGTAGATTATAAATTTATAAAATTATAAATTTTCTCAGTTGTTACTAATGCAAAAGCTGTTTTACCAAAAATTCCCCGCTACTGTAACTGATAGAAAGGTTGTGTATGGATTTCAAATGCAGGAATATATATTTGTATTGATTTAACCAGAAAATACGAAGTGCTGTAAAATAAATCGCCTAACTTTGATATAAAAATAGAGCGTGGGTTCTTTTAGAGAGTTTTTTAAATGGAAATGAACATCAATTTTGCAGGTGAGTCAATCAATATTGAAATTTGGCCTGATAACTTGCCAACATTTTGATACATTATATTTGTCTAATATTCCAGTAAATTAACGCCACAAAAACCCCAAACCTGGGCATCAAGTCTCAATTTGCAGGTATTCTTAGGTACATTTACCTGAAAATCTTAGCTTTGTGGAATTTGTGGAAGGGCGGGAAAATGGTTCTAGAGTTTCTGACAAAATATGATCCTTAGAGTATTTTTGTTTAGACAAAAAATGAAGAGCAGTTCATTACCTACAAAAGTTATCCCTATGATTTTTTTCGCTACACTATTTTTTGCAAAAACGGCGTTTCAAAAATCCGGAATTTTGAGAATCTGAAAACTCACAAAATTATTGTGGTGAAAACGGAAAATTTGGATATCATCCCAAAACTTGAATATCCTCCCGTTTTTGTCTGAAGACAAAAGATAAGGCAATAATAACTAACTTTTTTTCACTTTTTGCACTTGATTAATAAAATTATAAAAAAATACACAAATATAATTTATTGAGTCTTTCTGAATATATTTAACACCTTGCAAAGCCCCATTATCCAAAAGGATTGGATGAAATAAGTCTTGATAAAGAAAAGATGATTAAATTTATAGGAGGGTCAAAATATCGAGCAAAAACAAACTTTGGCCCGGTTTTTCAATAATTCAGAGAAATAGATAAAAGGAAAAAGTAACATGATATTATAGCTACAGGTTCCTTCTTTCATCTGAACTTTGAATCATGAAAAACTATTAATTGTTACGTGATTTATTGAACAATTCCATTTATTGCACTTGAACATCTACAAACATCTTGTTTTCGATCGAATACCTCCAAGGTTTGCAACTGGAAATCCAGTAATAGAGAGTTTTAGCACTTTCTCTCTACCGCTAACGTTAACGTTAGACTGTCGATTATCAGTCTGTGCACAGTTGTTACGTGTCGCAAATCTAGCGGAACACGTTAGATTGGCGAAAATAGTGGGTGTTTTAAGTGACGAAATAGGGACATTTCGGAGAAAAAAAAATAATTTGATTTATGAGATAACAGAACGACTTCAATAATTAAAAAGTATTGGCGTCAACAAATAAGTACACCATACAATTCAGAAATAAACAACAGTTGACTTTGAACGTTAACAGAACAAGGTGTAAAACTACGGTAAAAGTTAAATTTCCTGAACTTTGCTAAAACTATATTTTGCACTTTCCGTTACAATCTACGCAACGTTAATTATAACGCTAGCGTTAACGTTAGCGGAGATCTAACGTAAATATGCTAAAACTCTCTATTATGTAGGAGTGCAATTTCTTATTTACGTATTTATTTATTTTTTTATTTCAGCAAAAGCATCATTCGTAGCAATCCGACCTCTGAACCCAAATTGAAATTGAATAAATGATTAGATAGAATTGAAGATTTTTTTATGACAAATGCAAATTCTTGGTTTTGTAAATGGTCTAATATATTAAAATACAATTAAGAGTTTTTTTTGAGTTAATGTTTATAAATTTTATTTTAATTTTCAGAATGTTTGGGTATAACTCCCGTACTAGCATGGTATATGGAATAAATTATTGCATATCAATAAAATTTATGAATTACAAAGGAACTAAAGTGCTGTAAATCTAATTTCACGAACTTAATAAGCGTAAAAAACAATTATTAAATGTTCATCATCATCTTTTAGAATAAACTCAAAAACTGTGAAATTTAATTCCTCACAATTAACATCGTAGAAAAATTTTTATTTTTATTTGAAGAGTTTACAGCAAACTAACCTTATCAAGAGTGCCAAGAAAATTAAAAACGCATTGAGTTTAATTTAAATCACTTTATTCTTAATAGCGTTTGTAACGTTCAAAGACGGCACGCTGTTTAATAAATATTGCTGCATTTTATTTATGTCTTAAATTAATTTGTTTTTTTTATTTATAGTAGCTGCAGTTTTGATGTAGGAATTCAATAAAATCTACGCTTTGGAAGCGTTTTTGTGGCATTACTGCTAATATACATTAACAGTTTTTGTGAAGTTGAAAACTATCGTCGACCACTCAACCAAAACACAGTTGTAACATCAGTTGATGATGCCAACATAGTTGGCGAAACGCGCGTAGAGTGTGTTAAAATTGTGTTTTGGTTGAGTGGTCGACGATAGTTTTCAACTTGTTTATAAACCAAAGGTTCCAATTTCTCAATTCAATTAGTTTTTGTGAAGCTTCCTCCATATTCACTTTTACTGCTACGAGGGTTGCTTTTTATGTATTGAGAATAGAAAGAAATTAATTAAAAAAAATATTTTTATTGTTTTTCAAAATAGTCGCCTTTAAGATCTATACACTTTTTCATGATTCAAAGCACTTTGTCCAGTCAGAAGATGATAGCTCTAAAACATGATTTTTGAATGACTCAACCGCTTCTTCGGGCGATGAAAATCGATATCCACGCAGTTTTTAATTAGTGGGAACAAGAAGAAGTCATGTGGTGTCAAGTCGGGGCTGAAAGGCGAATGACCTATCAATTCGATCTTTTGTTTGTCCAAATACTCGCTTGTTTCATGTGATATGTGGGACCTCGCATTGTCGTGATGCAAAATGATTCGTCGTCTTGGGTTGGTTTCTTTCAATTTACTGAAAACTTCTGGAAAACAAATGGTCATATACCACGCTGAATTAACTTCTTTAACTTCGTTCGTGAGGGAACTACGGCCAAAGGACCCCGCACGATTCTTATGGAAACAGGAGCACCGTCAAATGAAGGCCCGGAGTGTGACATCACGCGGCCATCTTTGTTGGTGCAGGTCAAGGATCACTTTCCAAACAAAGATTGTTTACAGTGTATTGTGTCATAAGTAAGATTTTAAAAGTGTTTTTTGAAGCTATTTTAATATTTATATATAAGTACATTTTACATATTGACTATATATATATATTTTTTTTTTGTAATAATACATTCCTTATTTCCGTACAAATTTAAATTTTGTCGAAATTAGTAAAGTTTGGTTAGAATCATATATATTTGTATTTTAAAATACTCTTCTCTTTGAATATTAAAACATTAAGTACCAAGCCACTGTGAACTATATAAATGAATTTGTATTTTTATTTCAGAAAAATTATAATGGTGATGTGTTTTTTATCCAGATTGGAAGCACTACAGTGAAAGAGATAAATGTAGATTCTTTACATTTCCGAAAGATCCTTATTTTAGCCTACACCAGACTTCTTACTTTGCCTTTTTTGATTTCGATTGGCTGGTGGCTGGATCATCTATAAAACGCTTTGTTTTATTGTGTTCAAAAATTGTTGCGCCATTTCTTTTGTCATTATTGACAAAGTGGCAAGAACAAATCAAAGAGAATGCAGAAGGTTCTCTATCTTGGCGCCTAAAAATTTAAAAAATTCACTCTTTTCATATGAAACTGTTTACCTAAGCAATGTAAAGAATCTTTCACTCACTTAATTGGAGCTTGTAAGATGACAAAATCAACAAATCTAAAACAGCTGCTTGTTTTTTAATAAGTTAATCTTACAGCTACAACAGCCACCAGAATTTACAAAAATGTGATTTTTGAGTAGCTGTAGATCCTTTACTATTTAGCTTAGATAGTAAGTGTGACATATCGTTGAAATAAGCTCATTGGGGAGATTTTAAACACCCTGTAACATTGTAACTAATTTTAAAATGTAAAGCTTAAATCTGCCTACAATTTTTGTAAATAACATTTTCCGTATCTTTTATTATAAGAGGTATATTTTTTTGGATAATTAAAAAAAATGAAATAATGGTCTTAGAAACAGCTTTAATATCATAATAAAGATTTAAACTCATATCGCATACATAGTGGATTGTTTAATTATTTACACTGTATTTTTTTTCAGATTATTCAATTATTTATTGGATTTAATAAACTGCATAGGAAAAATATAATTTTCATGTGTAAGAAACGCTATTAAATAAATGTATAGGGTGGCGTAATAGGAGGTATTTCAAAGCTCGATGCAATAATCGAGTTTCCACAATTGCGTATGATTCTCCAAAAATATCAGTGAAATATTCCTAAAAAAGGATAACAAGTAAACCAAAACGGCTCTTACGCATTGGTGTTGTAGAAACGAGCTTAAAATGTGAATTATGGGTTCGATAAAAAAAAACTCAAATATTCCTACTTATTTTTTTATTTATTGGAACAATAAACCTTTTAATTGTTTTAGATTTATTGATTTTGTCATCTTACAAGCTCAAGTGAGATCACCCTGCAAGTATGGATGTTTAGCCTGCCTCCAATTAATATAATGGTGCAATATACTCTAATACATTGTGTAAAAATATTTAGTTTACAATATGTCGTTTATTTTTTATTACTAAAATTGCTATTGGCAAAAACTGATATTTTTACAGTTTAATCGTTTAATTTCTCGAAAACAAGCCATAGGATCCAATTTAACCTATTACAATTTTGAACGAGGACGTCAAGATCTACATTATATCCAATATTCAGAAACTTTGGCGGTGACTTTTTTTTATCGATATTTCAGGTTATTTCTGCATGTTAAAAATACATACTTTGAACAAAAAGGCCTGTGGAAACATGAATCGCCCTGTAAGGAAATATATTTTGATTTTATTTATTACGGATGTATTTTGACTACGTATATCCGCCAGAAACTTTTAAAAATATTATGCAGGGTCTTTTTGGTACACATTTTAAAATTTCGGGATCTTGAACTTTAGCGCCCTGTATATCGAAATCTAGCCATAGGATAGGATTGGGCCCATGGACACTATTGATCAGGACATCAAATACTATCACATATCAAAAATGACAATTTGAATGGTGCGGGGTCCGTTGAATTCGGTGTACCAGCGATATACAGTGGCTTTGGATGGTGCTTCATCGCGAAAAGTTGAACTCAGTTGATTGATGCACTGTTCTTGAGGTATACCACGTCGAAAGTCAAAGTAAATCATAGCTCGAAAATGTTCCGATATGAAATTTTCAAGTTACTGTAAACAACACAAATATTGCTCGCACGTCCAAACGTTCTCAATACTGTGAATAATGTCAAACTTTAAGATAGCTACGACAGATTTCACCTAAACAACGCCAGTATTGCCAGTTCTCAATATATAAATAGCATCCCTCGTAGTAATGCGGTGTCGTTGGGATATTGGACATCTGTCCTGTGTCATAGGTAAAATAGGACCAAGGCACACTCACTTGCGGTACTGCATTTTTTAATACCTCTATCCTGATATTGTCAAATTTATAAGTTAGATGTCCTATTTGTAGGACTGGATTAAATTTGTACCCTAAATATTGTCCTTAAAGGATCTCTGTCGGTTTGATTTTTTTATGTTATCTGTTATATCCTCTTTAATAGCTTTTTTTTAAAGAGTTCGTTCCACAAATCCAACTTAAATGGAAATTACTGTTTTCACACGATACTTCTAGCACTACTTCCGGTAAACACCTCTTTAACTATTTAATCATTTTACCGGGATCCTAAATCAAGATCGAAATGACATAATATAATTATCCCGTCGTATAATCTCCAAGTTCAAGACATAGATTACCAAACCTAAAATTTGTAATTCCACTAATTGCAACATCGAAGTTTTATTAGAATTTTGTAACTCAAAGAGCCGTGCAAGAGCAAAATGCAGTAAGATAAGTTTTTCAGAAAGAAAACCTCAGAAACCGGGAACTCAAATAAAGTTTTAAATTAGTTTAATCGGATAGAAACTGATGTCACACTAATTCTAATTTTGTTAATATTTGTAATGGATTAAAATAATTCTGTAGGGTGTCAGTTCTACGTGAATTTAAATTGAGTGATGTTTTGTCTCTTTGATACATCATTTTTAGGCTCTCTAATTACCTTAAGTTTATTCGAGTTATTTAGGTAATATCTATCGCACCATCATCAAAGAGTTGTTAATGATAAAAAAAATTGAAGTAAAACGCCTCAGGGTCCAGTACTTGGACCGTTTATCTTTCAGATAGACATAATTGATAACGTGTTGTATAATAATTTAAGAAGTTGTTTATTTTTTTACCGACATATAATGGCTCAGGTTAATAATTAATAATACTTAACTTTTATGATTTTAATCTTAATGATATTTTTACTATTACCGTATAAATATAATTGCATTTCTTTAAAAGGGAAATAAAAATTGCTGAAGAGCATTGATATAAATCATACTTGCTCAAAAAAATAAAATAATTAAAAAGAAGCAAAAACAAAGCTACTGATATGGTACAAATATCCCACGGTTATATAATTAGTTATTACAATAATTTTGTTTGTTATATATTCTGAAATTAGAGGTATTTATGCAATTGTTATTTTTGTTCTGATATAAGTTGTTTTTATTACATTACGAACATATAGAATAAGTCACTCTCAATGCAATTCACATAAAACATATTTTCTTACTACGTTTCGACCTTCACAATTGTTGGCACTTATACAATTATTATAATTCATTTTTGAGATAATGGATTTTGTTGATGAGAAATTGGTTAAATTGCCCGAATAATAAAAATGATCTTTCTATTGAGATAAGAGTTAATTAATTAATTATACGTGTATGCTTTATTTTCTCTGGAATAAATGCACCTCGCAGAATGCCTATTATTTATTTGCCCCCTCCCTTAATATAGTGGAGTGAAATTACACGAAAATATTCTGAAAATGGATGTAAGAGCTAAGTCAATTTTTTTTAATTTTTTCGATTTTATACATAAAGAGAAGCTTGTAAAAAATTTGTCAATAAATTTGTGCTGGAGCTTCACGAGATATGTGCCGAAAACGGCATTTTTGGTATTTTTCGAGTAGATTGCCTTAAAAAACGCCCACATTATTTTTTTTACTGAATTGGCAATAAATAACCAAAGAATCCTCTAATTTTCTTAAAAATTGGATAAAATATGTATTTTTATGTCGGGAAGACATGGTAAAATTAAAACAAAATGTATTTGTTCAGCCAAAATCGGCATTTTTCGAAAAAAATTGAATTGACCGCCATTTTTGGAAAAACAATAGTAGAGAAAAAATTTTATCTTAAAAAGAAGGATTTTGTGTGTACTTTTGTCTAAAATCCAACATTTTATTTCTTTATTTAAAGTGCCTAATTTAGGGAATAATAAAAAAATAAAAATTCGATTTTTATTTTTTTCCAATGTTTTTATCCCGATATTTATCCTTGATTATCTTAGAAAAACTGTATTTCAGTCCAAAAAATGTTAAAAAAAATGAAAAAAATATGTCAGGTTCTAAAGTAAGATTTTTGTGACGAATCAATATAAATCAATATAAAAAATGAAAATCGAATTTTTATTTTTTTATTATTCCCTAAATTGGGCACTTTAAATAAATAAATAAAATGTTGGATTTTCTTACACAAAAGTACACACAAAATTCATATTTTTAAGATTTTTCTGTACTATTCTTTTTCCAAAAATGGCGGCCAATTCAACTTTTTTTCGAAAAATGCCGATTTTGGCTGGACAAATACTTTTTATTTTAATTATAAAAATACATATTTTTTCCAATTTTGAAGAAAATATGAGGATTCTTTGGTTATTTATTGCCAATTCAGTAAAAAAAAGAATGTGAGCGAATTCGTTTTCCCAGGTTAGGATGCATTTTTAAAGAAACCGTTCTATACGGATCGATACTCTACTTCATCATGGTCATTTTAATTTATTTTTTATTTTTCCACGACTCTTAGAGCCGGAGATATTTAAAAACTATTAAAGCAATCCACTCGAAAAATATCTAAAATGCCGTTTTTGAGACGTATCTCGCGAAGCTACAGCCGAAATTTATTGACAAACTTTTTACAAGCTTCTCCTTATGTATAAATTCGAAAAAATTAAAAAAAATTGACTTAGCCCTTACATCCATATAAAATTCTAATTTCACTCCGCTAATACACAGATAGTGTTGATTTTTCATTTTAAGTAAGAAAATAATGAAATTTCCATCTGATAAAAATAATATTACAACAAAACGGTAGATTAAAACATCATAAACACGAAACCAACCTAATAAATTGTTTTTCTGTCTGTAACTTTCTTTCTCCAAAAAGCTAGTTTAGACCGCATTTATAGAACTCAAAACATTTGAATTTATTGTTTTCCTCGCTGGCGCATTATTTTTTTAATGTGTATATCGCATGCCAACTAATCATTTGTATACGCTAAGATTAGTGAACAGAATCAGGGATAAAATTTTTTGCATGCATTGATCATTATCAGCGACAATTAACAAAACGTTGCTTCCGTTTCGTATTATTTATGCTCCGTTTATCTGAAAAAACATGATTTTTTGTGTAAAAATAAAGTAACACTGAGCATACGTCGCTTATGTCACTTAGTGAATGTGTGGAAATTTCTGTCAAATTTTGCTTTCAAAACTGATTGATAGAACTGGTGTATTTATACTAGTGTTTGTTTAGTTTATGCCAAAATATGTTATTCCAAATTAATTTTTGATTTAAATGCATCCCAAATAGTTTACAGTTTTTCTTTATTTAGTACAACTTTCGCTTCTATTTATAAAATTTACATGAACTGGTTCAATTTTATTTTCGACAATTCCACTCATATGTAAAAAATTTACTTTTCATAGAGAATAACAAAAAGTATGACAAAAACAAAAATACCATTGAGCGTTTTAATCCTCTAAAATCAACAATTACTATTAAATTTACAATTGAAATTGAAAATAATAAAAAATTACCATTTCTTGATGTACTAATTGTACAATTGTATTGAAACATCAGTTTTTAGAAAAGAAACACATACAAATAGATATCTAAATTTTAATTCAAACCACTCAATTTGTGTTAAACGAGGTATTGTCAAATCTATTTCCGATAGAGCAAAAACAATTTGTTCAAATGACAATATCTTAAATAATAAATTGTTAAATCTGTCTTGATTAAGAACAACTACCCAAGTAAATTTATAAATCGTGAACTTTACCGAGACATCAAAAATAAAGATCAAAATTTAAATCCCCCAATAATTCATTCAAATATAGTAAAAATCACTTATATTCCAAAATTATCCGAAAAAATTAGAAGGATTGGCAACAAACTTAATTTAAAAATAGTTTTTCAAACTAATAATGCATTAAAATCTTTAATAGTAAATACAAAACTTTTTAATGAAATTCAAAACACAAAAAATTGTATTTACAAAATTCCATGCGAATGTAATAAATTTTATGTAGGAGAAACATCTAGACCTTTTCATATTACACTTAATGAACACCAATCATACATTAAAAATAAACAATTCGAAAAATTAAAAATCATAAAATACAATGGAATTCTTCAACTAGATTATTAAAAGAACCTAATAATTATAACCGCAAAGTAAAAGGAGCAGCATTGATATGCTTAAATGATAACGAATGTGTTTCTAATTGTTCCGTCGATATTTAAAAAATTTGGATGCCTATTTTACAAAAAGAGTTAAAAAAGGATACCCTCTATATCGGGATAGTGTCATAAGTTTTTATCTGGTTTTTTCTTATGATCATATTAATAAGAAAACTTCATTTATGACGAAGTATAAATTCTCTTATAATATGCAAATGCGTTATCCTTCTTTCAAAATCCGTTCCCAGAAACGTCACAAAAATATGACGGAAACAGATTTTGAGATCTTCAATTTCAAAATCTTTCTCAGTGTCCTATGTTGCTGTCATATTTTTGTAAGATTATCAAGTGTTCTGTTTCTATAGTAAATTTTTTATTATATATTTTGTTATGTCATTTTGTAAGATCATCAAGTGTTCTGTTTCTATAGTAAATTTTTTATTATATATTTTGTTATGTCATTTTGAAAACGACTTCAGATTCAGAAGTCGAAACGTTAAAAATTAAAACTGTTTTAACAAAAATAAGTGGATGTGCTACCATCTATGGTAAGAAGAGAGTATTGACATTAAATTTTGACTGAATCTAGTCAAGATGTCACTCTCTTCTTTTTTATCCCTTTCAGAGATTAATACAAAGTGAGTAAACCAGTAAGGAATTTTAATTTATTAGATTCGACATCCTAAGACCGGTTTCTGTCTTTCGACTTCATCAGTTAGGCTTTTCGAATCCAATAAATAAAATTCCAAACTCGTACAAGTCAATAGCTATATTCGCTATAAGATAACATTTTTAGATGTGCTAACATCTATGGTAAGAAGAGAGTATTGACATTAAATTTGGACTGAATCTAGTCAAGATGTCACTCTCTTCTTTTTTATCCCTTTCAGAGATTAATACAAAGTGAGTAAACCAGTAAGGAATTTTAATTTATTAGATTCGACATCCTAAGACCGGTTTCTGTCTTTCGACTTCATCAGTTAGGCTTTTCGAATCCAATAAATAAAAGCCTAACTGATGAAGTCGAAAGACAGAAACCGGTCTTAGGATGTCGAATCTAATAAATTAAAATTCCTTACTGGTTTACTCACTTTGTATTAATCTCTGAAAGGGATAAAAAAGAAGAGAGTGACATCTTGACTAGATTCAGTCAAAATTTAATGTCAATACTCTCTTCTTACCATAGATGGTAGCACATCTAAAAATGTTATCTTATAGCGGATATTGACTTGTACGAGTTTGGAATTTTATTTATTGGATTCGAAAAGCCTAACTGATGAAGCCGAAAGGCAGAAACCGTTCTTAGGATGTCGAATCTAATAAATTAAAATTCCTTACTCGTTTTTCTCAAAAATAAGTGGTTTTATTCCATAAAAAGAGAAATTGAAATAACAATAAACAAGCTTATTATTCACTAAATGCAGTTTTAGAAATTATCGGGATCGCATCTCCTTAAGAAGCCGGATTATTTCTCCTTCTCTAGCAAATTGAATTCCCTATGTTTATATATCTAGAATTTCCGTTTCAATTAGATCATGAGACGATTGGACCATGGATGTTTCGACAAATATTGTCATGAAATCTGCAACATGCTCAATGACTTGGCTGAGTCAATATTTCATTAGCTCTAATGGACAATTATAATGACAGAATTGTTTATCGTCAAGCGAATTCTGATTGGTAAATTTACATCGAAACAGTCGCGAGCAATGCTGTGTACTAATCAAAGCCGAAAACACGGAAATGCAGTCCACAAAAAGGTTTTCAGTGTTAACAAATATCTAACACGCTTTTGTAGGTCGTTGATTTTTAAAATCCTATATTTTATACTATAAAATGAGATCTATCTGGAGTTCCGTTATTTCGAAGTGTTTAAAAATGTATTTTTTTAAGACCCACCAGAAAATGTAAACTTTCTGGACAATTTTTCGTCCAGAAAATAACGTTTTGTCGGTCAAGACCGGAAAATGAACGATAGAGACAGGCAAAAGCTGTTTCCGGTCCCTGTTTTTTCATTTTTCCAATCGCTGTTTGATTTCGTTACTATGGTGACAACGTTGCGATTTATTGTCAAGTGACAGTTCGTTGATTTTTAGTTTGTTGTTTATGTCAAACTTATTTTGTGAGTTCGCAAATTTGAAAGTATGGATTCAGATTTCAAATTATCCGAAAGAAAATGAAATTCTAGAAGAAATTTTGGAAGCAGCAATTTTGGTGTAAAAATAACAAACCGAATGTGAAATTTTTTATCAAACGTCATATTTTTAAGAAAATGGTGATAAATTTCTGAAAACGTTGCAGCTGTTTTAAATGTTATTTTTATGAAAATGGCACAACTTGGAGTATTTCAGTGCAAGATTAAAGATTTTAAATTTTTTACTGTTTGAAACAGGAAGCTATATCATACGAAAAAACCGCAAAGAGGCGAGGCTCCCAAATGATTTCCCAAACGATTTGGTAGCAATTACTGCGCAAAAAAGTAAAAATTAAAACTTTTGCTACATTCAAATGAAACTCTTTTTAATACACAAATAATAGCACGTTTTTTTTGTTTAATAAATTATTTCTTTGCTTAACTGAATATGAAATTATTTTGTAATGAAATTATTATACATACACTTTTGTAAAACATTTTTTAAGTTGCATTTTACTAGTTTTTATTGTTTTAGTTACGTTTCACTACAAAGATGTTTTTGGTTCTGGGAATTCAGTTAAAAATAGGAAGAAAACAAAATCTATGCTTTATAATTCACTAGCTACACAAAATACTCTTTTAAAAATCATATTTCGTAAAGACTTTTTTTCAACCCAACTAGTGTATAAAGAAATAAATGTATTAAAAGTAAGACAAATATACAGTTATCAATGCCTTTTGAGGATGTATCTCAAACAAGCAAATTTCCCACGAAAAACGTCAATTTAAATATTAATATTGACTTTTTCTGCAAATCAGTAACTCAAAGAACCTTTTTTTATTTTGGACCTAAGCTGTTTAATTTAGTTCCTTCACATTTAAAAGAAATAAAAAAATACGCTTCATTTAAAAATCACATTAAAATAATGATTTTGTCAAATATTTAAAATATTTTAAATATTTTCTATACTAGTTTACTCTGTACGACTTTAAATATTCCCAGTTTACACTCCATTTGTCTGAATCTGCCTACCTCTCGCCGATAATATATTCATTTTATATTAACTTAATCATATATTTATATATTTTAACATTTATCTCAACTAATAATACTTTAAGTTGCCTTCTTTAATGAGGAGTTAGGCAAAACAGGCACTAGTGTCTAGGCCACTCCTCAACTAAAGATGCTAACCAAAGTAATAATAGTGTAATAATTATTTAAAGGTACAATCGTTGTATAGGTGATACATAAATAAATTTGATTTGACTTCGAAAAGAAGAGGACAGAAGTGATCGATATTATCGAAAAAACAGTCAATCTGGCAATAATGCAAATAACAAAGCAGATATCAGCTTATTATCACAGTTCAAATGTACATTTTTGATAACTGATTTTCGAGAAAATAAGGCGTTTCCAGACTTTTTTTCACTTTTATATATACAGTATGTCTGAAAAAGTTAGCAACATATGAGATATTTTTTATCATTAATTTTGATTAAAAAATTATGCTTTATAAAAACTTCTACATATAAATTAATAATCAAGAAAAAAAATTATAAAATATTAAATGGTATACAGGGAAAATAAAAACTATTGATTTCTGCTTTTAAATTTACAGAACAAAAGTTTAGATTCATGGCTTCCTAATAATTAATTAGTAAATTTGTTAAATTATGTATTGCACAAGAAAAATCAAAAATTAAATTAAAAATTTTATATCTTTTTTACGTCCTTTTGAATGATGACTGTGGTGTTGTTTGTTAAATTAAAAATAGTTACTGATAATATCACTCATCTTCTTATGGCAATTTTGATAATATTTTACTCTATTTTTCAAGAATTATAAATAATAAATACCTAATTAGAATCGCTTATTTTCAAAATGCAAAACATTAATATGTGATGTTGCATGAATGAGAAAGAGAAATTACGGAATAATTTTTTTCTAAGAAGGTAATTGTTCTTGGATAAAATTATTTTATTACATTTCCGGAGTTACACTGTCACAAAAAATCTTACCTTGCTACTAAGCTGTATCTGAAAAAAAAAACGATTGTTAGAAGAAGAGTTCCATATAATATTACATAGCCACGTGATTTCCGATGTCAATCGTGCATGCACTGACGCCTCACCATTGATTTACTGGTAATAATAAGAATATTCGATGAGGTGAACCAAGGAAATATATGGAATGCAAAAATAGCAAAAGTTATATGTAGAGAAGGTGAAAGCTGGTCTAGCGTAAAAGAAATGCCAAAAAAAGAAACAATCAAGAAGATTTCCGACATCTACCGATACAAGAATCAGAGTCGAGAGGGCGAAAATTGACACTGTAAGTGAGTTTATGATTTTTTTCTTAATTCCTATGTTTTTAAATCTAAACAAAATAATTAAAACAAATTGACATCTATTAACCAAACTGACAACATCATAATTAAAAATTTAGGCATTATTAAGTTCTCCTTACGCGGGATTGGGTTCTAAAGCCCAACTGATGAAACCAAAATTAAATTGCTCTTACGATGTCGTATCAAGTAAATTAAGTTTCTTTTAGAGGAATATGTTTTAAACTACAATAACTTTTTCTATATTTGTCTAAGATTTTATGACTACGTCAATAATAACTGATAAAAACTGTATACAAAAAAACAGTGCAGCAAAACAATGATTATAGTTGAAAACTCTAATTGTGCTTAATTTGCTATGTGGATATGAGGTTTTACTTTGTCGTTTAATAAAATTAAATTAAATTTCTTTTTCTTTCATCTGAATCATTATGTAATAATTATCCTCAAAGCAAAAGTTAATTGCAAATTATTACAGTTGAAACATCAAAGATGAGTACATTTCCCGGTTTCTGGACGTTTAATGACTGGCTGTATTTTCAATGTTTGAACGGACAACAAAGTTTTGTGTATCCTTTTAGTCCTACATTAAACTGTCTAACAAGATTTGGTAATTACAAGAAAACAGCCAAAGTTCACTAAGGAAACAATAATATTTAGCGAAAAATAAACTTTGAATGATAAATGGATGCTGTAACCTTAAAAAGGGGTCGAAATTCTTTGTCGATTAGTACAAAAGAACGTTGAAAAATTAGTGAAACGTAAATTGTAGCCACTTTAAGTGTATGTGAGGAACATCTTAAACTCGATTTCAGTCATTACGAGTAAAGTCGTTCCGGGATAGAAGTATCTGCATCTGTACCTGTAGAGTAGGGAGGGTGAGTCAGTCCCACAGCAGTTAGGCCACATTTGACACATTGTACATCCTCCCGAGGAGTTGTCCTCCTAGGTCATAGTCCATACTGTCCTTTCCAGGATAGTGGACAAGTCACTAGGAGACATCTCCTTTATATCGGCAGGTGTAGGCCAAGACTCACCAAACTCGCATTCTTTCATTGACGATAACTCCGAGCAATGGCATAGGACCTTTTCGTCTTCCTGTTCACACATCCTGCATAGAGGTATGTGCACTAGCCCCACTGTATGGAGGTGCTTCCTTAGTTGACAGTGGCTAGTCAGAAATCCTACTGCTAGACGTAGGTTTTTCCTGGTCATCGCCAAGTATTTCTTCGAAGCCAGTAGACACCGCATCCTGAGCCATGTTTGATTTTGGAGCCGTTAATTAATTCCATTGCCGCGGTTGGTGTTGTTTTCATGGCTCCTGTTATGTTTAAACAAGCCATTCGCTGTATTTGATATAATTTGTGGATGGCCGTTGCTTGTAGAACCTTCTGTCCCCATGCAATGGCTCCGTATGTTAACATGGGTCTTATGATTGCAGTGTAGATCCAGGTGACCACTCGGGATGAAAGACCCCATTTCCGTACCACTGTCCTCCGACATTGCTGAGAAGCCACATATGCTCTTTTTGCTCTGCTTTGTAGGTGAGAGTTCCATGTTAGTTTCCTGTCGAGGGTAATACCAAGGTATTTCACCTCTTTAGTAAAGTTCAATTTGTTTTTGAAGATTTCAGGGAGTTTTAAGCCCCATATTCTTCGTTTCCTGATGAAAAGGACCATCTCAGTCTTGTTGGGATTGATAGAGTGTTCCTTATTGTTGAGGTGATTAATCAGGGTATCCAGGACTATGTTCCAAAGGAGGGGTGAGGAATAGAAGTATGAAATTATACTTAAACATGAATGTTTTAGTAGATAATGTCTTGATTCAGTCTGCAACGTTCCTTTCAACGAAAAATTGTACGAAATTAATAAATTACATGTTCAAAATAGTTTAATTCTTACTTTTTATTTTTTGTTTCTATGCCAAACCATCTTAAACGTTATACACAAGTGCTAAAAGCTCGATTAGAAGAATCAAACTTTTGGAAATAAGATTCAAATTGATTCGAATTATTTATATTTATTTAGAAACGTTGCCAAATGTATTGGCTGTTACTTTATGTGTGAATTGGTAAAAGATTTCTTCAAACTCAAGGTTGGCTGTTAGTGGTTATATTTTTCTTTAGTTTGCAAACCATATTTTACATAATATTAGAATAAAGAAAATATCTATACAGAGCTAGGCGTGATATACTCAGTATTTTTTTAGGCTTATTGGGTCAAGCAAAACTTGTAAAGAAGATTTGCTTCCAATGGTCTGTAATTTCAAAAACTTTGCGATAGTAAAGCCCAGAAAATAGTTTTGACAACATAGCAATACAAAACAAATTCCAATTTGCATTGGGGTTTTAAAATTTTTAATCAATTTTGGAATTCGTATCCCTTCAAAACTCTTAACTTGTTCCCTTACTTGGCCTTAAAGGGATATGAAGAAGAGAGCAGGATTACCGGAGACTTCGAGATAATGGAGCAACTGACAAGGCTGAAATCCCAAACGGATAAAATCTCGAACAGGAAAATAGTCAAAATAGTGCACGATGGTACAAGGCTCGACATCTGGAACAAGCTGGAGCGATTAAGGGATGAAATGAAAGGGCAGGAGATAGCAATGCACCAAATACAGTCTCTGTCCCTGGAGACTTTGCAAAAAATGGTCCAGACAGTCTTTAGGAACACGGGCACACGTGTCACAATATTTACGACAGAAGCGTTTAAAAAAGGACCCGCAAATGACAACAACGATGTAGGCAAGAAAAGAACACCAACGACCGTTGGCATGGTCATCATCGAAGGGAAAAATAGCTACACGGAAATACTGGGAACTGTCAGAAAGGCACTGAGCACAAACGGAGATAAAGAAGCGATACGATCTATCAGAAGCACAAAGGATGGTAAGCTACTGCTAACAATGGAAAGGGATGAAGAAGCCGTGGTTAATATTGGAAAATTGTTGAAGGAAACGGCGGAGTTAACAACAAAAAGCCTGGGAGACAGAGAAATGGAGTCCATTAATCTAAGGGGCATGGAGGAGGGTACCTCAAAGGAGGAGGTAAGAAATGCGATCCAAAAAATAGTAGGTAAATGGAGTTGAGACATACCAGATCAGCGATGTAAGGCAAACAAGAGGAAATATGGCAGCCGTAACGGTTACGCTGGAAAAGGAGGCAGTCAAAAGACTGTTGATAGTCCAGTACATACGTATTGGACTGGTGCGCTGGACGGTCGACAAATGGCATCAAGTTAGAAGGTGCCGACGATGCTGGTAGTATGAACATATAGTCAAAGACTGTAAAGGCCCCGACAGAACGGGGAACTGCTACAAATGTGGTGAACTGGGACATGCGGCCCAGGAATGTAAAAATGAAGAGGCATGTCTAATCTGTGACACCAAAGGACACAAACCAAACACTGGTAAATGTCCCGCCTTTAGGTACGCTTTACAGAAGGCCAGAGGAAACAATAGGGTGAGAAACGCAAGTACTGCAAGGTACGTTAGAAGCGAGTCTGTGTAGGAACCTCCATGAAAGGAGGACAAGAGCGGAAGTGGAACAAGATTGGGGAAACAATATCCAAGAGGTCTTGATAGTATTGCGAGAGAAGCAAATGAGACCATACAAATAATGGAAGCACTTGAAAGTATGAAAAACGCGAGCAACATGGACTACGATAATGATGTCTTCCATGAAAATAAAACGAAAAAGAGCGAAAAGGAGAAGGAGGAACACGCCAGGGTAGTTAAAGGAGAGGGCAAACGAAATCCGAAAAAGCGTACTGGATTCTCTAGAGAAGGAGGATGGGACAACGGCGCTAAAAGGATAAGACCTACTTATATTTTATAGTTTTATTTATATTTATTTATTTATTTTATTTTATTATTTGTGATATCTGTGATACTTGTCTGTGATACCTATACAACTTATATATTCTATTGTACCGTCTCTTTTTATTTATTTATACATCCATAACTAATATTGCACATTATGTTCGCCTTAGAGCCACCTCTAAAAATCCTGCAAATAAACGTCGACAGGAAAAAAGCGGCACAGGATCTGGCAGTTGGTACAGCAACCAAGCTAGGTATTGACTTACTCCTTATACAAGAGCCAAACTTGAAAACTACTCGGAAGGACGCCAGATGGATCCTAGACCAGCAAGAAAAATGTTGCTGTACTTTGCATAAACAGAGCGTGTGGGAATATACAATTGCTACGTGTCTCCAAATATAAGCAATAGGTTGTATGAGGAATATATAGACACTGTGATGACCAAAGTAAGGGACGAAAAAGCAGAGGTCCTAATCGCTGAAGATTTTAACGCGAAGCCATAAATGTGGAGGGCGAAAACCGAGGACGCACGGGGAAGAGCTTTAAATGATTGGATACAGTCCATGAGCATGGTTGTACTGAACGACGGAAAGACACCCACCTTTGTAAGAGGCATACAAGAGTCGCATATTGATATCGTTTTTACATCACAAAGGATAGCCCGCTGTGTCAGGAACTGGAAAGTGGAAGAGACGGTGGTAGGTACATCCGATACGACATCGGAAATGACACAAGAAGAGGACAGCATGGCAGGAGAAAGCATTCGATGAAAAACTCTTCAAGGATATACCTGGCCTCACCGTTAAACCTAACATAGACCTGGACGAAGCTCTAAGGAAAGTCAAGGAAGCCCAAGATCTATCACAGAGGAGAACACCTGGAACCTGGAACCAAGAAGAGAGGGATGTATGCGATGCCGTAGGAGACTTGTAAGATTAAGAGGTAGAGGTGGACAACCCGAAGACATTGAAGAGGCGGAAGTGGAATATAAATTAAACAGGAAGGCGCTTAACAAGGAAATTCGCATATCAAAAAGGAGCAATTGGAAGCAAATGTGCGACGACCTCGAGGACAATATCTGGGGACACGGGTATAAACTTGTGGCCAACAGATTCAAACACTTGTTAACGCCATACGAGCTAACGGAAGAAGAGAAAATTGAAGTATGCAGGAAACTCTTCCCAGTTATACGGGAAAGCCCCATGCCGGGGAAACAAAAATGTAGAGATCCGCACCCTTGGACGAGAGAGGACCTGGTAAACGCTGCCGGAAAAATCAAAGCAGGAAAAGAAGAGAGATACATTTTTACGAAAATCGATCGAAAACTTTGCAACACCTAATAGAAATTAGGAATTTTTTACTTCTTTGGCTTCATTTCAGTTTATTGCAAATATAATCTGGGATAAACTGCCTAAACATTGATACTTTCCATCAACCAGTAACTAACTGTATTCCTAGGACAGTAAGAAATTAAATAAATTTTACTTTTTCTCTTCGAAACTATTCTTTAGATTGTAACATAATTTTATTTTATTTTTCAAATTTGAATACACTAGCTACTATAAGAATCCTTTTAGAATCACTACGTCGTAAATCGCATCCAAAAACATGTTTTAAAAAAATTCTACATGAAAGAAAATTTGCCCCCTTTCATGAACGTCAAATGTAGAATTATCAGACAATGGTGAAGGCGCACGTGAATTCACCAAAATTTTAATTAATATTATCTACAATAAAAATCAGGCCAAATGTCGAAATCGTGTTTGCACTAAAAATTTTAGTTTAATAAATATTATAAATAGCAATTACTGTCAATATTTCATAAATAAAAACAAGATAAAAATATTTTTTTTTTATTTTTTTTATAAATTAAATAACTTTTTAGAATTCTGAATCTACTTTCTTTATCTCTTTTAACTTATTTTAATTTGGTTTTTCCTCTTCTCGACATAGCTAGACATTTTGAGTGGTTGCAGTTGCAGTACCCGGTTTTAGAATGTAGCAATTCAAATGGATTTTCTTTATTTTGAGTAAACAAAACCATTGAATGAAAGAAAATTATTAATTTTTTCATGAAATGCTGTTCATTTTAGTATAAAACAAATAAATTTTCGAATTAAATTGCATACGTTGGCACTCCTTTCTATAAAGTTCGTAATTAAATCTTGGTAATCTAAAAAAACACTCAGTTTTGCATAACGTTTAATTTCCAAGTATTAAAATTATTTACTTTGAAGCGAAAGCTAGAGGTTTCTGTGCAAAGTTTATAAAAGCCTTATTTAGTTTCAGCAAGATTAAAAGTTTTTGTAAAATTCAAAAACTGTAAACCAATTTAAGTTTTAAAATTGAAAACTAATTCATAAACCAAAAACTTTTGGTTTTTGAACTTTTCATCTCATTGTAGATTCTTATGGTTTGGTTTTTATTTAATTACCGTTGAAGTTTCAAAATACTTCAAAATAAGTGAAAAATCCTTCAGCAACTTATATATACGTCTAATATAATTTCTAAATATCCTTTATTTATAAATAAACTTAATTACGCAGTAAATGAAGAAGATACGGCCTCATTTATCGAATATAAAAAAGGTAAAAGAAAATGGTCAAGAGAGAGTTGTGCTAAGTGAATAGAACTAGAAATTAAAAGTGGAAAGATCATAGAAGAAATGAAAGCAGAAGGCCAAAAATGATGTGAAATATCTAAATAAGTACTTTTATTAGACTGCAAACAGGATCATTTATTACAGTCGTAACAAAATTATTGCACTTTAATACTTTTATCGGTTAGCAGGCCACATAACAGAACAATTAAAGGCCACCTTACAGATTTTTCTTTTAAATTATGTCATCATGCTGCCTTCTATGTTGATATGTTACCAGTTTGTAGGCGACCTATTAAAAAAATTGAATTAATTCTATTTTTACTTCTGGATAATTACCTACTTAATAATAAAATTTTCTCTGGCAATTTTATAGTAGTTAATCATTTTAGTTTAGTTATAAATAACAACTGGTGGTTTGTTGTTTTTTTGAAAATTATTATTTGCTATTTTCACTAAATAAATATTATTTTAAACAAAAAAAAATGAAATTTAAAATTGCCTACAGCTCTAGACAAATATATATTTGCACGTATTCAATACAATAGCAGATTTTTATTGTGTTTTACATAACTACATAAAATTAATTTAATGTTGATTTTATTGTTTAAATTAAATAAACTGAAAATTCGTAAATCTGCTCGATTTATTATATTTGTTTTTATTCATCCAAAACATCTATCGTTTTTAAATAGATTTTATGTATGTTTATTTTAATTTTTAAAAATAACTGCTGGTGACCCTCTAGTTAATATACCATTTTTTCTTTACAATATACTGCAAGATAGAATATAAGAAAATGGAGAAATCTTAAAATTTCGAATTTTGATACGGCCTTTTGAAAACTTTAAAGGTGTTTTTGATGTACTTCCAATCGAGCAAGCTCTATGCGTCAAAGATTTTAAGATGGCATAAAAAATAGACATCGAAATTTTCAAACTTTGAAAGCCATTTTGCGGCACTTCCGTTAGAACTACATGAAATCTACCAGTCAAAAACTATAATTATAACCAGTTGAGAATGCTCTTCTAGCATTGCCAAAGGCCGAACAAATTGTAATGAAAGTATTAATAAAATTTTAGATTGACAGCCACAGTCTACTCACTTTTACCAAAATCGTCATTCACTGTGTGTCTATTTTAAATTCACTGTCATTTTAATCTTCAAAATTTTCATATTTCGGACCCCATTTTAAAGGTGTTCCCGAAGTGGTACGGATGGGCAGAACAAACCTTAATCTTACTTTTTGATGATCAAAATCTGAAGTCAGAATTTTAAAATTCATAAACACAAAGAATCAACATACACGCACACAGATCGAATTCAGATACCGAACAATTTGTTCGGTGAAAATGATAATGACCCAAAAATGTATATGTTGATGTAATTTTATTCTGAAACACTACTGGGTAAAAAGGGAACGAGAAGTTCAATAAGAAGAAGAAGACTAAAATATGTACAAGAAGAGTTATCAGAGAATGGAGAATAATAATACAAAAAAATTTTGTCGATAGTAAATTAGTGCCCCTAAATTTAACGTTTTTTTTTGTAAATGTCAGGTTTTTTAAATGTGTTCCTTTTGGAAGAAGCAATTAAGTTTCTTATTATTAATGAGAAAAAATAACAATCAAGAGCTTGTCATAATAGTAATTAGTGCTATAAAGTTCACTGGAATGAACAATATACAAGGTTAGTACAATAATGGCTAGCCCATTTAACATGAAAAGGAGGGCGTAGCTAATAAACTAAAAGCAATGCAACTTTAGTTAGAAGAAATGCAAAAAGCATTTAAAGAACTGCAAACCAAATATACAGGAAATGGAAAAAGTATGGCACAAAGTTCAAGAATACAACAGTTGGAACAAAAGCCAATAGAATACTTCACCGATGAAGAAGAATTGGCCGAAGAAACTGAGTGGATAAGAAAGAGGAACCGTAAGAAGAGACGGACAGATTCCCTATGCTAATACAGCAAAATATCTTGGAATGACACTCGATGCTAGACTTCGCTGGAATGTCCACATTAAAAAGAAACGTGAAGAGCTTGGTATAAAATATAAAAAGATGTATTGGCTATTAGGAGCAAACTGCTCCTCTACAAGCAGATATTGAAACCCGTTTGGACGTATGGTAGCCAACTTTGGGGCTGCGCCAGTAAAAGTCACATTCAAGTTATCCAACGTTTTCAAAATAAAGTGTTAAGGAACATCGTCGATGCACCCTGGTACTGTCGCAACAGTGATCTTCATAGGGACCTGGATGTAGAAACTATTGACAAGACTATATCTAAATCTGCCAGCAGGCATGAATAACGGCTGCTCCAACATGGGAACGTTGAGGTCCTCCAGCTCCTCGATAATAACAATTTAGTAAGAAGACTCAGAGTATTGTGCGGATTTTGTGTTACACGTTACCGATAGTGTTACTAAAATTATCAGACCCTAAGGTACACTAGTGAGTAGAGCCCTAGTCTTTAAGAATTCTAGTTAAGTTAGGTTAGAACAAAATTGCTTATTGATCTTCATGATCAGATTATAATTATAGAAAAACATTCACACAGAGTGTTTTGTTACGGAAAAAAAGAGCTTGTCGATTCTCGCAAATAGATTTTCTTATTTAAATCCGTATTCCCATAAAATCGTAAACGCTTTATTGAATTTTTTTTTAACTATTTTGACCCAATTTCCAGCCCAAAATTCAACATCCTCCACGAATTTACTGTTTCGTTAAAAATGCACCTATAACCTTAACTAGATCGAACCTAAAAAACGAAGGAAGTAGCACATTCCACGCTTGTTATAGAACGCAGCGAAAATCAATTCTGCAATTTCATTATAGGTAAGTTAGCTACTACACATTTCGAATTGTCAGTGTTTGGAAACAATGGCAATCGAGAAAAGTGGGTCAAATTTGCAGCTTGCAGCTAGTAGTGTGGAAAATGGCAAGGACTCAGTACCGTACTAAATGTGTTTCCATGAAGAGGATAAATATGTAAATCAAGCTTTCTACAAAAATTATATCAGCCCATATATGGGGATGAGCGATGTTCGATCTCATCAAATATTCTATGACTTCAGTGAGTCTAGGATTTTAGATATCTCAAAGGATTTATCAAGCTGAAACCAGAAGGATGTATAATTTACTCATATACAGGGTGACCTTCGGTTAAACCGTCTTTTAATGTAATGAGTGAAATGATTAATTTTTGCATAAATTGCAGATATAAATAGTTATGGCATCTTTCAGAGCTCGGTGAGTAGATTAAAAATCATCTAAATCTCTAAATTAGCTTTTTTTGTGAAACTCCTTAGTAGTAATTATCTTTTTGGGATCTAAAGCTTTTCTTCAATACCTTTAATACCTATTTCACAGATAAAATCATTCTATTGTGATAGACACAATAAACCAAAGGCTTTTCAATACAAGTTTTTGTCGTTTTGTGATTATATGGTATAATTTCGACAAAACAAAAAGTGGACATCCGTTTTGATCAGTATCTCTTGATATAAAGACACATTTTTATTACTATCAATTTCGATATTCATAGCTTATAATGTTATAAAAGGATTTGCGGCTATATATAGATAAAATGTATGGCATAAATTAATATTATTAAAGTAAAAAAAAGGCGTCATTAGCGACCCGCAGTTTTTGATAGGAAAATGGCTTTCGGTGGATTTCTCTCAAACTTCGGAAATTTATTCTTCATCCCATCCCGATCAAAAGTGTTCACGGGCCCAACTCAATCCTATGTACAGATTTCGAGCTAGCGCGAGTTTAAAATGATTAGGGGGAACTCGATATATGCGCATTTATCGGCAAGTTAGGCGTTCACCTCTTTACGTTTATGGTTTATATGATGGATATATGTCATACACACCCAGATACACACACGCACATATTTAGCGTCTTTTAGAAGATTTTATTTTGATTTCTAAACTATTTTTTAAGAATTTTTTTTTATTGACATTACATTTTTCATTTTTCAATCACTTTTTTGTTACCATGAATACAGCTAGACTATGGGCGTTTCATTAACAGGGTTAAACACTGCCGGACGGACACCTTGAAATAAATACAAAACTAAATGTTCAATGGAGAAATACTCTTTGTAAGAGAACAATTATGTCCAGCATAAAATTAACATTGCTAATGAATTTAATAAGAGCTTTAGCAAACCTAATAAAAAGCGATGAAAATCTATTCCTAATTGCACCTATTTTGATTTAAAAAATGGGAAAATCGTTGGAATGGATAACACAAAGTCTGAAATAATTAAATTAAACTGTGATTATCTTTTAAAACCATTTACACATACTATATCTAAATGTATAGAACAATTGTTACTCTATTACATAAAAAGGGAGATGTAACAACATCAGCAATTACCAACATATATGGTTAATCACTCACTGCTCAAAAAAGTTTGAAAAATTAATTAAAAATAGATTAGTTTCATACCTACACAAATATGAAATACTCTCAAAACAACAGTTTGGTTTTAGATAGAAAACATCCACACAAAACGCCGTTAGTGTCCTAACTTCACAAGTACCTAAGTGAATCACTACGATAAATTGTAGTTAGATTAATAACACATGTGCTATAAATAAATAAGAATAATAAACATAATGATTATGCCGCATTTTTGCTCTATGCGAGTCGTGGAACCCTTGTAGGAGTATAAAAGAGTAGGGTTTAGATGAGATAACGACAAGTGACGCTTGTGCTGTTAAGCGTTCTCTTACAAAAAATATTTCTCCATTGAACATTTATTTAGTTTTTTAATTTATTTCAAGGTGACGGGCTGTGTTTAACCCTGTTAATGAAACGCCCATGTCGGACATAGTCATGGTAACAAAAAAAAAATAAAATCTTCTAAAAGACGCTAAATGTGTGCGTGTGTGTATCTGGGTGTGTATGACATATATCCATCATATAAACCATAAACGTAAAGAGGTGAACGCCTAACTTGCCGATAAATGGCCATATATCGAGTTCGCCCTAATCATTTTAAACTCGTGCTAGCTCGAAATCTGTACATAGGATTGAGTTGGGCCCGTGAACACTTTTGATCGGGATGGGATGAAGAATACATTTCCGAAGTTTGAGAGAAATCCACCGAAAGCCATTTTCCTATCAAAAACTGCGGGATCCTTTAATAAACGAAATATTTTTTTTACGAGCTTCAACCTCTAAGGTTATTTCGCTCGGTATTCAATATTGGAATTGTTAGTTCATATTTTGTTGAAAACATTTATGCTTTTCAGGTAGGTTAGAAGCGTTTTTATTTTATATTCTTCATTGTCTAGTATGTTTTTTGTTTTATGGTTCCAACTGAGCATTTGTCTAGCTTGGGCGTATTCAGGGCATTCCAAAAGGTGTGGTACTGTAAGGCGTGTTCTACATCTGGGACGTTGGTTTCCTGCTAACAGGTATAAGTGTTTCAGGTTTGTATGTCCTAAACGCATTCGGCATAATACAACTTGTTCTTTTCTTGACAGTTTTTTGGATAAAACCATTTTTTTATAGAAGGTTTCGTTGATTTTAGTTGACGGTCGCTGGCTTCCCAGAGATTTTGCCATTTATTAAGAATGGCTTTTTTAATGGAAAGTTTTTTGTCCCTTATTGGGATGGGAATGCCTCTATCTATCAGGTCCTTTTCAGATGCTTCTTTGGCAACACAGTCAGCTAGTTCATTACCTCTAATACTGCAGTGTCCAGATGTTGGTGACATATTTGTCCATATTTTCCATATTTGTAACTAGTTGTGAATTTGTTTTTTAGAGTAGAACACTAAGTGAATCGGTATATATTAAGCTTTTTTCTTTTTCCCCGGATCTAAAGAATAATAGAGCTTGCCAGATAGCATAGAATTCAGCAGTATATATACTACAATCAGGTGACATGGCCCATGAGAAAGCTAGCCTGTCCGTTACGATGGCAGCACCTACGCCTCTTGATGATTTTGATTCATCAGTGTATATTATTAGATAGTTTTCATAACGGGAAAGTTGCTCCAAAAATAATGATTGGTAAAAATTAAAAAAAAAAACTGAAGTGGAAAATATACCTAAGAAATTTAGGGCTATAAAAATGTAACAATAATTTATCGAATGTGCTTTCGCTGATTATTTATCTTCAGAATAAATTATAAATTTGGAACAAGTCTTTTCATGTGAGAAACTTAAAACTAAATATAGAAAATTCCAAAATATTGGTAATCGGTGAAGATGCTATTAATACAGCAATAATATTGAAAGTAAAGTTATTGATCGAGTATTCATTTTAAAAAAATAGGATATACGAGGCAGAAAAATAGGACAGGATAGACAATTTAATAAAGAGAAGTAAGAATTACAGTCTAAAACAAAATTCAAATAGTAGAAATGAAATAACTTAAAGGCGTCAAAGGCATTACAAAGAAGACAAGATAAGAGACGAGGTAATAGGGATAGAGAGCAATTCTAGAATAGAAGAGCGATTGGCACTATTACAACAAAAACGTGGGGCGATGGTGGTTGGAACAACGAAAAAAAAAATACCAAAAAGAAGGAAAGAGCGGGAAAATTTGGATAAAAAACTTGTACTGGGTACTCTTTGGGTCATAAAGCTGGTTTAATTAAAATTATAAAAATCTCCCTAAAATTTCTAGAGCACGTCACTGCTTGTATGTTTTTTAAAATGAAACTACATTTACAGAAAATGAAAGCTTACTTTAAATGTCACAACTTTATTTTATACACGAAAGGTGAGAGCATTTTGTTGACTTCTAAATGGCAGTATATTTTATAAAGTTCTAAAACTACTTACAAACACATGTGGCGAGCAATTTGAGAATTAGTAGAGACTATTTTCAGCAAATATACTGTTTTCGTTCAGAAAGGTTAATATGGAAATAAAGTTATTTATGAACATTTCTGTAGAAGAATAAGAACAGAACGTTGTTCTTCGTTTTATTTAAAAGTAAGAATGTTATTGTTATTTATAGCGGTAACATTTTCATTCAAAAACGTAATTATATTTTTGTAGGCGAAAATAAAAACAATGCTACAATCATTACGAGACGCATCAATAGTGCCAGTCCATTTTATGTCTACTAAACATTGTCGTAAACTTCATTTATCAAAACATACCCAATGTTTTTTTTATGACTTGTTTTATTTAGTAGCAAAATCGCGGAATTAACCGCAATAAAACCACGATAAAAAAGAATTATAGCACTAATTTTATGTCTTGTGTTTTCATTCGAGTGGTGCTTATGTTTAATTGTTAGTGATGAATTACGTAAAAGTACTTTTTATCAAAAAAACACTATAAACGCAGTACATTAATGCACATCATTATTAGAGTTTGGAAAAATGTATAGTTTTTATAAATATAGACAACACATACGCCTGTTGGAAGAAGGATTGTGGAAGCAACCAGAAATTGTTTTCTAATGCGTCACAAAAAACGAAAAATGAAGAAACAATATAAAACCAAACCAGTAATTAAAGACAGAATACTAAAGATGGGATATTTTTCGGATATGTCAAAAGAGAACGAAATAGAAACAAAATAAAATTTCAATTTAAAAGGTGAAAGATTAATACTATAAGTAGAAACAGCAGTACGGAAGATGAAGAATTGACATGATAAAAGCAGAGCTCGAGTAAAGATAAATACAGTCTATAAATAGGATGATTGAACAATTCCTAAAAAATGAGATCCAAAAGAATTCTATTGGGAGTACAAATTAGTTCGGACAGTTTCGTGTTTAAAAATTTATTTTAAAACAAAAAGAATAAATAGTTCAATTAAAGTATCCGTTCCATCGCTCAAACTATAATTGCAATAGCTGTCTATTCCGAATTCAAAGACTCGCAGATGCTTATGATCAATTAGATTTCGTCAGCCTCTCATTGCCAGAGTTCAAAACTTGTCTCATTATGCATGTCACGGAAACAGTTATTTACATTTTGGCTTTCCTTTTGAGTTTTTCTCCAATGTGTTATCATATTTTATAATTCTTAATTAAGTTGTTCTCTTCATACTACTTATGAAATGCATAACATGATACGTAGGTAATCTCACAGCTTGTAAGGATGTCTTGTCCTCTAAAATAAAAAAAATCTGTTGTGTCGCCACAAGACTTTCCCGGCAGTTACAAAATAAAAATTAAATAATTAATTTGGTGTTAAAATTTTTTCCCAAAAAAAATTTGTTTCGAATTATTTTAAAGTAAAAATGACATTTGAAATATAAAAGGAAAAACATTTCACATATCAAAAAAAAGTAAAACAATTTTTTAGGTTCGGAATTTTGCTTACTTTTTCTGTCAAATGTCATTTGGATTTTAAATTTTAAAATTTTTTTCCATTGCTTAGTTTTAAAATTAGGGAATGAAAATTTGAGGATGATTTACGAGCCAATAATACCAAATAAAAACTTTAGGTCTTTTATTTTTTTGTAATGTACACTGCGCGTCATATAAAACTGGTACAACTCTTATAATCAAAAAGAGTGTTTTTCTATGTGTGTAAATGCATCTTTTAAAATGTGTCAATACTAAACTAGTTTTTCTCCACGGCCACTACTGAATGTAGTTATTCTGAAACCACTTATAAAAACAGAAAAGAAACATTCTCGCTCTTGAGATTGAAAGAAAATTCTGAAACTTTTGTCTCTTATGTATTTTATATGTATTACATTCTATCTCTAGAGCTAGAATCTGTATTCCGTGATTGTTTACAAAAATAAGGTTTGCCATGAATGTCAAATTAACTGTCAGTATTAGTTAACGTGGTCTTAATATTGGTTTGTAAAAACTTTTAATTTATTAAAAAGGAGAAGAAAATCAAACGATTCAGATGTAGAATTTGAAAATACTCCTCTAGAAATAAAAAAATTGCCGATAATATAACTCAAAATTTGCTATCGCAAAAATCCAAGCTTGAATATAAAAATACTACCTACACAATGTTGAGAGATTGAGGTTTCATTTTACTATATTTAATTTCTACTTTCTGTGTCCGTGGAGAAAGTACAGTCTGTTACTCTGTTGGAATGAAAATCCGACACTCGTGGTTCCTCACGCTCGCATTCGCTCGCGTTCCACTCGTGTCGCATTCTCATTCCAACCTTGTTACAGAATATACTATTAAATATTTGACAAAATCATTATTTTAATGTGATTTTTAAAAGAAGCGTATTTTTTTATTTCTTTTAAATGTGAAGGAACTAAATTAAACAGCTTAGGTCCAAAATAAAAAAAGGTTCTTTGAGTTACTGATTTGCAGAAAAAGTCAATATTAATATTTAAATTGAGGTTTTTCGTGGGAAATTTGCTTGTTTGAGATACATCCTCAAAAGGCATTGATAACTGTATATTTGTCTTACTTTTAATACATTTATTTCTTTATACACTAGTTGGGTTGAAAAAAAGGACCTTTCTTATGGGAAAATGGCTTTCCGTCAAATTTTCTGAAAAGTTGGTATGAAGTAGAACTCGATGCTCTGACAAAAAGTGTCTATTGGCCCAAACCGATCATATGGCTAGTTTTCGAGGTACAGGGTGTTAAACATCGGAAATGCCACTTTTTTGTAACCAGATTTCTCATAACCGACCAGTTTTATTCGCGTTTGTTGTAGAAAACATGAATTATAGATTATTTGGCAACAATATTTTATAAACAATTACCGTCGAATTTGGTTATTTACAGGGTGGTTCGAAAATACGTAAAATGGTTTTTTGTTGTTATAATTTCTAGGGCAGTGATGCCAGGTCAACAAAATTTTTAGTAGATGTAACGATAAAATTAAATTTTTTACAGCAATAAAACGAGATGGAGAAATTAAAAATTTCAATTCAATAATTAATAACTTGTCATAGCTCCATTATTATTAAATTTTCATCTTCTGCCAAGCTATTTTGGAAATTATTCGGATTTGATCAAACTCACTTAAATGGGCTGGCATTGTGGATATGCGCTTTGACAAATTTGACAAATGTGACGGTTATTTTGATTGATTAATTAAGTTAGGTTTACACTGGGAAAAAAAGTGTACCAGTTTTATATGACGCGCAGTGTACATAGGGGCTAATGCGCCTCATGGTGGGGCGATTTCAACCAAAAATAAACGGATTCATTCCGCGATGATCCGATCCCCACATACCAAATTTCAGCTCAATCGGACCAAGCGTTTGGATGCTACGGGTTGCAATTTTTTAGTTAAAAAAATTTTTTTTTAGGTTAGGTTCAAAATTAAGGAATGAAAATTTCAGGATGTATTTACAAGCCAGAGAGGCACCTAAATATCAAATAAAAACTTGAAGTCTTTATTTTTTCGCGATGTACATATGGCTCCTGCGCCCCCTGGTGGGGAAATTTCAACTAAAAACTAATGGGTTCAATCCCCGATCACCCGAAAGCCATATACCAAATTTCAGCTCAATCGGATTAAGCGTGCGGACACTATCGTGGAAGAATACAGACACACACACACACAGACACACATACAGACTTCTATCTGGAAATCGTTTTAATCGTCTCAGGGGACCTCAAAATGGATACATCCGTCGTTATCTCAATATTTTTTTTTAGCGCGTTCACAATACTTTCCCTTGGCGAGGGGCCGGGAAAGTAAAATATAAATAAACTTGGTATGTTCGATACCCATCAATTTAACTTTATTAGAACTGAATTTTAAATATTTATTGTAACTAACTATTGTATTGTACGACACGGTCATTTATTGAAAAAAAAATTAAAAATCACAAAATTGTTTGAAAAATAAGGCGAAGTATATAAAACTATTTAAACTATATAAATAGAGAATTTAATTCGCATTATTTTTCAAACAAACTATAGATTCTGCATTTTCTTCCACGTTTATGCCGATGTTCTCTAAAAATTGAATTGCAGGACGATATATTTTTTAACAAAAGAACTACAGAACAAAAGCCGTTTTTAATTAAAGTTTCTAAATATCTGCAATTGTTTTACAGGTTTCATTTACTTTTAAATGAGTACTTGATTACTCATAACGAAAAATTGAACTTGGAGCAATTAATTCCTAATGGTTATTTTTTAAAATAAAAAAAAATATTGTTTTACCCTGCTTATTCGGTTTTATATCATTTAAATATTTATATGATAGGATAGAACATTCTTTCAACGGGTTACACTGAGTTTCGTGGAAGGCGTTTCACTTTTTTACTAGATCTTTTGGTCCTTCGACCGATAATAGGTAATAGTTAAATGATATGTAGTATAACATAAAATAAACATAGTCCAATAAAAATAATTTTTTGCACTTTATTGGTAAATTTTCTAACTTTGTATCACTAGAAGCAAACATTTTCGGAGTTTAACTTTCAAGAATTCAGGAATAAGTAAGAAGACAGCTGCGCACATCTATAAATCTATATGCCGCCCTATCCCATATTGTCATCCAGTATACCTTACTGCGAAGAATCCCACCATCAAGTTACTCCAAACTACAGAAACCACTTCCTTGAGGACTATAACAAAGATTAGACACCCCAGAAATCCTCTGCATAATCCACCCAATAATCTGCTATTTGAAACAACAGGAATTGTCCCCGTTGGCCAACGAATACACTACCTCTCTAAAAAATTCGCACAAAGAGAACAATCTAGAAATCCTAAACCCGTTTTGTACGATCAGGAATATAGAAGGAAGACCCCACAGAAAATACCCACTCAATACCATCTGGGAACACATTCAACAATTCAACAACTAAAGAAAAAGTGTCCACATTCTTAATTCTTTTTTTTTGCAAGTATATTCATATACAATAGTTTTAACTAACAATTATATAAACAAATTGTAATTTATTGTAACAGGCTGAAGGACCTCGGTCGATGGCCTATTGGGATCCAATAAAGTATATTAATTATTATTATTTTATAACTTATTACTAAAGCTGACGTAATAAGTTTTCCTAATTTCCTAAATTCAACTTCCATACATTTTATAATTACTTTAATTAATTTTATTATGATCCCGTTTAACGAAATTGATGTCCTTAAAGTGCCAAACCAGAAATTTACATGAGGATGGGATATAGTAACCCCCTATCATTTCCTTAACGACTTAATAGAAAGTTATTAATCTTGGAGTATATTTTATGGAAGCAGCTGGTTTAATATATCATTAATTAATTCTGTTAACGAGGGAGAGTAAAGTTCCAATACCCATCAAAGTTAATATTAATATTGTGATGAAAATTATTTCTTGCGAAGTATAATTTTTCAGATTATAGACCTTTCAGGATAATGTTTCTGAAAGTTTGATTAAACGAAATCGAAAGAAGCGTAGTCCAGCTTTAACGTAAATACGCTTTTCTCGATATAAGAAAATAAAAAAAATTAAAATAGGAAGCCAAATTATTATTATTTTTTAAATGTATGCATTCAATTTTATTAAAGTTTATTCTAGTTCATTATTAAAACTATAAAATTCCATGACCATTCCGTTCTAATGTTTGCATTTAAATAAGAGCGGCAATTATACGAAGTGCGTTATATTGATGAAGCTGATCAGAAAGTCACGCGAGTGAGAACTTTTAAACATACTTTTTTTTAAAAAATTATATAGTGATATTAGACCGTTTCAATGAAGAAATCTAAGTTAAGTTCATATTTGGCCAAAAAATGTTTTTATCATTTTTTATTTCCAACAAAAATTTGCCAGTTCATAAATAAAAATATAATATAAGGATCCCGTATAGGGTACAAAAATACTGGGCTGGGTAGAATAAAAAATTGGGCAGAAAACTCAATAAGCTAGTAGGCTTCAGCGAGATCGGAGATCTTAGATCAGACGGGCCCAGAAAGTAAAAAAAAGGAAGAAAAACATATAAGAATCCACAGGTCAAAATATTTTGTAGCAGCTGTCCGACAATTCAATTTCCAAAATGTACAGTCCAAGTATTTAAGTTTAAAAGATGTGTTAAAAATAACAAATAATTAAAAAACTATTTTCACTATACAATCCAATTTAATTGCATGTTCAACAATTGGCTTTGTTTGGAAAATCTAATTTCAAAACAAATTAAATTGGGAGTCTTACAATTTAATTTCGTAAATCACTTGTAAACTAATATTAATAATTCCGTTAGAAGTTAAATATTTATTCCAAATAAATTACTTCGCTTCGTTCACATATAAGTAGGGAATTATATTTCATCTTCTTGAATAATAATTAATATACGGTTTAAGAGTCAACAACGCTTTGGGGTTAATTTTATGTGTAATTAAATTAGCTAATTAGATCTGCTTTGACGAGACTATTTAACTATTTGAATTTTGAATAATTTATTAAATAAAGGAAAATGTATATTTTTGGTAATTTATTTACGGTTTATTTCTTATAATTGTTCAAAAGCTAATAAATATGTAAGATGATGCTTTTTAAAGCTAAATGAGGCTGTTTTATCGTGTTTATAACTTCCTGGGGGCTAGCCGCCCCCAGAAGGTTTTCGCACTCGAAAATAATGTATGTGTTTCTTTCCGTTCATTATACAGTTAGCTGTAATTTAGTAATATAGGCGAAATATAATTACATACTTCATAATCTTCTGAGAAAAAGGATATCGATTACCAAAGATATTGTGATGTAAACGGTGGTGGAAAAAGAATGCTTAATTATGGGACGATTGACACTTATATAAAGGGTGTTTCGTAGGTAAAGGGAAATATTTTAAAATTAGGTAGAGGTCACATGTGGGGTTCTAAATAACCCATATATAAAAGGTCTCTTGGCTTCTATAACAGAGTTAGTTAGTTTTTTCATTTTTAGCATAAAGAATAATTTACTGAAATGTTGTGAGATCTGTAAATCCAGGTTCGGTTTTAGGAAAAATTGAACCATATTTAAAATATTAAAACAACACCATGTATATCATAACAAATTCTAATATTCATATTATTGATTTTTTGTTAATCCAGACCTGTACTTGCTTTCTCGCTATTTTCTAATTTTCTAATGGTTTGGAAAGATTAGGCAAATGTCTAAAAAATATACAGACTGTAAGATCCATTAAGTATGATATATTTAGAGGTTTTCCAATTAATTTTTGTAATTTAAAAGAAAAATTAACACACCAACGATCAACGATCTTTTATACCCTCAACAAAGCCTGTTCTTTTCAACAGAGCTTCCACTTCATCGACATTTAATCCGGTCGAAAGTGATTACAATCGAATATTTGAAATAGAAAAATTAATCTCAATCATCAGGGCTCTATAGTTTCCGCAGATCTAACAAAAAAATAATAAATGCGAAATTGAAACTATAAATCCATCCTTTCATCCGGCAAAATGGCAATATGGAGAATGCTATCGACGATTGATGTTTTCATCGAATTCGGAATTTATAAAATTTATAGAGCGAGGCGCATATTTTTATACCCGTGTGAAAATTGAAGAAGTGTTCCTATCACTAGCATGAAAATACCACACTGCTCAAACAATGTATGCTTGTTTGTTTAATTTTATTATTTACATTTTTATTTATAAGTTTTTTAATTAATCTGTATAAATAAAAATCAATTGCCGAATGTTTCTAAGCGCGTCACTTTAGAAAGGCTGTACATATTTGGCTAATTAAATAAATGTAGGTGGGGAAAATATCCCAGTACAAAATATAATTCGAGTAAAGTATCTCAATGTCCTAATGAATTAGGCACTTGCCTGGAACAACCGGGAAAAACCAATCAGGAAGGAGGAATTTCAGAGCAATGGTTCTAGAGATATAAGTGAATCATGTCAAAGTAAAATGTTTCATTCTTGTCCAACTTGTCGGTGTCATTTTTATGTAAAATAGCGCTTAATCTTAAGCTACAGTTACTATTCACAGATATATATTTACAAAGTACTTTTGACAGATTTCACAACTCTGTATTACTTAAAAATCATAATAATTTTGGCTATTTTTAATGGTCCATTAACTTTAGTCTATACTTGTCCCCAAACCAAATCTCCACCACTCTTAATGTCTGTCCGTAACTTCAAAGAGGGTATATACTATATTACTATACAAATCTATAATGCCATATATATGCGCTAAATGTCAGACAACAGTAATTTCAGACTTACAATAATCAACTGGAATAAGGGGACCCTCTGGTGTCTACCTGTCCATAAATCTGGAAGTTCTGGATTATTACCTTCAACCGTTTCACTAACAAACAACACACTCGATTTACAACAACTGCACAAACACCGAACACATAATAAATGACTGTCAAGTATTTTTCTGGCGGGTGAATTAAAATTTTGATATTTTCACTGCTGACCTGGATTTATTTTTATTTGTGGTGTGTTTATGATAAAGTTGATTCGATCACTGGGAATTGTTGTTCCTTGTTCAAGAATCCTAGAATGAAAATAAAAGTAATTAAATTCATTTTTAATAGAATTATTATTAATATTTAAACAAAATGGTGGAATGGTACTAAAAATTATTATTTTGCCCTCTGATTCTATGGTTAAGACGCCCTAATATTAGAGTTGTTTAAATGAACAAATTGCCCAATTCATGAATTTTCTGACAAAACACTTTTAATGGAGAAAGTGAGTTTCAAAAATTTATTTATCCTCGGCTTCACACTCTTGGATTAAAAAGTAATTTCTCCATTGTTTGGATTTCCTTTTAATTTTTTCATACAAAATTAAATAGCTTGTTTCCCTCCTTAATGAGTTGAATAAAGAAAAATCCCTTTTCAGTGGCTCCATACAAAATCTTAGTCCACTATTATAATTTTGGAAAAAGGTGAAATATGTGGTTTTTTTGGAGAATATTAATCAAGACGCAAGTCTTATCTTCAGTGATTTTTTGTTATTTTTCGTAAGTAATGTCATAAGGGCATCTAATTTTTCCGAAAAAAATCGAAAAAACACGTTGCTAAGTAACATTTTAACCCGAATTTCGTTAAAAAAATATTTCACAGGAAAAATTAGATGCCCGAATGGTATTTGACAAGATTATTTCATGAGTAACAGATTATTCTGCAAACTAAAAAACAGGTAATATATTTAATCACAAAATACTACAAACTTAATTATTTATGGTACAATTAAAATATAAATTGCAATTTTGGTACACAGTAGGAGTGTTGTTTGAAATCTTTGTTAACTCATTGATAACGTTTGGGTGTAGGTAAATCATTATTGTTATTGATGGGTCCAGCTGTAGAATGAGAAGCTCGAGGAGTGGCTGCATGATCTTCTGTTTTCTGTTTTTTAGCTGGAGGTTCTGAGGCGTCACTTCTCAATATCCATTTGCAGATAAGGCTGAATTGAGTTGGCTGAACTGTGGCCAGTAATTTTAATTAATTGTTGTTCACCCATCCCTCCTTTAGCCAGGTTACTTACTGCTGACGAACGGATAGATTGGTTTGTTATTTTTATTTATTTTGTATTTAATCCTGTCTTCTCTCCTGTTTCTTTAGTCCATTTCGAAAGTTCGTTTTTTCCCACTGGAGTGTTTTTGTACCATCCACTTGATTGTTCTTTGTTCCATGTTAAGAATAATCTATCAGTTGTTCTAAATGAACGTTTAACCATTAGAATTTTAAAAAGACGGACTGGACAAAAGGTAGGGTTCTTCGTGTTGGGGACCAGCCATTTACTATCGGCTATTTTTTTTCTCCACCCTGGGCCGTTTTATTTTAGAGAGGATTATATTCTACTCTTCCTAAAAAGTAGGATTTTTGAAAATCAGTTATTTAAACAAATTTGTAACTATGTTATCTACCTGTTTTAATCCCAGAATTATCCACTTCCTCTTTAAAACAATGAACTCTGCAATTGACTGCTTCTTCACCTCTCCAGGCAAGTTCTACTGAAGGATACGGTAAAATTTTCGCTGGAGTCCCGTAATAAAACCATTGCGTAGTATTCTCCAAATTTTAATGAAGCAGAGTTCGATTTTCTTTTATTGGCGCACATCTGCAAATTCCTTCGTTTCGCATTACGAGCTTCCCTACTAGACTTAAAGCTAATATCTTTAAATGGATCAAAAATTATTTTCCACTTCATAAAATAAATCTCTTGCATTTTTTTTGCAACGGTGTTCCACATTGTCTTCACAACTAGTTCTTTGTAACTTTCACCGTTTTCTTTCTTCATATTCCACGCCCAATCTTTCAGGATTAGGTTTAGTTGCTCTAAACTTGTAGTTTCAAGGAGCTCGTATTTCTTTGCCTTGCAGAATTCCGGTACACTTTTCTCAATCGCCAGATCAATATAAGTCATAGAATCATTTCCAAAGAGACTCATTTTCACTAGATAAGCTGACTAGCACTGTTTAAAAACAATTTTACAAATTGTATTGATAATAAAATCAGAAAAATTGTTTAGCGTCGTTTTTTGATGTCCTAGGAGACCATAATTGTTATGAAAGGTATTGTAATTTTTGGTGACAACAGCTGTCAAGTTTTGCCGCGGATAAACTCGAAGATACTGCTGACAGGAGCTGTCATACAGTTTTTTCATCTAGAAACCATTTGTAATTCAAAATTGCGTGTTTGTGATTGGTGCAATTTAAGACGAGGGAAATAGTCCATATAAACACCCTATTTCATTCCTTTAAAAATAGAGTATCGAAAAATTGCTTACTGAGTACTTACAAATGGAAACTACTCAGTGCGATTGTTATGAAAACGTCAGCTTGTAAATTAATCATGCTCTTAACCCAAACGCTCATCAAATAATAACTCATTACTTTTTACTTCAAATCATAAACGAAAGCTCTGACGGAAATAGACCTAATGATGATATTCATGTTCACGTCGAAATCACCATTATATATGTCAAAAAATGATGTATTGTTTGAACAACACATGATAAATCGGCTTCGGTTTGTTATTCGCTGAAGTTGAAATAGAATGTTATTTTTTAATTATGATATTATATGCATTTTTGTTTCAAATTGAAAACCAAATGGAAAAATGAAAAATATGTTTACAATCAGGTCGTTATTTTATCGATATGGCATATGGCAGACGTGACTATCGAAAATTAAAATCTGAGACGGTATTTTGCTAGGTAAGTTCCACTACTTTTTCGTTCGGATCCGACGTTAAACTGTAGGCGTTATGAGGCGTCTAATGTAAGATTTTTCCACTAGACAAAGAAGCAGAACTGCTTGTAAAAAAGATTCAACAAGCCGCATGGGACAATACACCAATTATCACACAAAGAACAAAGGGAAATAACTACCCAAAAGAAAAAAGGGAGCTTATCACTGAAAAACGAAAACTAAGATAGAAATGGCATCAATCGAGAGCACCAATGGATAAAAGAAATTTAAACAATGCAACTCCGCAATCAAAAAGAGAAATTCAGAAATTAAAAAATGATTAATTTAGCACTTACCTGAGTTAGTTAACAAATGACAGTAATAGTGACTATTCGCTTTGGAAAGCAACTAAACGATTAAGAAGGTCTATACTACACAACCCACCAATTAAAAATATGGATGGAAGTTGTGCAAGAAACAATATACAAAAAGCTAGCAAATTCGCCGAACATCTAGAAAATATAATCATGTCTAACGAAGGAGATGAACTCATAGAAGAGGAAAATCCTATTCTAGAAGAAAGGGACATCATGATTACCTCACCAAAAGAGATAAGTACAGAAATAAAAGAAAACATAAACCTTAAGAAAGCGCCTGGGTTCGATCTTATTACGGGAGAGATACTAAAACAACTTCCAAGAAAAGCTATAGTAAAACTTGCATACCTATTTAATGCATCATTTAGAATGAGATATGTTCCATGGATGTGAAAAGTATCAGAAGTTATCATGATACCAAAACCAGGGAAACCACCACATGAAATTACGTCTTACAGGCCTACATCCCTACTTCCTGTATTCTCGAAACTGTATGAAAAAATATTACTAAGAAGACTAAACCTATTATAGAAGAAAAGAAACTAATTCCATCACACCAGTTTGGATTTAGAGAAAACCATTCAACTATAGACCAAGTCCATAGAATAACTAATATCATCGAAAAAACCTTAGAAGAAAAAAGTTAGCTCTACTGTCTTTCTTGATGTAGCGCAAGCTTTCGATAGGGTTTGGCATGAAGGACTCAAACACTAAATGAATCTGTTATTGCCAAAACAGTATTTAGAACTATTAGCATCATATATATAAGAAAGATACTTTAGGATTAAACAGGAAGAAGCATACTCTAAAACGTGAAGAACTCAACATAAAATTCAGATAAATTTATTGGCTGCTTGGAAGAAATTCTACCATCTCATTATATAACAAAATATTGTTATACAAACAAATTCTGAAACCGGTATGGACATATGGTATCCAGCTTTGGGGCTGTGTCAGTCAGATTAATTTACTCATAATACAGAGATTCCAGAACAACGCATTAAGGAGCATAGTCAACGCTCCCTGGTACTGTACCGCTGTACCGGGACTTGGAGATGGATACAGTTAACTAGACAATTAACAAATTTGCAAGAAGTCACGAACATCGACTCCACCAACACGTGAATGTCGAGGCTATCTAGCTCCTGGACAACATCAGTGATCTAGTAAGAAGACTCAAGAGGAAGAATCCCTTTGAGTTAGTGTAAGTGAAAGTGACAGAAAAAAGCAGAGCATAGTGCGCAGCAGTGAATACCAGATTGTATATTAACCAATGCCCCGTACGGGATAATTTAATATAAAAAAAAGAAGATTCTACATTTTAAGTAGTGACTCGACAAATTTGACCTTAATCGATTTAAAAAGGTTTGCGTCCATTTTTTAGGCTTCTTAATGACATGAAAATAAATAGTAAAGTATATTCACTTCTAAAATGGATTTATTGGATCACTCAGTATAAATACAATATCCAATTTGTATACTGCGTTGCAAATATTTATAATTAGTCGTTCACAATTGTAAATTTATCTGAAATGACTATAAAAATAATGCAACTTTTAAAACACAAGCTTTATTTCTGTAGACGATTTGGCAGATATAACATAACATTGGATAAATTGCCATTAAGGTCATTTCAGAAATAAATTATGACAACAAACGGCGCCTAAATTTAGAACGGAAACAATTCTTGTAAATGCATCCTGTAAATACCAACTTGGGATATTTATAGTTGCGTTGAAGTAATTTTTATTTGCTACAAAAACTAATTTGTCATTTAACATTATTAATTAAATACAATGGCTGCCGTACGTCCCTGAATTATAACGGCTGCGACTGTGGGTATCAAAATAAAAATAGTGGTTCATAACAAAATAACAGATAATAAAAAAGTTTTGCTAATAAAATATTTGAATTAAATAGGATATAAATATATTTCTGACATGGTGCGATCTAGGAAAAAAATTTATTTAAACTGCTAATGTTATTTTGACCCGATCTACCAACTTCTGAAATTGTCGTCTAATTCAGGAACACATAAATTTTGGTGGATTCACCAGTCTCAATAAATTAAAATTTTATCGAAAACGGTGCGAGTTCTCGGAGCAGTCACAGCAGACATAACTAGGCAGATATTACATGACATGAAGATAGCGCAAACGGGTGAAAAGATTTCCAAAAATGGGCTGTATAATTTTTTTTTTCTTTTTTAACTGACGAATTTAAAATTTTAAACTTTAGCTAATATGCCTGTGCCAAAATGTAACCACTAAATTATGAGTTAGAGACACAGATTAAAAATATATTTCATAGTATAAAGAATATAAAATTTCTTTTGCACACCAGACAAAAACTGCGTTTGAAATTTTAACCGTACTTCAAACGAAGATACCGAGGCTTATATCTTTACATCGTTATATGAGGATCGCATGTCTACCTGTATTACAAAGCATTTTCAGCGTGTATCAAAGAAAAATGTAAAAATACTACATAAATAATTTAAAAAGAATTAATTTGAAAGAAAATATATACCTCTAACTACAGTGGCAGAGAAACAGGTATGAAACAAGGAAATTGTACATTTTTACTAGTTTCAAACATTTGCAAAGTTTTTTATTTTCAATTTACCTATCAGTTTCTCTGGGATTTAGAATTTAGAATCACAAACCTATATTGAGACAATGTAATGTTATTTTCGCGATGATCGAGACTAAGTTTTCATTCTTTGAGAATAAGGTGTTACCAAAAACTTTGGACATTCATTAGTTTTTTCTGGTTTGGGTAGCATAATAATTTCAGCGAGTTTCCGTTACATGGAGAGGTACCCAAGTCTTAGAGCTGCAATTATAAATTTATTGTATTGCTTTTTAATATTTCTTGGAGTAGTTTTGCTACAATTGTGTCTTAATCTAGTACTTTCTTTGGTATTTAAGTCGTAAATCGAAAATAAATTATTCTTTTAGTTGCTTTTAATGGCTTGATGTTCTTCTTCAAAATGGAATCAGGATTTCTTTATCAGGAACAATAGACAGGATCAGTAATTATAATTCATCAGTTTTCTTTATTTTAAAAAAACGTCACTTCTTTGACAGGTAATGTTTTAAATCACTTTATCAGTATTGCTTTGACTCGATTTTCATATGTTTTCGTTTTGCAAAGCGATGTGAACACTTCGTGAGATTTTTAGAAAAAGCTCCGCTTGGCCTTAAATCAACGGTTACTAGATTTACTTTTGACAGAATTTAACATAAATTTTTAAAAAATTCGAAAAAATTATATTTTAATACTATCCATTTATATCAGTTTTCGTAGTTTCCTAAAATATTGCAGTACAATGTTGTTATGATTTGAAATAAAGTTACTTTTTATAAATTATCCTGTACTCCAGTCTCTACCAGCTATAATGACTAACCCTAAATCTGCTTGCATATACGTAGTAATATATTTGAGCGTTTGCTTTATTTTATATGCAGCATTTAATAGATTCTTTATTTAAGAGGTAATTCCCCATAATTGACTCACAGTTTACAAAAATTAAACAGTAAATAAAAATATTCAACTTAAAACTCTTTCGTCTTCATCTTGCGTTTCTACAACTCCTAACAAAACACCTTGTTATGTAAATTATTTTACTTTTAGGTAAAAATTTCGTAATCAAACGTTCTGTACTCCACCCTTGTATACCATTCATTAGAATCTACTTGTGAGAGAAATGTAATTAGAAGTTGTTCCGAGACAACATTTTCAAAATATATTTTATTTCCTTTGTATTTGGAATGGAAAAGGTTCGTTCGAAATACTCCAAAACACAATTATCATTTAGTTTTATTGTTTTTTCTTCTCGGGGCTAGACGTAAATATAAGCCTAAAAAGGCGTAAATTCTTTTATTACGTTTTCATTTGTTGAAACAATTAATCTTTATGAGATTTTATAAATGAGTCTGTTTTGTTGTTGATGGGTGGATAAATGCACTATTTCTTATTTGCGAAATTTTTTAATATAATTCAGATAATTAATAAACAAAAGTTATCGCAAACATTTGCAATGTCATCACTGCATGGATTTAGAGAGAATGCTCATAGGTCGGAGCTGTTTTTCGCTTACTATGACCTCTTCAGGTCTAAAAATTAGTGAACGATCTTTCTAAGCAAGAAGTGAATTTCCACTGTTAATTTTGAATATTTTTCAGGATGCCGTAAACACTGTAAACTTCCAAAAAATTGTAATAACATCCAATAAAACCAAATTTTTCATCTGGACCCTTAGAGAGTTTTTCTCGGTTCGGGACCATTCTATCTAATTTTTCTTACTTCTCAGTGTATTCCCATACAGCCAAATCTTCTATTGTGGTCTTTACCTACATTGACATTGCAGTTTCCCATTATTATTGTTCAATTTTCTTCTTTTACCTCGTTACATTTTATTTTTTACTTTTTATTCTACCCTTGCTCCTTGTTTTGCTTAATCCCAATATCTATAAATTATTGCTATCCATTTCTTCCGTTATTTTAATTTCTTTTGTACAGATTTTCCAATTCTTCTTTGGAATTCTATACCACCGCAACCTCAGCCTGATAAAAATATCTCTAGTTCGTTAAAATTATCGTCTCTTCTTTTACATAAAATTATAATAACATAAAAAAATAGCGTCACTAAATTAAATTTTACATTTCGTATTTTCAAGCACTTTATTATCAAAAGTTTTAAGCTATAAGCGCTATAAAAGAGAGAGTAATGACTAGATTACTTTCTATAGTGAATAATTCGTAAAGTAATCCTTTTTAGTTGGCAGAATATGTTATACGTAGACAGTTTTGTGATATCCGTCTTCTATTTAACTCTGGAATTTCACATTCCCTTTTACTGTCAGCACTAACTTTAAAGGAATCATTTACTTGTCTTTTATTCTAAAAGAGCTCCGTATTTTATAGCCCTTAGTGATAAAGACGTGAAAAATGTACGAGTATTTACAAATCTCTTTTAAGGATATTTGAAAATGTATGAAAAATATATACTGTGAAAATATATTCGTTACAAATGTTTATTACCCTTGATAGAAGACACACATAATTATTTATTTTAATACCAAGATGTTTATAGCAACAACAGGCGATATTTTTCATTGCTATAAACTTCCATTGTAAATTTAGACCTATATTCTTAAGTGGAAAGCTACTAGACATATTTACATTTTAAATAGCAATTTTTTATGTTTTTGAGCTAAAGCTGTAATGAATCCTATTCACGAGGTGTATTACTCTTCATATATCAGTGGGTTTATAATCATTTATCTGTCAAGGCCTCTTTTGTTATGGTTTTCCATTTTCTTCTGTATCTGCATTTTGTTTTCCAGTCTCTGATTTTCAATGCTTTTATATCTTCTTCCTCTACTTGATCCCAGCATCTCCTTCGTGGCCTTCTTCTTGCTATCGTCTTTAATGAAACCCATGTTGACATTCTCTTTAACGTTTCTGGTTGTGCTCTTCTAATCAACAATCTTCTTTCTCCGTCTTTTGTTATATTTGATCCAAGCAGATTTAGTGGGAACTAAAAAAAACATTTAAAATCTTACGTACAGATATTTTTCGCATTTTCGCAGTTTTAAACTAGACCTCAGAACAATTAGGAACAAATATTTCTTTTTGAACATTTTTATTTTATTCAGCTATGAAATCTAATGAACGTTAATATATATATATATATATATATATATATTATTTGTGGAATAAGAAATTCTCTAATTTTGCTTCAGTAAATAAATTGTCAGGCATCCAAAACTAGTTTTAAAATTCAGTAATATTAAACGACTAAAATACTAAGAACGTATGTTTTTTAGAAATCTATCCGTTTTGAAAATTCTTAAGCTGTAATGTCTGAACCAAAGTGGTTCCCTGATAAAAGCACTTTCTGCCTTACTTTAACATAACTATATTTTATCTGATAAAAGTAATTACCTACTCCCAGCAGAAAATAATCTATCCATTATTCTTCGTTTTAGAGTAATCAACATTTTAAAAGGTCTGATAATGAAGTGCTCTAAAATATATGGCATTGTGAAAAGCACATGTGCAGCGTGTGGAACGGGAACTAGAACGGGAATTGGAATAGCAAGTGGGAATGTTGCAGAACGAAAAGGGTAATGATAATGCATTCGGAATGAGTTCCTAGATTCAATCACACTGTCGAAACATTCGCCTCTTATATAATGGCGTAGGAATCCTTCTAATGGACTCGGATTTAGTCTTATGCAAGAGTCAGAGGCGCGGTAATATTAAAATTGACTAAATGTCACTATAATTATATGATATAGCCCAGTTAGCAGAGAAGGATATTGACCAAAAGCTCGCACAAAATGTGATATCGATGAAACTTGGCATTTAAGTACTTGAAAGGGTGTAGAAAACAATAAAAAAATCTTTGCTGCTGTAAAGTGTATGCTAACTTCACAATTTCGAAAATAAAATCGAAAACTTGGTTTTTCCATTATATCTCGAAAAAAATATAAAAATTTCGAAAAACTATTAGCAGCACGTGAAACAGTGGAAAATTTTACTAAAAAATAATGTTATAAGTTATTTAAAAAAGAATTTGTATTACTATAAAAAATTATTACAAGAAAGCAAATTCGAAAACTCTAAGCGCGCCGAGCCGTTGAATACAAATATTCAGGCGAGGCGTTCGGAAAAACTAAAGCATCTTTGTACCTATGCAAAGAAAAAAAGAAAGCGTTTTAAAGAGGAGACTCTAAGATTTCTCATGAAGTAATTAGTTTTTAATTTTTTTTTGTTTTCTCATAGAAAATTTGACCGGAAGTTCTAAATTTCTAAAATTCTCACTGATTTTTATAAAACTTTATAAAACTGAAGATATCTATTAATAGAGGCGTAACAAAAAAAGTCCTTGTATATTTATCATAATTATACGTTTACTTTTGATTTAAATATAATTAAAATGATGAACATTATCTCTGTTTATTAAAAATTATGTTTTAAAATGATCATTTATTTTACAACATTCATTCGACGCAATTTTTATTTTCAAAATAGTATTTATATAAATCAGAAATTAATATTTTTTAAATAAAGTTAAAAATAATTTAGAAATTGCCTCGAATGAATGTTGTAAAAAAATGATCACTTTAAAACATAAGTTTTATTAAACAGAGATAATGTTCAACATTTTAATTATATTTAAATCAAAAGTAAAAGTATAATGATAAATGTACAAGGATTTTTTGTTATGCCTCTAGTAATAGATAGAAAACTAATGACTTCTTAAGAAAGCTCAGAGTCTCCTCTTTAAAACGCTTTCCTTTTTTTCTTTGCATACGTTTTAGACAAATATACTTTAGCTTTTTCCCAACGCCTCGCCTGAATATTTGTATTCAACGACTCGGCGCGCGTAGAGTTTTCGAATTTGCTTTATTATTTTTAATAATTTTTTATACTAACACAAATTCTTTTTTAAAATAACTTATAATATTATTTTTTGTAAAATTTTCCGCTCTTTCACGTGGTGCTATTAGTTTTTTGAAATTTTTATTTTTTTTTCGAAATATAATGGAAAAACCAAATTTTCGATTTTATTTTCGAAATTGTGGAGTTAGCATACACTTTAGAGCAGCAAAGATTTTTTTATTGTTTTCTACACCCTTTCAAGTACTTAAGTGCCAAGTTCTATCTAGATCACATTTTGTGCGAAGTCAAACTCTCTGACAACTGGGCTAATAATAAAATGTAATTTTTTAAAAATCATTAACCATTATTATAAAAACAGACCTTAACAAAAAACGTTCAGGCATTTATCAATGACGTAATATATTCAAACAAATTCGCTTGTATTCTATAAATAGAAAAATATCATCATTTCTTTATTACCTTAAATGGCTAATAATTGGAGTCCTGACCAGTAGAAATAAGAACCACTACAAATCAGAGATAGTTTAGTATAAATTTAATATTAACCTATATTTCATAAGGTATACGCTCGCTCCGTTGGTCCGGTTACGTAATAGTAGGGGAGGCCGAGATGCTAAATTTGCAGTTACTAAAGCGTCATGGCGACCTATTGGATTGTGAAGATTAGGTTCTAAAACGAAAAAAATGTATGTTAAGTTTTCCATTTTAGTGGGGCGAAGATAGTGTAAAAATTTTCAAAAATGTAAAAAAAAAACAGTAATATGATAGACGCGACGGTCCATTGTGGCTAAACGGTTAATATTTTGAAAATTTTATTTTTTCATGGATATGTGGGTTGATAAAGGCTACATTTTAAAATTATTTTGAAATATACAGGTTGTCCCAAATCTATTAATTTTGGAGTTATTTTTATTTTTTGAGGTATTTTTATTTTTGTTATATTTTACATTATTTTTCTATCGTAACGCCTAAATATAACACACTGTATTTGATCAGCTTGGACTATGATCCGAAAAAATGATCTTTGAAACTATGCGTTTAGTTTTAACACTATTAAAATATCTAAACTAAAATCCTGTGTCTAAATTTTTTTTTTTAATAATAATATGTTTATTCAGAAAAAAGATATAAAAATATAATATTATAAAGTAAACAATTGAAAAATACATTTACATAGACAAATTAAAAATTAAAAGGTGAATAAACAAATTTCCACAGAAGTAGTTTAACTACTTGTATTTGTGAATGAAAAAGCTTAACAGCATAATCAGGTAATTAAGGGTACACATAATATATATTGACATAATCAGAAAATTGACATAAACAGGAATTTGACATTATCAGGAAAATTGACATAATCAGAAATTCCATGAATAATATCACGAAATTCAACAATTTTCATAGACATGGAGGTTGTGAAAAAAGTTAAAAGAAAAGAAAGGATTTTGCACTTGGTGTTTGTTGATGTAGGGAAGGTATAATATGGACCAAATTACGAAAAGTGGAAAAATGAGTATTTACTATAAACATTTTGAAAATTAACTTGCTGTATAACGTATAACAATATTGTTATTCTAATGACGATTGGTGGAGCAACAGTCAATTTTAGACTTGGGTTCTAAAAAAATGCGGAAAAAACTGAAAGTTTCTATGAAAAATTTGTAAAACAGCCAGCCAGGAATATTCCTAAAATGATGGATAGGGAAACACTAAGAAGAAAATTACGAAAAAATTTTAAAAAAACTTGGATATCAATGGTAATTGAGGGGCAATAACCGGATTTGTGAATACAAAAAAAATTGAGTCTGGAGGGAACAACATAAAGAAAATATGGAATTTTTTAACATAATAATTTTCGAGATCAGATTCGTTTTGTTTGTACTAAAATTTATTTTGGAAGCTAGAGGTGTTTCCAAAAATTAGAATTTTGCAGTAGAAGTATACAAATTAGTTTGTTATACATTATATTAATCATTTGTTCAATTTCTCTTCTCAACCACTTATTTTGTTAAAAAAGTTCATTTAACAAATTAAGTGGTTTTATTCCATGAGAAGAGAAATTGAACAAACAAGGAAACCACTATGAGCTTCAGAAATGAATTATATTAATCATACAATACCCAAAAATTTGACTTGGATTAAAAAAAATGCAGGTTTTTTATTTAAAAGTTGTAAAAATACGTTGGAAAAATCCCAAAATAGTGGATATCGAAATGACATGAAAATTTGTATTTTCTCCGTAGTTCTGGTAACTTCTGCATTGAATTCCGTATGCCTTTGCGCAATATCCTTTTCCTAGCAACAAAAATTTTATTTATATCATTGTTAAGGTACATTTAATAAAAATAAACCTTAAGTTACTTTAAAAAGCATACATTTATTTATTGAGGTATAAAAGAAAAAGTAGCAAATTTAAATGGCTCTAAGAGAAAACATAAAGTGTAGCACGTTGTTGGCAGAGTTAATCTAGTAAAAGAGTTTTTGAATTGTAAATTGTAGGAGGAATATTTCGTTATGTTTAGCCATTCGGAAGACACGATTCACAAATTGTAGTTATGTAAAGTAGAAACACTAATAATATATTCCTTTGGTGTTAACAATTTCATCGTAAAACTTGCTGTGAATAGAGATAAACGAGCCATAATGCATTATAAGCGAATTATTCGAAACTTCTCTACTGCAGGTACATTTTATGTATAAATTTATAATCAATCGCCTCTCTTATGTCTAACATTTATCTTCTATCAGTTATTCTTATACTTACTGATAAATAAAAGTGTTTTTTACAGCAAGAGTTAATAAAGTTTTCCGCTTCAATCAAAAAGTATTAGCATCTAAACATTCTTTAGTAAGCAATCCTCCTAAATCTGATATAATAACTTTTGTTCTATATAGTGAAGCAGGAGCACATAGCCGATAAAATCATAAATTTGACGCGCTCTATTTCCTACCTTAGTACCTTTTTATTACAGGATATTTAGTCTTATCCTAATTTTCTGATTCAAACAATCTTATGCTCTATGACCTATTATTATTGCTCCACCATGTATATTGTGTAAACATAAAAGTGCCTTGGTTAAATATTCAATTTTATTTCACAAAAAAGTTTCGTTTAATTATTAACAAAATTTAAAAGCTTGGAGAATACACATACCTACATACATTTTTTTTTAGTTCAAAAAGTTTACTCGAATTTTTGCTGAAGGAAAAGGTATGAAAAAGTGAGAAAGATTTATGATGGCAGCGACTTACGTAGTCTGGAAACTTGAGATAAAAAAAAGATGGAAAAGATAAATAATCGATAATGATAAGCGTAGTGGTTGTCAAAAAACTGTTGAACCTTGATAAATCATTACTAAATAAAAGAAACCTTTGAAATACTAAAATACTAATAATCTTAGTAAGTACTAAGCTCAAGTTTATTTTTCTATTAAACAAAGAAAATTACAAGCAACACTTGGTTGTGCCCTCATCCACTATTAATTCATCCTTATTAGGATGAACTGGAGTTGAATAAATAAATTTTAGGTATAAAAGTCTACTAGATTAATATCCGGATAACGCACTGGCCATGAAAATGACCTTGCATCTTCTCAACAAAACTATTGCCATCTCGTGTTCTCTATAAAAGCTCTATTAGGAAACAGTTCAGAATATAAGCGGGTACTGTTATTATAAGCCAACTTAAAGCACAAAAAAGGTCTAGATGTCCTTTATAGGCTTCTACAATTTTATTAGAGAGAGAGAATATGCTTTATTGTCGAAGAAAAATTACAAAAATTTTATAGACAAAGCGAATTTAAAACTAATCATAATAAAAATAAATTACTAGACAAAACAAAACACAAACAAAATATTAATAACAATTGCATTGGATATGCAATATCATTATAAATCACTAAAAATTAAAGATCAAATTAACTTAATTTAATTATTGCTCCTATATGCTGCAACCCAAAATTCTAAGGCACGTTATAGAATTCTGCCACTATGTAAAATGGTCTTTCTTGAAGAAAAGCCCTTGTAGTAAAAGAATTTTCCAGGTTTTCCAGGTTACACTCGTGTCATCGGCAAATAAAGTAATTCTACCACTTTTTTTTAAGTCCGTGATATCGTTGATGAATAATAAAAATAAAATTGGACCTAACACTGAACCTTGAGGTACTCCACTGCTAATTGGCAGATTTGAAGAATACTCACCATTACCATGCACCTGCTGATTTTTATTTTCTAAGTAAATATTAAACGATCGCAAAGGAGAACCCCGAACGACATAAATTTGTAGTTTCTTAATTAAGATTTCATGATTAACATTAAGTGATGTATACATTTCATTAAGAACGGAAAACATTGCGTCACTAGTGCATTTTTTAGGAAGGAAACCATACTGATGAGGTGTTAGGATGTTTTGTTTGGAAAGAAAGGGCAGTAGGCGATTTTTCATTACCCTTTCTATTGTCTTCGATAAGGTAGATAATAAAGCAATATGTCTATAGTTACAGGTTTTGGTTTTGTCACCATCAATGTGAAGCGGGATTGTTATAGCTGTTTTTAGACAGCTCGGAAAGGTACCAGATTCGAAGGATTCATTAATCAGCGAAGTTAACATGTTAATTACTACATCAGGTATATTTGAAAATATTTTAGAGGACAAGCCATCATTTCCACAGAAAGATTTATTTATTAATTTATTTACTGGTCCTAGTAAGAAACTATTACTGATCCTTTTAGTAGGTAGGAGGAAGAAGAGAGCATCCTGACGCGGAGCAATATTAGAGCTGATATTCTTACTTACATTAACAAAATAATTGTTTAGTTGATCAGGACTAGGATTAACAGTGTTTGAAGAACGGGTTTTATTTCTTAAGTCATTTATAATAGATCAGGTTTCTTTGGAAGAGTTTTTAGCTCTTGAGATGCGATTTTTATAATAGTTTTTCTTAGTAGATTTGATAATTTTCCGATACATTATTCTATAGTTGTTGATATAATTTAATATTAGGGGGTTATCTGAGAATTTTTTAATATACATAAGTGACCTCATATAGTTGTCCAAGGTATATGACGTTTAGTTTTAATGGGGCTAAGGGGAAATGCTGTGTTAAAACACTTAATTATTTTATTTAGGAAGTCCAAGAATTTAGAGTCAATAACCTCAGAAAGACCATCCCAAATTTTTTAAAATTACGCTGACAGAAAAATTCTACCCAACTGACTGACTTTTTTTTGAGCTGCGCTGCTTCATGGTCCGAAAGACCTGAGCTAATTACTTGGTGTTCAACATCAGCGGGTTTAAAATAGGAGACTACGTAATCTATAATTGTATATGATGTTTTGGTGATTATTCAGATGTATAGTTTAGATTTAATAAATAATAAAAAAATAAAAAAAAATTATATAAAGTAGTGACGTTATTTTGATCCCAAATAGAAAATATCTCCAAACCAGATTTAATTTTTCGTTTTAAAAGAACGGAAATTTTTCAGAAACAAATTTTTGTACGATGTTTCCATTTGCAACAGAATTTATGGTAACAAAACAAACCAAAACGATATGAAATTACACCGACATCGAAGACATTTCAGTGGATGCTATAACTATGCATGCCAACATTTATGCAACTCTGTAGTAGGTACTTCAGCTATTTTATTTAAATGTATAGCGTATTCTGAAAATATCATGCAGGATGCGGAAATTTTTACAGTAGGATCCAGATATGAAAATCGTTTTTTTTACAACTTTTCATTTACAATCCTTTAAAAAGGCAAAATAATTATTTCCTCTGGCAGCCAATGTTATACGGTTCTAGGAGCTAAAGTCCGATTTTCATTACTTTACTAAAGATAATAAAATATATATTGTAGTGTGTAAGTTAGGTTATAGTTTGTTATAGTGTAATAGGGAGTTTTTTGACGGTAGTTAGTTAGAGAGAGTTGTCAATGAATTTAAAAATGTCAGATTAGGAATTCACAAAAACCCTGAGATTTATTAATTTAATAAAAAAATTTAAAAATAAAAAGGCCTTTTAAAATATATGTCGCCAACCAACGTGGGGCACGAAAACTAAAAATGTACTTAAGAAGTGGAAACAAAAAGATGGATACCGCAAGAGAAGAAGGTCAGATGATCGAATTATGCAAATGTTAATTGCTATGAATGAAAATCTACAAGTTATAAACAGAAATCAAGAAAAAATGGAAAAGAACATGGAAAGAAATAAGGAAGAGATAAAGACAGATATGATAGAATTGAAGAAAGATATAATGTATTTGGAAGAAACTATGAAGAAAGAAATAGAAGTTATAAAAGTAAACATGAGAAATCAGTGTGACAGCAACAAAAATGAAGTTAAAGTTCTACTTAAGAAAGAAATAGAAAAGGTTGAATCAGTAATAGAAAAACAAAGAAAGGATACCCAGAAAATGATTGATGAGACAAGCGATGAAGTTGAATTTTCTATTAAAAATGTAGATAACACACAGCAATCTTTAAAAAAGGACATACAAGAAAACAAAGAAGAGTGTAAAGAAGCATATAGGAAGTTAGAAGAAAATTTAAAGAAAAAGCAAGAATCAAATAAACAAAAAGTTATTATTATGGGAAGTGAACAGGAAAATGAAGTATAATTTTATGGTGATAATAAAATTCATCCCATGAAATTAGAAGAAAATTTAAAAGAAATAGGTGTTGAATTTTGGAAGAAATGGGTAGATAAAACTAAAATAAACTACCATAGATGGAAGATAAAAAAAATAACTAAGGCTAATTTGATTGAATAGTAAACGACAATCACGGAAATATCAACAGAAATTTTAATGACACAAGAGTATCCAGATAGGCCCTGGATAATAGAAAGTCAAAATTTTAAAAAAACACGAGAAGATGTTAAAATAAAATTGTTAAAACGAGCCACAAGATACAAAGAAACAGAAAACAAAAAGATAAAGAGAAAAACAAAATACAATATTGGAGATTTAGTAATATTAGAAGTAAACAGAATTACAAATTTAAGAAAAAGAGTATGTGGAAAATTTCTACTTTCATTTGATGGACCGTTCAAAATAAAGAAAATTATTGGAAATAATGTATATGAAATTGAAGAAACAGAAACAGGAAAATGTAGAATTGTTATTCCCATATTTTGGAAAATAATGTTTTATAACATTTAAAAATATTTTACTCTATTTAAAAATTTTTGGAAATGTTGGGGGGTTATGTAATGTGTAAGTTAGGTTATAGTTTGTTATAGTGTAATAGGGAGATTTTTGACGGTAGTTAGTTGAGTTGTCAATGAATTAAAAATGTCAGATTAGAAATTCACAAAAACCCTGAGATTTATTAATTTAATAAAAAAAAATTATAATAAAAAGGCCTTAATATTAAAATAATATATATGAAACTTACTGCATTTTTCTGCCTTCTCAAAGTAATTATTAATGTGCCGCTTACCTAAAACAAAAAAAAATAAAATTTAACACAAAGAATTGATTACATTTTTAAATAAGTTTATTAAATATATCCTCCAAAGTCAAATCGGAAGTCAGCTGAGTGGACAGCAAAAAAACGCAAATGTCAGCTGGTAATATCCTTGAAAAAGGAAGAACCAATATTATATGGCGTTATTGGTGCATTTGAAGAAATAAATTGCGAAAAAATTACCCCAAATTAAGAATAAAATAGTACTCTTTCACCAAGACAAAGCAGCGAGTCACAAGTCGTTCGCAACAATGTCAATACTGCACGAATTGCACTTTTAGTTCCTTCTCCATCCACTGTAAGGCTTTTTCTTGCCACAAAGAAAATTATGCCTTACAAGTGACGCCTTGTAACGGAGAATGCTCGGGCGCCAGATTATTTAATGTGGTTTACTCCTCAACCCTTAGAAACGGCGTCTTAGGGACACAGGTAGCTTCAGATGGAGAAAGCTCTGAAAAGAGGTAAGTTCTGTGATTATAAACCAGAAAATAACATTGACACATATATTGGATTCTGATATTTACAAAAATAAAAGTATGTATCAAAGCCCACCCTTTTAACCCTATACAAAAAAGCAAATAAAATAAATATTCGATTCAGCAAAAATTAAAGACTAAAGATTATCGGCCGGATAAAAAAAACTAAAGTGACATTTAAAGTCTTAAAACAACTACGGATTATACATGAAAAATTAAATTCAAAATATTGAAAGACGACGCCTTAATAGTATATTCTGTAACAAGGTTGGAATGAGAATTCGACACCAGTGGAGGATTTTCATTCCAACAGAGTAACAGACTGTACTTTCTCCACGGCTACAGAAAGTAGGAATTCAATATATCAAAATGAAACCTCAATCTCTCAAGATTGTGTAGTATTTTTTAATTCAAGCTTGGATTTTTGCGGTATCAAATTCTGAGTTATGTTATCGGCATATTTTTTTATTTCTGGAGGAATATTTTCAAATTCTACATCTGAATCGTTTGATTTTCTACTCCTACCACGTCAACTAATACTGACAGTTAATTTGACGTTCATGGCAAACCTTATTTTTTTAAACAATTACGGAACGAATATTCTGTCACTAGAGATAGAATGAAATACGTATAAAATACATAAGAGACAAGTGTTTCAGAATTTTCTTTCAATCTCAAAAGCGAGAATGTTTGTTTTCTGTTATTATAAGTGGTTTCAGAATAACTACATTCAGTAGTGGCCGTGGAGAATAGTATATTGTGCAACAAGTGGGGAAAGTTCAACTTTTCTCACGTGTGTGAAAGTTTGTGGCACGAGCCTGAAGGACGAGTGCCGCAAACACACGAATGAGAAAAGTACTTTCCCCACGTGTTGCACACTATACTTTTTCTACAACTGCACAAATTTAAAGAATACAAGTAATGTAACTTGTAACTTAATATTTAGATTTTTTCTACAACTGCTATGAAAAGTAGCGAATTTCTCATAGCTTACTTAATTTCAAAACCATGTATTGCCCACACCGTGAGGGAATACTTTTCCTCACGGCACTTTGCCTCACACCACATACATTTATATGGAGAATCAACAAAAATCGACAAAAACTTAGTAGGCTGCTGTTCAGCTTTAAATAGTTGTCACAACTGTCAGATTGTAGAAGTTTTTTAAATTCTTAAGGTAGTTTTCATTCGTGCTTTGATAAAAATCGCAATTTCCATTAAATATTATTTAATAAGACATACCTATTTATAATAAATAATATGGGTAATGACGATTTTGATAATACTAGGTCAAAGATATTAGAAAGAGCCGCAAAAATAACGTTAGATTTGTTGCCGATAATTTCAAGAAAAAAGTTGAATTGGCATACGAAAAATTTATGAAATGGAGAAGAAATACAAAAATAAAATTAAAAAAATTATTCAACTGTTAAGAGGTAGGTTACTTTCATGTTATTTTAGTTTTGCTAACCATAAAAATAAATATTAAGTTACAAGTTACATTACTTGTATTCTTTAAATTTGTGCAGTTGTAGAAAAAGTATAGTGTGCAACACGTGGGGAAAGTACTTTTCTCAAACGTGTGTTTGCGGCACTCACCCTTCAGGCTCGTGCCACAAACTTTCACACTCGCGAGAAAACCTGAACTTTTCCCACTTGTTGCACAATATACTATTACCAGACTAGATTCTTTCGATCAAAAAACTAGAGTGAATTCTTTTCCAAAATTTTTAAAACATCTAATTGTCCTTTCCACCGAATTTTTCCCCCAGATTTAAGTATGCGCGAGCACCGTCTCATCAAGGTCCGGCTTGGAATCTAATTAACCATTTAAAATACAGGGTGATGTAGCTATGAAATCGAATATTTACACCACCGTATTCTCCGGATCTGGCTCTCAGCGAGTGCTACTTATTAGCGAACTTAAAAAGAATTTTGCAGGGAAACAGATTGAGAGTACTACGACTTCAATACAGCTTTAGTGACCTTATCGGAGAATATATGAAAATTAAGGAAAAAAAATGGGGTTTATGAATTTTTTTCATATTTATTGTACGAAGTGGTCCTTAATGTTTTGGAACATATTTAGAAAGCTCTAGTAGTCAATATGAAAAAGTGTAACCTGTTAGCGTTTAATATTAGAAATAAACCAAAATATATTTCCCAGATATAAGAGGGCATATCATTAATGTCCCCCAAGAGATTTATTTATGATGAAAATATTCCTCGATCGATGCGAAACATGGTAGCCAACTCGATTGGCAAAGTTCCCTAGAAATGTATTAATAGTATGCAAATTTGAGTAATACATACAGAGTGTTTTTAATGACTTACATTTATTCAGTAGTTTTTTATTCTCAAGAAATTTTATATAATTACACTGACGCATATTGTGTAGTTTATAGATGTTGAATATTTTAATTTAATTAATATTTTGAATTGAAAAACGTGAGACCGGGGATATAATTTTATATTGTAAGCTGTAAAAGTTTTAATAAATTATATAATTGCGTCTGCCGGTATCAAAATAAACAAAGACGTACTTAAAATAAATGATGTCAGCAAAAAAATTAATAATATTGTGCAGAGAGATAATAATTAATTAATATTTTCAGAGCCGTTTTTATGCGTGTTTTAAGCAAATATGAAATGAAATAATATCATATGAGTATATCATAGGTTAATGAAAGCACTTATATGTGATGATTATATGAAATTACAAGATTATACTTTTTTTAATATTTCTTAATTCCAATTTTCACATCTGACGTCTTTACCATCTCAAAACGCCGTCACCATTTTCTTTTTTTCTTTTTCATAATTTTTATTAAATAACTAAATTCCTACTCTATTTAAAATTACAATTTTTATATCATAACAACATTCCCTAAAATTTCGTTGAACTTTTCTTGTAATGTGTATGAATAAGAAAAGTTCAACGAATTTTACTAATCTCATTACTTTTGTCTGCGTCATTTTCCCCCAAAAACTAATATAAGAATGCCCCTTTAAAATTTATAAATTCCATATAATTTTCTTCAACCACATTCCACCATACAGCTGCTCTTCCTTTGAATGTTTTACGTCCTAATTTCTTCCAATTTCTCTCTCTACTTTCATTTAATCTTTCTTCTATGTATTTGATGAATCTTACTTGGTGTATTTTTAAATCTCCATAATATGTTAATTCTACCTCAGTTCCTTCTCTACCATATCCGGTTATCCTTTCTCCACTTGTATTTTCTTTTACATTCTGTTTGTTTCTTTCTTCATCCTGTTCTTGTCTTAGTTGTTTCATTTGCTCTTCCAATTTCTTAATCATTTCTGCTGATTTCTTATATTCTCCTTCTTTGAATTCATCACTTACTTTGAATCCTTGTTCCATTCCTTCTTCTATTTTCTTGATTGTTTCACTGTTTCTTTCTATGTAACTCTGATTCTCTAATTTTTCATTTATTCTCATTACTTCCGGTATTACTTCTTTTCTATCTTCCTTGATCTCATTTGTTATATCATACATTCTTGTTTGTATTTGTTCTGTCTTCTTTGTTACTATTTCTATTTTCTGATAATGTCTATTTTAATTTCTAATTGTTCAATACATTGTTTGATTTCGGCACTGTTCTTCTCCATTTCGATCATTATAATCTGTAAAATGTCATTCATTCCCGTTTCCTGTTTTTGTGTCTCTTTATTTTTTCCTCTTCTTTATCATGTTCATCCTCTGATTCTTTTTCTGCACTAACTGTGGCTTCATCTTTTTCTTCCATGATTATTTCTTGTACGTTTTGTCGATCTGTTCTTTGTATATCTCCTTGCCATTGTTCTTCATCTTCTTCGTGTCGTTCCACTTCCCTTTGATTGACCTATTTACCTCCTCTTAGCTTCATTGTGTCTATTGTTTTATTTTATAACCCTATTTTCGTTATTGCCCAACTTTATTTAAATTCGCCCCACGTTGGGCGCAAATTGTGATGATTAAGTAATTATCCAATTTTACTTTTTAAGTATTATGTCATAATTTTTTTAAGTCCCCTTTTCATAATTTTTATTAAATAACTAAATTCCTACTCCATTTAAAATTACAATTTTTATATCATAACAACATATTAAAAATTAAAATTAAAATTATAAATTGGGATAAAATGGTTAGTTTTGATGTTTATATTATTTTCAAATGTTCCTATTGACAAAACTCTTTATCTCATAAAGGTATTTTGGGCCTAAATTGACTTTAGTTATAGAGAATGTTTAATAAAATTAAAAGTATGCTAAAGGTACTTTCTCAGTGATAAAATACAGGGAAATCCATTTGAACAAACTTAGACACAAGTGGTAAAAGTGAGCTAAATTCAAATTTAAAATCAACTACAGTATGTCTTATTAGCCAAAACTTTTTGCTACCACCACGTAATGGGACACCCTTTATTTTTAACAATAACTTTAGATTTCTTGTAAATTATTATAGTAAATTTTTCTCGTAACTCTTAATTTTACGGAGATATCGAACGTTGTCAAGGGTTTGGGACACTCGGTATATTGTTAACTCTAAAATATTAATTTTAATATCAAATTTTAAACGCTGCAAACTAATTAAAAAATGTGTTTATTCTAGTGAAAACAGGAAAAATATCCGAAATATATGTTGTAACTACGCACAGTTAGTCAGATTTGATCGTAATATTTTATTGACGATAAAAACGAAAACAACGGCTATTGTAAATTATTTTTCTCACGGTTACATAATGTCATATTACCATTTCATAGCCCAGATATTCTGAATGCACGTATACACTACCACTTGTATGCATTTCTAGAAATATGAATTATTACTCATTATTGTTCATTCCACAGTGATGTCATATTTTCATGGCATTTAGGTTGATATAGTTTGTCCATTTTCAATTGCAGGAATATAAAAACAAAATTCACAGATGTGTCAGCAAGTTGCTTTGATTGGCTTTGGCGGCTTGTTGATGTGCCGACAAGCCACCAATGCCGACAAAGGAACTTGTTTTTATATTTCTGCAATTGAAAATGGAAAAACTATATATGTTTATCTCGCTCTTCTTTTGCATGAGTTTATATGATAATGTTATTTGATTAAGTCAACTTTATCATATCTTTGCTTTTTGGCAATGCTTTAGAAGTTTTCAGAAAATTTTTACTTTCCACAGACACCATAGTCTGGATCCTCTTGAACGTGCAATATACTAAATATACTAAAAGTCACCGAGCGCAGGAGGTGCGCGGGCTGCAGGGGGGCACGGAGAAGATCACTTTTTTCAGCTTTTCGCTTATATCTCGAAAAATATGCATCGTAGCAAAAAAGTTGTCCAATACAATATATTAAAGATCATAAAATTTACTACAAGATTGTTTTATATTCATTTTTCCTAACTCTTATGGTTCTAGAGATCTTTGCTACCAAAAAATACAAATTTTTGAAAAAAGTTTTTTTAACTTATGTTTTTTTAATTATTTAGCCTACCAGCGGCTAAACCTTTACTTTTACAGCAAAGATTTTCTAAAAGAAGTTGTAGACGATTTAACGGCCTTTTAATTGATATATTTATTTATTATTTTAACCTAAACTAATCAAAAGTTACAGCAAATTTCTACATTCGCAAAGAAAACTGAACATTCTAATTTTTGTTATTTATTTAAGAGCTATAACCTTCTATACCTAAAAAAATATTACTTAAGAAATTAATGTTGAGTTGTCTTGAGTCTCTTGTGGCCATAGGTAAAAAAACTTTTTTCAAAACTTTGCATTTTTTGATAGCAAATATCTTTAGAACCAAAAGAGATAGAACAAATGAATTTAAAAAATCTTGTAGTAAATTTTATGATATTTAATTTTGCATTGGATAACTTTTTTGCTAAGGTGCATATTTTTCGAGATATAAAGCAAAAGCCGAAAAAAGTAACCATCTCCGTGCCCCCTGCAGCCCTCGCACCTCCTACGCTCCGAGAACTTTAGTATATTTATTTCTCTCCAAATACATCCCTGAAGTCCGTTTTTGTACATTCGCTCACGTACTCTAAACCCCTCTTTTAATCGTTCATTGACTGGACTATTATAACAACGACTAATATTTTGAGAGAGATTTGAAACTTGTCTTTTTTCAACGGAACATTTTTTTATTCAATTGTTTTGTTTTTTGTTCGCAATATGACCATAAATTGGAAACTATTTGCAAATAGTTTTAAGACTACTCATTGATTTGGGAATATAGCTGAATAAATTAGTGCAACAGAAGAAAGGGCGACAGCGGTCCAGTTAAATACTTGATTATCCATTGAGTACATTTCTTATACGCTGTACTGGTTGATTGCATTTTCACACACGTCTGCCTTACTTTTGGAATTTTCTTCGAAAAATTGGGATGAACAACCATTTGATTTCGATAAAACAAATCTTTCCATATTGTTTGAATGTTTGCAAATTTATCAGAGGATGTAAAATGCTATTTTTCAAAACTTCGAAAGTTTGCAGAACTTTTGAAATTTTTTCGTGCTATTAATGCGAAAATTCATTAAATCCTGATTTTCAAGATCTTGCGTTCAGAAGAAAAGGTTGCAAAATCAGACTTAATATCATTTGAACTTACTCTTCATTCAACTGAAATTTTAAAATTACTGGCCTATATTAAGATAAGAACTCCGAACCTAAACAAGCACGCTCGCATCCATTTTTTAAGTGACAGGAATAATTTTACGTAGGCCCATAAAAAACTGTAATAATGCCATCGAGTGCTTCCAAAAATTACGGCAAAAATGCAGTAGAATTCGTAGGGGGAAAAATGATTCGAAGGTAATTCCTGCGTTTCTAAAAGGTTGTCTCCGCAATTCAAAACCTCGCTATAATCTGACTGCGACCTACCAACTCTAAGAAATGTTACCTTATAGATTGTGGGGCTGTGCTGAGGTAATCTTCTATCTTCAATTTTTATTTTATTGCAGAAAGCTTGAAGTGTATTGTAAGTTGTGAAGCGGGAGTTCGGGAAATCAAACTGAATTCAGCTTTTTCCTATGTAAATCCAGAGCTAACTAGTTTTATGTCAAATTATGTGTCATAGTTTTTTATATTGATATTATCAATTTATAAATTGGTGCAGTAAGAGAAACATTAATTGTTAAAACTATTTAAAACAAATTAATAAGCTTAGGCTGATTAAAAGTCAAGTCGGAAATCTCCTTGGTATTCTTCTAGTTCATATTTTTTGTTGTTCACTTTATCGTACCTACTTCTTTTATTTTTCATCCCTTACGTATAACATCTCCTTTCAATTATAAACATTTTGATATTTCTTGGTCAATTTGTCCTCAAAATCTATTAGTAATCCTTATATTTTGTTTTAATATCCCATGTAGTTACAAAACAAGACAAATTTCAGAAATTTGACACAAAAATTAGCATATTTACGAACCCTAACCACCGTCAACTCCCTAGATGACATCTGTTTAGATGTCTATTAACCTTCTTTAAAATTCATTCTATTACTGTCAGATCTCTTTACTCCTATAAATATTTAAAGCCTATTTCCGCATTCATATAATATTTATATTCATTTTCAAGCAATTATCTTGTTCCTACCCTGGGCGTTACATTTAAAATGCAAAATGAGGGATGGAAAAATACGGAAATGATGGACTTCTGTGGAGTTTAGAAGGAGAAATAATTTATTGAAACTAAGAATTTTGGTTTTAAATATATAAAAAAACAGTGTCTGGCCATTTTATTTTATTTATTTATTCATAGGCATTTAAACCTCGCAATTGTGCCACCATATAGCAGCAAAACTGATATATAAATCGAGGAGAAAGTTTTGAAAAAAGTAAATTTCAATTTGTTTATTTATAAAACAAATAAACACAGCGCCACATCAGGAGTTCCACAAAGACCAAACTGGACCTATTGTTAAATTAAAATTAAATTAAATTAAATTAAAATTTACGCTATTATATTATTAAAACAAAATTCATTCTAAAACAGTTTAGGTAAGCCTTGAACTCGAATGAAGTCGAAACTATTTTTGCATACAAAACAATAACAAAAATATGAGTATAATCACAGTCAAGATTCAAATATCTATTGATGCTTCACAAACAAACTGATTATTTTGTTTCAATAAAAAGATACGAGTGCGGATTAATAAATTCTTAGCGTAATACTAAAAACCTTCATACTCTTAACATAAAATATAAGTTAAATTGAGGGGTTAGCATCCCATTTATTCCTTTTGTTTTATTTTTTATGCTCTAAATGTTTGTTAAAAGTAATTTGCCTATTTAGAAAGGTTTCTAGATATTTAAAATTTTCCATATATACATACAGTGTTCAGATAAAAACGATTTATCCTCAAAATTTTAGATGTACGTCGTGTTACAGAAACCTCTAGACACCTTTAGATTTTATAAAATTACAATTAAAAGGGCTTTATTTATCCACACATTTTTTCTCAAATGCTTATTTGTTAGTTAATAAGTATTTTAAATATAATTTTTTCATCGTTTTAGATCAGATTAGTCTATTTTCAGATTCCTATCGCACCCTTTGAATTGTTTCGAGTTCTATATCTCTATAGAGAATAATGCGCCTTCTTAAATTATCTAGAGATGTTGGTTGTCTGGTTTAAACCACATATTTTAAAGAAATCCATCGGTGTTAACGCGGGAGATCCAGATGGCCACTCTCCTCGACTTGCCTAGATGTACAAAAACATGTGTGGTCAAATAGAGATTGACCAGACCTTTAAAGGACAAAGGATATATGAAATATTGAAAGCAGAACATTTGTATATGTATATTAAGTTAGTAAGGGTGGGGAACACACTGTATTAAGCATCACAGTGTTTGGGTTTGTTCAAGTAAAAGTTCCAATTTTAACTAGATTAAATATCGTAGTTTTCCTAAATATATTTAGATCTTAATTATTTTTACTATTATTTCAAACAATTTACGATCCACAAAATATGTCTTGCTTAATTTTCCGCAGCTTACTTGATAACTCAATTGGCACGTATATTTGGCTCCAAAATCAATGTAGGTAGAAATGATAAATGTGTCTCTACACTGATACAAGCATGGCATACAGGAACCGAGTATGACTTATTATTATAATCGTAAACTATTTTTAAATTTTACATACCTTTTTAAATATTGTATTATTGGTTGTATAGGCTATTTTAAATAGCATGGCACTTTTCATTCTTAAATTACTATTCACTTCAACGTATATTATTATTGATAAATGTACTATTTTGGGTATAAGGTGAGTCAAAATTCAGATCATTTACTCTAGGAAATAAGACCCAACTATGGTCGATTTTCACAAACACTCTTGGGTCTTAATTCCTAAAATAATTATGGATTTTCATCAAGTAAAGACCGAAACAATCAAGAAGAGCATTTACGTATTGTTTTTCAAAGTGAAGCTATTCCCATCAGGAGGCAAGAAGCGAGGATGTAACACCTATGGGAATGAATAGAACCTCATTTCACCAAACTGAGTAGCAGAAAATAAGACTTCTTCAAGTCAACCAGCATGTTAAGGCAATCATCGCTAAAGCATGCAAAAGGTAAAAATTGAAGGCCTAGATCTGGTCCTCTTCCAAGAATTATGGAAGGACAAAGAAGGTAAGATATACAATAAACTGTCAAAAAGACCTCGTGCATCTAACGCCAATAGTTGATTGAGTAGTTTGTTGAGTCTACAATACCCTGTCAGGAGCCCAACCATGATCCTAGTTGGTCGCCTATTCTAGCTTCTATCTATATATCTATCTGTGATGGGGGTGTCGATACACAGCGACTTATAAGATCTATTGTGCCCCCTACTGCTGCCCAATCGTTAAGGATGCCTCAACGATTAGAGCAGTTCCTCCAGTCCTATTGCTTTCAAAAAGTTCAGGATGTCGGTAGGCTTCAGGTTAGGTAGATCTTCCTCTTCTATTTGATATTCTCCAAGGTATCGAACCTTGGATTTTGCAGGGTAATGCATTCTGAGAGCTTAGTAGATACTTTGTGAGTTTTGGAGATGGTTCATTTCCGGCGCCTTGTTCCACCTTCTCGAGCTTGATCTTTCATTCAAGTATGTTTTTTGCAAACGCTTTCGCTACACCACAGAAAGGTTATTATTATGCCACTCGATCATTTACTTTTGGGTTCTAATTAACAGTGATGTTTCTAAAGTGGCACTGAGAAACAGTAACGAAGTCTGAACAGAACACGGGGCTAAGCGATGCCGTTGACAAAAAACACAAAATTGCATTTAAAGAATGCATTTGCGAAAAAATACTTCTCTTATAATTCTAATTCGAACAATAAATAAATTGTAATATTTCATTTAAAGGTTAATAAACACTTTACCTTTTTTATTGTACGATATTATATTTATGTATGTTGATGCATTAGACGAGGTGTTTCCGTAAACACAAACTTGATCAAGATTGACGTTATCAATTTATTTCCATATATCCATTGAATTGTTGACTAGTAAAGTAGAAAAGTGTTTATTTATATAAATTTGTTTTGGTAAATCGTTTTATTGTTTGAAACGATGTTGAATTAGTTTATACAATAATAACTTTATTTATGTGCCACCAATTAAAAAAAGAAACATTCATTAAGTATGTATAGTATCTAAATAGCATTTAAAATATAATACTTTATCAAAAATACTATTAAAATAAATTAGAAAAATAAAAGCTGAAAGCACTATAAAAGAATAAAAAAATATTACCCAGAATCCCAAAAAATCGATAGAAATAGATAGAAATTTTGTGTGTTTTGGTTTTCACAGATTTTTCAAAGAATGGCCAAAATAAAAAATATATAAACATTTACTGAGATATAAACATAAATTTCATTTGTAATGACTGTATGACTTTGTACACACTTATGAGTAGGTGATAACTTTTACTAAATACGACAGCACTCATGTCCTGTTAAAAATTCTTTTGAAAGGTGTTCCCCTTCAACTTACTTTTAGATGCTAGGCATCACTATTATTATTTTTTTTGCTTTTTCTGGAGGATTTGTTACATTTTTGACGTTTTATCTCTGAAGATGACCGGTTTTGTAAGGTCGAATGCACTCGAAAGAACTCGAAACATACAGTTCTATCTCATTTGAGACAAGTATTTGAACTAACAGAAGAACAAACATAGGAGTAGCTTATAAACCTCTTCGTTGATTGTTGGCTCAGTAGGTAGACAACTAACTCGTTTAAATAGGTTGACAGAATATTTTGGTACCTTCCTTCTGACCTGGTGCATTCTTTAGCCATAGCAGGAAAATAAAAATGTCCTTGGTTTAGAACATACCTTGGAATATTGTCAGCAATACTTTTTTTGTATAAACTACCTTGGAACCAATAGATAAAATAAAATGCCAACTCTCTTTGCGATATGTGCGTATTACTCGTATTTCAAGATACATGTCTTCTTATTTCTGGGATACTGTACAGTTGTACATTTTGACAGGTGAACAAAGATTTATTTTCTTTCCACTGAATTATAGCCTTGTAAAATATTAACACAGACTAAAATACAGCAATTTTTTTGTTGTTTTATATATACCAAAAAAATATCCGCAGGATTAAATCGCAAAAAAATTGTCACACTGTCTGCCAGGAGTGCTACCTGAATAAAATAGTTTAGCGGCCCCCGAGACGACTTTTTTTCTGTTACATACGTCAACCTCTCACAATTTTTATTACAAAGGCATCTCACGTTTTTTACTGTTTTCAGAAAGTTCTGCAATAAAAACTGACCCGAGATATTCACCTCGAATAATACTGGCGGTATAAGAAAAGAATTGTGATCTACTCATAGCGAAAATATGAAATTAAATCCATATTTTTCTATATTGTCTAAAAAATGTTTTTATAATCATATTTTATCATCGGATGTATTTTTCTTTATTAAAATACCCCTTGAGTTGTTCACGTTTCTTTTTGACATGGACCTTGCAGCGTAGTCTCGCATCTAAAGTAATACCTAGATACTTTGCTAAATTAGCATAAGGGATACTCAATGTTTTTGTTAGTATAATTAACATTTACCGATTTATTTTCATTTAATTTGATTCTCCAACTATTTGTCTAGTTGTTCTTTAGTTCTAATAGGCACTGAAAGATTAATATTATCTTCAAGTTGTAATTTGAAGCTTTGCCAATCTGTCAGTCTATTTACAAGTCTCGGAGCATTTTCTTTTAGAATAATTTTTATCACTCAAGGAGTATTTAAATTAAATGTTTTGTGTTTCATTATTTATTTCTTAATAAATGAACACTATGTTTTGTATATTATTCTTTAACTCCCTTTAAACCATCTGGATCAATTTTGCAGTAGGCGTATAGCTGCATAATGTATAACCTATTGGTATTATTATTATTAGTATTTTATGTTGTGGTTTAAGCAGCCGGATTCAATAAAAACCACATTAAAACGGAGGGTTTTCGATAATTTTCTTAAAATTCAATTTCGTTTTTCCTAAGAAATAGAATTTTTGTTTTCTAACAAATATAGTAATTTTGGAGTGTACCACTATGACTGGAATGGCACCGAAATTGATTGAATAAGAAATTTTTTCTTTTTGTGCCCAAAAAAATACGACAGGGATTCATGTTTTATTGGCATTATAAAGTTATAAATGGCTTTTATATGAATCAGAGTCATAAATATATGTGCATTCACATGTGAAGCCAATAAGAAAATCAAAAAGTTTCAAAAGGAAAGGTAATCATATATATCCCAAGAGATTTCACGACAGCAAGTTAATTCAGAGATGAAGTTTTTTATCAATTTTTACACTGCGGGAATTTTAGACTTGTCTGGAATATAGATACGAGGAGTTTAATGCCCCGACTTGGTCGGGCGCCAAACCACGTCTGGACTTTCGTAATTCAATACCTGGGGGGGCATATAGCCCAAGGAGTAGTTGTTGAAGTCCAGACGCTGGTGCAGTGTAGGACATTCAATGTCTTTGTTCTTGGGAACAAGTGTGATTTATTTCATAATCTTAGGTAGTTTTGGTACGCCCATGGTCCTTTTTTGGTATTTTTATGGTTACAAAAAATTCCACCGTCGTTAGAGTTTTCTATAGTTTTGCAAGCTTTGATTTTATTATAAAAGTGAAGAGATGGTGTTGCACTCACCTCCTCTTTCTCGACTTAACCGTTTGTACTAAGAGTTGGTGGGTTCAAAGCGATCTTCAGAATTTCTTTAGAGATAGAAATTCGAGCTAGCCTGCTTCTTACTGAAGAGGAACGATAATTCCGAAACCGGTCCAAGCTCCTTTAATAATAAAATCAAAGTTTCTGGTTTAAAGCCCTGACTTGGTCGGGCGCCAAACCACGTCTGGACTTTCGTAATTCAATACCTGGGGGGGCATATAGCCCAAGAAGTAGTTGTTGAAGTCCAGACGCTGGTGCAGTGTAGGACATTTAATGTCTTTGTTCTTGGGAACAAGTGTGATTTATTTCACAACCTTAGGTAGTTTTGGTACGCCCATGGTCGTTATGAGGAGTAAGATTATTATCGCTTTTTAGAAGATAATTATAATAATATTCGTAATATTTAAGAAGTTATTTAAAGGTTCGTATATTTTCCCTCACTTGATCCAGTGACGTGCACTTGATGGAACGTGTCACATTTCACGCCACTAACCCTTAATATTAATTATTTTATGTATTAAATTAAAACATTTCTGAGAAGAAAGACGCATCCAAGAATGTAAGAGCTAAATACTATATTACGTTGTTTTATTGATTCAGACCTAACTCACCTTTTTTTCTGACAGTAACAATCAGAGAACAGCGTCATCTTCAATTAGGATTAGCGTTTGTATCTTTATTTGTATGAAACAAAAAGGAACCTAATAAATTATTTTATTTCTCGTTTTCAGTATTCTTAAAGTTCACTAAAAAATTTTTACCAGAATATTAAATGGGTGGGCGTTATTACAACTTATTAAACTCTCCTATGTATATGAACAAGTCTCTCATGAGAAATGCTGGTGTGCTTCGAGCCAAGGAAAGAACATTAATGAAACATGGGAAAGAAGAACAAACAAAGTTGAGAGTTGAGAGTTCCATCATATCTGATCCTAAACAAATTTGGCAGTTTGCAAAATCTAAACAAGGCAAAACAACGAATATAACCGCTTTAGAAAAGAAAGATGCAAAAGGTATAATTACATGTGGCAAAACGATTTGTAGCGCCTTTTCTTGTTATTTTAATTCTGCTTTTAATCCCCTAAATGCTAATCCGAACTATTTAAGATCCATTCAGAACAATTATAGCTATATATCAAATTATCAAATACCTATATCAATTATTATCGACAAAATTAATAAGCTCCCTGACAAAGCTGCAGGCAGAGATAATATTCCTACTTGTCTATTAAAAAAATGTGTTCTTAAAATATCTAAGCCTACACATTTTATTTAAGAAATCTTTGGAGGAGGGTTACTTTCCTCATGTTTGGAAAAGGGCCTTAATTGTACCAATTTTAAAATCCGGTAACAAGCTGATTGTCGATAATTATCGTCCAATATCGAAATTGTGCATCCTCGCTAAACTTTTTAAATCTATTATTTGTGATTACCTTTCTAGCGATCTAAAAAATATCATAAATATAGAACAGCACGGTTTTATGAAAAAGCGTTCCATAGAAAGTAATCTATTTATCTATTCCCAATTTTTACTCGATAGCATGAATGAGTTATATCAAGTCGATGCTATCTATACCGATTTCAGCAAGACATTCGATAAAATATATCACAAAATCCTTATACGTATACTTGCTGGGCTCGGTATACATTGTAATTTACTCAGATGGTTTTCATCATATATTAGCAACAGAACTCAAGATAGGCGTGTATACTTCTGCTTTTACAGATATTACTTCAGGAGTTCCTCAGGGGTCCCACCAACTTAGATATTTCTTCTTCCTTAACAACATTTGGTACTACGTTAAAAAAATATACAAGGGCCATAAACTTAGTTCTTAATAACTTGTATTTTTTTTATAACTTATAAGTTGTAATTCATTTTATAATTTTTTGTATATTGAAAAGTGAGTACTGTTTCTGGGTTCGTCCCGTATTGTATTCCGTTTTGTTAAATAAATAAATGAATGCTGAAGTGCGTTAATTGTTTGACGAGCCAAGGTTCTTTAAAACTCATAGAATTCGGTGGCTAGGACACCTTTAGCCAACAACCATGTTGCTAGAGGGGTACCCCAAAAAAATGGCCCAAGAAAAATATGGAAATGAGTAAATGGAGACTGCAGAGTAATTTCAAGAGACAGAAATAAATGAAAAACATTCACCAAGCAACAGGAGTGAAAGGAATGTTTATAAATTACGTAAATAAATTCGGGTTAACTTCTAAAACATAAGTTACATAACACGTTTTTAAGAAAATAACTTATTTTTGTAAAGACTCATAAATTGTATGATGCTATTACGTATTATATTGATAATAAATAAATAAAAAAATTATGATTTTGAAGAAACACGCACTTATATACTTAGTTGATTTGCTATGAAGTATCCTTGTTTTAAAAACCCCTTAATTAGAAAAGACCTAGAATTAGAGCTAACTTAGTTACCCCAATACAACTCTAAAAAAACTATCAGCAAGCGTTGAAAAAAAGTATAGACATACACAATCATGTCTCCCAAAATTAGTCAAATCATGACCCTTTTTCGTTCACACGAATGAACAAATATCGAGTTTAAACATGCCTAGATCCGAATTCCAAATTGAAGAACCGAGTTTGGAACATAGAATCAAATAAATTATTATCTCATTCAAGAATCAGAAAGTGATTTGAAGATTAAATTATTAATTTAAGCTACAAAACAATAAAACAAATTTTTTACGATGAACGAATTTTGGGTTTATCAATATGAACCCGAAACTAAAATTTGAAATAAATCAAAAGCAGAGTCAGGCGTATAAATCATGTGTTGTTTCATGTGTGGATAATATTTTTTCCAGGATGCTGTTAAAGGGAAAGAATCGCCCTCGTTTATCTCTTTAGTTCACTACCGTGAACATTTTTTTTATTTACATTTTCCATTTTTTGTATTTCGCATTTAAGTTTATTCAACGTGAAAAACCATTAAAATAATCAAGTTTTCAATTAAAAGTTTTTCAACCGGCTTCATCTGCTTTTAATTTTGTTCTATTCAAAAGTTACAAAATCGGTAGGAGATTTAAATGATTTCTATTCACAAAAACTATGCTGGAAAGTTTTAGCGATGTAACTTTTAAAATTAAAAAATACTTCAATTTAATTTTACAGTTATTAAAATAACTTTTAGATCAGGGCCAATCATTCTTTCAACAAAAAATTCTTAACAGTATGTGGATGGCCAAAAAATTTGTATAAAATAGAATTTTATTTAAAATACAAAAAGAACGTTTTCACCAAATTTCTGCGGGAGATAAAAATTTAGAACGAAAGAAAACGGTTTTTAGCGATTTTCTCCATAATTCTGAGGTTATCTTGAAAAATGGTTAATACAAAAGTTTTAGATTTTTTAATTATCTACAACTTCTGCATTAAATTTTTTTCAGTAGGATGTATATTTCAGCCACAAATCGTAAAAAACCAATATGCAACGCGCAACACTTATTTTTAGCTACCCCTATCCCCCTTCCGGAACTTTCAGTCAGTCCTCTTGATTTTTCTTAATTTACTTATAATTTTCCGACCACCCACATACTGCTAAGAATTGTTCAAGAATTCGGGTATTTAAAATCGATTTTAATATAGTTTAAAAAGTTGATAGCTATAAAATTTAAAAATAATGAAATGCAATTTTACCCTAAAGACGTACTTTAGTCAAAGTGCTGGAATTATAAATTTAATTTTATCATCTCTGCAGTTAATTTACAACCACATTACAGAATTAATGGTGAATACTATCAAAGGCTGCTACTAAGTTTTTAGGTTTATTTAACCGAACAAAAATAAAAGGTGTGGCTTTATGTTGACCACATTTAAAGTCGGACATATCTGGACTACTGGTAAAGAAGTAGAAGTTAGAAGGCTTAAGTTTGTTTTGAAAATTTCTGTTCAAATCAATCCAAGGGCGGGTTCAGCCCAGAGATTTGGGGTGGCAACGTCGTAGGCTTTTAGCGTTATATATGTAAAAGTTTAATATTTTGGGTTTGTTGAGAAATATCCTCTCCTTGTCCGACTTTGGGGAGGGGCAATTACTTCTACTGCCCCTCCTCGGAGCCGCCGTTGGTTTCTTATAAAAAATTCATTCTGCGTAAACCAAATTTAAACATTTATACCATAAAAACCCACTTCTTCCCCCAAAAATGGCCCAAACAGATTTTTCGGTAATTTTAACATTGCCAAATTTTAATTTTTTTGAATTTTTTTGTAGATTCTAGGCCCATTTATAGCCTAAAAAACTCACTTTTTCTCTCAAAAGTTTCTTATACAAAATTGATTCTGCGTAAACCAAATTTTAAGTTTTTTTGTAGATTCTAGGTCCATTTATACCCTAAAAAACTCACTTTTTCTCTCAAAAGTTTCTTATACAAAATTGATTCTGCGTAAACCAAATTTTAATTTTTTTTGTAGATTCTAGGTCCATTTATACCCTAAAAAACTTAATTTTTCTCTCAAAAATGGCCCAAACATTTTTTTTCGGTAATTTTGACGTTGCCTATCGTTTCTTACAAGGGCAGCTCCAGCTCAGAGATGGGGGGGGACAACGTCGTCGGCTGTTAGGGTTATATATATAAAAGTTTAATATTTTGGGTCTGTTGAGAAATATCCTCTCATTGCCGGACTTTGGGGGCGGGGGCTACTGCCCTACTGTCTACTACCCCCCCTGGAGCCTCCGTTGAGTCAATATCTAGTGATCTAGTTGCCAGAGACTCGACAAGCTGCAATTGTCCAATTGCTTAATAGTATTTAAAGGAAATCATGTATTAGTGTTATTGAAACGAAACACATTAAACATAAAACATATAGAACGTGCATTAAAACGTCAAAAATGATGTTCTTATTTAAAACATTCTTATTTAAAAAAATATATTATTCATTCACAAGTGCATTGGTTCACCCAAAACTGATTGTTCTCGTTTTCCAATCTTTATGAGTACAATGTAATTTGTAATTTATTTTTAGTTTATGATACATAAATATAAATTTATATAATGGAAACAACGTATTTGTTACAGGAATTACAACCTTGAAAACATTGTTTTATGATCCGTTATTTATTTAAAGCATTATTTTAGACCAAACATATTTGTATTTAAATGATTTAAATATAGGCTCAATTTTTAGTAAAATCTATTCCGTCAAAAATATATTCCACAAATTCAATTAATGTAAGGTTCGCATGGGTTAAATCAGGTAAGCGCGGTAGATGAATTTCACAAACATTTTTTAGTATGTAAAAAATGATAAAAGAATACTTTAAAAATTAAGTTCTGTTTTCAATCTTCAATTTTAGGGCTTAGAATAGAGGCAGAAATACTTAAATAACCTCATTAATTGATGTAAGGTTAATTCCATCCTTCGGAAATTGTTCAATACACCTGACGAATTAAATACCGTAAAGCCCTCCAAGAGGAGGGTCAGAAGTGACCTTTCGACCTGGTCAGCTCACCGCGGCCCTTCCTGCTCAAATCAATTAAGAGACGAAAGACAGTTACTGCGGAATCATATTTCCATTGGATCTGACAGAGAAAGTAAATGCTGGGAAATTGTTATTTTGAGGACGCGTTGATTGTGGATGAAAATCATTTCTAAAAATTTGGATGTATGGTTTTTTTATTATTTTATACTATATTTTAAATTTAAATTACATAGAAATCAATGAATAAATCAATTTCAAAAAAGCAATTAAATATTGTCTGTTTAAAATCATTTGCTGTTTGATTAATTGCGTAGATTGTTTAAAAAAAATTGAATTTGGAATATTTCAAATTATTTTTCAACGCAAAATAAAATGACCATGAGATTTTATTAAACTTTCATTTCTTTCGAGCAGCGTACATGCAATATTCTGTCATAAAAAGTCCTTTACAATGAAACGAAATTATAGTTCCTAATCTGGTTATTACGTGCACAAGGGCGCTCAAAGCTGTAACTAATATTAATTAAGTTCTGGAAAATAGAAGGAAATCGCTTATTAAAGCCCATGTAATATTTCTCTATTCATTTATTAATTTAGAGAATACATTGTAATTGTCATTTAAGCCATCTACATAAGGAAATACGTTAAGAGATATTAACTAAACTATCATTAAAAATCGGTATAATTTTCACTCATTTATTATTCCTTTCAAATTCAAATTTTAACTGATATGTTGGAACACGCCATAAAACCTGTTGATCTGCCTTAAAGACAAATAGTTTTTTAATAATATGAGTAATTTGAATGAATAACTAATGCAAGACAAAATTTTTAGATGTGCTACCATCTATGGTAAGAAGAGAGTATTGACATTAAATTTTGACTGAATCTAGTCAAGATGTCACTCTCTTCTTTTTTATCCCTTTCAGAGATTAATACAAAGTGAGTAAACCAGTAAGGAATTTTAATTTATTAGATTCGACATCCTAAGACCGGTTTCTGTCTTTCGACTTCATCAGTTAGGCTTTTCGAATCCAATAAATAAAATTCCAAACTCGTACAAGTCAATAGCTATATCCGCTATAAGATAACATTTTTAGATGTGCTACCACCTATGGTAAGAAGAGAGTATTGACATTAAATTTTGACTGAATCTAGTCAAGATGTCACTCTCTTCTTTTTTATCCCTTTCAGAGATTAATACAAAGTGAGTAAACCAGTAAGGAATTTTAATTTATTAGATTCGACATCCTAAGACCGGTTTCTGTCTTTCGACTTCATCAGTTAGGCTTTTCGAATCCAATAAATAAAATTCCAAACTCGTACAAGTCAATAGCTATATTCGCTATAAGATAACATTTTTAGATGTGCTACCATCTATGGTAAGAAGAGAGTATTGACATTAAATTTTGACTGAATCTAGTCAAGATGTCACTCTCTTCTTTTTTATCCCTTTCAGAGATTAATACAAAGTGAGTAAACCAGTAAGGAATTTTAATTTATTAGATTCGACATCCTAAGACCGGTTTCTGTCTTTCGACTTCATCAGTTAGGCTTTTCGAATCCAATAAATAAAAGCCTAACTGATGAAGTCGAAAGACAGAAACCGGTCTTAGGATGTCGAATCTAATAAATTAAAATTCCTTACTGGTTTACTCACTTTGTATTAATCTCTGAAAGGGATAAAAAAGAAGAGAGTGACATCTTGACTAGATTCAGTCAAAATTTAATGTCAATACTCTCTTCTTACCATAGATGGTAGCATATCTAAAAATGTTATCTTATAGCGGATATTGACTTGTACGAGTTTGGAATTTTATTTATTGGATTCGAAAAGCCTAACTGATAAAGTCGAAAGACAGAAACCGGTCTTAGGATGTCGAATCTAATAAATTAAAATTCCTTACTGGTTTACACAAAATTTTTAGTTGCGACTGGCATGTAAAGCAAAAAAGACAGAAAAAACCTCATTTTATTTTATAAATTCTAGTTAAAGAATTCCCTGAAAGTTATTCAGATTTAAAATTCAAATATATTTTTATCTCGGTTTTAGCATATTTTTTAAAAAAACCGACGGGTTAACTAATTTTTTCCAATCTATCTAGATTCAGCAAATAATATTACATATCAACCGGGCTTCTTTAACCAAAATAATTAAATATGTAATCTCAGAATCAATACTACATAAAAAAATTGATTTTGGTAATTTTTTGGTCCACCAGACCATTTTTAAGCTTAAGAGAAATTGAAAAAAGGATATGAGAATGTATATAAGTAAGGAAAATTAAAAACTTTATATTAAATTAGATTATTTTTATAATAAAAATGTTAAAATATTAAACACAACAAAAGCTATTTATGTAATCAGTTACGAAATGCCTAATTTTGTCTAACGCGTGAGATTTTTGCACATGTGCAACAATTATATTCGGATCCACTATTCTCTGTTTATATTTAAATCACAGCATTGGATAATTTCGCCATTTTAGGAGGGTGATAAAAAACATTATAGCGGAGATTCTGAAGAAGAAGAATAAAAAATGGAAAGAAGAGAAAGATAAAATATATGATCTCTTCTCTTCTATCTGAGTAGAGGATTTGGGGTTTAGTTTTCTTCATTCATTCTCATTTATCGCTCTCTTTCTTTTTGTGCATTTTTTTTATTACTACACATTTCCCATAATGTAAAACAAAGTATTCTTTTAAGGAAAGATTTCTATATTAATTGCCTAATATCTAAAAAAATTAAGTATATTGTTTCTCTCCTCGGTGTAAATCTAAATTGACGTCCCTATATCACATGAATGTATTTATGTTTGTAAAACTTATTTGTGTGAGTATGCTTTAATTTTCTGCTGCCTTTGAGTATTAAGACGTTCCGCCTATTCCTTTAGCCTCGTCTTCGTTTGTAACCACCGTTGACCAAAGATTAAACTTAGAATAGACTGAAAGTCCCTCAAATTACGTTTACGGACCCAGATCACGAACCACAAACACGAACGCGTCCAATTGAGATAAGGGTAAACAAGTCTTACTAACTACACACTCCTCAATTCTGGGCGAAGACAAGTTTATTGAGTTAGTAACCCATTCACCTGGATGAATCTGCTACTTTCAAAGTTTATTTTATGCTCTTAGTTTTACGGAAGCCGCGTTCTAGTTTCGGATGTGGAATTCTAATTTTTTTTTTTAGCTGAAAGCACGATCCAATAAGGCCGAGTAGGCAGGAAAAAACTAATTTTAGAACTTTAAATTCTGTATGGTATAGTTAGAGTTTTGTGTAATGAATCAGGGAAAAATAAAAAACTTTTAGGTTGATGTTTTCCATAGGGCCTAACGTTTAAAAAATAATTATTAACAACAATTTTTAAAACTTTTAAAATACTAGGTTTTAGCTTCATATTTCTGAAGCTTCATATTTCTAAATTAGTTACAAATTTACAGAGTGTTCAATAACTTCGTCCTAAACCAACATTATATATATTTTTAATGAGTTTAAATTTGAATTTTTCTTTGTGTTCTCATTACAAGAACATTACGTTGTAATATCACAATATTAACACTTGAAAGTGGATGTATTATTATGGTGTAAAAAATGGGACAAAATTATTATTAAAGTGTTTTTTAAACGAATTAAAAAAATTATGTAAAAAGGACTTAAAAAAAAAGATAATGGTTGTTAGGAGACGTTTGTTTGTTGATAAGAATAGAATAAGAAATGTCAGAGGTGAAGTTGAAAAATAAAGAATATTAAGAAATTTAAAAACCTTTAAAAGTTTGATTATTATTTTCAATTGGCGCCCAACGTGGGGCATAAACAGTGGCGTACTTCTGAAATAAAATTAATGAAGTGTAAAATAAATATTTTTTAAACATTATAGTGAGTGTAGTAATATTAAATAGTTGAACAATTTATAGTACAGTCATTTAAGTGATAAAATTGGAAAACATGGAAGGAGCTGTAGAAAAATTTCAAGAAAAGAACGGAAAGAAGTTGATGGAACTTAAAGTAATGGAATTGAAGAAAAAGAGGAGAAAACACAATAGGTTTGAAACCAGAATTGAGGAGTCGACTTGAAGCCGAGGGAAAATATTCAGAACAATTTGTATTTGAATTAACACCAGGACATCAAGAAGAATACGTACCATTGTCAGAAGAGATAGGACAAGAGGATGAACAAGAACAGATGATATAAGAAAGATGATAAGAAAATATACAGGAGAAAGAGACTCCTGAAAATAAAGGGGAAATGGATATGATGAGTATGTTCGAAATGATAAGAGAAATAATTGAACTATCTAAAGAAGAGATTAAACAAGATAATAAGAATTTAAATAATATACTGGATGAGGTGAAATAAGAAATAAAAGAGGAAATGAAACAAGAATTGAAATAAACTAATGAAACAATGACAGAGAAAATTATACATGGAAAATAAAATAGAAGTCACTAAACAGGAGGTGAGGGAAGAAGTGATTTGAAGAATTATGGAAATAGAAAATTTACAAATAAATAGAATAAAAGAAATATAAGAAAAAGAAGAGATTTTCAAAGAAAAAATTGAAAAAAAGTAAAAGAAGACAAGCAAGACATTAAAGAAGAAATGAAGGCAATTAAATTGGGGGTACAAGACACCCAAAAAAGGATGGAAAAACTAGAATGAAAATTGTATGAAACTTTAACAGAATTTCATCAACAAGTAGAAGAAAGTGTGAAGGAGACAAAATTAAGAGAAGAACAAAAACAAGATGAAAAGAAAGCAAAAGGGAGATTTAAGGAAATAGACAATTTGAAAAGAAATTAATCTAGATGGAGGATGAAATTAAAAAAATAGTTTTGGATATTGGAAGAAAATTTAAAAGAAGAAAGAAAAATGAATTTGGGAACAGCAGAGGAAGAGAATTTAAGTATACGAAAAGAAATCAAAGAAAAATACAAGATGTTAGTGGGAAAAATAGAAAATAAAATTTGATTTTATTATTTAAAAAAAAAATAAATTAAGAAAACAAATTTTTGGGGGGGTATTGTTATGGTGTAAAAAATGGGACAAAATTATGGAAATTGTATTTTAAACGAATTAAAAAAAATTATGTAAAAAGGACTTAAAAAAAGATAATGGTTGTTAGGAGATGTTTGTTTATGTTGATTAGAATAGATTAAGAAATGTCAGAGGTGAAGTTGAAAAATAAAGAATATTAAGGAATTTAAAAACCTTTTGAAAAGTTTGATTCTTATTTTCAATACCTGGTGGGGCATATAGCCCAGGGAGTAGTTGTTGAAGTCCAGACTCTGGTGCAGTGTAGGACATTTTTAATGTCATTGTTCTTGGGGACATGTGTGATTTTAGTTCACATCCTTAGACAATATATAATATGATACAACAGCATTCAACACCTAACTTGAACCCAATAGGACATACTATATTACAATGTTTCTGTAGTCTAAAAAGAACTTTGCCCACTACCTGATGAAGCTTTTATATTAATCACCATATATATTCGAAAAAAGGAACATTAATTTTCATTTTATTACACGGTACTCAATAAAATCTAAGCACATCCATTTTCTTCTCGTTTAAGGATATCAACTGTAAGAACCCGCGGTTATCCAAATTTAAATGAGATCTCATTTTTGGGGATTTTGCTAAAAGATTATAATTTGCGAAGTGGGAAACGCCAAGTAAGAGTTTCTCTGAAAATGAAAAGAATGAGAAACATTCAAAGAAGGTCTGCGGGTAATCAAACGTTTTAATGATTAATTTGAAAATAAATAAAGCCGCTATAGGACTAGGAAGTTTTTCCGGAAATTTAAAATCGTCGTGGTGAACGAAAATATTAAATATTTTACAGATAACACTAAAAAGTCATTTAAATTTATGAGGTATTTGAAATTTTGCTATAAATATTTCATAAAAGTTAATCAAAATTAAAATTCTACTAAATGACTGAAATATGACCATAGAATTTTTCACTAAGAACCAAATAATCTTTGTTGCATCTCGTAGGCCTTGGAAGTCCCTTAGTCTCGTCCATTGATGAATATTTCTCAACCACGACAATTTCTTTCTCCCTATACCTCTTTTTCCCCCCTCGATTTCACCTTGGAGAATGAGGCGTTGAAAGTGGTATCTTTCTCCACGCAATATGTGTCCGAGATAACCTAATGTAAATAACAAAACATAAATCGCTATTGATTGTTTATAAGATAATTTCTTCTATAATTTCGTGTCAAAATAAAATTTTTGTTACTCGACTTATATGAGGAAGACCAGACGTAGAAGATTGACAGAGAGAAGATTCGTTTTAGTTTCCAATCCATAAAAATATTAATTCTCCACAAGTAAGTATGGAGGGACAGTGATTTGGAATAAAAAAGTTGTTATTTTATTAGTACCACTCATGAATTTTATATTCTTTCGAAAGGTGTGCTGATATAAAAGTGAATTATAATGATGGAAGTAGTTATCTGGCATCATATAGTGATGGGAGTTTCTAGAAGTTTCTAAGAGAAACTTCAGAGTTCCTAGAACATGTTATTTCCAGATTTTCCTCCTGAGTCATAATTTGAATCTCTTATTTATATCCACGCATCTTGAAGAGATTCTTTGAATCTATGACCAGATTAAAGAAAATTCTTTTTTATATCGACATGAAGAAAAAACAGCCTAACTAATAATACATAAAACAACAAAGTGTATCTAATTTTAAGTTTTTTCAACTCAAAAAGTATAAATTCACCAGAAAAATAATTATTAAAAGAATAGTACGTTATAAAATATAAAAGCTTTACTTGATGGGTATCGGGATAGTTGAATACCGTTAGTCTAAGTTTACTGAAGGGTTGCGATGGAGTTTCTATTCACATCCTTTGTCACTGCCCGTGCCTCATTATAAAGATGCGCAAATACTTGGACACCCCAGAAAATTAGGGAAACCTTAGTAGAATCAATGCTAGCCATTATATATTTGTGCACAAGAGGCTCTGTGGTCACTTTTCATATACCTCAACCTTTTGTAAAAAATAATTAATTTGAGTCAAGTAATGTAAAAGTTAATTCAAGAACAAAAAAATTTAATTTTTATAAACTAAATTTCTTAATGTAAATATTTAAAAACAAACAAGACAATACACATTATGTGACCGTAAAACGGTTTTTATCAGTGAGGAAAACAGTTCTTTGAAATATTTTAGGTATTTTTCAAATACGAATTCTCAACAAAAATGTTATTTCCATCAAAAATTGAGATTGGGGAATGGTGCCTGTGCAACGATCCGAATCAAATGGGTATGGGAGCATAAAGCAGAACATACGTTTTATCTTTACTGCAGCTTGGAACAAAACGTATTTAATAGAATCATCCCTTTTCGAGACGAAATCCTGCAAAACAAAAGCTTTAAAATTAAAGCTAAAAACTTTCTCTATCCTTAATCCCTCAACGAATAATCTTAAAAAGAAAAGTCAATCCAGTTCGTCAAGAGTTAAAAACACCGTAAGAATAGCATTTTACTGCACTAAAGAGTCTCTGGCAACAATGAAATCTTTGACTGTTATTGCTCAAAAGCTTTAACCTTATTTGAATCCTGGTGACGTTTTTCAATAGAGCGGAATAAAGCTATTGCAAGAATAAAAATGACAATGAAAGTTTTGTGAAAAAGTTGAGAAGTTTTGCGGATTCTGGAATTTTAACTGACTTTTATTTTATTATTCTGGGAAACTCATTATGTGATTTAGAAATTCATGAATGCTAAAGTTTCTGCCACATTTTGGCGTGGTTTCTGCAAGCTAAATAAAGTTACATTTACATTTAAAAAATAACAGTCTAAACGTTCAAACTACTGGGTGGTATTGATTTCTGGTTACTATTGCTTGAAGACAACAAACAAATAATATCACAAAATAAAATCCGCGGGTCGAAACACCCAAAATAAGAAACCGATTAGAAATAACAGTATTACGAAAAAATAAAACAAACGGTAAGATGGTTTAGCAGAATGAACAATTGATGAGAAAAAATAAACCTCGACAAATTTGGAACAAAAGTATAATTCTTCACAAAAGGGGAAAGACGTGGACAAACTGTAAATACATATTAAAAGTACCTACATATACAGATTTGGAAGAAGATTCTAAAAAAATTATCGTGTGATATGACGTTTAAAAAAACAATATTAGGGATTTTTGTATAAAATTTTGAATTTTGAAGGGATTGTCTATAGCTAGTAAATAAACTGAAGCGTATAGCAGAACAATACTAATTAATTTAAATGAATGTGTATAGCCCATTCACGCTACTATTTATTTTTTGAACTAAAAAGTGGTCTTTGAATGTTACATTTTTTGGAGTAATAGAGAGCCTTAGGTATGAGCTTTATACTGTTTTTGGAGTTACAAGATTCTTAAGCTATACAGATTTTAAAGAACCGTAGCCGCCCCAAGCCTGTATTTTGATACTTACTTTCCAAATCCTACTGTCTACCATAGGTAAAGATCAAACTTTAGCTCCTTACATTTTCGTTAGCATCTTAATGAAGCATATTATTAATATAATAATGGACTAAAATAAGCATTGTGATCGTATTTAAAGTATATAAATTGGTTTTCTCCAACAAAATAATGCTTGGACGAAAAGAAAAAGGCTTCTAGAAGGCAACCACCAACAGCATAACTGATCACAAGGTTGCAAGGTGCATCGGAAACATCATCTAAGATATTCTCATAGTTTTGTAATGAAGAAGCACTATGCATTATTCCCCACTCCTCAACCTGGAAGACTGTTACCAGAGTTTCCAGTGAAATTGCAGATTGCAGATTCTTTTTAAATCATTAAGTAAAATATATTGTACTGTATTGTAATGTAAGCAATATGTAATTTGAGGTTGAATTGTAGATGTATAGTAATTAGTTTATAATAAAATGGTTGGTTGTAAAAATTTGAAATAGAGGGGAGGTTGGGGAAGGTCCGAAAAGTAAAGAGTTAGAAATAGTCAAGGGAGACGTTTGAGTGTTGTCAAGATCAGAAGTTCAAAGTCAGGAGGTTAAGGTCAAGGGAGTGAAGAATTGTTATAAAGAGAATAAGTAATAATAGTTTTTGCCAATTGATTGTATTTGTTATTATTTTTTTTGGATATAGAATGGGCAACAAACAACCTTAGATTTGATATTATTATTATTATTATTATTGTTTATAAACTGATATTTTGGTACAGGGTGATATACTTGAATTGTTGTGTGTCAGGTATTTGCTGGTTTTATCAGTGTCAAATAAAAAAAATTAAAAATGGGATGATTTTAAATTTTGAATGTGTTTTGTTACGAATATAGATTATAAATTTAATTTTTCATTTGTTTTATTTTTGAATAATTTTTTTTTAACATAAAATTTTGTGGGAATAAAAAAATATAGTTACTAGGTGTTCAAGCCCTAAAGAGTTTCAATACCGGAGATACATTTTAATTTCTTTATGTCAATAAAACATTACAATTAATTTTTGAAAATAGCCTCGGTAGCAGGTTTTTCACTATTAATACTTATAATGCATTTATCAATCTTTTGGAATATTTTTGCGTATTTCAAAAACATTTGGTAAATATATTGTTTTGTAACGGAATTAAGTAAAGCTGATAAAAATCTGCATTTTTTACTCGTCAAAATTTAATGAGTTCATCATCTTTTACACCCAAATTTTCTATATAATTGGAAGAAAACTAATAAGCTTGCTCAGTTTTGGGTCTACTTTATATTCCTGCTCTGTTACATTTTCGGTAACTGGCATTTTTTCCCATTTTTACGCATTTACGCTAATGCGGGTGCATAGATTTCATTCAGGGACACCCTAACCTCGTCTAGTTGTTTCTCTCTTTTTCACCTTTTCTTCGGGGTCGTTGGTTCGTTAGGGCCTAAGGAAAATGTTTGTTCACACATTTTATCCTAATGAAGTGCGAGAGAGAGAACGAAATAAATTTATAGTAATGACTACGTCTAGTCTCCTTTAAGGACACCGTAATGGGAAAATATTTGACAGGCGAGTTTTGGGAATATTAGAGTTCTTAGTTAGGATACTGGAGAAAAATAGATTAATAATAATTTGCTGTAAGAGGATTTTAAATAACAGTTTATGGTTTTGCGGGATGTCGTGGAAAATAATATTCTTTTTTTACAAATTCCTTAATTTCTCTTGTGCTTTAACGTTTTAAGAAATATAAAAGAATAAACATGTAATATAAATACGCGAAGGGTGATTTGTAATCAAGAAATCCGTGCTTTTTTCACAAATTAAAAGAAAATGTTATTACATAAAATCATCCAAAAAACCTTTGATGGAATAAATATTGGCTTCCTTCCACACAGATGGAAAAGACTCTAAACGAAAAATTAACAATAATATTCAGTTTTGTGAAAGTCTTTGACAACGAAAGACGGAATTTCATCCTGTCCAGCATTGAATTTATTTTTTGATTATTCCATTGCTTTGAAAATAACTGTTTCATGCATACTTGATAGACATTTTACTATTTTTCAGATTATGTAATACAAATGATCCATTTTTGCCTGCCAACATTTTCTCATTAGCTTAATCAACTTTAATGCAAGTCACACAAACTACATAGACACTTTACTAAATAAAGATTAAACCTTTCAACGGAAGCGTATGTAAATATGTTTACACTTATTTCAACACTAAGTACTTTACGTTGAGAGCAAACAAATCTGCTAACTACTGTTTTAACGAAACAATTGGTAAAACAAACAAAAGTCATCCAAGTAAACATCTTTATTACTAAACACAGCAAAATTGTTTACTAAAATTTCCTTGAATTTCCAACTCGGGGGAACTATTGAACAGAAAACTTCCCTTTCGTCCTGACTGTATACAAGTACATAATAAGCCTTCATAGAATTCTTTGGAAAGTGGAGAATTTGTTTCTGCTTGGACCGATTTATATTTAGCAGGAAAATTCTGTAGTCGGAGCAAATGGTTGTTGAAATAACTTTCTTATTAGATTATAGTTAATGCTTCGAGTACTCTCAAGAATAGCTCGTATATTTAGAAATTTTTATTTATTGGAAATAAATTGATTCAAGCATTTTTGTAGGAGCACTTAAGAAGTGTCGGCTCCAATCTTGCACTAGATTAGAGAATTATATTGAATCAAATAATATCGAAACACTTTTTTATTTATTAGTACAGCTTATTTTCATTCTGTTTTCTACTAAAAGAAACGAATAAATCGGTTAATAGATAATTGCATGTTTCTAATTCTAAGGAGTTTTATTTTAGCCTTTGGTCCAACTCCTCCTTTGTGATTTATTTCATCCTGTTTTCCCTGTAGTTGTGCTGTCTGTAATTTTATCGGTGGTTTCACATATGTATTAATAACAGTTTTTAGAAGAAAAAAGTTATGACATTTAAAAAATCTAGGACCTCCGTTATAACCCAAAACAACTATTGGGATAGTGTCATATCTATTACATTTAAATTAACATTTTAATGAATATGAATGTCAATTATATTAAAAGGAATATCGTGTTTCAGTTTAAGTTTCATTACCGCCAAGAGGCGCGTAGAAGTCTATAAAATCTCTGTATAAGGTTTCCCAAAGGTTCAGCTTTACCCACGCATTTATCCGCTAACAGTTTAACGGTTTTTCGTAAATATTTAATAAGGGAGTTTTCAGTGAACGCGCCTCATCCCTTCAATCTATTTTTGAGACCTTCTGTTCCAACATTAACGGGTCACAGAGAAATGTCAATTTTCATTATTTTTCTTTATGTAAAAATCATTTGACTTTAGGGATAATGCCATTGTCACATAACTAAGTATATTTATTTATACACTAGCATCAAGGTGCCCATATTGTTTGTCCTTAAGTTATTTTTTAATAATTTTAACTGGTAAATTTTGTTTTAGAGCAAAGAAATTTTCATTTCCCATAAAGGCATTTAGTATATTAAAATCTGGTCAATAGTGACCAATGAGCAATTTAATTTTAACTTAATCTAATAGAGTTTGAAATCAGCGTTCCTTAGGTTCTGTAGAATGGATTGCATTAAAGTTTAACGTGCACACACAAGCTCTGCTTTTGCACTAAAACACTAAACTAACTCAAAGGGCTTGATCCTCTTACGTCTTCTTTCTATCCCAGTATTGACAAGGAGCTGGATAGCCTCGACATTGACATGATGATGAAGTCTTACTTCATGACTCTTGGCTAATTTCTTGATGGTCTGGTCAACAGTGTCTATTTCTTCATGATGTAAGATATTATCCTTAATTATTATGGCACTTCCACCTCTCTCTGCATCGTCGGGATGGTTAGTATGATAAATTTTGTAATTTCTAAATATAACATATGACTGATTAGTAAAATGCGTTTCAGAAATGAGACACGCATCTAATTTATTTACATCTAGGATTGCTTGCAATTCTTGTTGGTGTTGCAAGATACCATTAGCGTTCAATTCCATTATTTCTTGATGGTCTGGTCAACAGTGTTCATTTTCAGATCCCTATGGAGGTCACTACTTGCGAATGTACCAAGGGGCATCTACTATGATCTTTGTGCTTTGTTTTGAAATCTTTGGATGATTGCTAAGTTGCTTGCTTTGGTGAATCCCTATAGTTGGATACCATAAGTCCATACAGGCTTATACAGCATAAGCTCATGTAGAGACAGAGTGGAGTTTCTTCCAGTTAGCCAGTACATTTTTCTAAATTTCAGTCCAAGTTCTTCTCTTTTCATTTTATCATGCACTTTCCATCGAAGTTTGGCATCTAAGGTAATACCTAAGTATTTTGTTGTGTTTGAATATGGAATCAGGTTATTGTTTATTCTGACTGTAATATCCTTTTGTTTGTAAAGTTAATGTGAAGTGATTTAGTTTCATTAAGTTTAATTTTCCATCTCTTCGTCCAGTCATAGATACGATGGACAGCTGTTTGCAGCAGTCGGTTGCTTCATTGTTCTTTCTTACTGCTAGAATGGCAGTGTCGTCGGCGAAGGTGGCTATGGTATTGTTTTCTAACTCTGGAATATCATATGTGTACAGTAAGTATAGGACAGGTCCTAGGACACTTCCTTGTGGTACTCCAGCCTTAATATCTTTAAGATCGGAATAGGCTTCTTCTTGCCTAATTTTAAAATATCTTTCCGATATACAGGGTGTCCCGTTGGTAAACGGAAATATTTTAAAGGTAGGTGGAGGTCACCAAGGCGATTCTAAATAACCCATATATAATGGGTCCCTTGGCTTCCATAATCGAGTTACAGGGTGTTTTATCAATTATGCATAATTATTCATTTGGCCAGAACTTTTGAATCACTTAGTATATCTTTTCCATTTTTGGCATAGAACTTACACTTCTCATGAGTAATGTACTGAAATGTTGAGACATATGAAAATCCAGGTTCGGCTTTAGGAAAAAATGAGACATATTAAAAACATCAAAACAACACCCTGTACATCACTATTTTAATATTTCGATTTTAGATTTGAATAGAGGGGAAAAACCTGAATTGAAACAAGTTGTTATTGTTATCCCGCCACCGAATCGAATGGGAAAATTTTGATATTGAAAATAAAATTTCCTTTAAATTTAGAAAAAACATATTATGAAACTCATTTTTTCTTTAACAATTTTAAAAATTCACTTCGCATTATTTACCTATTTTTTGTTTATTCGGCTTAAAATAATTTTACACTGTACTGGTGTACCTGCAGGCCCGTACTTAGGGGAAAATATTCGATTGGGTATTTATTTTTTAAACGCCCAGTATAAAGTAAAGCGGGACAATAAACGTTCATAGTAACTATGTAACTAACAAACATTTATTAATAATTAACGAAATTGCTCAAAATGTCCACTATTTTGTTTTATGCATTTTCTTGCACGTCTCTTTTTTTTTTAAACTGGAAGTAAAATTTTAATTCAAAATGGATTTATTAAACAGTCCTATATTATTCATATTCTTATTATTTGTCCGTTTTAACACTATATTAAGTAATATTGCAGATCCGTACTTTAAACAAAATATTAAATTGATTACTTTTCGATCGTCTCGTATAATTTTATTTTGGCACAGTGGATTGTGCTGTATACCTGAAATCCAAGGTGTATTCTAAAGAAATAAACAATAGAGAAGAACTGCTTCAAAGAATTGGGGAAACCTGCGAGAAACTGAGAAACAATACATTTATTATAAGAAAATCAGTAAGGGACATCATTAAACTTTCAAGAAAGTGCATAAAACAAATTGGTGGACATTTTGAGCAATTTCATTAATTCTTAATAAATGCTTGTTAGTTACTATGAGCGTTTATTGTCCCGATTTACTTTATAGTGGGCGTTTAAAAAATAAATACCTAATTGAATATTTTCCCCTAAGTACGGGCCTGCAGGTACACCAGTACAGTGTAAACTTATTTTAAGCCGAATAAACAAAAAATGGGTAATTGACGCAGAGTCAATTTTTAAATTTTTTAAAGAAAAAATGAGTTTGATAATATGTTTCTTCTAAATTAAATAAAAATTTTACTTTCAGTTTCAAAATTTTCCAATTCGAATTGGTGGCGGGATAAAAACAACAACTTGTTTCAATTCAGATTTTTCCCCTCTATTCAAATCTAAAATGGATATATTAAAATTGTGACATACAGGGTGTTGTTTTGATATTTTTAATATGTTTCAATTTTTCCTAAAGCCAAACCTGGATTTTCATATCTCTCAATACTTCAGTACATTATTCGTGAGAAGTGTAATCTGTATGCCAAAAATGGAAAAGATATACTCTACCTACCTTTAAAATATTTCCGTTTACCAACGGGACACCCTGTATATAAATGGAGGATATCTGTATATTATTTTGGAAGGAAAAGCTCGAGCCTTATGCCAAACCTTATCAAACGCTTGTGCTACATCAAGAAAGATTCTAGCACAAATGTTTTTCTCTTCTAATGATTTCTCTATAATGTTGGTTATTCTATGAACTTGGTCGATCATGGAGTGCTTAATTCTAAATACAAATTGTTGATTAGGGATAAATCTAAAACAAAATTCTTCGAATATACAGATCCTGCAAACTGGCTTTAGTTTTTTAAAGCTTAGTTTTAATTTCTATTTTACGCTTGTTTATTTCTTGCAGCATATTTTTCAGTACTTTTGTGATGTCGTTTCCGTCAGGCATAAATAATTTCATTATGTTTTGTAGTGGATTATATTTTTGTATTCTTTATTCTTTTTCGTAATTCCAATTTTTCTTTCTTTTGACATATAAATATAAATCTAGAAATCTTATGTAAAAATGCTTATCGTTAAATATTTACCGTTCTATTCTCAAAGAGTATATAAAATATTTCAAAGGATTTTGCTTAAATCTCCCTGAAATACTTATTTTAAAGCTTGGTCCTAATCCTCTTATCCAGTTATCATGAATTTCCTATATCTCTTATGACCAAGAAGTGAATTTAACTTCTGGTTAAGTTTTTGAAAAGGAAAATACGATTATTAAAATATATCCTAAGAGAACATCAGAAACATGTCATCAAATTTCGAATTTCATCTCAGAGGAATGTAGAATTTGATTTCGACATTTTTGAGTAGACAAAAACAATGACTTTACAAATCGGTTTTTACGTTTTTACATTCTCGACATGAGAAAAATTTCATTCATTTTTAATAAACCAATTTATCCTACTATCTGCCTTACTTTGACACTACTTACTTTAAACTTGTTAACTAACAAAATGAAAATTTTAACAGCTTCCTTAATCCGAAATCTTATCGGTTTTAATGATGAGAATGACAAAACAATATTTTTATTTTTTAAAAAGACATTGCCAATATTCACTGTTATGTGTCCCATCCTTTAGTTCTGTTTGAAGTTCAATTTAAAACGAAGAATCACAAATACTTTTAACTTTTGGTTCCAAATCTAATATTTCACAGGAACGTGATCAACCTTTTTAAACAATCCTCTTCTAGTTCGTTTAAATTCCGGTTACAGCCATCGAAGTTTTTCTTTCTCACTTCTATTATCTAACTGACACATACACCGCCAACAAAAGGCGTTTTTTGATATTTTGCTAGAGGGTCAATAAAGATCAGGTTAAAGGGGGTTTTTGGGAAAGCATTGAGATAAAATAAATAAAATTATTTTATTCATTATACACATTCATTGAAGGCATATACAGGGAAATATTTTGAACCCTATTTACTTTTTTAAAATATAATATAACTTCTTGGGAGCAAGTATAGGTAAACTGTTTTTAAAATATGATGTGTTATTATAATATTATGGACAGAATAGTTTAAACAGTGAAACCAAACTTTTCTGCAGAATTTCATTACATTGCACTTCTTATTGAGTAAAAAGAAGCTTATTTAGAGTTAATGTCAATACTACTTAGAATCTTTTCTGACATATTTGCTTAAACTATTATTTTATCTTAAACTTAGTATATATATCTAAACGATTTATTTAATCTGGCCAGTAACGATAAAACAATTTCAGGATTTGCCGATGATCTGTAGCCATCAAGGAAAATAATCTAGAATCTATGATCAGATCCGTAAAATTTACCCTGTACAGAATTAATAATTGGCTGTTTGATAACAATTTATCAATTTCTTCGGAAAAATCTTCTTATATTATCTTTAGTAATTCCAAAATAGGTAGGATACATAATCAAGTAATATTAAATAATGTAACGATTAATAAGGTTAAGACTGTGAAATACTTAGGTGTAATATTTGATTCCAAAATGAAATTCAGTAAACATATCCAGAATATTGTCGATAAGGCTGTCAAGGGTATTAATGTCATTACAGTCACAGGAACGTCCTGGGGAGCTGATCCTACTATTTACAATGGTCTAGTTAGATCTCACCTGGATTTTGGATCAATGCTATATTTTAATGTTTCAAAACAAAATTTACTAAAACTTGATAGAATTCACTACCAGGGAATTATAATTTACTAAAACTTGATAGAATTCACTACCAAGGAATTATAATTATTTTAGGAGCTATGAGAAGCTCACTCACCTATTAACAGTATTTTAGCTGAAAGTTGTGAATTCCCTCTCCATTGGAGGAGAATTTACTTCTAAAGTCATCATAAAAAATTTATCCATATCGGAAAATTTTATTATTAAAGAAATTAATAAAATTTGTGAATCATGTTTAATTGAGGGTAAAGAACCTTTCAATTTCCCTATCCTAGAAAGCTATCAATTGAGATATCCCTATTTAAATATAATCCCCACACACAATTCCCACCCATCCATGCTTCAAATCTAAATTATCCACATTGTACTCCAATATCCCTCTTACTACTTTAAATCTTAAAAAAGACCAGAAAGACAATCGATTTGATTTCAATATGATAATAAATGAAAAATGGAATGATCATACAATTATATATACAGATGGTTCCTACGAAAGTAGTTCTGTAAAATGTGGCATTCATTCCAAAATTCAATATTAAAAAATCGGTTAGATTAGCCGATAAGACAAACATATGTAATGCTGAGGTTAAAGACAAGTCCATCAATAAGAATCTTATTTGCTCTGACTCACTTAGTGCCATTCAGAACATTCAGAAAAGGGAGATCTCATCCAAATCAGAGTTTCATACCCTGGAAGTCAGAAGTTTCATTTTTGATTGTATATCAAAGCAGGTAATCATGGGATTGATTCCCAGCCACAGGAACATTAAGGGCAATGAGATAGCAGATAACTTAGCCAAAAAAGCAATTTTATAAAACAACATCGACTCCAACCACTTAGAAATCAGCGACATAATCAACATTCTGAAAAATACAATAAGACTCAATTGGGAAGAAGAATGGAAGCAAAGTTGTAAATTTAAGGGTAAACATTATTACAATATAGTAGGAAGACTCAGAACCAGACCTTGGCATGATAAATTGAATTTAGGAAGAAAATCAATAGTTACAATTAACAGAGTCAGAATTGGTCGCTGTAAAACCCCGGATCACTTATTCAAAATAGGTGAGCTGGACTCCCCTGAATGTGTTTGTGGTAGTTTAGGATCACTGCATCATATCTTCATGGAATCTCCCCTCATAAATCATTAGTGCTTTGTATAACTTTATGGTAGCTAGAACTTTTCCATCGCATGCTGCTTTCAATTTTAACGACTTTTTTAGAGATCTGGATGAATGAAAGTAGTGCTAATCAAATAGTGGCATTTATGAAATCATCTAACATTAACATTTAAAATATGTGTCTATATTAATTACAGGATATGGGTAACCAAACTTTCTTAACTGAAGTCCTGTTGTGATTTTTCCCAAATCATAATATTGTACTGGGTAAATAGTCGAAAGACTGACTATTAAAAAAAAGAAGAAGAAGTATCTTAAACTTGATGTGTAACTGCCCTTCTCCTCCTTCTCAAGCCACGTCTATGCCGTTAAAGTTTTCTGGTTTTCCAGACACGCACCATTTACATTCTCTAATATCTGAAGTTCCAATAAGATCAGGTTGCCTCGGGAAATAACATCCGCGGTGTCACTCCGACAGTTTCCATACATTTTTTATATTATTCAAAACAGATGGAAGTAGTTGTTTACGCATCGCAGGAATAAGCTTTTATTTTGACTTCAACAATGCAGCCAAAATATTTTCCAATACAGTTTCCTCTTTCTATGTTTTTATTTCAAGTTAGACTAGGGGAAGATACAACGCTAAGAAAAAATATATGAACGTGGTATTTAATGTAATTAAAAAAATCTTTCCTATTATTATTATTATTATTAAATAAAATCAGAATTACAATGAAAATTGGACGACAAGGGACAGTCAATAAACAAAACAACAGCGAATATTCTATATTGAAACAGATATTGGCTATAGGTATGAGCCGAAACTAGTAGGCTACCACATATTTGTTGTGTTTATTCATTATTATTATTTTTAAAATTAAGGGCCGCCATTTTTCTATTCAATCATTCCACTCGTATACTATATTCAAATATTCCATTCATAAACTTAATTAGGTCAATCAATACTTGTCATTTTTTCACGTATGTTCATCTAACCAACACTTATGTCCTCGCTGTTTTGTTGGAGAGGAAAGAAGCCTGATAATTATTCAATGGAATTATGATGACTTTGACGTCTATCAACGTTGTTTATTCCAAATTTATTTACGTAATTAATATCATAAGTGCATCTAATTTTTCCGAAAACAATTAGATGCCCGAATGGTATTTGACAAGACTATTTCATGAGTAACAGATTGTTCTGCATACACATAGCTTACAAAACATACTACCTATTATATATGCATACATAATAAATATGTAGGTATTAATTTGAAGATAATATCTTTAAATGGATCAAAAATTATTTTCCACTTCATAAAATACATCTCTTGCATTTTTTTGCAACGGTGTTTCACATTGTCTTCACAACCAGTCCTTTGTAATTTTCACCGTTTTCTTCATATTCCACGCCCAATCTTTCAGGATTAGGTTTAGTTGCTCTAAACTTGTAGTTTCCAAACACTCGTATTTCTTTGCCTTGCAGAATTCCGTAAACTGTTTCCATATTGACGTGTGGGTTTTAACGGAATTGTGCGTCGTTTTCTGGTGTCCTAGGAGACCATAATTACTTGTTATCAAAGGTATTATAATTTTTGGTGACAACAGCTGTCATGTTTTGCCGCGGGTAAACTCGAAAAAACTGCTGACAGGAGCTGTCACACAGTTCTTTCATCTAGAAACCATTTGTAATTCAAAATTGCGCGTTTGTGATTGGTGGAAATTAAGACGAGGGAAATAGTTAGTTAAATTTTGAAGCATTTGGACATAAGATATGGTGGTTAAATTACCGAAAAAAATATGAGTTGAATTGAATAAAAGTGACGTAATTGAGACAAATCTCGAAGTATATGGCTGAGATCCCATCAGAAATTGCGAAGAAAGTTAAAGACCTATTGAATTGATTTTGTTAATGACTGGCCAAAAAATTTTCAAAATCCACAATTTTTATCTGATTTGGCTGAAATTTTGGACAAACAAATTGATTGGTAATATCCAATTTCTGGATATTTGTTTTTGTACTGGAAATGGAATTATACCAAATAGATAAAATAATATAGTCAAACACAACACAATTGAACGCCATAATAATTTCTTTTCGATGCAAATTTAAGCTAATTTTCTTTCAATACTATTTAATTTAAAACGTAATGCTTTGCGTAATCCGTAACAATTAGCATACTGGATAGGGGATTTCCAACATAGTACATCACGAATTGTCTGCTAAATGTTAATGTTCTAGAACCGGAGTTGATTCTGTGTTGATTTCAATCGTGTCGACCTTCCCGTCATAAATCCTGTCATATCCAGAACTTAAATGATAATTTATAACCCACTGTTGAGGGCTCTGGATTAAGCCCTGTGTTCGAATTTCGTGGACTGTATTTTGTAGGTTTGCTTCCTCAACTCCATCCAATAAAACCAATGGACACTTTTATTTAACCATTTATTAAAGCTCGTCAAATAAATAAATGAACAACAAAAAAAACAACAACGTAACAAAAATTACATTAAATTAGTAATTGTGAACAAGAACAAAGTATTAAAGTTGATTTAACGAAATGACCACATCATTCAGAAAATATTAGTTTGTGTGTGTACTGTATGAGTGATAATTAGACACTGCGAGAGGTCCTAGCCTGTTAGCAGCTAGAAACGCACTCTGAATTCGCCGTACTAGGAGGCATTATGAATAACAAGCCCTTATATGAAGGAACTTGCGATACGTCGCACTTGACGGAGTTTCTGAATACATTGTTTTAGACAATGGAGCGGCTAGTCTGGTACGCGACTGGAAACACACTTTATTCGCCGTACTAGGAGGCATTATGAATAACAAGCCCTTATATGAAGGAACTTGCGATACGTCGCACTTGACGGAGTTTCTGAATACATTGTTTTAGACAATGGAGCGGCTAGTCTGGTACGCGACTGAAAACACACTTTATTCGCCGTACTAGGAGGCATTATGAATAACAAGCCCTTATATGAAGGAACTTGCGATACGTCGCACTTGACGGAGTTTCTGAATACATTGTTTTAGACAATGGAGCGGCTAGTCTGGTACGCGACTGAAAACACACTTTATTCGCCGTACTAGGAGGCATTATGAATAACAAGCCCTTATATGAAGGAACTTGCGATACGTCGCACTTGACGGAGTTTCTGAATACATTGTTTTAGACAATGGAGCGGCTAGTCTGGTACGCGACTGAAAACACACTTTATTCGCCGTACTAGGAGGCATTATGAATAACAAGCCCTTATATGAAGGAACTTGCGATACGTCGCACTTGACGGAGTTTCTGAATACATTGTTTTAGACAATGGAGCGGCTAGTCTGGTACGCAACTGAAAACACACTGATTTTAAATTTGACGACGTTTACCGGTTTCAGATATATCCCTTCCTTTTGCCGGCAATTTGTTCTAGAAAGATTCGAATGATTCTTTTTAACTTATACCGCGTAAACAAGTCTAGATTCGACGGTTAAATTTACGACCCACTAATTAGCATCGAGCAAAAAAAATAACTTTGATGAGCCGCTTCCGGGTCGTCCGATGCCGCAATTATGAAATGGAGAAAAAAAATTGTTTTTGCCGGCCCCGCCTTTGTCACACCGCTCGTCAACATATTTGGTGCGGCGTTGTCGGTTTTACGGTTTTACGAATAACGAATATGAGTTTAGATGTTTAATTATCTGAAATTAAACATTCTCCCCCCGCGAAAAGAGGCGGAGTATGGTTCTTGAAAGTTTTCTAAAAAAATTTTTTATTAAGTTGGGTCATCACCCTGTAGTTTCGGAATGAGTTTAATTGAAATAAGTTTGAAAATGTAAAAAGTTTTAAAAATATTTGGATATTTGGATCCTGGCCGCTTGTGGGCGCATAGTTTAATAAAAAATGTAAAAAGTTTTAAAATATTTGGATATTTGGATCCTGGCCGCTTGTGGGCGCATAGTTTACAAAAATTGGATATTTGAATCCTGGCCACTTGTGGGCGCATAGTTTACAATATGATTTGTGCAAACGATTTGTGATTAGGCATCACCGAGCCATGTTCCTTATTTGGAATTAAAAAACAAAACATGCCAAAATCTTAGCAACATTTGCAAAAATTGCAACTATAGGCGTTGGCTTTCCCAGATCTGCTAGCAGGAATATCCCAGATCAATTCCTTAGCCCTCTCTCTATAACGACTACCTCAGCCTACAATAGCAGTACATGAATATTTGAGCGAAAATGGGCAAAAAGATCCCAAGGGTATACGATTACCCTGTATGAAAATAGAATTGTTTAAAATATTTGGAATGGATATAAAATCCTAAGGGTATTTGCTCACCCTGTATGAATGAAAAAAGTTTAAATGTTTCTGAATGATGAATATAAAATCCTGAGGGTATTTGCTCACCCTGTATGAATGAAAAAGTTTAAAGTTTTTTGGGAATATTTTCCGCTTGAGGGAATCACCCTGTATAAAAAGAATTGTCAGAGTATCTGGAGACGAAGTGTCCCTAGGGTATAATCTTTGGATGAGATCACCCTGTATGAATGAAAAAAGTTTAAAAGTTTTCTGAATGATGGATATAAAATCCTAAGGGTATTTGCTCACCCTGTATGAATGAAAAAAGTTTAAAAGTTTTTTGGGAATGATGGATATAAAATCCTAAGGGTATTTGCTCACCCTGTATGAATGAAAAAAGTTAAAAGTTTTTTGGGAATATTTCCGCTAGATGGAATCACCCTGTAGAAATAGAGAATTTGTCATAGAATATGGGCACGAAATGTCCCTAGGGTATAATCACCCTGTATGAATAAACAAGTAAATGTGTAACAAGAGACTTAATGAAGATCATTGTTATGAGTTGAAATGAAAATGTGAACGAAAAATACAAAAAATTGCGACTATAGGCGTTGGCTTTCCCAGATCTGCTAGCAGGAATATCCCAGATCAATTCCTTAGCCCTCTCTCTATAACGACTGCCTCAGCCTACAATATCAAAATGGGCAAAAGAAATCCCAAGGGTATACGATCACCCTGTATGAAAGTAGAAAAAATGAAAAAGTTTAAAATATTTGGGAATATTTTCCACTTGTGGGAATCACCCTGTATGAAAAGAATTGTCAGAGAATGTGGGCACGAAATGTCCCTAGGGTATAATCTTTGGATGAGATCACCCTGTGTGAAAATGTTTAAATGATAGATATAAATCCTAAGGGTATATGCTCACCCTGTATGAAAATGAGAAAAAAAATGAAAAATAGAAATTGCATCACTGCTTGTTTAAGGTATTTGCTATAAAATGAAGTGCCTTCTGAAAATTAAAATGAATGCGTTTGAGCGTTTTAATTTGTTTTTAAGATTTATTTATGTAGTTTATTCGATTGATTTTTGTTTGGTTTTTAAAATGATGGGTTATTGATCCCTTGTATGTAAAAAAGTAGAAAGATTTGATTTAACGAATAGTTTTTTGTTGTGGAATGTTTTTTCCAGTACAACAATTGAAATGAATGTACGAACACCTTTTTTGGCCACATCAGAGGATTTCTGGTACAAAGTAAAGTAGAAATGTCAAAGAATGTTTATGATAAAAATAATTGTTTGAGGGTAGTTTTCCCTGAAAGTTGAATACATGAAAAAGTACGATAAATGGATAAGTAATCCTGAAAATAGAGCCTTATTAGAAGGACATTTTTAAAGTTTTTATTTGTTGAAGAGGGTAGTTTCCCTGAAAGTTGAATACATGAAAAAGTACGATAAATGGATAAGTAATCCTGAAAATAGAGCCTTATTAGAAGGACATTTTTAAAGTTTTTATTTGTTGAAGAGGGTAGTTTCCCTGAAAGTTGACAAGAGTTTTGAATTTTAGAACGATACATAACTGGGCATTTTAGTATCCCGTCTACAACCCCTTGGACCTAGTTTGGCACCAAAGGGAGGTGTCTCACCATAGAGATCACCTAGCATTGTTGATTGACAGAGTCTGGGCATCCAATATCCCTGGGGGTAGTTTCCCCATACAACCCCTTAGATCTGAAAGATACCAAAGGGAGATGTCTCACCATAGAGATCATCTTATTTTGTCATAGAGTCTGGGCATCCAATATCCCTGAGGGTAATTTCCCCCATACAACCCCTTAGACCTAGTAAGGTGCCAAAGGGAGATGTCTAACCATATAGAACATCTTGTGCGAAAATGAAAAGTAGAATTGCTAGAAATTTAAATGTTTGTTGTTAGAGAAAAATCAAAATATATTTGCAAGAGAAGGTATAATCTTTTAGTAGATCACCCTATAGAAAAAGTATAAAATTGTTAACGAAAATTGAAATATGTTTGCTAGAAGAGGGTATAATCTTTTAGTAGATCACCCTATAGAAAAAAGTATAAGATTGTCAACGAAAATTGAAATATGTTTGCTAGAAGAGGGTATAATCTTTTAGTAGATCACCCTATAGAAAAAATAATGCGAACGAATGCGAATAAAAATAGTACAGGAGCCTTGCTATAAAATGAAGGACTTCCCTTTAGATTGAAAATGCGAAAATGAAAGAAATACAAGAAGTCTTTAAATAAAGAACTTCTTCTTGAGTGCAAAACGAAAAAATAGAAAAGTATGTGCTATGAACGATAGATTGAAAATTGTTTGGCTATGGAGAGCCTGTTGCTAAGGGATAATTTTCCCTATGAACGAGAATAAAAATATAAGGGTATGCAGCCCTTTGTACCTCTGATGCGGCGCTGGTTTCTAGAATAAAAGGGAGGTGTCTTATTTTTGAAGAACACCTTGTATAAAAAATGGAAAAATAGTAAAATGTTGTTATAGTATTGAGTTGTAAGTTAAAAAATGATTTTTATTTATTAAGTGAGATATTAGATCTCGAAACAACGATCAGCTGTTGTTTAAGTGAATTTTAAGAATAAAGTTTGATTGTAAAAATAGCGAATGTTTATGATTTGAGTTTTAAATATTGTTTAGCGATTTATTTGTAGAATCGTAGAACCATATCTACGGGTTTTTTACGAATTTGTTTAACGAAATGATTTGAAAAATGCGAGAATTATTTTTTGCCGTCGGCAAATGGAAAAAAGTAAGTTAAGAATAAATGCGATTTGATTATTAGTGCGATTTTCTTGTACGAAAATTTGTTTTAATTACGAACGATACGAATTTTTTTAAATTGTTTTTGTATAGTGAACGAGTTGAATTGTTGATTCTTAACTTGGAAAGGTGGCGTTTTAAAAGCCTAGTTATTTTTTAATAAACTTTCGTGCTGTTTACACGAAATGTAAAAATTCGAATGCATATTTTCTGAATGATTGTGAAGAGATTTGGTAGCGAGAACAATTTTTCAATTTTTGACAGAGAAATGTTTGTATATATGAAAATTGAGTTCATTTTTGAATTGTAGATTTTGATTTTGTGAAAATTTGTTCTTTCTGTTAGAACATAAAATGTGTACGATAAAAGTACGTAAATACAAGTAGATGCAATGTATTATAGGTTAAAAATATGCGACAATTATATAAATTTAAATTCCTACAGAAAAAATGTATAAAATGTGACAATGTTTTATATGTTAAGAAAGAATGAAAGAATACATGTATCTGAGCTTTATAGCTATAACTATGCAGAATACATAAATACGAAATGTTTTTTTTCTTTTTTATAAATGTTTGATAGTTTACAGTAAGTAAGTAAATAAATATCTACGGCCGGCTAGTTAGCGCATGCGCCGAGAATTTGGTAAGTTTAAAATACAATGGAAGTTTTTTATACGTAAATGTAACGAAAAAATGTGTGCATTAATTTACCACAAGCCTACGATTGTTATCGGACCGCTTTTAAGTGGTTACAACGAGTTTGAATGAGTTTTACAAAAAAATACCTTACAATTTCTTGCTGTGAAGAGTTGCTTGAAGGTTTGAAGTTGACTGGAAGTTTTTAAGCCACCATAGGCCTACCGATGAGGTTGAAGAGTTGAACTGGATCGCTCAGGATCATTGAAGAATCTCTGGAGTCGCTCAGGATCATTGAAGAATCTCTGGAGTCGCTCAGGATCATTGAAGAATCTCTGGTTTAAATCCGGATCGTTTGGACCATGGAGGTTCTGGAGAAGTAACGAAGTTTTGCTAATTGAATCCGGTTCGATGGGACCATGTTGAGGGCTCTGGATTAAGCCCTGTGTTCGAATTTCGTGGACTGTATTTTGTAGGTTTGCTTCCTCAACTCCATCCAATAAAACCAATGGACACTTTTATTTAACCATTTATTAAAGCTCGTCAAATAAATAAATGAACAACAAAAAAAACAACAACGTAACAAAAATTACATTAAATTAGTAATTGTGAACAAGAACAAAGTATTAAAGTTGATTTAACGAAATGACCACATCATTCAGAAAATATTAGTTTGTGTGTGTACTGTATGAGTGATAATTAGACACTGCGAGAGGTCCTAGCCTGTTAGCAGCTAGAAACGCACTCTGAATTCGCCGTACTAGGAGGCATTATGAATAACAAGCCCTTATATGAAGGAACTTGCGATACGTCGCACTTGACGGAGTTTCTGAATACATTGTTTTAGACAATGGAGCGGCTAGTCTGGTACGCGACTGGAAACACACTTTATTCGCCGTACTAGGAGGCATTATGAATAACAAGCCCTTATATGAAGGAACTTGCGATACGTCGCACTTGACGGAGTTTCTGAATACATTGTTTTAGACAATGGAGCGGCTAGTCTGGTACGCGACTGAAAACACACTTTATTCGCCGTACTAGGAGGCATTATGAATAACAAGCCCTTATATGAAGGAACTTGCGATACGTCGCACTTGACGGAGTTTCTGAATACATTGTTTTAGACAATGGAGCGGCTAGTCTGGTACGCGACTGAAAACACACTTTATTCGCCGTACTAGGAGGCATTATGAATAACAAGCCCTTATATGAAGGAACTTGCGATACGTCGCACTTGACGGAGTTTCTGAATACATTGTTTTAGACAATGGAGCGGCTAGTCTGGTACGCGACTGAAAACACACTTTATTCGCCGTACTAGGAGGCATTATGAATAACAAGCCCTTATATGAAGGAACTTGCGATACGTCGCACTTGACGGAGTTTCTGAATACATTGTTTTAGACAATGGAGCGGCTAGTCTGGTACGCAACTGAAAACACACTGATTTTAAATTTGACGACGTTTACCGGTTTCAGATATATCCCTTCCTTTTGCCGGCAATTTGTTCTAGAAAGATTCGAATGATTCTTTTTAACTTATACCGCGTAAACAAGTCTAGATTCGACGGTTAAATTTACGACCCACTAATTAGCATCGAGCAAAAAAAATAACTTTGATGAGCCGCTTCCGGGTCGTCCGATGCCGCAATTATGAAATGGAGAAAAAAAATTGTTTTTGCCGGCCCCGCCTTTGTCACACCGCTCGTCAACATATTTGGTGCGGCGTTGTCGGTTTTACGGTTTTACGAATAACGAATATGAGTTTAGATGTTTAATTATCTGAAATTAAACACCCACCAATAATGAAATCTGGACAGACGTTTATTATTTATTGACAACTGTTTCGCTTATTGTCGTCTTTACCAACTCTGATGTGCAGGATTCTAAAATCAAGTTAACAAAAACAAAAATGTTTACCACAAGGTTGTAAAAGTATGACTGCATTTTTTTTATAATTATGTCATCAGACTTAATTAACCAAATTCAAGGGCATACAAGTGTTCTAAGTTGTTGTCAAATATTTTAATTTAAAGATGTTGTGCTCGGTACAACAATACCAAATAATAATACAAAGAAGCTTCGTAAATATGAGAAATCCGTAAGAAAATTTGTCCGCAAAAACTTTTATAATAAATTTGCGTTACTCTTAAGTATATTTTAAAACATTTTTATTTCTTATTTTTCAATGATTAAATATTATTATTTGTTTATAAAAGAAACTTGATTATTTGGGTTGTAAATTTATAAAATTAAAAAACATTAATAGCGATATGGAGACCATTGATAATATTCTATTCATTGTATCGTCTTCTTCTACCAAATTTTGTATACCAGGTAAATATGTTAATGTACTGAAAACATTTTTACGGGTCCTGATTTTAACGAGTGTATGCATTTAGTTTATTTTATTGCTAAAAAAATTAACAAAATATAAATATTCATTCAACTAATGAAATATAATTCAAAAATATTGGTCTACTTGTTGATCCCTACAAGATGGTTCAAACGTAAATTGCGAAATATAAAGTTTTTGAATGACTATTTCCCTCGTCTTAATTTCCACCAATCCTAAACGCGCAATTTTGAATTACAAATGGTTTCCAGATGAAAAAACTGTATAACAGCTCCTGTCAGTAGTCTTACCGGCGACAAAACTTGTCAGCTGTTGTCACCAAAAATTATAATACCTTTGAACGAAATAAGACGTTGCTAAGTAATATTTTAACAAGAAGTATGAGTGCTGGTGGTAACAAAAATCCGAGTCGAAGACGAGGATTTTTGCACCTACAGAATGCATTTTGTTAAAAAAATATTACTTACGAAAAATCTTCCAAGGGTAAAATAGTCGTAGTGCATTTTTTTGTGGCTGTGTTATACCTTAATAAGTTTTGTAAACGTTTCTAATATGACTTTTACAAATTTTTTTAAATATTAAATGTTATCTCTCTTATATAGATAGTCACTTGAAGCACTTGCTGCAATGTATAGTACCAAGAGCGTGCTCTGAAATTTAAAACGATCTGTTTACTGAAACATGACTTGATCCAAAAGTTTTAGAATAACGTCCAAAACAAAACTAATTCATTCGTATACGGGCCAAGTCCGCATAGTAATTCTAAAACATATGTCCCTTAAATAGGTGGCATCTAGTTCCAGAACTTTGCACATTCAACCAAAATGTAGTTAATTCCGCTATACATATTCTGTTTTGTACAGCTTACTGTCCACATAACGCAGATATAAACTCTTGCGATATAAAGGACAGTTTATGGTCAAATAATGTAACCAGACGTGTTTTGGGTTTTATAAAATTAAACTAAATAAAAAACTTAAAAAACAACAGTGATAAAGTTGTGGATTCTGAAGTGTGATAAAAATGATTTATGATGTTTTGTATAAGTAATTAAACATAAATTTTCATAATTCGTTGTAGTTATAATGTTCGGAAATCCGGTAAATGAAACCGTAAACATTTAAATGATTTTTAATAATATTTGCGTGACAGTAAAAGGAAAATAAAATTTAATTACAGTCCTCAGTAACCCTAACATTAAGTGAAAGTGTTGTAAAAATAGATAATCTTGCACTAGTAAATGAAACTAAATTGGAAGCAGAATATAACTAAATATTCTATTGAAGAAGACAGTGAAGTTAACTAAGGAAATTTTCTAAATGAGCTGCATGGCAAAATACAACTGTCAAAAGAATAAAAGTGGGCACCAATTACCTTTCTAAAATTAGGCTAATAAAAGCAAAAGAAATCTAAAGGAAAGGTGGGGAAAATGAAGCCAATGATGATAAAACCAGAATAATTAGAGCCACCCAAACACTAAGAAGACGCTGAATTTTAAATAGAAATCCTAATAAAGATGTTTGAGGTACTAAAATATTTAAAAAAAAATATTCGTGCTCTGATTTGACTAGTTCATCCGAATTTATTGTTGAATGGACACATTTTTGTCTTCACTTTACCAGGCACTATAGATGGTTACATTTGATGTTTATTACAAAAATATAAAAAACCTGTGATATAAAAATAATTTTAATAATAACAAATATTAATTTATACAAATATGTAAATAAAGTATCCATAACTTCCCGATAACTATGACAACTTATCGGTTGACTGACCGTGATAAAGAATATTAAAAACACATTGTCTAATTAGCATTATCATGGGTTGTTTCCAGTTAATTTACGAGGTTACTGAATTCCTTTAACTAGGTATAAAAAAATATGTGCCTAAAAGCAGATAGATATTCAATTTTACAAAACTCGAATATAAACTCCTTGTTTAACATAAATATAATAAACTCAGTTGAATAGTCGGTACCTTATTTGTCCATGTATCTTAATTATTAAGCAAGAAAATTCACAGAATAGCCACCAAGATGACCATATCTTAATCCGTTATAATTTTTTTGTTGACGTACGAAACTAGAAAAGAGAGAAAATTAAAGAAGTAACGTAAATATAATTTATTTCTGTTTGGAATATTAAAACAATAAAGAAAGATTTTTTTTATTATTATTAAACACCCATAAAGACAATTTAATTCTAACTTAATCTAATAGAGTTTGAAACTTAAAACTAAGGTATACTCATCAGCGTTCCTTCGGTTCTGTAGAATGGATTGCACTAAACTTTAACAACACACACAAGCTCTGTTTTTGCAGTAAAAACACTAAACTAACTCAAAGGGCTTGATCGTCTTACGTCTTCTTTCTAACCCAATATTGTCAAGGAGCTGGATAGCCTCGACATTGACATGATGTAGAAGTCTTTCTTCATGACTCTTGGCTAATTTCTTGATGGTCTGGTCAACAGTATCAATTTCCATATCCTTATGGAGGTGACCATTGCGAATGTACCAAGGGGCATATACTATGTTCCTCAGTGCTTTGTTTTGAAATCTTTGGATGATTGCTAAGTTGCTTGCTTTGGTCCATCCCCGTAGTTGGATACAATAGGTCCATACAGGCTTAAGTATCTGCTTATAAAGCATAAGCTTATTATGTAGAGACATAAACAAAGATGTTGACGAAAATATTAAATTAGGATGAAGAACGACAAATATCTAATTTTTACAAGGAATATTTATTTAGTTAAATATCGTAGCGGTAGAAAATCAAGTGGTTCATAATATAGGCAACACTTAATGACTCGGAGATCAGGCAAAACCGTCGGTTCTGGCTATATAACGGTAGTCATTAAACCATTCAATGTGTAGTGACTGTAGTGTGGTAGCTGGTGGTAATTATAAAATTTAAAAATCATTTTGACCCTGTAAAAGTACTAATAAAATTTAGATTTTTTAAACATAAAAAACTGAATCAGATAGATTGTCGTCCATTGTATTTTTCTAAAGAAAATAATTCCATTGGAACTATTGGATCACTTTGAGAATAATAGATAATTTACTGAATATATTTCAAAAAAAAATTCCTTTAAGCCTTATTATGTACTTAATCATATTTATTAAATAACAAAGGGTTTACAATTATGTCTCATATTTTTGGGAAGTTATTTTTTGTATTTTTTAACCCTTATAGAACACTAGTAAATTCCATTCATTCCTTTGTAAAATAGAACTAATATTAGAAACGTCTGTCTGACAGACTGAACAAGGGTAATATAATAAAATAAAGTTTTCTTCAATCTCTGTCTACCCAGAAAAAAAAACGGAGAAGACTAAACTTACAGAATCAAAAGTGTCAACGTCTTATTAACTATATACATAATTCATCCACTTCAACGAGCTGACAAACACGTACAGATCTGAAAACAACTGCGAAAAGCTTTTTATTGACATTTTTAAAAATAGGCCTAGCAGTAGCAGTCAATCTTGTACTTGTTCATATGTCGGGATATTTATTCAAATGTTCTAGAACTACTAAGTTTAAATGGGGAATGCATACGATAGGAATAGTTAGCATCTTGGCTAGAATCGGACAAATAAAAATTTTGCAACACACAATACAAATTGTGTCATATGCAATTCCCAATACAGGGAATCGTTGGTTTGTCCAGGGCAAAAACTCTCTTCTAAGGTCGATTTATAGATGGTAGTACATTTAAGGATAGGAATAGTGTTAGGAATGGCAATAACCCACTTACTTATTTTTTTTTTTTTTTTTTTTTTTTTACTTCTGTGTCAACGGCATCGACTACTATGGCCATTAGCCTCGTGTTCTGTGTAGGCTTTGTTACTGTTTCCCAGCGCCACTTTAGGAACAGAACTGTTAATTAGAACCCAACAGTGAATGGTCGAGTGAGGAATCACACCTGGTATATGAAAATCAATTTCTAAATTTTTAATTAATTAAAAATCAGAAAAAGATTTCTGCCTTTGGTGTGATTCGAACCCACAACCCTTGGGTTATGAGTCCAGTGCTCTACCGCTGAGCTACCCATCCCCCTCCCACTTACTTATTATAACTTACACCAATATAGCATATACCACTACACCTACTTCTCAATATTGACATTTTTATAAATCTCTATAGAGAAAACAAGGCCTGATATCAAGCCAGGCATAAAAAATAAAAAACATATAAAGAAACTTGAGAGGGAAATATATTTTGTTTTCCAAGTTATCGTTATGTTAAACAGTAAACGAAACAAAATTAATCATTTCTTTAAGTAAGTCAGCGGTATATTAAAGTGTTTTATAAAGGTTTTGCTATCCAAAAAAAGTATGACATGACTTATACGGAAAACTATCGTTCCATTACTACTATCTCAAAATGTTTTAGATTGTCATTCATAATAGATAATATAGTAATACTGAAAGTTAAATATAGCCTTAACACAGTTTACTTTAAAGCAAATCTACTGTATGTAATTATTATACAATATCTGTTCTACTAAATGTTAATATCCCAAAAGCATTCCAATTAGTATTAACATCTTGATAGATGAAAACATTTTGGTCTTCACCAACTTTTTATCTGAAAAAGCGCAATAAAAAATTAACTATATTTTTAATTTTAGAGTTACAGAAGGCGTGGATGGAAGAGATAACAGATGATGTATGTCAAATGGGTTAGAGTGAAAAGAGTGGAGAGGAAAAACAAGTAAAAAAGTTTAAACCGTGCAACCCCGGATATATAGATCGAGAAAGTTTCACAGGAAGTAGCTTTTATCTAAACGTATCGGTATTTCCACTTTTATTAATATTTTAGCCTACGGAACTCCTAAGTTGTTTTCTTGGTAGTTTGACATTTTGTTTTTTTTTGTTCAAGCTTGTCAAAATTATTATTCATGAAATATCTAGATATTCGAAAGTTAGGTGCCTTTAACGATTGGCGATTCACTTATTCATTTTTTTAGTAACACATATTTTAACTGGGGATTTTGTAGGACTCAGGATCACAGGAACTTCAGGATAAACACTTTCTCTTGGTAAAACAACCATGGAGTGGGACAAGTTCTTTAATTTAAGGAAAAATGTCCTTTTTTATCAGAGATAAATGTTGATACAACAATTTCAATTGTTTTTAGATCGGCATCGATACGTGGTATTTGAAAGTTTTCTTTAAAAAAGCCAGGAGTTTCCGGCGAATTAGGTTTTATAATTCATTGAAGTCAAAGCCTTCTATGTTACAATTTTTGAGATTTTTTATGAAAATTATATATTTTTTTGAAAAATAAAGTGTTTTTTCGCATAAATTTAATTATACCATTACATACTATTATAAAAAAGAATACTTTTGATATAAATTTCATCTTAATTCGTTTAATATTAACATTGTATTATTGATTTGAAGTTTCATTATTATATTTTTTAAGATTTGCTAATAAATTTATTTATAATGTAATTTCTTACTGTTATTATTCTGTCTATTTTTATTGATGGCTATTAAAATCTTTTGCTGATAAAATTTTTAAATTAAAGCTTTTTGGCATTATTATTGTTTCAGTTTTATCTCATTATATGTTCATTTCAAAATTATTATAAATACGTTAAATGTATATGAAAAGATCTCTTATGGACATTCTCATATTATACTTGACAGATGGAATTTATTATTATTAAGGCAAATGTCCCATTTATCAACAGTGTCCCAATTATCGACAATTTCGAATTGTTTTCTATGTAACAAGATGAAGATAGATATTTTCATTTGTCAAGTTTCTAATTTGTAGTTTCCTGAACATATTTAAATTTACCACCAATTTTTCCTAAGCATCCCCCTCACAACAACTTTTGCTAATCAGTCGAGTGTCAGTTGTCTTCCAGTGCAGAGTTTTTCTTGGTGATCTGGTAAGTGCTTACCCTTTACTTTTGTTTCCTTAAACCCACAAAAATTTAGTAAAGTATAATATGTTGAATACAAACATACTTCTATATGGTTGATTGTCTTCGGTTCTATGGAAAATTTATTATTTATATCATATTTTATGAGAAATTAGGGTGTCGATAATAGGTACATCTGAAACATGTTGTGTTCTAGATATCGACATGTCGATAAATGGGCCACGCAAGATCATTTTCGACTTGCTGTCAGAAACTCTTATTTAATGTTCCTTCAAACAATTGTTTCCTTAGTATGTTCAATAGATTCATAATTTTCTATGTACCAATTATCGACATACTGTTTTTCTTCAAATTATTAAATAGGAGTGCAAGAAATCTTGTTGTCGATACTACGTACAACTTTATGTCGATAAATGGTGTGACCTTATGACGGTGACTAAGACGCAATATATACGTTTTAATTACCAATTTTTCGGAAAACTAAGTAGTTATTATTATTTCAGTTCTGATATAATAATCAGTTCAAAGAATATTGAAAATTTCCCCCAACATCAATCGACATTCGATTATGATTCAGTTTGATGATTTTATTATCAATTCTTTCAAGAATGTCGATTATCCGAACATTCAAGTGACGGTAATTGGTAATATTTGATTTTCAGTCACCAACACATTTCAGAAATGAAAACCAAATGAAATGTTTCTCAGAAATGAAACAGAAGAAAACCAACTTACAGTAGCGGAAAGGACAGATCATTATCAAGCATTAGTAGAAAAAACACCACTAAAGAGAATATCTGAAGAAGAAAATATCCCCACTCCTTTCAAAAAAGCTTTGTTCTGTCCTTCTTCAGAAAACCAACCAACTACTAGAAATAACAGAAAACAAAGGGAAAAATTACCTGATGTTGCATTTTCCTTGATCTGGCAGGAATATCACAGGAGAAAATTAGAGAAAAAAGAGAAGGAGCAGAGAGAAAAAGAAGAGAGAAAATTAGCAAAAACAACTAAAAGTAGACAGAAAACCAGAAATGAAGGAGAGATTGAGATAGAAAGTCAGCCTCTATCGGAAACTGATCAATACGATATAGGTGACTACGTGATCGTTGAATACGATTCTGAATATTTTCCTGTTGTCCGAACAATCATATACTGTAAAAGCTATGGCAAGGAGTGGTGGGAACTGGAAATGGCCAAATGATATTTTGAAGTACGATTTTGAAGAAATCATATGTAAAATTGCGGAGCCAAAACAGATAAATAAATGTGGTGTATATGAAGTACCTGAAATGGAGAAAATAAGTCTAGAAATTATTTTTTGTTTTTTAAGTTAATTCAAGAATTTATATTTCGGTTGTTTTTGTAACTTTTGTTATTATTTTGATACTATTTTTATTATAGATTAAAATATAACTTTTTTTATACTGTTTCATTCAATAGATATAAATATATAAATGATATATTTATATCTATTGTGTGCAAGTTTTCGATTTTTCACAGTGTCGAACATTGGTCCTCTTACATGTCGGCGATTGGTTACTCTTATTTTTAAGGTGTCGAAAATTGGGACATCTGCTTTGCGTTTTCATTTATTTAATTTCAATTATTTTACCATTTTACGATTCGTTTTCTTCGTTTGTTTATTGAAAATGAAGGTACAAATATTAGGAAAATGTATATTGCAACCACATAAAAATTTTCTTTGAGTTCGAAAATTATTCGTCAATCTAACGAAGACGCTATTGGATCGATAATTGGGACATTTACCTTAGGCTTTAAAAATGTTTAAATCAGTTTAAATAGATACATGTGCATTGTATTATGTCCTATTATAAAATTCTAGAGCAATACACTGTCAAAAGTTATTGAAAATATTAACATAATTTTTCTATTTTGGAATTCTATTTTATAAAAAATGAATTTTAGTTAAATTATACAGGGTGGTCCTTAAGTAATTGTACATAGAAGAATGGTAGATTTGAACCAACTTGCTCTAATAAAATATTGCTAATAAGGAATATACAGGGTGTTAAAGGTTAAATTTTAAGATTTATTTCTTGAAATAACTTGAGCGTTTCTGGATATATACACATAAAAATTTGGAACTGGGGATTTTTGGGCACGAGAAATCATAATCTGGTACCTACTTCGATGTAATTTGTAGAGGGCGCTAGTTAGGCCACATTTATGGCATAACGGTTTACGAGTTAATGGCATTACACTGGTCGGCAAAAAAAAATTTCTGGCCCTGACACTATTCCTGCTGATTCTTATGTAAAATGACCTCCTGAATCCGAATATGACCTCAGTTTTTCATCATCACCCACTGTTTTTTTTCATCACAAATTATGGAAAAGTGATAAAAATAGGTCGGAGGCCACCCCCTGAAAACGGTCGGTGATGGGGGAAAACTGCGGTACCAGATTATGATTTATTTCTCGTGCCCGAAAACCCCCAGTCTTAAATTTACATGTATACATATTCAAAAACGCTAAAGTTATTGCAAAAAATAAATCTTAAAATTTAACACCCTGTATATTCCTTATTAGCAACATTTTATTAGAGCAAGTTGGTACAAATCGTAATATTTTAAAGTGAGGAATCTACCATACTTCTAAGTACAATTAGTTAAGGACCACCCTATATATCATTGCAGTTTCGCCAATTAGAATATCATAACAATATATTTAGTAATAAAAAGTTTTTAAAATATTAACGATTCTTTTATTTTTATGAACTAACAAAAATCGTCAACAACATATTTGTTTTTACATATCAAATAATCACATAACAATAGCGCAATATTTTTTTATTTGTACTATCGTACGTATGCGATCAAATGTTGACTTGCCTTTACTACGTCCTAGTTGGTAATATCCCATTGTTGTTGCTATCCAGTAGCAATATAACCATATTCTAACCAAATACTTCATTTCACATTTCATAGTGATTCGTTTATTAATGAATGGGTATTATAAATAGTCACGAGCGATACGCTGAAACCGACTTATTTCCATATTAAAAATTATGACCTAACGTACCGTACCAATGCATGATATGCAAACATCCGGTATATCTCATATAGCTCTAGCACTTAAATCGGTAATTTTAATGGATAAACAATAACAAATACGGACGAAGTGCAGAAATGTAGTGAATTCTTAATCAGATTTTCCAGATTTTACCGCGTGTAGCAAGTCTTAGACGACAGATTATTGTTAATTTTTTAATACGAAACGAAAATCAAAATTCTAGAAAAATTCACATATTTTACTATACTCTACGTGGATGATTTTAGGATTTGACGTCATTCTTAATTATTTATTTTTACAACATATTTATATTAATATATATTTTGGTGGTACAAACATCGACATTAAAAAATGATGTTTCGAGCGGAAACAAAACTAGAAAATATATTAATATTGTCATATTAGTAAACGAAAATCTGGAAAAAAATCGTTCTTATTTATAAGATTGTAGAAAACCTTTCCTCGTTCTTTTTTTGCAAAATAATATATTTATTAAAGTACTCTTACATAGATAATTGTCTTAGCTATGCACTAAACTGTTCAGTAGAATTTTTCTAAGTAAGACAACGTATTATTAGGAACACTAAAAACTAGATTTAATGAAATAATCATTATTAACAAAATGCAAAAAATTACTGTTAATTTTTTGATAAAAAAATCGGACTTTGGCTGTTCCAAATCTAAACTTAATCGGATCAAATACGTGAATCTATACCGTTCGCAAAATTTCAAGGGAATTGGTTAATTAGAGGTCAAGTTATCGCGGACACAGACTTAAATAATCTGAGATAATCACGATAAAATTTCAAGTTGTGTTTTAAGTTATGTTCACACTAAGCTTCTGGGCACAGCAAACATACAGTAATACCAACCTCTACTCCTGTCCCTAGTCACCTAGCATCCTATACCTCCGTCCGTTTTTATAGGATTGATTTGAAATTTTTACAGGATTTAAGTTTGCAGGTATATATAGGGTGGGTCAAACTTCTGACCTTGGAGGATTACGTCGTTGTGGTAAGAGATAAAACTTTCAAATTTTGTGTGAGTTAGTACAGTTACTGGGTGCAGATTTTGAAAATAGTTTCGATTATAAAGGGTGTATAGTAAAGTATATATTTTATTCAAGAATCGAAACGATCTCACCGAGAGCGTTAAAAAAATGTAGTATGTTAATATATTATATGGATGTTTCAAAAAGATATGGCCAATTAATAGCAAAAACGACCCCATCTTTAACACTCTGTAAAACAGTAAATCAAAATAAATCAACAGGTCTTTATATTCAAATATACTATATCGTTTGAAAGCTTATTAATTGTACTAACAAATTGTAAAAAGACTTATAGGGTGATCCATTTAAAAAATTTGAGATATTGCTTGATTTGAGTTCTGTTTCACCCTGTATTAAAGAAGCCACAGATAAAAAAAGTAATTAATAGTGAGCACAGCCAACGATATGAGAATGGTATTTGAATACAAAGACATGTTGATTTACTTTGATTTACTGTTTTACAGAGTGTGAAAGACGGGTCATTTTTGCTAATAATTGGCCATAACTTTTTGAAACACCCATATATTAACATGATATACTTTTTTAACGATCTCGGTAAGATCTTTTCGATTCTTGAATAAAATATAGTATGTTTCATTTAAAAAAATGTAAGTTTGTGTTGCCACGAGTTTTTGGAACACCCTGTATAATCGAAACTATTTTCAAAATTTGCACCCAGTAACTGTACTTGCTCACACAAAATTTGAAAGTTTTATCTCTTACCACAAAGACGTAATCCTCCGATTTAAATTATTCACCTGAAAAAAGAATTAGCTTTAATAGCTTTAATTTACCAAGGAAAAATTCAGTATTTTTAATGAAAAAATTTACAATCCCAATATTAGAATAAAGTATGACATATTATGGTGATTGTAACACTAAATTTAAAAGAACAATGCACAATAGATGGAAATTTTATTAGCATGTTTTAAACTCAAAACAGACGTAGTAGTTATAAATAAACTTCAGTAAAAATAGAAATATCACTACATTATGTTTTACAGTAATTAGGGGTGTCCAATATTCTAACACTTTCTTTAAAATGGTTAATCTATAAAATGTAATAAGGGTTCAATAAAACCACGCAGAAAAACAAAACGATTCATATCTCTTACTTGCCTATTTCCAATTTTAACTGCATGGGGATGAAAAATAATAATTTTGATGTTGAAGATAAAGAACGCTCTGGCGCACCAAGAAACTTTGAAGACGAATAATTGGAGGCATTAATTATTTCATGAAGATTCCTGTAAGATGATAGCTAAACTTGCAGAATCATTAAGAGTTGATCATGCAACAGTTGCGAAATGTTTGAAAGAATTAAAAATTACTCAAAAGTAAGGATATTGTATGCCGTACGAGTTGAAGCAGGTAGACGTCGAATGGAGTGTTTTCACGTGAGAACAGCTACTTCAATTGCAGACTGGCTTAAAGGGATACGAAGAAGAGAATGACATCTTAACCAGTGTATTCACATAATGTCTCAAAATCAGTTGTTTATCATATTGTGAAAGAACAACTGCTGTATCCTATCACTTACAAAAAGTACATACTATGACAGCAAACGAGATCTTCTACATCCCATTAACTTACAAAACGTACAATGGTGCTTCCAACATTTCAATTAAGTTGTTTTTCTTTCAAAAGCCTAGCACTCATGAAATTTAAAAAAGTGAAAATATCTCAAAAAATTAAATTCTTTACTAAGGTCATATTTTGATATTCTGGTCGGCGGTTCCAATGGATGGCGTTGATATATACTAAAATTTCCTAAATAAAACAATAACCGTTTTTGATGAATATTGTTCTTATTTGAATAGCAATATAACTTAATAAAAATAATTCACCCACAAAGTATTAAATGTCATAAAACAGTTTGTCAATTTATAATTTCAAAATGTGACCGAGAAAATCTGAACAATGTTTCATCAAAATTAATTTACAAATTTCCAGTTAGGTGAATGCATATTAGCGAGATGAGTGTCAATAGTTATTAATGCCTAATGAATAGAGGTGCCTGGAGTAGACCTAGCAGAGGATTCAACAGGAAGTGGGTATTTATAATATAATGACGGAGAACTAAACCCTCAGAGTGACATTGTTCCCATTAATCCTTTGGATGTTAACTAGGTTTAACAGAATTCCCTCGAAGTATAATGTAATTGAAATTCAACGTTATGTGAGATATAAGCTTCTGTTACAACTGTGAATAAATTTTAGGTGTTTTGAGTAAAGAAATGTAGAATTTTTGGAATGGTGATATGAATATCAACCTCACCAGTTAAGTTGCATTTAACCACAACAATTTGTTGTTTTAGTAAAAGGATAACAATTCTTCCCGATTAGTAATACATTTTCTGAACTATCAGCCGTTCCCTTAGATAAATTCTTTGTAATTTCATATTTCTAGACATTTTCATCGACTGGGACTGAGTTTTTACTACGAGATGTTTGGAAGAAAGCTTGTACATCTATATCTAAATTTTTTGAATCTTTACATTGGCTTTGGAGGACTGATTTTGTTAATAATTAGTTTTGGTTGTCCTTGACCTTTTGTAAATATTTTTAGACTTTAACAAAGCTGCTTCTGGCAAATCTTCACCCCATGAGCTTGAAGAGAAAGTTTCCAATTTATTTATTTATTTAGGAGTTACACCATCAAACGGGTTGCTCCAATCACAAGATAATGTTTCAGAACTTCGTCACATAGATTGCGATTCCGATTATAATTACGCACTGAAAATCCCAATCGACGGATGAGAGACTTATATATAGATGAATAGAATATCTAGATATAAAGTTAAGACAGAAATAAACATAAAATTACAACATGCGTTAATAGCTAAGCGAAAAATTAGAATTTTAATTAATTACATTTAATTTGATAAGTAAAAACATATAATTTGATTAACATTACAGCTTAATAAATCGAGCTTAGGTTCGTTCTCGGAATAATTTGTAATTGCCTGATATAAAGGGGAGGATTTATAAATGTTGGTTCTGTGACAAGGCAGATATAATAAATTATTTCTTCTAGCATTAATTCTAGGAATGTGAAAATTTAGCATGTTTGTCAGATTAATGCAGTCGATATTACCATTTACTAATTTATGTAAGAAAATAACAGATAGCATGATTCTTCGCTTGATTAGGCTACAGGCATTGAAGCGTTCCTAAAAGTATTCCTGAGGAGTATCTCTTGCTGGAAATTCTTTATCTAAAATAAATGAACACATCTTAAAGAATGTTTGCTGAATCCTTTCGAGTTGAACTATTTGGTAGTTAAACATAGGATTCCAGATGATGCACGCGTACTCCAGCCTTGATCGTACAAGTGTGGAAAATAGTAAGTTCATAGTAGAAAATTCAGGATACTGTCTTTTCGATGTGGCTCGAGAATGTCAATTTAAAGACCATGTAATGATCGCCTTCTAACAGTGGAGATAATATTTTGAATGGTTTTAAATAACTGCAAGACTCTCAGTATTGTCAGTATTGATGATCCCTACGTTTGATTGACAAATTAAAAGCACCGTAGGTAATACTTTTCATATTTCAAACAGTTTGAAAAAGTTTGATTTCAAATCAATCTCCCCAATTGTACATCAAATCAAATCAAATTCTTATACAGGGTGTTTCATAGTTAAACCGACATACGTTAACTGTAAATAAAGAAAGACAAAAGATGTGTTATACTAAAATATTTTTATAAGTGCATAAGAGCGTTCTACAAAAAGAATACAGATTTAATTTTTCGGATTAATTCCAGATTCAAAACTCATTAAACAGTAAGCTTTGGCAATAACGCGTCTTTTTTCTTTTTTTTCTTTTTTAAAATAGGTATCCGATTTTACAGAATCTGATATACAGGGTGCTATTTTAGAGATTATCAACTTTTACAAATTTTTCTTAATCCGGATCTGAATTTTAACTCTTGTATTGTCCGATTGGGATATTTAAACAATCTACCCGTACCAAATATGAAAGAAATCTACAGGGTGTTTTCAAAGTTATGGCTTATGAAAATGACAATAAGTATTGCATTAATTGAATTTACTTTAAAAGTTTAATAATATGTAGAACAAGATGTGCATTTATAAAAATATGTCAGAATACCTGAGTTTTTTCCATTCGTTTCGAATGTCTGATCCAATTTAAAAAATATCTGATATACAGCGTGTTGCGTTTGGGATTTTCAAATGTTACAAATTTTTATTAATCCGCATCTGGATTTTAACTGTAGTATAGTCCTTACATTATACGATTGGGCTACTAAAAAATGATACCTGTACCAAATATGAAAGAAATCTACCAGGTATTTGGAAAGTTACTGCTTGTGAAAATGAAAAAATGCATTAAATGTAATTTGACGTTAAAACTCCAGTAGTAGAATGGGATGTGCACTTAAAAAAAATTTTTACCTTAATTCATTTTTTTCCGATCTTTTCAAATATCCATCCCAATTTTAAAAAATCTGATAAACAGGGTGTTGTTTTGGGGATTTTCAAATTTTGCAAATTCTTCTTAATCCAGATCTGGATTTTAATTGTAGTTCTTACACTATAGGATTGGGCTATTAACACATTATACCTGTACCAAGTATGAGAGCAATCTATAGGGTGGTTCTAAAGTTACGGCTTATCAAAATATTGGCCGAAATGGATGAAACACCCCGTATCTCGGTTATTAAAGGTGTTAGACCAATTAACCAAGGTTATTTGGAATCTCCTAAGTACCCTCTATTTACAGTTAACGTTTGTCGGTTTAACTATGAAACACCCTGTATAAAAAAAAATCGATCTTTCAAGTCTAATCAAACTTGACTTTACAAATAAAACTAGTTTGATTTGATACATCTCTAAAAATGACCGAAACATTTTCAAGTGTCGAGAAATAATCAGTATTTCATCGTTGTTCCTACCTGTTCCTTACTACATAATTTTGCTTGTCGACAAATTAGTGGTGAAGGGATTCGAAGGGGATTAAATCCCTACCTGTCAACATCTGTCATACCCTGTTAACACCAAGACCAAGAGATATTGTTTCTACACTATAACAAATAATGTTTGAGAGTAATTTAGAATTTACAAGTCCATAAACAGGCAAAATATCTCATTCTTATTTTACCAATTTTTAACATAATCAAAATATAAACGGTAAAGTTGAAGGTTGTGGCTAATTATGGATAATATACAATAAAAGTAGGATTAAACAATATTATTTCGGAAAAAAAACATTAATGAGTAATAAATCATTTCCTCCCGATTTCAAATAACTTATTTTATTTATTGCTTATTCTTTTATACAACTCATGGCAACGCTGTACAGATCTATATTTCTGTCTTTGTCCGTTTCACTGATAAGTACATTTTAACCAGCGAGTAAGTAGGAATCCATTTTATAACTGCTAATTACACGAACGTATCATTGTAGGGTTGATTTAGAATAAGGAAGAATTAGAATAGCAAGTAGAGTGTGCCTACATTATACATGCACAGAGTTAAATTATAAAAAAAATGAATTTTAACAGTTTGGATTTCATTAAATTGACAGAACCGTCCTTCATAAGTCAAAATAAAGTTCTTTTATTTAAGGCAAACCTTTCCTGTATTTAAATTAAATACAGGAAGCCTTTGGCTAGGAAGCCAGAGGTGTTTGAAAAATGGTTTGAAGGTATCACTCAACTTTTGGAACCTGCGAATTTAATCCTAAAGAATTGATCTGGGCGCAAGTAAAAAGATAATTAGCACGAGAAAACAGAACATTTAAAATGGCGGATATACAAATTTACCTTAAAGAAGCCGTTCAAAGCGTCACTGCAGAAAACTGCATCAAGCACGTTCTGAAAGAAAAACAAAAAATGTGGGACATAGACCAACGGATTGACCAAAATATTGAACCAGCCATTATCAACTTTGCTGACGATAGCGATAGCGATAGCGACAGTGCATCTGACGAATCTGTGGTGAAAGATTAGGTGAAAGGTATGTATAATGATACAAAAAAAGTTAGTCCTTAACCCTTTCAAAAATTAATAAGCACGCCACTGCCTTCAATATGCCAAGGGCCAATAAAACACTCAATCATTTTTGGTTCTAGTATAGCGAATGTTTACATACTGCTTTGTAATTAAAAATCACACTGTAAGTAGCAATAATTTAATGTAAAACGAAATAATAGATGATCATTAACCTTTTTTCCCATAATTTCCATATAAACGTTATAATTATTTTTAAATTCCAAGGTTATTGTTTTTACGAATGCAGACTACCTACTACATTTTATAGTCTATTGTGTTTGTTTACACTTTAAGGTATCTAAAACGAAAACAGTGTTTGTTGAAAAACATAATTTTTTTATTGATTTGCTAATAAGATTAATTTTTGGTATTGTTTTTTTATAATGGATGATGTGTAGTATCATCAGAATAACTTGTAAGAAAGTTACAAAATAGTTGCATATAGCAAAATTCTATCTGTATCCAGCAAAATATAAAAAAAAACATGCCTTGAAAATAAAACATTGTAGCAATCGTGATAAGTAAGGAAGCTCTATTATTATATATGTAGGAAAGGTCAAGTTAATTTTAATCTAAACACGTGGAAATGATGTACATAAGCTTGTCTAATTAATAAGTAGTGTTTATTTGTCAACTTTATATCTACGTTCATTCCTTTGCGTGAACTATATATTTTTTTAATTAAAAATCTAAATTCAATTTCAAATTTTAACACAGCCACAGTCTACTCACTTTTACCAAAATCATCATTCATTATAGTTTAGAGAAGAAAGGAGTGCTGCAGTTTAATTTGTAGAAATAGTACATATTTAAGAGGTAGAAATTTTATGTTTATCTCATCCTTCAATTAGTGGAGTAGATCTGGTTTTGAAAACGAAGTCTCTCTTTTCGAAAAAAAATTTTTGTGATTATATAGATTCGAGGTCCCTCTTTCACGTGATCAATATATGAAAGCTAAGGGAAAATTGGTTTTTCGCATGTAGCTCGCTGAGTTTTATTCGGATCGAAACGACTTCTATATATAAAATAAATTACTCGCGAAAACGCTTAAACTGAATTTTAACCCGCCCAAATCGGTGTAGGGGTTCTTGAGATATTGCGATTTGAAAATATATGGATTTTCGCCTCTGCGAGAATACACCTAGATCCGTGTTCGCGTTTTTCTCATGGAAGAAAATGACTTAGAAACTTGATTTTTTCCTCCGATAGATAGACATGACCCAAGCATTATGTCCAAATTTCAACCCGCTAGTTTAATTTGAGAGGGATAGGGAGGGCAAACACTGATTAATTTTTGACTTCAGGTAACTTTTTTAATTCTTGACCAATCCGGGTCAGCAAAATGGTAAACTCTTTTATAAGGACACTGCTACAGCATGTATTAAGGAGATGATTCGCGAAAACGGACAAATGGCGACCGAATTCTTGATTTTACAAATTTTATTTTTCGATTTTCGCAACGAAAGAGTAAAGTGGGGAAAATTGTTTATGCGTCATCGGTCGCGGAATTTTTTTCTCTTTGATTTGAGCCCTACAGGGACTCGGTCCGATAATCAGGAAGGGAGGGAGGGGGGTAAACACGTTTAGCCCTGTAGAAGGGCAACGGATAGGGTTAGTGACTTCGTGCTAGGCTCATTTTCAAGGGTAATCAAACCCTAATCTTAATTTTTTGATGCTCTATCAAAATCTGAAGTCAGAATTTTAAAATTCATAAACACAAAAGCTACACACACACATAGATCGAATTCAGATACCGAACAATTTGTAAAAATAGTGTTTCCTTATTCACTTCCATATAATTTTAAATGAAAAATGTGTATTACTAAGATTTAGGGTAAATATTTGATAGGGTTCATAAAGATAATGACAAAATCACATAATCACGCACAGCCTAGTAAATTCTAGCAAAGTCCACTTAAAATTATGGACAATTACATGCAAGTATAGTACAGTTAGTTTTTAATGGTTTAAAAAATTAATATTTAGGTTCAAGGTTGAAGGAAAACCATATAGTGGCTTCTGGTACGTCTTTTTGATGTTATCGAAATAGAGAAGCTAAAAGAAGTAGTATTTGTTGGACCTTACATCCGAAAACTTTGAGACAAAAATGGACCCAAAACAAAAAGCATCTTAAACCTTAAACCTGTTATAACCAGATTTCTTGTGAACTAAACTAAAGGCCATAGTATCAGGAAATAGAAAAGGTGGAATGTAACCATAATAGCGGACTACTAATGGATGGTGAAAAGGGACGATCCTCACTACACCAGAAAATTCACAAACCGAAGTTTTGATGGGAAGCGAAAACAATACTACAGAGATCATTCGTAAAAAAAGCGAGGACAAAAAGGTTTATAGAACTAACCATGCTTCCCAAATGTGAGACTGACAAAAAGAGTATAGAAAACAAAAAGACCAAGAAAGAATTCAAAAGGAAATCTGAGAGAAACGTAGAATAAAGGGTAAAAGAATAAATAAAAATAGTACTGAAATAAATGAAGCAAATAAACTACAATACTTGTAAAAGTATAAGACGTAGAACAGAGGTGTGTGTAATACTACTTCGAAATAATACTCACTTGGTTGTAAGGCGTTACGGCAAATATGGATATATTATTAACCGATTACCCAGCATATATTCTCTGGAATCTTTAAAGGATTTTGGAGAAATCCTTTAATAAAGATGCTCTAGCTTCTTATCGATATAAATTATTAAATAAAAGGAACAAGCTTACCAATAATTTAAGTTTGGCGATGACCCATCTTACCTAAAACAAAAATTTATTATTAAATATCATTTAATTTTAAATGATAATAAAATTTAATTGTCAAGTGCTTTGCGCGTAAATATTTGTCATTGCACCTAATTCAATATGCATAAAAAATACATTAATTTTATTTGATTTTAAATCTTCGAATAATAAAATATACAGAGCGTTTCTTGAAATTTTGTCTATTTATTTATAATTTTCATATTTACGAAATTTGTTTAATTAAATTTAAATAAGAAGAACAAGAAAAAATATTAAAAAACAACTAAGCAGTTTCGACATATTCTATGCCATCATCAGAACATTCTTAAGTTATATCCAAGCGTATGGAAATGTACAGACGAATTAAAGTACAGATATAGTTTTACGCGTTTAATAATTTCACCATATTTACACAATCTTCCCGATTTCCAGCTTGTTTGAAATGTATTCTGGCTTATAGTTTTAATAAGTCATCATATCCACGTAAAAAAAAATTTAAATGTTACCAACCAATATCCCCAACTTATGCACTGGCTAAATTCTGAATATTTCTATGGAGAATTTCTGTTAAATGAATAAACTTTAGGGAAACTCATTTCACCATTGACAGCATTGTTAAACATAAATGCAAAGCAATAATTCAGATCTTAAAGAAGCAGTTCATGCTAATCTGGAGGCACAGTATTAAATAAAGTGCTAAAAAAAAACACATAATTAAGTAAAATACTAGAACATTATTGTACCCAGATGTTCTAGTCATAATTTATAAAATGTTTAGCGTATCTTCTGCTTGATAAATTAAAGAATGGCTCGAACAACACTAGTTTTAATTTTCAACTACAAAAACTATTGGAATTTGCTTTAAAAAAAATAACACACCCCTCCTACGTTAAAGTTATATGGTCAAGAAATAGAATCAATCTGAGGTTTTGGGAATGATTTTCTATCAGATGTTAATCAGCGGCTCTAATTTGTCATAATTTTTAATAGTCAAAAATAGTTTAAAACGAGCAGCCCTGTATAATCGACGACATTACGGTACAAGTGTCCTATATTTTTATGTTAAAAATAACTACCTGAATTTTGAATTGGCTCATTCATGCCATCTCGAAAATTTATTAGATAAATCCCTGCGGAAAACTCTATAAATATAATATGGTTTAAAATAACCTAAAAAATTTATCGTTTTTTTATAATTTGCCCAAGAACGTGGATTTGATAAGGATCACGCCATTTACTACTGAGACACTACTTGATTATTTTCACCGACTACATGGTCTTTAGCCTGATTCTGTGTAGGATTCGCTACTTTTTTCCAGCGCCATTTTAGGAATAGATTCAGTTAATTTATTTTTATTCTTATTTCTGATAATTAGGTTATTTTTATGCATGAGAGAGTGTAAAAGTAATACAACATACCGTGAAACATATTTTAGTAGACAGTGAAATATTTTTCGTATTTGATACGTCTGTATAATCTCTAATAATCGGCTTTTAGTCTGGCCAAACATACTTCAATTGCTCTGGTCATTGCAAGGTTATAAAAAAGGAAAACTTTTATTAGCACAGGTAAATTTAAGAAATTTTTAGAAATATTTAGAACATGGAATAATATTTGAAAATGACAGTACTATATTTTGAATAAAAAATCTATTCTATATACCAAAGCTTCAATAGAGAATTCAAAATGCTATTAGAATCACGCACATTTTTAATGTCATTATCTTTAAGAAAGCGATTTAAAGATATTTAGACATAGTAATAGTGAAAATTGATTTCTGAATCCATGGCTGTATTACTACCAGATACTTTTAAGTTCTTATTTTTCATTTTCATCCCACCCTGCTCAATATGCAACGAACATCAAGTCGTATATTTTATAAAACAGTAAATTTTTCATTCTCTTTCATGTTTGAAAAATAGAGTGGATTTGCCAAGTTAAGAAACTTTTCTTTGTTTGAAAATACCTACCACGAGAGGCATTACTTCGTATTGCATATTGCTTCTTCAACTTCATTCAATTTAGGGTCGACCAATTTTTATCTCGAAGAGAATGGAAAAGTTTTTAAGTTTTCTTACAAGGTACAACTGTGTCTTTTGGTGTGAAAATTTCGTCTTTTGGGGAGTATTTAATGTGATTAAAAATCTAGTTTTTCGCGAATTGTTAGATTTATTGATTAATCTGAAGGTTTACCAAAACTTCTCTACTTAAAACAATAATTTTTGTAATAAAATTTTGGATATTTTACTTTCCTAATGAGTGTAACTCATATTAATTTGTTTAATAACACTTTAAACGAGGTTATTGGACGAAACCTTTTTCTAAAAGTTCTAATCTTCCTTAGAAAAGATATGGTAAAAGTCATTCTGAAGTAGATCAAATCTAAAACAGAACATTAGGAACTGAGGACATCCCGTGAAGAAAAACTGATTCAACACTTGTAGAATCAGGTAGTTGCTACAAAGAAATGATGCTCATCACCAGAAATAGGCGACCGTATTAATTGGAAAATAAATGTGGGCCAATTACATTTACAGTCGAGGATATAGAAATCATTTCTGTAAGTGATAGTTTAAAATATCTTGTTGTCTATAGTCGAAGAATTAAAATTATAGAAACATAGTGATATAGTTGCAAGCAGCTAAGTATCTTGCAACAACACTAGGTAGATTACAGTTCGCTATTTATACACCTCTATTGAAATGCAGAACATGGTCATGCTGAGTACCGTCAGGAAATGTTTAAAGCCTTCCGGAGTGAATATCACTATTCAATGTAGGTGTGAACATACTATGCACTCTAAAAAATGGTTGTGAAAAAACTTGATAAGTATGGTAATTTTCACAAAATATACTATGTGACCTACATTTTACATTATATAAGCCTCAATAGTACATTTTAAAATTAATCACAGAATAATGTATGTAAAAAATACGGCCAACGTGAAAATACATTGTGAACATTACTGATTTACAGAATTCATTATGTGAATGAAATTGTACAGGTTTAGTTATGTGAATACCCCACCACCTGAACTGCGCACTATCGGATTTCTATTTTTAGAACTAGGTGTCTCAGAGGAAAGCTGATGGTAGGCAAATTAGTTGAGGATTACGAGAGATTGGGACGCAGTTATATTGTTTTTCTCCCTAACCTAAGTAATATTTATTTGTATTCCAAGCAGTTTTGTGGTGTGAGTCGACCAGAAATCGAAGTAGTTGAGTATTCAATTGTATGAAATTGTAATTTTTCTAGTGTCCACAACAAATATCAAATACTATTAAACGAGCAAGGTTTGTATGTATGTGTGTGTGTCCAGAGGATCTCGAAATCCACTCGTCAGAATTCAATGAAACTTTCAGGGTAGACTAATTCCTATCTAAATCGGCAAAAAATGTAGGTCTCATGTCTGTGAAAATTCGATCTTCCGAGATATTTTCAAGAAATGTTAAGCTTTTAGTTTTATTTCCTAGCAACGGCACATAATAATAACTTGGTTCTATAGTAATATATAGTATAAAGGAGAGATGAGTACAGTAAAAGTGGGGATATAACGTCACATTCCATAGGCGTACTTTGCGAAATAAGTTTCTATAATAAATAAGGTCACAGCATATAAAATATATATACGCACTTCGTAGATTAAATTTTGAAGTTATATTATTTACAAAAAATAAAAATAAACCTTATGCATCTGACACTTTAACATTGAACGAATTAAATTTAACCAATAAATAACAAGGAGGATTATATGTTGGGATTAAACTTTTTTTAATCTCTTGGCATTAAAAGTAACGCTTCAGTACTTACCTAAACTCAAAGATTAAAAAAAAAGTTAGTTCAAGAACTATCTTTAAAAGTCACTGTCTTCACTAAAACTACTGGTATCACTATAATTGTCTTTTCTGAGGTTTATTATTATAGGTTCTACTAAATTATCCATTGATATATCCACTTTCCTAAATGAATTTTCCACATTTTTAACATGATCAAGGCATTTTCCCCAATGTTCTCTATTTACATCTGAAACTGCCTTCAAAAACAAATTTCGTACATCAAGAAATTTAAATGTTTTATTGTTTTGAGAAACATAACCTTTTAATAATTGTGACCAGATCAGTTCAATGGGATTTAACTCTGCGTGGTACGGAGGCAATCTGAGAATTTTAATTCCTTTTTCTCTGGCCATCTCATCTATAATATATTTTTTGAATTTGTTTTTATGTTGCCTTGCTATTACTAATAATTCTGCCTTCAAGGATTTAGGAGGACTGATAATATTTTTAGAATGAAGCCATTTTGAAATATATATTAATACAAAATTCTGAATACGATACGGCTATGAATAAATAAAGTCTGACTTATCTGTCAAAAGAACAGATTTATTACAGTAAAAACCATGGAAACAAGAATCTAGATAAAAACTATATTAGGCCGATCAGATGTATTAAAATTTAAATTTTAACTACAAATAAGCATTGAAGAATGAGGTAAAAATAAAATTTCTACCTCTTGAACCTGTACTACGTTCTGCAAATTAAATACTGCACTCCTTTCTTCTGTATAGTATAGCAGTAAAAAGGTTTGACTTTATTTAATTTCTGGCGTTTCAATCTGAAAGAATTCAATTTTAAATTTGCCGCTTTATATAAAAAAGGAAAGGTTCATTTGACGGACATAAATAATTTGCTTGTCAAATGACAGCCATCTCATAAATTCAAAGTTGAAAATACAACGTTGCCAATTCAATTTCAGAAATCATGGGTTTAGGTAAATATTTATAGGAACGTTGAGTAACACTGTTAAAATGGACACTTGTCAAAATGTGACACCTGTAAACACGTGACAACTGTTAAAATGTGATACGTGTCAGAATGTAACAACTGTCAAAATGAACAAATCTCAAAATGAACAAATGTCAAAATATGACACCTGTCAGAATGTAACTAATGTCAAAATGTCACACGTATCGTAATTTTCTTTATTTATTACAAAGATCTAACCTAACCTAAAGCTAATCTATTTTTTTTTGGCGGGTGGAAATGCTTTATGCACATCGGGTAAAGGTTCTTCCCTTCCCCGATAGTGTGATACTACCCCTTACGGCTACTATTTTATTATGCGGACAGTTTTAATATTTAAATTTTCATTATCATAGAGAGAGAGAGAGAGAAAAAGAATGAATGCTTGTACACGTGTACTATTAACATAGATTTCAATTTTTTATTTTACAAGAAACTTTAAAGAGACATTTAAAATTCTCTATTTTCATAGTACATTTTAAGGTTGATTGTGACTTTGTATTTTCCAAGAACAAATTGTAATGTAATGTACGAATGAACTATTTTTGTAACTGAAAAACTCTGAAAAAATATGATATCAATATCTGCCACACGTCGAGAGTCTGGTCACAGGTTTTTGTGGAGGTTTTTACCCAAGTATGAATATCAGACCTATAATTTTCCTTCACTGAAAATCAATAAATAATAAAATCAATTCAACATAGAGTTTTTCTTATATAGTGATAAATAGAGTGAGCTGAGCGATCTTCTGTTGACGGGACCTGTGCCCTACACGCTGTTGTTGTTCGTCCCGGAAACGAGGCCTGTCCGCCGTGACTATTCGCGCAGATCAAGCGTCAGTAGATGTTGCCCTAAAAGGGTGAAATCCCCAGAAACTAGGCAACTTTTAATGCATTTAACTAACCTGTGACAAGCAGTTGATAAACGTCAACAACAGCTGCAGCCAATTGAAAATTAACACTGACAGCTTTTTTAATTTTCCCGCCTACTTTCAAGCCAATCGCCAATCAACTTTTTATTTATGTCCCTTTCAGTAGTTCAAGTAGATGTCGCCCACTCCGTGATTTTCGTGAATTAATTAATAATTTGTCATGTTATAAATATACTTAAATTATATACTCATTGGGCTGCTTAAAAATGTAGATTTGAATATTAAGAGCGAGGCTCGGTGACCAGATATTTGTATCACTAATGCTATCAATATTTTCTAGGTTAGAAAGCAACTACGACACTTTATTTTGCATATCTGGAAAAGACAAATATAAATGATAATGGATACGAAAATTTCTTGATTTTGAATATAAAATACCTCAAGGATTTATCCACAACCTACAACTATGGAATTCATACAGAGAATGTTCCATAAGATTCAAGAAAAGTGTCTGCCGTTAAGAAGAAGGTTTTCAATTTCATTAAGAAGTTGGTGGCTATGTGAATCATGTATTCACATTAGTGTATTAGTATTTTTCATATAATAATTATACTTATTCTGAATAAAATTACATGTTTCTTTATATTATGTATTTGAATGTCACTGTGAATTCACACCAAAGAATTACCAAGTAAATTCACAGATTAATGAAGAAATCACAGTAACCATTTCGTAAGATTACACAATAAATCTAGTGAGTTTCCATTGTATTTTTACAGAATTCATAAGGTAATAGGATTAGTACATAAATATCTGTATTTTCACATGATTTTACATAAACTTTTTATCATTGTGTATCTGGGTCGAAAAGAGTAAATCTTATCCAGCTTAATACCGAAAAAGTGCATTATTCTATATAATGCAATAGGCGAGAACACAAATGAGTAAATCCAGTTTAAATGTGCAAATAATTAAAATATTAAATTGGGAAATTGGAACCTTTGGTTTATCAACTAAGTTGAAAACTATCGTCGACCACTCAACCAAAACACAATTTTCACACACTCTACGCGCGTTTCGCCAACTATGTTGGCATCATCGACTATCATCAACTCCTGATGATGCCAACATAGTTGGCGAAACGCGCGTAGAGTGTGTGAAAATTGTGTTTTGGTTGAGTGGTCGACGATAGTTTTCAACTTAATTAAAATATAACCACTAAATGAACATGTCATTTGCATAATTTTTATTACAAATTATTCTGTAATATTTTCAAAAACACCATTGAAAATCATAAAATTTCAGTGAACATTCAAAAAAGCGTCTTGGCGGGGTTCGATGCTACGTCACAAGTACTATTAATTAGGGTATCTGAGATGGTGTCAGATGAGAAACAAGATGGCCGCCTGTAGGCACATAAATGTCTTTTATGTTATTGTTTATATGTGACAGTTGTGTTTTGTCGTGGATTTTCAACGATTAAAAAGTTATTTCAGAGAACCGTTTCATGTTAGATATTTTTATTGAGTTTTATATACATATTAAACAGATTTGTCATCAAAGTTCTTTGTTAATATCTGTAAACTTTCCGTAAAAAATATTTTAAGACTATGCCTACCACTTGTGTAGTAAGAATAATAGGTTCTAAATTTAGAATATTAAGTGATGATATGCCTATTACTTTGCTTGCTTGTGGAGATGATGATCCGATATTAGATAAAATTGTGACAGTACCTGTGCTGTGATAAATTTATGTCTACCAATAGTGCCTTTAAGAGGTACACAGGCGGCCATTTTTAAAGGGCCAGGGTCACGTGTTCTGGACAGCCTAATTAGGCACACATAGTCATGTTTTACACTGTAAAGCATTGGCAGAAGGTAGTATTCCTGGGTGCTTTACTGTGTTAGAAAGTGAAAATTGCAGTTATTGTTTAGTCGCGTGCGGAAAAGTATCACTTTCCGCACCGCAAAATAACTAAGTGTCACTTTGGTTATTTGAGTGATCTCTTAATGTCTGTATTCTAGTATTTACCTCTCTTACTTAAATTTAATTTTAAAACCTGATGATGGAAAACTTTATAGATTTTATTAAATTTGTGCCTGACTTTTAATATTATTAATATTTCCTCTTTTTTCTACTAATTTTTACACTTTGTTCGACCTTGAGCTGGCCGTGAAAGCTTTTCGAGTCCAAAATGTTGTGTTAGGAAGAGAGTGTGTCAAAGAGATACGTTTCTTAAGTGGATAATAAGTACCAATGATGATTTGACCCGTTACATTTACCTAAATTAAATTCACTTGATTGCATCACAATGTCAAGTATGGCTTCATTTAATCCATTCCGACTTTATAGTTGTTGTTAGTGTCTCTAAAGGGACTAATTACGAATATAGCATGTTTATATAAAAAATAAAATTTGCGGACTTATGATATTTTTTTAAACTCTATACTTAGGTGTAAATAAAAAGTGACTTTTCACAAATTTTAATTCAAGAATATTTAGTACAAAACGCAATCATATTTTGCAAAAGACATTCTTATTAAAATAAAACCCCATAATTTTAAATCTATTCGGTGTTTGTGTTGTGTGAAAATCAGTTTCTATGAATAGGGTGTCAGTTGGGTATAATCTATTTTTTGAAAATAGTATTTTGATTAATCTTTTTTGAACTATTAGTAAATTAGTGTTTTGTTTACCCCTCCCCAGGCTACTATTCCATAGGTTAAGTGTGATTCAACCAAAGAGTAATAAATGTTTTTAAGTTCATTTTTGTTTCAAATATTTTTTAAGTTGTTAAATTTGTAAATTAAGAACTGACGCTTTTTAATTAGATATGCAATATGATTATTCCATTTAAGGTGGCTGTCAATTATTATTCCAAGATATTTAAAGTGGTACTTAAACAACATTTATTTTAAAGTCATTAGATGCAAATATAGACTGATAAGGTGGCAAAGTTTTTTTGTATTAGAAATTGGTAGAAAAAATGATTTGCTTGAATTTATAGTGAGTAAATGAGAATTAAACCAAGAATGAATTATTTTTAGATCTTTTTCCACAGTGGTTTTAAGATACTTCCAATTGTGATCATGATAAAATGTAATAATGTTGCCTTTGCTTTGTAAACTAAATAGTCCGTTAAGATATATGTTAAATAGAACTGTTCTTTGCGGCACACCATATTCTACTATTTTTGGTTCACTAAATGTATTTCCAATTTTCACTAACTGGTCACGATTTTGTAAGCAGCTTTTAAAATAGTTTAAAGCTACTCCTCTGATTCCTATCATATAAAGAGTCGAGAAGCAGGGTGTGGCTCACTGTGTCAAATGCCTTTGACAGGTCAATAAAGACGCAGAGCTGGAAGACCTTTAATTATGGCAGAATGCATTTCCGAAATAAGTTTTAGGATAGCATCATGTGTGCTTATGCCATTACGAAAACCAAATTGTTTGTTGGAAATAACATTATATTTGTCAAGAAATTTAATTTTTAATAAATTGCTGTTTTGTTGTTTCGTAAATTTTCTACATAAACTACTAAAATCAATCTTTATAGGTTAACAATAAGGAAGTTTTTCAACCTAATAGCGACAATTCTGCTGATTAATTTCTCAATTCAGGGTCAAAGTAGTTCAATCTGAAAACAGTAACCAAAAGCGTAAGAAAATTGCTTATATATAAAAACCTAATTATATTTACGTAGAATAATTAAAAAACAAAGTGAAAGAATTTAGATAAAATATAAAACAAACATTCCTGATAACTGCTTTAAATATTCAAGTTTGTAATTAAATTATTATTGGAACGTCTTTCTTGTGTAAAGAAAAATTCCTACTAAAACGTTATCCATACAAAGTGTTTCATGAATTAACATATTGTTGATAAAACTTGTATTAATAAATTTTTCACTAAATTTATTTTTTTTTGGGTATAACGTCAATCACGAACGAATTTTCAAGAACGCCATTAATTAAGTTATGTAATGACACTAAGTCGAAATAGTTAACTAGATTTGAATAAAATTAATTAACTCAACTATTTATAGAAAAATATTAATTTCGAAATATCATCTCAGGATTAATTTTTTATGTACAAAATTACATGTATACCCGTGTAAAGTAAAAATTGACATTTGGGCGCACCCTGTATACAGGGTGACACAGCAACCATGTAACAGGCTACAGTATCTGTGTTTCTCAAGATAAAATTATAAAATTTTAGGGCATTAAATGGGACCTTAGTGGCCTCATTTTAGTCAGTTTGTTTCACTTTTACTACTTCCGGTTTTACGGGAAGTGATACCAACTTTTGAATTTTAAACGGGACACCCTGTAGATTATTACATTTTTGGAATCTACATGATAACCTGATTTCATCGATGTATCATACTTGGTATGTCAAGTGAATAATTAAGGAGCTACACACAAAAATACGAAAAATCAAAATTGGCTCAAATAACATACCAAAGAAATAAACAATAAATAATATTTATTCTTCATTTGACAATTTTAATAAAAAAATACTAATCCTTAAACACACAAAAAAATATTTACAAACTAAATCAAATTTTCAAAATGTTGTCCATTATTTTCGACACACAGTCTTGCTCTACTAACAGTTGTCTCATAGGCTCGATTTATTTGATCTGCTGTTATGCTGTTAATAGCATCTAGAACAGAAATTTCCAATTGTTCTCTTGTAGTGTATGTTCTTTTATAAACAATATTTTTTAAATGTCCCCAAATAAAAAAGTCCATTGGCGTAAGATCAGGTAATCTTGCTGGCCATCTGATAGGACCGTTATTTCCGATCCATCTATTTCCAAATCGAAAATGTAAATAATTTTGAACCAGACCAAAATTATGAGGGCCAGCCCCATCTTGTTGAAAGGTGACTCTTTCATTTACTTCGTCTGGAAAATCGTCGAAAATATTCTCAATTTCATTTTGCAAAAAATTCTAAATATCTTTCTCCTGTTAAAGCTCCATCAAATATAATGGGACCAAAAATTCTTCCCTCTAATATGCCCAACCAGACATTAAATCCAAATCTTACTTGTTGATGTCCTTGTCTTATTTGTATTAAATATTCCTAAATTCGTAAATCTAGACTCGTCAGTAAATAAAATGGAGTGATGAAAGTTATTATTTAAATTGTAATTATTTAAATTCTTCTAGCAAAATCATTTTCATACAACTCTTGATGAATTTGATACTTGAAAGATTTATATTTATATTTTTTTTAAATTCTTCTAACAGATTCCCTGCTTACATCAAACTGTCTTTCTATTTCTCTCAAGGAAGATGTTGGGTCATAATTTACATATGCAAGTACATTTGTCTCAACTTCTTCACTTATTATAGATTCGTCATTTTCAGCAATCGGTTCCCTTCTTAACTGAGTTTCAAGTCTCCAGAAATAATTGTTGCTTGGATGATTCCTGTTGGGAAATCTATTTCTATACAACTCAGCAGCAGCCCTTGAATTTTTTCGACATTCACCAAATATTACTAACATGTCTATTTCTTGATTACGAGTATACATTTTTATCAAAAACGATTTTAGGTCATTTACTTTATTTTGCAGTTTAAATCACCAGCTCTATGATAGCTAACTGTCAAATTCACCGTCACCTAAATATGTCAAAATAATGTCACAGTCACCGCCGCCTTGATAATATTAAAAAATTATTTAATATAATGCTTTAAAGTATGATAGTTTTCTCATTTGAGAACACTAACTAAGAAATGTACAAAAAATGTAATTTAAAATTTTGCAGTTAATTAGAATAGAATGCTTTTATTGTTTTAGGAAGAAAAAAACAAGGATTGCAATTTAAATAAGGTATGAAAACAAGGGGGGAAATGGGTTAAATTAAAAAAAATAAAAAATTGTACAAATCAGTTATGTTGTCTTAAATTTATATATTTTTTGAATTACATTAAATAATGTAATGTAATATTTAAGTTCGGACTTCAAAGTAACTATACCGGAACCAAAAATGAGTTTTATTGGCCCTTGGCATATTGAAGGCAGTGGCGTGCTTATTAATTTTTGAAAGGGAAAGGATTAATTAAGGAATAACCCAAATAATAGTTAATAATTTTTGCAATAAACTAAAAACTTTTTTTTTTGATTTTATATTCTTTTTTTGTCTCTTTATACATACCTTTCAGCAAAGTCGATAATGACTGGTTCAATATTTTGGTCAATCCGTTGGTCTATGTTTTGTTCTTCTTTCAGAACGTGCTTATGCATTTCCTCCAGTTTTCTGCAGTGACGCTTTGAATGGCTTCTTTAAGGTAATTTTGTACATCCGCCATTTTAAATGTTCTGTTTCCTCGTGCTACATATCCTTTTACTTGCGTCCAGATCAATTCTATAAGATTAAATTCGCAGTGGTAAGGAGGTAATCTTAAAACAGTCATTCCACGACTTAACGCCATTTCATCAATTGCGAATTTTTTATATTTATAAACATGTAGTTTTGTAATCTGTAGTAATTCCGCCTTTAGACTATCTTCGTTATAATGGATGTTTTTTATCTATTAACCATTGTTGAATTTCAGATTTTTCCATGATTGTTTCGGTAATGGTCCTAAATGGCGACTGTGATAGGGGCATTATCCATGACGATGACAGACCCAGGTTCCAAAAGTTGAATGATACCTTCAAACCATTTTTCAAACACTTCTGCATTCATCTCCTCATGATAATCGCCAGTTTTTTTAAATTTAAAGGCTTACTGTATTTAATTTTTGCTACTCGAATTCTTCTTTATTCTAAATCAACCCCACGCAATGATACGTTCGTGGAATTAACAGGTAGAAAACGGATTCCTACTTACTTGCTGGTTAAAATGTACTTATTAGTGAAACGGACAAAGCGTTGCCATGAGTTGTATAAAATAATAAGCAATAAATAAAGTTATTTGAAATCGAGAGGAAATGATTTAAAAGTATTATTCATTAATTTTTTTTTCTAAATAATATTGTTTAATCATACTTTTATTGTGTATTATCCATAATTAGCAACAACCTTCAACTTTACCGTTTATATTTTGATTATGTTAAAAATTGGTAAAATAAGAATGAGATATGACAATGCTATTTTGCTTGTTTTATGGTCTTGGAAATTCTAAAGTACTCCCAAACATTATTTGTTATAGTATAAGATCCCCATTCAAATACCTTTAGGTATATCGATGAATCACAGGGTATGGTTATTAAATAATAATATGCTTATATTTCACACGCATAAAGTGGAACTAATTCGGTTCGAAAAATAACTATTTTGTTTACATACTTGCTTCTAATTATATTTGAAAATTTTATTACGATGTTCGAAAAATAAGTACCTCAATACAATACCTTTCCATACGTACAGTTAGACCGTACAATTTATGCTTAATTTATACTTAAAGCAGGCTAGCCTGATATCGCTATCTGCCCAAACGCTGATAAGCCGAGAGCTGACGCGTGACCTTGAAAAGAGTAAAAATTGCCAGAATGGACCTTAATTTTTTTATGCAGAACTACATGGACAAATGAACCTGCTCTCTTGCTACCTCTCCTTAAAAAATAAATGCGTATTGTAATGAGCAGGGATTTTTGAGAAAATTTATTAGATTAAAACTTTTATTTGAGACACTCGGTATAACTAAATGTATGTATCTTACAATGGAATGGTCAGAAAAGTAGGTACGATTTTTCATTACCAAGCAAATATTTCGAAACAGAATTTGGTCACAAATTTATTGCAACGAATGTTACATTTCAAAACCAAACGATCGCGAAGGTATAGTTCGTGAAATATATATAGTAGCCCCAATTAAACAGCTTTAAAGCGACACCTTTGTTGCTACCAAAAAAACTTCTAACGTACCGGCATCGTTTGAGACTGCCGCAAATGGTGCCGCTACATTGCCGGGGACGCATAGACCAGTTAAACTATGATTTGGTCGGGCCTTTAGTCGCATCTTAGTGAATGCAAGTTTCTATTTTATCAACTCGAGAAATATTCTCTGGCTCCCGAGTTATACATTAAAGTAGAACACTCGGGCATCGACTTTAAAGAAATTTTTAGATGGCTGGACTATAGGGATTACTTAAACTATACATTGTTCCCAGAAATAATATACTGAGGAGAGACTTTTTGTCACTTGCGATTCATTGAGAAATAGACATTTCAGCCATGATTAAAAATTGAAATTAACGTTCTGATTGGACGACAATATTAAAAACATCGAATGTGGGATATTCAGGGCGGGACCAGAATTTTTTATAGAAACTAAATTTTTCGCGAAAGAGATAGTCAGTGAGAACTCACCTGTGGCTTTAAGAAGCTATCAGGGGTTCTCAAACCGCGTTGTAAAATTTGTAGGAACAGTGGTCACTCAACAGAGTTATATTTTATTTTCGGCCAATCATATTATTTTACGGTTTTTTGTGTCTTTCTGGGTCAAAGTACATTTTTAGTTTTGAGTTTCTTTTGTGGGTTTTCGCGGAAAATCGGTAGTTTGTTTTGTGCGACAAAAGTGTTGCAGCATACCAGAGGGAATTTCAGGGGTTACAATCCAGCCAGCCCTGAGTACTATTTGGAATAACCGAATAAGGGAAGTAAGAATTCTTATTTTATTTTTTACTAACCACTGAATCACATATAGTGTCGAATTGTGTTGGTAAAAGTTCAATTATTTGCTCATTATATAGCGATCCTGTTTCATTAGTAAAAGCCGTAGGCTTTAATTTCTTGGAAAAGTCCTGTCTTTCGACAGCTAGAGTATTTTGTTTTAGCTTTGTACTTTATTCAGATTTTGAAAGGCCTTAAACGAGCGTTTGACGATTAGACTAATTTTAGTCAGGTAGCTTAAAGCCAACAAATTTGTGGTCCAAGTTTCATTAAGGGGAAATTAAGTGTATTTTAGTAATTAGAGTTCTATCTCACTGTAGAGTTAGTAATTTTGCTTTAACTATTAGATTATTGTCATGGTAAATCAGGTTAACGTTTTGTCTTATATAATTTGACCTTTTCTGTTTCATATAAAGTCAAGTTAATTTTCATTTGGGAAGAAATAATTTTAAGTAACGTTTTTTAATTTTGTCATTCTTTTGTTATTCAATTTTATTAGTTTTAATTTTCTGAATTTTATTTTGAGTAATTCCCAACCTTCTCTAAAAAGTTATTTACGTAAGATCAGGCTATCCCCCGGGAATTTTGAGCTGAGGGCTGAGGGCAAAGTAAATTTCACGCTAGTATAAGCCACGAACGGCGCACGCCTTTTGGGCCGACTTGATCTTTGGTAGAAAACTAGTAGCCGAAAATACCGCTTGCTCAAAATCTTTGACGGACACGCAGCTAGGAAAATAACCTCAAATCTTCCGGGTTGTTACAGTATCTGCTTGACAAAAATATTTTTTTAAATGTTCCTTTTTCAGTTCCATACACCTTTTTATATAAAAATATACGCTAAAAGGACACATGGTATGCAAAATTTTACATTTTTACCATACATTATTTCGTTAGTTTAGAAAACTTTAAAATTAATTACAAATACATTTAATTCAGTCAATAACTAAAAAAACTTGTTTTCAAAATGATCTTATTTGCCTTATTGGCAAGATTGTACCTCGTTTCAATCTCTAATGACTAGTTTTCTTAGTTTTTTTTACTGGGCAACTAAATTAATTCATTCAATGACAGTAATAATGATTCCCAATTAAAAATAAATACTTTTTTTTATTTTTAGTATTTTAATTTATTGTATAACTTTGGCACGTACTTTATTGTTGAATGTAGTCTATAAAATTAAAAAATTATAGAAAAAATCTTTAACTGGTTATTTAAAGAATCTTGTGCCAAAAATAATCGCTGCAATTTTAATCATCTAAAAATACCCGTTGTTTGAGTAGATGCATCAGCCAAATAATTATATAACATACTGTGTTAATTAACTATTAAATGCAATTTACGTGTATTCGAATCAACAACTTATACTTATTTTTTAACTAATTTAAAAATGTTATAACGCGTTTTATGTTGTTATTTACAGCAGTAAATTAGCGGCTATATCTCTAGTACAGTTTGCATCCAAATTTATGACACTTGCTGATATATTTCTAGAAATACTGCAAATATTCTAATTTAAAAGCTACTCTGTAGCCTGATACACCTTATTGGCATAAACCGCATAAAATAATACATGACATTGTGAAACTATATATTATTGCGACATTTAATTGACAAATGTATCAAATTAATAATTATTTGCAAGGCCGAAAAGTAGCATTTTACAGGAGGAGTCCTGTAATAGTAGTTTATGACACAGCTGAGACGTTAGTCAAACCATAAGAGTCCGAAAAAGAAACTTCTCGTCCGCGTTATCATCAAAAATATTAATAAAATAAAGAAAAATACTAGTTCTACTTATAATTTTATATTTTGCCAAACCACGTCTGGACTTTCGTAATTCGATACCTGGGGGGGGGCATAAAGCCCAAGGAGTAGTTGTCCAGACGCTGGTGCAGTGTAGGACATTTAATGTCTTTGTTCTTGGGAACAAGTGTGATTTATTTCACAACCTTAGGTAGTTTTGGTACGCCCATGGTCCTTTTTTGGTATTTTTATGGTTACAAAAAATTCCACCGTCGTTAGAGTTTTCTATAGTTTTGCAAGCTTTGATTTTATTATAAAAGTGAAGAGATGGCGTTGCACTCTCCTCCTCTTTCTCGACTTAACCGTTTGTACTAAGAGTTGGTGGGTTCAAAGCGATCTTCAGAATTTCTTTAGAGATAGAAATTGGAGCTAGCCTGCTTCTTACTGAAGAGGAACAATAATTCCGAAACCGGTCTAAGAATGGCAAGCTCCTTTCATAATAAAATCAAAGTTTTTGGTATAAAGCCCCGACTTGGTCAGGCGCCAAACCACGTCTGGACTTTCGTAATTCAATACCTGGGGGGGCATATAGCCCAAGGAGTAGTTGTTGAAGTCCAGACGCTGGTGCAGTGTAGGGCATTTAATGTCTTTGTTCTTGGGAACAAGTGTGATTTATTCCACAACCTTAGGTAGTTTTTATTCCAATAAGAAAAGCATAAATGGCTAATTTTTATTTTCTAAAATACACCAAATATTAATTTAAAGGTAAAAGAAAAAGGTAAGCCAAATATGTTTTACTTTTCCGGACAGTACACAGTCCGAAAATAGTTGCCTTCAAAAATGGTCGATTTTTCTTTTGGAAACTAGTACGTTTTTGTAGAGGTCGACAAAAAATGTAATATGCGCCTAGATGAAAAACAGTCTATTGTCTCGCCTGCTTGCTAGCCTCGGCTATCAATTTGTAGACTCGACTATAATAGACAGTTTTTCGTCCTTAAATAACTATTTTGTATTTTTAAAATAGGAATATAAACATATAAAAATGGAATCAAATCCTTTAAAGAACCTAATAAATTAAGTACCTAACGTAACTCGAAACAGAAAAGTTATAAAAAAACGAAAAGAAGCAATAAAAATTCTTCTACTTAAAGTGTATTTGAAGTATATACAATACCAGTCAATGACGTTATCATAAAAGTACATTCTTCAGAACGTGTGAACTTTTATCAACGCAAAAAAGGTTAAGGTTAAAACAATAGCATAAATATTAAAAATTTTCATTGAAATGCTATAATATATTCACGACCATGGGTTGATAATAACTTTAAATCGTTAAAAAATGTATTTAGACAATATTCCATTAAACAAAAAAATAATTAGCATTTATTTTAATTATCTGATACGGTTCGCTTAGTTGATTTTAGTTAAGAAGATTAATAATGTAATAGATTTGATTGCGGTAATTATAAAATAATAAAATAGTATTAACATGATCCTGGATGTTAGATTCCCTTTGATGTTATCTATTTTTAGATTGCGTTTAAGTTTTCTCTAATGACTTTATTTCACTTTTGCACCTATTTTCTTTAGAACGACCTTACCAAAAATATTATAATCGAGTGACTTAACCTGTTAAATTTCTGAAAATACCTTCCTTACCTCCAAGACCACACTTTAACTATATAACATATAACAATAATAATTTTGATTCATAGAATCGATAAATTTGATTATTAGAGTAATGGTAAAGTAATAATAATAATAATAGTACTTTATTGACAAAGTCAAATGGCCATCGACCAAGGTCCTTCAGCCATGGTAAAGTATTAGCAGCAGTTTGTCAAACTAGCACCTAACCGTCATAATTTTTGACAGACTTAATAAATATAGGGCCAAAAATGAAAGAAAACTCACTGAAGAAAAAATAAGTATTTATTTTTGTGTTAAAAGACAACAATTCTTAAAAAGTTTCTTTAAATTGCTTGAAAATTTAAAAAGAGATATTAGTACGATTGGTATTGTAATTTATTTATGTAGCTCATAGTGGCTTTTATCATGTTACAAGAAGAAGATTATGAACGATTATAATTGTTCGTTTTATAATAAAATACATATATTTAAAAAATGCATTTTTGAAATTTCAGTTATGACCACCTGTTAAAATTGTTTAAGTTTTAAAAATTATTTCAAAAAAATTATGCAGGTGAAGTTAAAACTAAAAGTTGTAATGTAAATTCTAAACCAGTTTTTATTTTTTTAATTTAGTAACAGGTTTAAATTTACTGCAGATTTTAATCAACTATATAAATTATTATTATTTCAAAAAATTGTAGATCCCTCGTATGTGCTATAAATGAATGTAAAACTTTAATATAAAAACTTATCTTAAGCGTATTTTTTATCAAACAAACTCTAAAAGTAAATATAATCATTTTTAATTATGTGAAATAAAAAAATTATGTTGTCAGTTAAGAAATATTAATCAATTAATTATTGACGATGGTATATAAATCATACTTCTTTAAACGTTATTGGAAAGCAATTAAGATAACGCTATAAAAAGATAATAACTCAAAAAAATGTTGGATTTTCTAATCACTTCAAGAGAAACCTGAAATTTCCACTGTTAATGGTATATATCGATGCAAATTTATAATTGATTAGATATCAATAAAAAGTTTTAGGCACGACGGGTTAGTTTTACAATAGTTTAAATTACATTTAATTAAACGAAAACAAAAAATAATAGTACATCAGAAAGTTATAAAGTTGCAATTAAAATTCCTCAAGGATCAGTGCTAGGGCCCGTAGTTTTTGATAAATGTATAAAGTTTTGCAGACGATATATATTTAAATTATAAAAATAGTAAGCAGTAAATAGGAAACATTTTACATCCACTTAGAAAATTGCTATAGATATAAATTCTGGCGTAGAACATCATCATGAAGTTAAATTTCTTTTTACCAACATTATACCCACAAAAAAATCGTGAAATCATTCAAACTAGTATTATTGATTTATGTTTAAGCGCAGGTGTATGAATTTTTTCAACAAGCAAAAAATAATTAAGTATTTACCAAAACACTAGTTTGGATTTTGGACACCATTAATTTAAAATTGAATTCCTTATTTTATTAAATATGCTTTTAATCCATTAAATATCTACCATAACGCACGGGAACTAATAAAGAATAATTAAATAAAAAAAGTTCAATTTAGAAAGTAGTTTAGTAGAAATAACTTGCACAATATCATTCAAAATTCTCAAATTTTTATCTAAAATTGATTTATACTAATGTGCAATTCAGAATCATGTAAGATTGAATAACCTACTGAATATTATTTTTGATGACCCAAGAAAAACTTTTTTTTCACCTCACGTACTCAAATATTACCTTCCTAAACGGATCACGTATAACGTTTTTATTAGAAAAAAGGATCATAGAAGAAGCAAATCAGAGGACCTTTTTTGTGGCTTTCGGTAATATTTTATTTTCAGACTGAATATTAGTGTTGGGTTGATAGTACGGAAAAATAGAAGTAAGGATAAAACTATAACGTAAATAAATATATTATAGGAATTATGTGAAATATTCCCTCGAGAATTTAGAAGCAAAGTTTTAAATATTTTGAAACTGGAGTATTTTGTATTTCTTAGAGAACCCTTATGCTTTTTTTAACTTTGATTTTAATGTTGTCTTCTTAGAATAATTCACTGGTCCCTGTTCTTCGAAAGAACCAGCCACCAGCATGAGGACGTTGGAAAACAGTCATTCCATCGCGCATCGACTCCAAGTCATTTTAATAGTTTCATCCTCTCATTGACAGCTGTAAACTTCATCCAAGATAATTGTGTTGTCGATAAAGATTTTGGTACACACTTGACACAAATTCGAAATAAAATTTAAACTGGTAGGTTGCAAATAGATTGCTGCGGCTATTTCTAGTTTCAGTATTATCCATATCCTTGTTAACTGAAATTAGCTTTTGACTCTTTTTCCAATAAAAAATTGCATTATTGTCAGATACCTGGGGTAAACATATATGGCAAAAGTGGTTACAACTTGGTCTGATTTACAGAAAAATGTACTGGCTAATGTGTCGCTCATCCCAACTATCTCTCAAGAACAAGGTGCTGGTATATAAAACCATAATAAAGCCTATATGGGCATACGGAATACAACTCTGGGGCTCAGGAAGCAACTCGAATGTCATACAGATACAGCGTTTTCAATCCAAAGTACTCAGATCAGCTGCTAACGCTCAGTGGTATATTCCTAACTATGTACTTCACAGAGACCTTCAAGTTCCAACAGTCATCGAAGAATGTGTCAAATCAGCCGTGAGTTATCAAAACCGATTGAGTGTTCACCCAAATGAACTAGTTGCAAATCTCCTCATCCATCAGGCAACGAAAAGACTGAAGAGATATGACACACTGGACGTACCCCACAGACGATAGTGTTGTGCTATTAGTGTTAGTGTATGTTAAAAAATGTAAACTGTGATCAATAAGTAATATGTCATCATATTAACATCTAGAAGCTGTATCAGTGGAAGCGTCTTCTCTATGTCATTATTCATATAGCCATATCAAATTCTTATTATATTGAAAAAGACAGATTGTATTTACCCTGGATGTTAATAAAAAAGAAAAAAAAATATTGTCAGATTTTTCTACTGGCATAAAACTTTGATTGATCATAATTGATGAATGCATTGGTGGATATGGTAACAGACGGGCAATCAAGGGGACAATATTAATAATTTAAAGTTAGCCAACCAGAACAGCTTTAGCTGCACCTCGTATGATCAGTGCAGGTGTATAATATTTTTCTATACCAGATGTACTGATGATCGATGTTACATTCTTTAAAAATTACAAAAATGCGAAAACAATGGTGACTAACAATAATAGCTTAGAGCTAGACACGTAATAATTATGAACGAATATAAAATATAGGTACAATATTACAACTATAAAACCAAAGTTAACATTCATTTTACAGAGAATAAAAGAAACATTAAAGTTTAGAACACAAAATACGTGACTTTAACCTAATTTTAACTGTAGAATGAGAGGTTATTATATCCTTCAAGTTCCGGGGTAAATCATTAAAAAAGTTATAGCAGCTTCGAAAAATAATGAGTTCGGGAAATTAACTTGTTAACGTTGAATTTTTTATTTGATTATAAGTTAAAAGGAATACCCATATAGAGGAGTTTAGGGACAATAAAAATGACGTTAATAGAAATCAGATATGATTTATTCATCACAAAAGAATATACACAGTGAGATGAAAACTACAGAATGTGTAACTTATCGGACTAGTCAAAACGATATACAAATATATATAAAATATGAGTAATAATGAGGAAACAAATGATTTGTATAATTATAATTTAAAAATATATTCAGAAGCCTAGAAACTCTTTTATGCTATAGAAAGCTTTCTCACTCAGAAATGTTGATGTTCTGTTTCTAATTGCTGACTTGCCACCGCTCATATCTATTACATTCTTCATCTTATTGAAGCATTTTATTCCAATGTATTTTGGGGAATTTTGACCCATGAGCAGCCTTCAAAAGGGCTCTCCTTATTCCTTGTATCGTATGCATGTATCTGGCCATTCTTCAGAAATGTATTTTCATTATCTTTTATACAGATTATCAGGTTCAAAATGTAAAGGCAATGTAAGATTTTTTTTAGTATATTGTTTTATTACGAGTAAAAGTAATTCTTCTGTGGCGAGCTTGTAGGTGTACCGGATAGACTTTTTTTTATATTGTTGTTCCAGTAAGAGCATTAAATCTGACAGCACTTATATTTATATCTCAAGTTCTGACTGTTTCACAAAAATTACTAATAGTATTTTGTTTTTCCATTCCAAAAAACGGTAAACTGGTCAAGAAACCTGCCGAAAATAAAGAAAAAACATATACATGGCACTCTTTGCACTATAAAATATCTTACAAAACTTGTACACTCATATCTCAAAGAAAAAAAATCCAAAGCAAAGCAATTATCTAAGAATAGAAAAAAAGAGGAAATTTAAGACCGATATTGTATAGGTACATTATTTTTTTGTAAATATTTTAACTCTTTTTCTACATATTAAATATTAGGAAATACATATAAGTAGTTAAGGATAAAGCTTTAAAATATAAATATAATTTTTTACTCATAACCTTGCAAAATTCTTTAGCAAGTTTTTATAAATTTACTTCCTGCGCAATTAATATTGTAGACAAAATTTTGAATCAACATTTTTCATCTACAACTTGTCAATCATTTTTTTTACAAATATTATGAATAATTGTTCCGACAGATGACTGTCAACTGATGACTTCAAAATAAATCAGCCAAATTATAAAAATACTAGTATCATCTACCTACACGTATTATGTGACTATAAAAATAACACATAGCCCAAAAATAACAAATGCTTGCGACCGATACTTGAATGCTGAGAAAAATAAGAACGCCTGTCTATTATTATATTTTTATTTCGCTCTTTGTCACGTTAAAAATAAAATGGAATAAGTTAGAAATTAAAACAAACGTTAGTAGTCAGTTACTCAAATATTTAAATATAATTTTACTTGTAAAAACGTGTAAAAACCAACGAATAATTTTTTGTTTCAAATAAAATAATAAAAGGAGGGAACAAGTCATTATTATCTCAATTTTATCCTGATGGTTTAAAATGGAATATTACAATGTCAATGATAAAGGCTTATAAATGTATAAATAAACTCTTGCGTTCGTTAATTTTCGTATATGCTTATTTTTTTTAATTGCAAGGTCGTTTAATTTTATTATTTAAATTTATTGACGATTTTATTATTTAAACACTATATGGATTATTTAGTGTCCTTTATTATTGTGACGTTTATATCAATTACCATTTTTAGCTGTAACGGAGTGTAATTAATGTTTCGATCCCTGAGAAACTCAAATTAATCATAATATCAGCAACCCACCATATCTCGGGAACATGTAAAACCGTCGGTCCTATATAACTGTTTAAGCACTGCAGAAAGCAGTACTCACACGGCTTGAGAAAGTCTACACCAGTCTGATTGAAGTACCTGTTATACGAACTTTACTTATTACCCTTTTTCAAAAGTGTATCTATTATTTAGACACATATTTCGATGTTATGGGCCCAGGCAACGTTTTTCCGCTTTAATGTCGAATGATTAAGGCGGCTACTCACACGTCTGCGCTGCCGCATGGGCAATCTTGGGACTGTCGCACTGAAAGTCAGATGTACGTGTGTAGAGGTGCCTCCTAAATTGCCTCTACCGGCTTGCTCCCTAGATTGCCCCTGCGGCAGGCGTGTGGGTAGCCGCCTTTACTCAGTTCGTCAAATAAAATACTAAAGAGACAAGAAAGTTACGATTCATAAAAGTGGACCGTTCAATTTTACTTCGACAATAAAAGCTTTGGAAAATTTAACTAAAGCTTTTGAAGACACAGGTTTGACCCGTAGAACATGCGGATCAATGGGGTTCTTATAAACATAACGTAGCTAAAACTGAATATTTTAGGTGCCTCTTGTAAAATTTAATACTTCGTATCGTGGTAAACAGTTGCAGTTTTGAAAAACGATAAAATTTTATTTTTATACCTTTATTTTTGTCTTCCAGCTCAGCGATGGTATACTTGGTTGCATTGCTGAATATGGCATCACTTGTCTATTGATATTTATCGCTTTAACTGCTATTAAGCTTTCGCGTTTTCTTTTTATAAATAAAATATGCACAGGATACTGTTTTTAAAGAAGCAAGAGAAGGGTTGAATTAAAGAATTACTGTCCAAAGTTTAATATGTTTTGGGTATCAGTCAGGATCATCTATATGAAACTATTTTAACAATAAGTCTTGCCAAGCATTAGAGGGACCATTATTAACTGCAAATTAATTCGATTACATATTGTGAAGAAACTAAAAAACAGTTTTAGTCCAATAAACAGGTATTCATGGGCACATTCACCCCCGAAAATCTCGGCTGTCTGAAAATTGTGGAAAGGCGGGAAAATGGCCCATTGGTCTATTTTCGCCGATAATTCCAAAAATATGACACTTAGAGAATTTTTGTTTGGACGAAAATGAAGATCAGTTCATTACCTACAAAAATAAGCCTCCAAAACGCACCCCCATTTTTAGCTCCTGTCCTGCATTTAGAGAGCATGCTCTAAAGGAATGACTCTCCCAAGCGGATTACAAATTTTTCAATGAATCACGTAAAAATTAATAGTTTTTCATGATTCAAAGTTCCAATGAAAGAAGGAACCTGTAGCTTAAATATCATGTTACTTTCTCCTTTTATCTATTTCTCTGAATTATTGAAAAACAGGACCAAAGTTTGTTTTACACGATATTTTGACCCTCCTATAAATTTATTCATATTTTTTTTATTAAGACTAATTTCCCGAATCCTTTTGGATAATGGGGCTTTGCAAGGTGTTAAATATATTCAGAAAGGTTCAAAAAATTAACATGTTTTTAGGGCGTTTTTTTGGATTTCCGGAGTTTTCGAAAATGCTCGAGTCTATCGGGAATTAATAGATAATCAAGGATCATATCGGTATTCAACTCAGATCATTAGAAAGCTTAGCTTGTCCCCTTGTCGATGGCATTTTTCTTTTTTTTTTACATATTTTTTGGTTTTCCGGAAAATTGAGAAAATTCTCATCCCTATGAAAAATCGACTTTTTTTTTGAGGATTATTTTCTTTTCGTGATAAAATTTTTTGGGGGTAGAAATTGTACTGAATAAAAGATCACATTCTGACCTTTTCATCAATTATTTTACTAAGTGCACGAGAAAAAACTCTGCCTTCAAACTTTCTCAAATTGAATTTTTTTACAATAAATTTATTAATCAAGTGTAAAAAGTTAAAAAAAGTTGGTTATTATTGCCTTATCTTTTGTCGTCAGACAAAAATGGGAGGATACTCAAGTTTTGGGAGGATATTCAAATTTTCCGTTTTCACCACAATAATTTTGGGAATTTTTAGATTCTCAAAATTGCGAATTTTTGAAACGCCGTTTTTAGTGTAGCGAAAAAAATCATAGGGACAACTTTTGTAGGTAATGAACTGCTCTTCATTCTTTGTCTTTTTTTTTTTGCAGCAATGCTCTAAGGGTCATAAATCGGCAGATATCGTCGAAAAACGGATTTTCGGGAACTCTAGAGCCATTTTCCACCCTTCCACAAATTCCACGCAGCTGAGATTTTCGGAGGTAAATGTACCTATGAAGACCTGCAAATTAAAAAAATAATTTGACGGACAGACTTAATGCCCAGGCACAGATTAGAGACTTACAGATATGAAGCTCCGCCCATTTCCTTTGATGTTTCGATTGCCGCTTTCTGTGACCTTATCCCTTAAAAATTGGAGTGCACCCATGTTGCCAGTTCTGAAAGAACGTTCAGGGTACAGTGTTGCCTTTTCATGTAACGTATAAATTTGAATCATCAATTGCCATTAGAGTCAGAAATAAGAAATATATTTATAAAATATTGTGTTTTTGCGGTCATAGTGTTCTGAAAGATAATATTTTTGGCATAAATAAACATTAGAAACTTAAAATCAAAGTATACTGTTAATATAATGATTTTATGAACTGGCAAATGAACTAGTATGCAAGTCGTAACTGAAGAAAGAAGAAGAAGTATATTGTGTTTTTGCTGTCATAATGTTCTGAATTATCTGAATAAATATTCAATCATAGACTCCTGACAGCCTTCAAAGTGGGTTTTAAATTGGGGTGCGACTCTATCTCTGTCTAATTTCGTTTGTCTTGTCTGACCTTCCTATCTGTAACCCTGTAATCTGGCCCAGTTTGGGGTTTTTGTGGCGTTAATTTACTGGAGTATTTGGCATTTATCTGAAACATTCATTATAGAGTTATAATGCAACATTACAGACGTTCCAAAAAATTGTTCCGTTAAAGAACCAAATTAACATAATACAAAGTGCTTCTTTTAGACATATTAAAGTGATTATAGAACAAACCAATTTTTACATATCCATTAGCTCCAATTTAAAAATTATCTATGTAATAAATTTGTTGTAAATAAAGTAATTGGTTCACGTGACTTTTGAAATAATCGGTTAAACTTCATTTAAACGTAGGTTACTCATCATTTTTGATAAAACCAACTTTTAACTAACAGCCAAATTACCTACCGCAATATTTATCGGAGGCAGACTTGTTTATTTAGTAGTTTGTAAGTTGTTTTTGTATTATCGTTTTCAATCGAGTATGGTATATCCGGTGCAGTAATACTAATAGTAATGTTGGTTTATTTTAAACAGGATGGAATTGAAAGATTATTTGGAAAAATCTGCTGTCCTATCCGAACGCATATGACCTTATTGTCTAAATATTTTAGTTTATTTTCGGCATATCAAAGGAAACGCATATCGTGACTGGTGTACCAAGATATAAATATTTGGCGGTACTGTGAACATTATTAGGCCAGTCACATGTTACATTCGAAATTACAATAATTGCGGTAAACTTGCTCTTTTGGTATGTTGTTTGAGTCCACCTAGATAATAATTATCCAGATTTGCAGTAATCTGAAATTTTCACGCGCTGAGTAGTTGCTGAAAAACCACCATTTTTTTCTCTTTTTTTAGTTTTGTGCCAAAAAACCGACATTGGAAGGCTCTGACGACAAAGATCACTACTACTTTTTTAAAGGGTACTACAAACTTCCTGACAGTTTGAGCCCTAATTGTCTAGGTCTAGTAGGTCACATGATACAGGGTTCCCAATGTTCACTATTTTCCCCAAAATGTTGAAAAATTGGAAATGTCTAATCTTCAACCAAAATATTAAGTATAATGAGGTATGTCAGGGGAAATTAACGGGAGGTGAAGTTATAGCAAATTTAATTATCTTTATTTAGGATTATAAGCCAAAATAACCACCCTAAACCGAGTTTTAATGGGAATTTACAATCAAATCAATTTTAGAATGACAACTTTTTTGAATTAAAATAATAATCGCTTTTCTTTTGTTACAGGTGCTCAGATCTCGTCCGTGTTCGAACTTCAGTTTCTAAACGTTTTAACTAATGTACAGTTTTAATTGACGCAGGTACCTAACAGAATATGATTTCATGTGGGTGGATTTACAAACACAACTCTTTTGAATGTGCCGTTGCCGGCAATATTGCCAAAGGTGGGAATATTGCCAGCAATATTGCCGTCAATATTGCTTCAACTGGAAATTTATGGCAATATTGCCTTAAATATTCTTGTAATTCTAAAATACTTTGTTTTTTGCATTCTAAATTCTTATTTACATAACATACTTTTTAAGTTATTGCGGAAGTTTAAAACTGGGGTAAATTGCCAATATTGCCGGGAATTTTGGCGATCTTTCTTTAGGTAACTTAAATGAAATTTTCTTGCACTAGAATCACCCCTTTGGGTTTCAATACACCCTTTTACACCCTGTATAAATCAAATCTTTAATAAAATATTTTTGAACGAATATAAAAATAAACATTTCAAGATTTCACTCTAATAAGATATAAAACAACTTTGTTACCTTTAAGACATACATCTCTCTCGCCTTTTTTAAAGAAGAACGAGCGAGAGAGAGTTATCGGAACAAAGTCTCAAGTTAACTCTGGCGGGCTGTACCTAAACGTAGTACCTACCTAACAAGCTCACTCGCTCAGAATCAATTTTTTTTAAAACTTCAGAGGTTGCTTTAGCTCTTATAAATAAAACCAACAAACTACTGAAATAGTGAACATTGGGAACCCTGTATCATGTGACCAATTAGACTGTCAGAAATTTTGTACACTTTAAAAAAGTAGTAGTAACCTTTGTCGTCAGAGCCTTCCAATGTCGGTTTTTTGGCACAAAAGCAACTACTCAGCGCGCGAAGATTTCAGACTGCTGCAAATCTGTATAAATACTATCTAGGTGGACCCAAACAACATACCAAAAGAGCATTTATATAAATCAGAACTTAAATTTTTTTTAAATAAAGTTAAAAATAATTTATAAACTGATTTATATAAATAAATAAACACTATTTTGAAAATAAAAATTTCTTCGAATGAATGTTATTAAAATAAAATGATCATTTTAAAAAATAAGTTTCATTAAACAGAGATAATCTTCATCATTTTAATTATATTTAAATCAAAAGTAAAAGTATAATGATGATAAATGTACAAGGATTTATTTGCTATGCCTCTATTATTAATAGATATCTTCAGTTTTATAAAAATCAGTGAGAATTTTAGAAATTATAACTTCCGGTCAAATTTTCTATGAGAAAACAAAAAAAAATTAAAAACTAATAGAAATTTTTTATATCTGTCCCGTACTGGAAGAAACTACCAAGGCAACCAATGTCGCGCTGTGTGCCAACATAATAACACCAGTAGGTGATAAATTATTCGTATAAATTGAGAAATAACCCTGGAAATAGTTTTGACGCCTGGGGAGTCAAAACTAGCCAGCGGACAGTCGTACGCAAATTGGATCAAATTCAAAGGATAGCATGCCTCAACATAACAAAGGGCATGAGAACCACACCAACTAGAGCAATGGAGGTGATCCTTGGTCTCACCCCGCTTGATATATTTATTAAGGAGGCTGTTGTGATAACCATGACACGGCTACGTTCTACTGGTATACAACCTGATGTAGGATCTGGTAAGTCGAGGTGTAACTTGTAGCACGAGGTCCTTGAAGAGGTCCCACTGCTACAAGCCAACACAGATTCGATTGCACCAAGATATGCCTTTCATAGTCCCTACAGGGTAATAATAAAAACGTACAAGAGGCTACATTGACAGCAGGTGCCTTGTGCATTAACACCGATGGGTCTAAAATAAATGAGGGGTCAGGCTGTGGAATTTATTCCAGATCCCCGAATCACAATTTAAAATGGGCAACGGGTTCTAATGCCAGTGTAGCTCATACAGAGCTCACTGCTATCTCCATCGCCGCAAAAGAGACTACCAGAAGAAACATTACTGGTAATAATATTTACATCCTCACGGACAGCAGACAGGCACTACTAGCTCTGAATAGACCACGTATTACATCAGGTCTAGTACTAGAATGTCACCAGGCCCTGATCGAAGCTTGCAACAACAACGTGGTCACTTGTATCAAAGGTCATGGAAAATCAAAAGGCAACCGTATAGCTGACTCGTTAGCTAAGAAAGCAGCCTCCCATAAACTTTTGGGACCTGGCACTTTCATAAGCTTATCGGCATCAGCTGTGGCTGAGCTACTAAAGAAGCACTCCCTTGACAAGTTTAAGGGTAGATGGGACGACGAAACAGGTTGCAAGCTAGCCAAGGAAGTATTACAGTATCCGAACAGCGAAACAGCCAAAAAATACATGACTATAAACAGACAGAACCTGCGCACAGCCACAGGTATCCTGACTAGCCACTGTCATCTACGAAAACACCTCTACAGGATGTGGTTATCTGACACTCTACTGTGTAGAGGATGTAAACAGGAAGACGAGACTGTCGAACACTTTCTTTGCGAATGCCCGACACTCTCACAAATAAGACATTTTCTTTTCTGTGAGCAACATGAGTGAGCTACCTTCAGGCGACGTTATCACCTACTTTAAACAAGTAGGCTGACGAGCTAGAAGGAAGGCTCAACCTCAGAAGGATGCACAATGGGCTAAATGTGTCCTACGTGCTGTGGGGTGACCCACCCTTCTAGCTTTACATATACAGAGAACCCTGGAAATCAATAGGTTACAAGAAGAAAATAATCTTATTGGATAATAAAATGTTTTTATTCTTTAATCTTTGAAACTTTAAAAACTCTCGAAATGCTTTAACCATTCGACTATATAGATTTCTGGGACTATACCGTATATTGTAAAGTCAACAAAAAAATCGAATGTTTACGACAATTTATGAAATTATCTAACGGATAATTAGCCACTTCGTAAATACGATTGAACTGCTAATATTGACCACTGTTTAACAAACAAATAAACAAAGCTATAATAATTATTTCCGGAAATAATTATAAACTCATCATTCCAGTTTTAACTATGACAAGACTGATTAAAACGCGAACACAAGATAAATGTTCAATGAGGAAATACTAGTTCATAACTTTTGATTACTTTTGGGAAATATTGATAAATCAGTAATCGATAATTAGGGAATCTATCACAGTTTTAATTTAGAATAATGTCTCTTTATATTAAGAAAATTATTTGCTCTAACAGTGTCAAAACAATCGAGTTAATGGTACATCAGAATATCGATCTTATTGGGGACGAAGTATAATAATATATAATCATACACTCTACTAAATTAACCAAAATAAAACAGTTATGTTTACCTTGGGTCAACAAGACAATCTGTTAGACTACTCATTAAGTTCCTAGGATGACCAATAAAACAACAATTTTTAGGTAAAATTTGACTTTATTCGTTAACATAGTCTCCTTCAAAAGTAACACATTCATTCTAACATTTTGATGCCTTTTTGTTGAACGATAAATCTCCGGGAGCCTGATCCGGAGAATACGGAGGACGGGGAAGCAATTGAAAGTGCAATTCGTGTCACTTCTTTATTTGGGATCAGTTTTTCGCAATTTCTTCTTTCAAACGCACTAATAATACCATATATTATTCGCTAATAACGCTTCTTCCTTTGTCAAGGCAATGGATGAATGAAATACGAAGGACAAAACCTTACCAGCTCACATTTATGTTTCTGTCAAGGATATTTATCCCATTTTCATAGGTTTATACTATCCACAATTTTTTACTGTTTTTCTTACAGCCTTAAGGGCCTAAAATAAATATTTTATTGGAGAATCCCTTACTTCTATTTCTCCTGCAATAACAGCTCCTTCTTTCTTTCGCATTGCACTTTATGAAGACCTGCAAGTAGAGTATGGTCACTAATTTCGGTTTGATTGGCAGGAATTATAGACGAGACAGAAGAAAAGTGACAGACGAGGTCAGATAATAGACGGGGCAGAAGAATAATGAAAGGTCTTTCGCTGGTTGCTGTTCACTCAACTGACTGCCGATTTGACTCTGAAGTATAGTGATGGATCCATGTTTCATCCATTGTCACATACATGTAAAAAATATGTTTAAAACTTGGAACCACATATTTTTTCTTAATAAATAATCATTAGATGAAAATAAACACTGATAACAATGCGCGGTTATTTGAACACATCGCAAAGTTCATACACGCGTTTCTATTTGTTTACTTAAAACATTATTTATATTCATTATTTAGCACTACTGTAGTAAATATCAATTTACTTTTGTCAAAAATTATAGATCTATTTGGCCATATTTGCCAATACAAATTCCTTATCAATTTTGACAAAATATTGTACAATTACTCTATTTGTTAACGATGTGTTTACTGTTTGCTAAACTAACATATTTACAAAAACAAATCAATATTTTATTAGTAAATATTAAATATGCGCTAATTCGTCTGATTTAGTGGTTTTAAAAATTATGGTGTTAAACTGGAAATTATTACCTCCGCGTTGTCCACAAATAAATTTATTCTGAATATTAATTACGAATTATTTAAAATTTTAAATATTTAAATAAAACTGTTTTTGTTTTTTCTTTTGATATAGTTCATAAATGCGCATTATTTTTACATAGAATTTTACAGATAAATTTCATTTTAAATATTCTTTAATGTAATCTAAAGTACCCAATCATAAAATAGAATCTTCTTCCAAACATTCCTATGATAATAATTTCATAAATTTTAATTATCTAATATTTTTCTGTACGTTGACAAAGTAAATGCTTTCGGTAGTGCGAGGATATACAGAAAAAAATTTAAACAGAGAAACACCAGATTTTAAATATTAAAAACAGACTTATTTTTCCATAAAAACCATACTTAACGTCCAAAAATGATATATGTTTAACAAGATAAAATAGTTTTGGTTCGAATTTTTCAAAATCCTAAAATAAATACTTCATTATTTGTAAATTTGAAATAGAAATATATGTCAGTTTATTTAAATAATTTTCAGGAATTATTGGGCAATATTTACAAGTCATGTGATTTAAGGCCCAACAAATATTCATTTGTCTTTGAGAATTTGCACTAGCCTACTTTAAAAAGGTGCCAAATCGTGCTGTGTGAATAATTCGTTATTTCCAAAATAAACAATACTTATTTTCAGTCTGCTATTAATTCTTGTATTTTATATGTATATAAAGCAGACAATTCAAAAGTCATCCGATCTGAGTTTTTGAAATAATTAGCTAATGTTTATTATAGAGCAACATTTGACGTCTAAAGTCACGAACAGTACGCACAAGTGTAGAGAAAATTATTATGAACGTTTTGAACTTAGCAACTACTTTGAATGTCATAAATAAAACTCTCCTAAAACCCTGAAACTTTGACCCACCTGGAAAAATATATGAGAGGAAACCGTAATATCGTTACAAGTGATTTAATATTTTTCTCCAATTTTTTTTACTTATTTATTTCATCGGAATTTTTTGAGTCACACGAAGAGAGTATAAAATTGTTTTGAATAAGTTATAGTTAATTTTCTTTTAATAGCCTAAGGTTACTCAAAGACAAGACTTTTTCAGGGAATACTTAAATCTTAGTTCAGTATTTACAGGCCATAAAAGAATTTATAATCAAAGTAGAATGCCTGTCTTGTTGATAATTTATTCAATATTTAATTCTGGAGTAGTGGTTGTGGCTTTGACCATCATGAATTCTATATTTGTCCCACTGGTTAATTACAAATATCTATGGCCCCAAAGAAATAGACCACAACTTATTTTAATTATTTATTGAAATCTACTTGAGTTTTTTTAGGTATTAACAACAAACAACGTTGCCGGTTCCTTCTATCATCCGACCTCGTCTGTGACTCTTCTTCTGTTTCGTCTATAATTCCTGCCAATCAAACCCAAATTAGTGACCATACTCTACTTGCAGGTCTTCATAAGAGTTGTTATTGTAGGAAAAATTAGAGAAATCAATGAGTGGGAAATAGAAGTAAGGGATTCTCCAATAGAATATTTATTTTAGGCCCTTAAGGCTGTAAGTAAAACAGTAAAAAATTGTGGATAGTATAAACCTATGAAAATGGGATAAATATCCTTGACAAAAACATAAATCTGTTCATAAAAAAAAGTTTAAATGCTGGAGACGGAGAAGCAGTAGAATTTATAGAATTTGTGGAAACCAAAAATGAAGAAAATACTTCGTTAGATAGACATTATTATAGACATTAAACTTTAAGATTTGTTAAGCAAAAATTAATTACAGGTTATTTTAATACTTCAAAACATTAGTTAAAGTTAAAAAAATAGTTTATAGAAAAAAACCATTGAATTTAAAAGTTTCACAATACTTTTGAGTAATTTATCGAGTTTTCATCAAAGATAAGAGATAAAATTTTCGATACGTTTTTTTGATACAGAATCAAAAATATCAGATATTTACGTAAAATAGTGATAAAAAAGTAAAAATTATAAATAAACACCTTCAACAATTCCCTATTATTTCATCTTGCGTGTTTACAAACTTTTATCCAACGAATAATTGCGTTTTCAGTTAAATCAGTTTGTAATTTGCATAATTGGTAACAATTAAATTTTTTAACTTAAATTTAATTCGGTCGCTCCTACTAGCAACTAACTAGAAAATGAGCAGAATTCGTATCCTATTATTGTGATGGCTTTTATCTTTTTATTTAATCTTTTCTAAAGTTATTAGTTTATTATTAAATTGAATAAATAAAAATAATTTATTAAGTGCGGAAATGTGTAAAATATTGTTAAAAATAATTACAAAGCAATAATAGAACATTAACGTCAATTAACTTCATAATGTGTATAGGGTTAGCCACCTGTCATTAAACCTAGAAACCTTGTGATCAGTTAAGGATGAAAAGTCACACAAAATATGTTCAACTGTCTCCTCTTCATTTTCAAAAATGATATGTAGAAACCGCCATCGTGTTCAGCATCCTCGAAAACGGGGGGAAGATATATTTTGCCGGTAGAAGACGCGGAATCCATGATTCCCTCATTTGGGGGTGGTTTTTGGCCGTTTGAGGGATGGGGTCAAGTCAAAAATACTTTTGGATAACGCCATCGTGTTCAGCATCCTTGCAAACGGGCGGTAGGAAACATTTTAACGTTGGAATATGCGGAATACGCGATTCCCCTGATGAACTTGAATATATCAATTAGAAATAAAAAAAGAAGAAGCAATTCTTCAAGAATCGTTCTCTCAGACTCAACTGCTGGAGCTAGTAATACTGACTGCTTCTAAAGGGTTAAAACATACTATTTGTATTTCTAAATAATAAATTGAATTTCAGGGTTTTCCAAAATTTTAACTGCTGCATCTGAAATATTTTATGCTTATTTCAAAATCATGGACGACGTTTTAACAGGCTCATTTTTTAAGACCTTCAAATTATTGTAATCACTCGAGAGACAGCAAAGAGCGTAAAGGAAATTGAGATCTTCACTTCAACGAAGAGTGAGATCGGCATTCAAATTTGGATATCGTTTGTGAGGAAGGTATTGTGTAGTACCTAAAAGTTGGAAACCAATTAAAAATCCCGGTAATTGGGAAATATATTTACGAAAAAAATAAAAGCAAATATGGAAGTATTAAAAGTGAATGTAAAATGGGGTAAATTGTAGATATAAATGTAAAACTGTATAACTTTTAGAAGATCAAAAAAAATCACAAACAGTTCTGGCGAATATCGGATTTGACAACAAGAGAGGCAATGAACAAAAAATTAAAAAGTAAAAAGGTTATTTATTTACGTACTTTTTTAGCAATAGACAATCTATACATATAAATAAGTTTTTAAGAAGAAAGACCAAAACGAATTACCAATTTTATTATGACTAAGACATATGAAATAATATTGCAAATCTCAAAAATATCAAAAAATTAATAAATTAAAAAAAATATCGAAAATAGGAATCACCAGTTATTTAACATTTAAATCGTTGCTAAGAATAGCGCTGCCTTAATAAAATAATTGGCAATTTACATATTTTAGTAATGTCATAAACAAGATGTGAATAATGTGTCTACTGGATTAAATAATTTAGAGATGTACTCTCTTAAAGATTATTTTATAGAAGACACGTTGTACGTTGTAAATTTCGAGTACTGCCAAATAAAGAAAAATCAAAAATATGTGAACATGCATGCAACTAGATTATTAAGAACCTACTAATTATAACCGCAAAGTTAAACCAATGTTTTTCTTTTAGATGTGCTATTATCTATGATTAGAAGAGAGTATTGACAATTTTTAAAGCAAAAAATTCCCGATGTATTGGGGTTGCATACACATTTTGCATTGTGTGTTGCGAAGATTTTATTTGACTGATTCTAGTCAAAATGTCACTCTCTTCTTTCGTATCCCTTTCAGAGGTTAATACAAAGTTAGCAAACGAGTAAGGAATTTAATTTGTCATATTCGACATCCTAAGACCGGTTTCTGCCTTTCGGCTTCGTCAAAAATTGTCAATACTCTCTTCTAATCCAAAAATTTTTATCTTATATAGCTATTGACTTGTACGAGTTTGGAATTTTATTTATTGGATTCGAAAAGCCTAACTGACGAAAGCCGAAAGGTAGAAACCGGTCTTAGGATGTCGAATCTGATAAATTAAATTCCAATGTTTTTCTAATTGTTCGGTTGATATTTCAAAAATTTGGCTGTGTATTTTACAAAAAGAGTTAATTGCAAAAAGGATACCCTCTATATCGGGATAGTATCATAAGTTTTTATCTGGTTTTTTCTTATGATAATATTATTAAGAAAACTTCATTTATGAAGAAGTATAAATTCTCTTATAATATGCAAATGCGCTATCCTTTTTTAAAATTCGTTCCCAGAAACGTCACAAAAATATGATGGAAACAGATTTTGACATCTTCAATTTCAAAATCTTTCTCCGTGTTCTATGTTGCTGTCATATTTTTTAAGATTATCAAGTGTTCTGTTTCTATAGTAAATTTTTTATATTCAAGTATTAACCAAATTCTTGTATCGAAAATGCTCCAAACAATGAAAAATTCTCAATGGTTTGGATAAAATAACACTGTCCTCGAAGATTTTAAAATATATATATATATATATATATATATATATATATATATATATATATATATATATATATATATATATATATATATATATATATATATAGTGGGGTTCCTACAGCCTCTGCCGCATCCCACATTTCGACCGCCATTTATCTTTATTTTTCCATTCATCCTCTTTTATTTCTCTGTCCTTATACTGCGTATACCATCGGTCCATGAGGTTGTACGCCTTCCTTTTCTCCTCCTATTTTTGGGAATATATTGTAGTGCTCTGTTTGGCCATCTTTCCTCGTTCATTCTCTGTACGTGCCCATACCATACGAGTTGTCTCGTTTCTATTCGGTCCGTGCTGGTGTATATCCTTCTTGTTCTTCTTCTTATTTCTTCGTTCCGAACGTGTTCAATTCTCGACACTTGGCATGCTCTTCTTAAGAAGTCCATTTCCACTGTGTCGATAATTTTCCTATCGCTCTTCGTCATTTGCCAGCATTCTGCACCGTATGTTAGGATAGGTTCTACTACTGCTTCGTATATCCTTATTTTTGTAGATGTATTAATCGATTTGGACCATAACAGCGAATTAAGAGTTTGGATGGCCCTTTTTCCTTGCTGAGCTCTGTTTCGGATATCTGTTTTTGAATTTCCTTCTTCCGTTAGGACGCTTCCCAAGTATTTATAATTTGTAGCCCTTTTTATTTCTCTAATTTGTAGTTGGGGATCTTCATCTTCGTGTTTTCCTCCTACTTTCATATATTCTGTTTTTTGCATATTTATATTCAGTCCCCAAATTTCATACTCGTCTTTTAACTTTCTCAGCATGTAGTCTGCGTCGTCTTCATCACAAGCAATAATTACTTGGTCGTCTGCAAAAAAGAGGCTTGTCAAACATTTATCGTCTAGATATAACCCCATATTTGCTATTTTTTTTCTCCATTCGCTTAGGGCTTCCTGAATATATATTTTGAATAAAGTAGGGGATATGCTACAACCCTGTTTCAAACCTTTATTAATTGAAAAAGGTTCAGATTTGATTGCTCCCATCTTGATTACACTTGTCGCATCTTTATATAAGTTCCAGATTGCTCTCACATAAACATTATTGAGTCCGGTTTTTTTTAATATTTCAAACAGTTTCTTCAAGGGTACTGTGTCGTATGCTTTTTCAAGATCAATAAAAACCAAATGGGTAGTTAAGTTATGAGCCTTTCGTTTTTCCATAATTTGTTGCAAGACAAAAACATTATCCATACAGGATCTTCCCATTCGAAAACCGCTTTGTTCCTCTATTTCTTGTAAGTTGTTTTCTATTCTCTTTTTAAGTATTCGACCGTACAACCTCCCCATTGCGCTAATAACAGTTATGCCCCTATAGTTTTGGCATAACTTTTTGTCTCCTTTCTTGTATATCGAACTTATATATCCCAAATTCCAGTCGTCAGGAATTTGTTCTCCTTGTATACATTTATTGAATAGTTCTTCTAGTAGATCTAGTAATATTTCTGGTGCATTTTTTATTAGCTCTATGGGGATATCTCCGGGTCCAGCGGCTTTTTTATTTTTGGATTCCTTTAGGGCCCCTTTAATTTCAATTTTTGTGATTTTATGTACATGTTCGACTATCTGTAAATTTATATTTTCCATTTGGAATTTTGGCCTATTTTCTGTTAGTAATGTTTTATAGTATGTCCGCCATGTTTCTATTCCTATCAGATTTAGTTTACAACTTTCTTTTTAAAATACTTCCCTTTAAAGAAAAACATCCTCAAAAACAGTGGTTTTAAAAAATTATATGGTCTAAAATTTGTACCTTCTTCTTTTTGTTAAAACTATTTGTTACATCTTCACATTTTATAGTACAAAGTTTGATGTAACATTCTTTTATAAAATTACGAAGTTTATTTATTTAAATTTAGTTAACGCCCTCTATCGGTGACTGTAGCAATAATATTAAAACAATTTAAATCACTACCAATAGCCCAAGGAAAGTTTCTCCAAAATTGTTAAATTCCATACAGTGGAGACAGAGTAACAAAAATTTAAATTTATATGTTTCTATCTAAAAGAACTTGTGATCGTAAAGGGGCGTCTTAACAAAATCGAACTGTATAATGAAGACCTAACCTGCAGACTATACAGCGAGGATCCAGAATGCACTGTGCAAACCGGCAGTATTACATAGCGCATACCCAGCAAAAGAGTTCTGTACAAGTTGATGGAAGGCATAGACATTCTGGAGTGGGTGCTGTTATGAAGAGGAGCTGTGAGATTAGGCCGAGCCTACTTCATACGTAGTTTTTTAGTGAGTATTACTGAGGGATTTGATCCGTAAAAGAATTTTTCCACCTCTATAATAATTAAAAAAAATAACACCTGAACTATTAACAGATTTATAATAATAGAGACGAAAGAGATACAAATCCATAAGTAGTTTTGAATTTATTGTATTTTTATTCAAAACATTTTTCCTATTTATATTCTGGTGTTTAATTCACTCACATATTATTTGAAGCAACGTGAGATCAGTGGAACAAGGACATGAAAAACGATCATGCAATGCCAATTTAAAATTATGACTGAATTAAAACGGAAAAACAATACAAACATTAAACGCTTTGAAAAAAGAATACCATTCAATATTAACTTGCATGAGGGAACGCAGTAATCTAATTTTATTTCATTTTGTTTTAGTATGAGGAACATTTTAGATCCGTTGTTGCTTAATTTTTTTTATTCGGTCTTTAATCTTTTTTATTGTATGTATGTACAGAATTTAGATAAACTAACTCATAAATTAATTATTTCAGTACAATGAAATTTTTAATAAAAAATAACTCAAGGGGCTAAATTTCAAGAACCTGCCATATTTATGGCTCAAAACTGAAACGTTAGACATGAATATGAAAATGGTTAACTTGGATAATAATTCATACCAGGTGTCCGCTAAAACTTTAAATGGAATTATATCTGGTGTTTTAAAAGATATCGACTAAAAATTTTAAAATGTCATTAAGGAAGTGGGGGGAAACTTAATTGTATATGAGATACCACTCAAACGTAATGTTCGCCGCCCCCAGCCACCACCGTTCCTAAAATTTAAATGACACCCTATATGTTTTATTGCATCTTCTGCAAGAGCGTAGTTTTTTTAGTATCTTTATGTGAAAAAATGACTTAATTGCATAGTGAACTTCAAATATCCCCATACAAAGAAATCCAGTGGGGCCAAACCTGGGGAGCGAGCTGGCCATTCAGTGGCACCTCTAAAAACTATCGAATGTCCCGGAATAAACTTCTACTTCTAAATTGAAAGGAGCGAAAGCTCCCTCTTGCTGAAAGTATAACCGACACTCTAGAATTCGATCTAAGTTTTCTTCCAAGTACTGAATGATAAGAGGAGGTATTAATTTTTACAAAAAATCTAGATATCTAGCTCCATTTAAATTTTCCTGGTAGAAAATTGGACCAATTATTTGGGTATTAGCATTTCCAGCACATACATTAATTTTAATTTAAAACAAGTCAAAAATTTTCGAAATCTTTTGTACTGACTAGTAAACAGAAGTGTTACAAGCAATATTATTTGACAGTTCATACAACGAAGCTGCTTTCATAGCTTGCTATTATTTTTTGCTTTCGATATTGATTATCTGGTATCTGAATCTTTAGCTGTAAATATCTTACAAAGTTCATTAAGTAATTAAGTCATTTTTTCACATAGAGATACTATGGGAGTGGTATCTTATATACTATTAATTTTCCCCCTACTTTCTTAATGGCATTCCAAAATTTCAAGTCCTGGTATATTTTGTTTTATTACAAAAATGATTGCATTAACTATTTAAAATGAAGATCTTCTTATTGTTAGAAAGTGTTAAGAATATTTACAATAATCTTTCACTTTCTGCAGAATGTATCCCAAAAAAGTACTTAACTTTTGTTGAACCTAAATAATAAATTGGTCGTTGTTTCTATATATTATTATTATCTTCGTTACAGGATACTTTTAATACCCAACCTATTAGTTGTCTGAATGGAGTTTTAAAAACAAATATAAAAATAAGAAAAATAGAACGGACCCCGCACAAAAAGATAGGAAAAGGCCGCTCGGTCAAATTGTCTGAATTTTTGATATGTTATACATTTTGTCATTCTGAACAAAAGTCTTAATTGGCACTAAGCTCCAAAGTCCATGGTTTGGCTGCTATGGAGCTCCGAAGCTCCGTGACTCCACCATAGTATAGAAACCTTTAAAACGCATATCACCCTTTTAAAAATCATATTTTAATTATTTTAATGTATGCCCTTAAGTTTTTGAGGATGCTGAATTTAAATATGCTGTCAAATCTATAATATTGACAGTTGACACCTGTCAAATAGCTGTTAAATGCTTTAAAGAAAAAAGAAATATTATATTAAAGAATGTTATCATATGTTTTTGAGGACGCTGAATCCAAATAAGATGTCAAATCGATAATGTTGACAGCTGTCAAATGCTCTTAAAAAAATAACACTTACACTAAGGAATAAGAACTTTAAGTTTTTGAGGACGCTGAATTCAAATGTGATGCAAGAGCAGGCCGTAATTTATTCAAAGAGCTTCTCTTATAATAACTTACAGTGCCTTTTTTCTTTCGCGCAAGACAGCTACCGGCCAGGCTGAGAGCCAGTATTGTATATACTCTTTATATACTTTTCATACACGCGCGTCGCTTACTCTCTATATATACTTTATATACTTTATATACTTTATATACTTTATATACTTTATATACTTTATATACTTTATATACTTTATATACTTTATATACTTTATATACTTTATATACTTTATATACTTTATATACTTTATATACTTTATATACTTTATATACTTTATATACTTTATATACTTTATATACTTTATATACTTTATATACTTTATATACTTTATATACTTTATATACTTTATATACTTTATATACTTTATATACTTTATATACTTTATATACTTTATTTAGTTTGTGTTTATCGGGCTGCCGTTCGGCAGGCTTGAGGTTTACAACTATTATGCAACTATGGTTATGATTGGGCAGACGTGCACAGGGGCGAGATATATTTTTTAACACATATATACATTCAAAAATCCATTTCACTTTCGAGAAATCTTAAGCAATTAAGAATAGTTAACATTATTATTTGAAAAATAGTATTTGGGCTTAAAAATTCAAATATAATGTGATACTGAAAAATTGTCAGTTGGAAAAAATCATTTGACTGTAAGGTGACAGCTGCCAACTGTCAATTTCATTGGTTTCAACAAACGTATTTTAAAATCATGTTTGAATTCAGCGTCTTCAAAAACAAGTTCCTATTCCTTAATCTAAGATTTATTTTTTAAGAGCATTTGACAGCTTTTAACTGTCAATATTATCGATTTGACATCATATTTGAATTCAGCGTCCTCAAAAACATAAAGTTCTTATTCCTTAGTGTAAGATTTTTTTAAGAGCATTTGACAGCTGTCAACATTATCGATTTGACATGTTATTTGGATTCAGCGTCCTCAAAACCATATGATAACATTCTTTAATATAAGATTTATTTTTTCTTTAAAGCATTTGACAGCTATTTCACAGCTGCCAACTATCAATATTATGGATTTGACATCATATTTAAATTCAGCATTCCCAAATCCTTAAGGGCATATATGAAAATAATTAAAATATGATTTTTAAAAAGGTGATATGCGTTTTAAAGGTTTCATATACTATGGTAGAGTCACGGAGCTTCGGAGCTCCATAGCAGACAAACCATGGACTTTGGAGCTTAGTGCTCATTGAGACTTTTGTTCAGAATGATAAAATGTATAACCTATCAAAAATTCAGACAATTTGACCGAGCTGCCATTTCCTATCTTTTTGTGCGGGGTCCTTTAAACTTTGTTGGTTTGAAGTGTTTTTAAAAACCCGATTTATCATTTTAATAGAAATATCTTTTAAGCACATAGACATATCTAACTCTGGAACTATGAATTTATCCGTAAATTCATCGACATATTTCGTCAGTTTAACAGCCACCTTCAGGCTCAAATAAATAACAAGGCATTTCTAAATCACACTCAACTTTATGTGTTGAAGAAATATCCAAATCTGGCATTAATATATTTTTCAACTGCCATCTTCAGGATAAAAACGTTAGTCATAGAATGCAGGTTTATATAAATAAATGGAGAAATTTGTGGGTCGAAAAAATTCTACAATGACACAAATCCAATCCAATTTGACGGATTTATCCGCGCATCTGGTAAATAGAAAGGTGATTCAATTTTATAACGACTTTTAGTCGGTCCCCTAAATCGCACGGAAGGCCACTATTCAGAGAGATAAGGCAGGATGAATGTTTCAACCTGGTCATAAACCCACAAGCAGTGAGTAGGGTTGCAGAAACATTTAAAACACATAAAGATCAGCATTCCTGAGATCCTCAAAAACAAAATGATTTATTTCAAACAGGACAAGTAAGTATTATTCAATATTTTGATTTTAGGTCTGAATTACTTGAAAAACTGATAATCAAATGCCGCGCATCACAATGAAAATTAGTAAAAATATTTTATGTACGATTGACCAATAAAACGCTCTTTATAGAACAGTTTTGCGGCAATAAAGTAATTGTCAAAGTCACTGACAAGTTATTGCAAGACAACTAATTTGACATGTTTAAAAAATAAACATCTACTTTAATTGAAATCGAACATAAAATCATGTATATAACGCGTACATAAGGCTTTATGGACTTATCATTTTATAGCCTCTCTCACAAGCCCGCTCGGCAATAAAATTATTCGTTCAATAAAGCCCTTGTTTATGTACTTGTAATATAAATAGCTATTATTTTTAAAAACCTGCATTTGATTTTGATTAGTTTTAATTACAATTGGACCACTTTGGAGTTTAAAGGTGGTGCTTTCTTTAACAACTTTCCTTCATTAGAAATGGTTCTGGAGGTGGCCGAATCTTCAGAAAAAAAGAGTTTTTAACTGATTTATTTAAATTTTCCTTGTGATACAGGACTTATATTTTTGAACTTATGTTTTTACGATTAATTTCATTCATTTCTAATGTTTTTGAAATAAGTGTCTCACTGGGAACAACAATTTCTGTATTCCAGACGGAAATGTATGCTATCTTGAAGACTCTCATGAACCCACAAATGACATCAAGACTGATATGGGAACGCTGTGAAGAACTCAGTGTCCTCTCAGAACACAACAAATTACTTTGATGTGGGTTCCAGGACACTGTGGCAGCGAGGACAACGAAAAAGCTGATGAACTAGCCAGAGAGGGTTCATCAGCTCCATATATTGGTCCAGAACCCGCACTTGGTGTTACTAAATCTAACATCCGAGGATGCATACGGGACTTGATCAAACGAAAACGAAGAGAAAGTTGGAAAGAAGCCCACGGGAAAACATTCATTAAAGAACCGTCCAAACACAAAGCTGAAGAACTGCTCAAGATGAGCAGGAATCAACTAAGAACAATAACGGGCCATCTCATTGGTCACAGTCCAATGAGAGGACATTTACACAAGATGGGGCTGTATAACGGAGACCTTTCCTGCAGACAATGTGGTAAAGGGACAGAAACAGTCAAACATATACTGTAAGAATGGCACTGGATCGCAAAAGACAGGCAATTTACGGACAGCCCAGGCTAACTCCTGAAGAATACAGCTGGTGAAGAACCTGTACAGAACGGAGTTGCGGAGTGGGTGCTGTGAAACTAACCCGGAAGACACAAAAAGCCCTGACCTGAGGTGTAGCTGGCGATGGGACAACACCAAATCAAATCAAATCAAATCAAAAATAACTTATTCATTCATTGGATTACAGAGTATAATCATACAATATATTGTTACATAAATTATGATTCTTCCACTAAAGGCTAGGCCTTGAAAGTGGATTCTATTTGTTTATTAAATTTATTGTTTTTTATTAATTTAGTTTATAACTGTACTTGATGACACCTAAATTTTTATATTAGGTAGTTATCTTTTTTAAATCTGCATTTTAATGTACGTGTCTGAAGATACAGATAATATTGAATAACTAGTAGCCTGGGCAGGCATTTGAGGAATGGAAATTGGTTTTATTAAAGTTGTAGATTTAAAAAATTTATCCAACACATGACAGTTATGACTGTCATTTTAGACAAGTAAACTATCAAATAACACACCAGTGTGTTACAATTCATAACTCACTAGTGAGTTATGGATTATAACTCACGTTCATATTTAAAGTAGTATTCTATTTATTTATTACTATTACAAGCAAAATTCACATTGATATTGAAATTAAAGGAAAACGCTAATGGTCTATTCGAATTTGAAGTCATTGTAAAATTCGTTGGTTCATTGGAACCAGACGCTCCCATATCGGTACAGCTGCTGATAGTGCTGGAAGACGCCGACGCATTAGAACCTTGTAATTTTTCTGCAATTTGTATTTTGTTGTGCACCGATTCGTCTAGGTATCCTTCTGCTACGGTCGAGGACTTCCATCCTCCGTGATGCTTCAAAGTAGTCATGTTAGCCCCTGCATTGGCCAAAAGAGTCCTTCAATTTCAAAAACATTGCAATTCTTGAAGGTATCTTCGACAACGTATTTATTCCCACACACTGGCTGGTACACCTCCCATTTTTGTAAAAAAACAAAAAAGCGGCTAGAACTAGTATTTTTTGGTCTCAAAGACATGTATTTTTTACACAAATTGATCGGGTTGACTGGAAATCCTTCTTCAAGTATGGTGAAACTTCTCGATTTCTTGGTTTTAGTGTCTGGCAAAACTACGTGAAAATATTTCCCTTTGTCTTGAATGTTTTCTATTTTCAAATTGACCAATTCATCGCATCTACAGGCACCGCTAATTCCCATTATCAAAGCCACTTTCATCAACAGGTACTCGTTGTCGGGAGCTTCGTTCAAAAACTTTTCTATTTCAGATCGTTCTAATGTCTTGGACTTCTTTGGTTTGCATCTCTGTGATTTGCTTTTCAAAAAGATCGTTAGTTTGCCATATTTTGAAATATCGATTTTTTTATAAAGGTGAATAGTCGAGCGAAGTATCGAGTATTTGGTCCATAGCGACGATGCGGCTAATTTTTTTTGCAAATGTAAAAAATAAGCCAATAGAACATTTTCATCGATACCTTTAATCTTCCGTGAATTCATCCAAGACCCAAACATTTTGAACTCCTTGTCGTAAGCATCTCGGGACTTTTCTGGCAAAATCTACATCGCTGCTTCTTCCGCTTTCGTAAGGATATCGTCAGGAACTTAATTTTCATCGGTTTCCTCCATTTTCTATACTTTTTTTTTCTTCAAAAAACTTCCCTTTTCTGAAAGGAAAACTGACAAGTGTCAAAATTTATTTAAACATTTGCTAACAATGTATCATGCCCGTAGCAACCAAACAAACAACCTACTTTGACCAAAATGTAAAAAAGTCACTGTCAAGTCATTCTGACATTTATAGGGTACTGAGACGCAAGTAGCTTTGATTTGATCACAAAGCTTATTAATTATTATCTCATAAAAAAACGATTTCTTCCACTTGTTGGATAAAACATTGTATGCCACTCGCGTGTTATGTTTCCGAAGTTATTTTCAACATAACACACTAGTACCATAAATAACTATTAAAACTTTTCTATTAATTATTTTTCAACATAACCTCAAAATTAACGAGAAAATTGGTAAAACCCGTTTTTTATGAAACTTGGTAACCCATTCCAACCCTTAAAACGTATATTTAGCTACACCAACGCCCTCCTTCCGGAACTTTTAGTTAGTCCTCTTGAATTTTCTTAATTCACTTATAATTTACCCTAAAGTTTCCATCCACATACTTCTATAGTTCGAAGATTAAAATAAATCTCTTAATAAATCGGTACAACTTTGTTAAGTCCTAGAAAATGTTAAAGGTTTTAGGATAATTCCTTATAATTTATTTAAAATTACCATTTATACCAAGTGACCCCTTTTTAAAATATTTTTCAAAGAATTGGTATTAGCGATTTCTTTTTCGTTCTTCAAATGCAACAAATTCATAATTTTAACTATTTCTGGTTTTTCCAAAAACCCAATTTAAATTTAGAATATTTAATATTTTAAATCAATTTGAAATTATGTTGTAGTTAATCTTTGGCGTTGGAATTTATCTCAGAACTAGTTTATAGATAAATATCAATTCTTGTATTTGCATTTTTCGTTATTTTTTTTATTTGATTTTAATAATTTACATATTTTTATCACATAATTATTTTATAATACCTATCATCGAATAAAAACCCGATATTTTGCCGTAAAAATAATTCACAAACAAGTAAATTAAATTTTACAATAGCTAATTGCACTTTTTGTTGTTTCCATGTAAGCGCTTCAGGGGAAATTCTTCTTCTTCAATAATATGGCTGATTGTCTCTTAAGGAGCTCTGTGGCAGTGGGGGATCTATGGAGTTTTTCAGGGAGGGGGGCATCAGTTAATGGAAATTTGTAACCAAAGTGATTAAATGATAAAAATTTGGGATGTTTGAGTGTGTGAGGGGAGGGGGAGGGATGGCCCTCCCCTCAAATCCGCCACTGCTCTGTTGGTTGGGAATCTAATGTCTACGCATCTCCCACTGTTCGAGCCAATTCTGTTAAGCGTGGTCCATATTTTACGTAGCAATTCCAGTTTGATGTCAATATATGGCATTTGGTGAAATTCCTATAGTTTCTCCAAGCGTTAAAAATGTTCCTGGAGAATGGAGTTGGGCTGTAATACTGTAGAAAATCTGGACCACCATTTACTTATTTGTTTTTGTGTCGGGTAAATGAGGATTTTTTGGATTTTCTTAAATTCTATAAGCATGACAACTAATGTAGTATGGAACATTAATTTTCTAATAGTACGTACACAAATTAGTTGTAATAAAACATTATTTTACAACATTTTAAAACTTAGTCAATATTTTAGAACATTAAGCAACTTTTTAGAAGTTTGTTTTGATGCTGCAGATTATAGATAAAAGGAAATTGCGCTTTTCTTCAATTAGAGCGTCCAGGTTTAGTGAAGTATGTGCTTTCTTTAAATATTTTGGTAATCATTCTTATTTAAAAAATATAAATGCAATAGATAATACATATAATAGCTTAATAATCAAATGCGTTTTTTATATAAAAATTCTTTGGTACCCAAGAAAATCAATAATAGTGTACGGCTATTGGTAAGCAAAATTGAAAATTTTCTGGCTTGATATCCCAAAAAACTAAATAAAAAGTTGAATACCCTCAGATATATTTTGTGATGATCTTTAATTCAATAAAAAATAGATGAAGCTGATCATAATATATCAGTTAAGATACATATATACAAATAAAGTTATGCTCTTTATATTATTTTTTTGTAAGCAGCAGAGGAATATGATATAAATAATAGACCGTGTTCTATATAAATATTCTGTAAGATTTTTTTGTAAGCTAGGCATTGAAACATTTCTAGATTAATATACCCTAAATCAATCAAACAGATTACGTTGATTTTCCTATATTTTCAAAATTTAAACTTTTCTTTATTAGAAAAATGTTGACGTAATATTCATATATTTTCGCTTTAATATAGTGTCGAAAAAAGGATCTTTTTCGATATACTTTTAAAGGAACAAAACATTTAGTAATAGGTACAAAAAAATATTTTTTTACAGCAATAAAATAAATAAAAATTCTACCTATAACTTTTGATAATCCTTGAATGAATGCAATAAACAATCCAACAAAAAAACTATAAACAGTTCACTAAGAACAAAACCAAATTTTTCAGAATTTTTCCAAAAAGTATTTCCCACTTTGGAAAAGGAAATATCGAGTAAGCGTGTTTTTGACAATCAAAAAGCGCGCGTCACCGGCAGAGGCGAACGGCACTTGTTATCAGCGGTGGCGACCAGATCGAGACGCGCAGAGAGACTGCCGTAGTTTGGAGCGTTCTCCAACCAACAAATCGCACCGTGCCATGGCTGGATGGCCGGTAGGGCATTGATCAGGGCCTGCTGCAACTGCAGTTTGCACCTGATAGGAAGACTAGGATTTTGGCGAAGGCCCTTGGGAGTTACTTATCCTCCATGCTCGACTTTACTTCGGTTACACTGAAAAATAAAGTTTATTTTCTTTAATAGCGTAAAATATCAAATTGTTGATTTCTGATAGAGCTTGAATGAGGAATAAACCCCAATTACTATTAAATTGTTTTTCAAAACATAGAAACAAAAAAAAACAAATAATTATTAAGGACTCCTATGAAAGCGATAAAAAAACACAAATCGATAGCTGGGTCCTTTAATTTTGCAATTATGTCAATGTAATGTATGTATGTTGGACGCTTTGGAGGATTCAGGAATACGTGGAACAGCCCTAAAACTCTTCAGGTCATACCTTCACAATCGTATACAACATGTAAAAATATATGAATGTGTGTGTTCAGAGCAAGTTATAAAATGCGGTGTTCCGCAAGCGACAGTGCTGGAACCCATTCTCTTTATTTTATATTTGAATAATTTACGTAGGTTAAGAATTTCTGGAACCATATATAGTTTTGCTGATGATACGGTACTTTTTTATGCAGTTGAGACATGGTCAGATTTAAAAATAAAAATTGATACAGACATGAAAAATATTATTGATTGGTTTAATTATAATTTATTAACAATTAATTACGAGAAAACCATGTTTCTGATTATTTGTAGTTATAAGAATGGGGTGCCACATTACCCTGAATTAGAAATTTATAACGAAAATACAAAAAACAACACAAAAATTAAATTTACTAATAATATAAAGTACCTTGGTATAACCTTAGATTGCCATTTAAGATGGGATGATCATACAAATAACGTCACTAAAACCTTAAGATTGTTTCTGGGACGATTTAAATATTTATCGAAAGTACTTGATCTATCCCATCTAAAAATGCTCTACTATTCATTGGTTGAATCTCGATTATCCTATGGTATTTTAGCTTGGGGCGGAACTGTAGATCTGTATTTGGATAAACTACAAATACTGCAGAAATATTTAAAAAAAATAATATTAGGAAAAGAAAGAACTTACCCTTCTAATCAGCTTTTTCGGGAAGCATTTGTATTAGATCTTCGTCAGACTTTTTTTTTAAACTTTAACGTACTTATTTAAACATAAAAAAGACTTTGACTTAATTTCTCATTCACATAATACAAGAGCCAAGAAAAATAATAATCTGGTAGTTCCGATTGCACAAAAACAATTGGCCAAAGAAACTGCAAGTACTTAGCAACTCGCCTGTACAATTTTCTACCAGAAAATTTTAAAAAACTCTTACACTTTTTTCATTTTTCATTTAACTAATTAATGCGTAAAAAAAAATTAACAATTTCTTGATTTTAATATTTTCTTATTGTTATTACCTATGTATTTCTATTATTTTTTCTTTGTTAAATTGCTAAATTAAATTATATTAGTGTTAGATATTACTTTATTAGCTTTAATTTATATTTATATAAGTATATTACGATAAATTTAATTGATACCACGGATAGCCCTCTGGCTTTGTGGTACTCTACTCTAGTTTATTAGTAATTGTACTAAAAAATTATATTGAAAGTTATTATTGTATTATTTTTACTAATAAACGTTAATGTAAACATTTAGATCGGGTCTCCTAATTTTAAAAAATCGAGGAAAACTGAATTATTAAAAAATAATTTAGACTTCATAAAATCATCAATGAAAGAAGATAATATTTTTCATTATTTTCCAAACGTTTATTAGGGTGCATAAAATCAACCAAAATAACAAAAAGTTGCAAACTTTTTATGATTTCAGGAAGAGACATGGATGTACCAAGCAAGTACATGGTGTTCCTTATAGCAGAACCAAAAATGATTGGCCCTTGGCATATTGAAGGCAGTGGTGAACTTATTAAATTTTGAAAAGGTTAAGGACTAACCCAAATAATAGTTAATTATTTTTACAATAAAGTAAAAACTTTTTTTTCTTTTATATTTTTTTTGTCTCTTTATACATACCTTTCGTCTAATGTTCCACTTCAAATTCGTCAGATGCACTGTCGCTACCGCTATCGTCAGCAAAGTTGATAATGACTAGTTCAATATTTTGGTCAATCCGTTGGTCTATGTACCACATTTTTTGTTCTTCTTTCAGAACGTGCTTGATGCATTTCTTCCAGTTTTCTGCAGTGACGCTTTGAATGGCTTCTTTAAGGTAATTTTGTACATCCGCCATTTTAAACATTCTGTTTTCTCATGTTACTTGTCCTATTACTTGCGCCCAGATCAATTCTATATGATTAAATTCGGAGGTAATCTTAAAACTGTCATTCCACAACTTAACGCCATTTCATCAACTGCGAATTTTTTATATTTATAAACATGTAGTTTTGTAATCTGTAGTAATTCCGCCTTTAGACTATCTTTGTTATAATGGATGTTTTTATCTATTAACCATTGTTAAATTTCAGCTTTTTTCCATGATTGTTTAGGTAATGGTTCTAAATGCCGACTATGATAGGGGGCATTATCCATGACGATGACAGACCCAGACCCAGATAAAATGTACTTATCAGTGAAACGGACAAAGAGATCTGTACATCAATGTTTTTTTCTAAATAATATTGTTTAATCATACTTTTATTGTGAATTATCCATAATTAGCCACAACCTTCAACTTAACCGTTTGTATTTTGATTGTGTTAAAAATTGGTAAAATAAGAATGAGACATGACAACGTTGTTTTGCTTGTTTTATGGTCTTGTAAATTCTAAATTAGTTTATGAGATTATTCGACGTTGAATGTAGCAATGTTACTTAACAGATCTTCGTGTTGGTTGAATTATTAAAGCAACTGGTTCGTTGATTAATTGTTGATAAATAAATGAACTGTATTTTGTATTGTTATAATTTTATTTTAATTTAATAGCGGAAAAGCCAAAAACAATATTACATTAGTAATCTACTTTTAGTGTAAATTTAGCATTATTTTAAATTTGAGGAAACTATTTCTTACAATTCTTACCCTTTTTAAATAACATTTTTGTAGTACAGCAGAATTTTATAAATCTTTTAACCGATAAGCGGACCCTTCCTGTACAGTTTCATTAAATCGCAAAATACAAGTATTGGGCGAACACGGTTTTATCAAAGGTAATACCACGAGTCCTCCAAATTTTATCGATTAAATTTTTGGTTTTCACGAAAACGGCTTTATTTGGAAAAACCACGAAAACAAACTGATTGATAAAATCACGAGTCCGCAGGACGAGTGATTTTATCTTAAATCAGTTTGTTTGAGTAGTTTTGCCTAAAATAAAGGCGTTTGAGTATGAAGATCAAAAATTTAATCTATAAAATTTCAGAGGACGAGTCGTATTTGAAAGGATTATTTTTTGAATCATTTTGTATTAAAAACAGAGAACATAGTCATTTATGCAAAATACACTTTACACACAAATATTGAAAATTTTCTTTACCAATTTAAATTGAAACCTGAGCTGTTATAGTTTTACATACAGGGCCACCAAGGCGATTTTTTGACTGGCTACCCCGCGAAACGGCGCCTTAAATAAAAGCGAAGAAGAAGAATGAAATGAAGTCTTTCTTAATTTAATTAATTTTAAGTTTAGTGTGAAAGTGAGGTATCTAAAAATGTTAAATGAATGTTGAAATAAATTAATAAAAACAGGTTAGTTTACAAATACATTTTGAAATTTGGTTATTAACATAGATTTGCAATACATTTTAGTATAATAATAATTGATAAATGTTTACATTTGACATCTCAAATAGGTAAACACACTTTAATCAAAAAACAAAAACGACGAAGCGGTTTTATCAGTATAAAACACAATGATTGGTTAGGATCCTGAGTTGTTATTGGCTGAAACCACAAAATCTGACTGTTTTGACAGATGAAAAAAATAATCAAAGGTAATACACGAGTCCTCCAAATTTTATCGATTAAATTATTGGTTTTCACGAAAACGTCTTTAATTGAAAAACCGCGAAAACAAACTGATTAATAAAATCACGAGTCCGCCTAAAATAAAGGCGTTTGAGTATGGAGACCAAAAATTTAATCTATAAAATTTGAGAGGACGTGTGGTATTTGAAAGGTTATTTTTTTGAAGCAGTTTGTATTAAAAACAGAGAATATAGTCATTTATGCAAAATTTTCTTTATCAATTTAAATTGAAACATCATGAGCTGTTATAGTTTTAAATACAGCACCACCAAGGCATACGTGATTAAAGAGATTTATGGATTTTTAAGTATTTGGGTATACAAAAATTGATGTTGTGTGTGTGAATAAACGAATAAACAGGTTAGTTTACAAATAAATTTTGAAATTTGTATATTAACATAGATTTGCAAAACATTTTAGTATAATAATAATAATTGCTAAATAAAAGTTGATAACTGTTTATATTTGACATTTCAAAAAAGGTAAACACAGTTTAATCAAAAAACAAATACGAAGAAGCGGTTTTATCAGTATAAAACACAATGATTGGCTGAAACTACAAAATCTGACTGTTTTGACAGATGAAAAAAAATCATTTTTAAATGATTTGATTGGTTCGCAGCATCGGACTAGATTTACTTCAAAATATATAAAAACAAACACGATAAAGAAATGAGGAGTAACAAAGTATGAGCACCAAAAATTTCAGGTAGCCATTTCTCAGTGTAGCGGTAAACTAGAACCATAAATGTCTAGAAAACGAAAGAATTTTTATCAAGGGAATAATTTTAGATGAATCATGGTTGGAAATGTCGAAGGGTGATTCAATCCATCGGGGGTTAAATGTTATCCCTGTTAACACGTATCAAAACAGTATAACGCAGGATTGAAATGCAATCATAGTGGATTAAATCACCTAACAATTAATCAGATTATGGTGAAGATTTATTTAGATTACAGAGAAATTAATTAATTTTTTGGTGAACGACGCAGAAATTAAAGAACTAAGTTTAAAAGTTGTTATTTATGTTCAAAAATGCCCCGGTCGCCTAAATTCGGCAGTTTTTCGAGAAAATACAAAAAAAAAATTCACAAAATATTTTGGTGGATCATAAATTGAAGTTGCGTAAGATAGCTGAGACCTTAAAGATATCGGAAGGCAGTGTATTTGTCATCATCTTATATGAACATTTTTCCATGAGAAAACTTTATTGAATGATCCCCCAATTTCATAGTTTTAGATGCCCAAAGTTGTTAAAGCTAAAAAATTGAGAATTAGGAATTTGTGTTTTTTACCCATTTTTCCAAGGTTTCTGATGCTTATATCAAAAAATTGAGTCATAGGATCATATTCGGACTTCATATTCCTTAATCAGAAAGGTTTGAAGAATTTTTCACGAAATTTTCAGCCAATTTGACCGTGGCGCTTTTTACATTTAAATGGTGCGGGGTCCTTTCAAAAAATTTTATCGTTATAAGAACATTATTGATATTTTATTAATTTATGCTTATGAGTATTCAAATATAATTTATACACATGAAATTTTCTCTATAACGTAAAAGTTGGATATTTACATAAGTAAAGTTTTAAGATTTATTTATGTGTTTGTTTTTATTTTTACCAATGTCCCAATTTACAGATTTTATGAACCTTTCTTTTTTTATAGTATTATCTTGTTTCATCCTAAGATAAATGTATAGAAATTATTAATTTAAAAAAAGTATTTTATTTGTTTTATAGGTATTTAAATTTGTAATATTCTTTGCTAATTATTTATCGAGTTTATTTTTAAAATATTAAGTAAATATAAACAATTTATTAATTTAAAGAGAATGAATCAATTACTCTGTTATTGTCATAACGTTCCACATAGTTTTAACCACATTTTCTTTATAATTTTCTCCATTACCTTTTCGCATATTGAAAGCCCAATATTACAAAATGGATGCTATCATTTCAGTGGAAATTGATTCATTTAGTACATAGTTTCTTTCACTACAAAACCCTAAGAAATTGTTTCTATTCGTACTTTTTTGTTTTCACTGTATTATGAGGCTCAGTATTTTGTATACTTTCGTCTATGGCATTTAATGATAAATCTCCGAATCGACTCATTTTTGAACAATTATTGATAAACGTCAAAATTTGACGGTCCTATTAGTATTGTATATAGATGTCGATGTGGTTACTACGGAAATGAAATTATTGCAAAATTTTCGATTGGTGGAGCTCCCAACTAGCAAAATAGAACTCTAGACGAAGTAAATTATCCTATAGTTATCGCTTAGGGCCACTTAAAGAATTGTTTTATTTCTTAGTGTGTTTGATTACGACAATTGTGTTTTGTAAGAAAATGTTTCTATAATATTGTTGTATAAATGATCTTACAACTTATATTATAGAATAAAATCTTTTTTAAACTTAAACATTTTATAACAAGTCTATAAAGCTATATAGAATCTTTATAAAAATATTTTAAAAGAAATGTATAAAGATCATATTACAGTTGTAAACCTATTCCTATAACCTTTAATATCTGCGTTATGCAATATTCCTATAAATATTATATAACAAGTTGTATTAAAGTTTATATGATAAGTATAATAGTATCATTCTGTTCGGCAGCATTATACAACAAGTATAAAAACCTTTTATAATTAATCTGTAACTACATCCGTAGACCCTATTATAAATTGTTTATGGAACAAAAATATAGTTTACAAAGATAAAAGTCTCCCATATTCTGCGTTATAAAATCTGATTATACATAATCTCATTGAGTCAATTTGCAAAAATGAATTCAGCATCCCAATGGAAAAATATTAAAGTTTTGATTATTGATCTAGGGGTAATGAGTAGATAACTCACTGGTTGGAAGGATGGAAATTTTGAAAATTACTTAACAAAATTGTGTGCTAAATATTAATCTAAAGCGTTTTTTTTTTCGTTGTCTGGGCAGGACTGTCAACCCCCCCTTGCCATTTTCTATTGTTTCTATAATTTTAAACATATTTTCGTAATAACCATTCAACTAGTAACTGTAATATCATTAAAATTTCTAGGTTATATTTCTAACGTTTTTATAGCGTAGCGAATTTCAACTCAACAGAACAAAATGATTGTATAGTGTTGTTATACTTATATCCATTGTATATCCTTATACAATACTTATATTATGTTTAAACGACAATTTTGTTCTAATACGGAATGTTTCTTCGCTCTACAGGACATCATCAAACGTTTAAAATACAGGGTTGTCATGTTGTGCCGATTAGAGGAAGAATTGATTATTTTTTGGTCAATACCTTCCTTCGGTTTACTTATGCCTAAATGACCCTAACACACAATAAGCGGCGTGTCTGGCCGACAGTCGGATTAGACGAGATTTGTAATATTACATAGTACTTATACCCTATATCTTCGAATTCTCAGAAGCATATCATATGATTCAATTTTCATATAGATATTTTTCTGTGAACTTTATGTAGTACCATATCGTGTTACATCCAAGTTTTTAGGAAACATGGCGTATTGTGTACAAGCAGGTTCTTTATCAGTAATTAAGTGCAGTCGTAAAAAAAGTTTAAATCTGGCAACCCTCCAAAATTTATGAAGGTACACTTGTTGAATCATTTAAAATAAAGTTATATAGCGCGTATTTAAACAACATTACCGGACTTTAATATCATATAGAGTTGCAAATAAAACAAAAAAATTATATAACGTGGAGAATGGAACAAAATTATTGTATTATATTGCGCCATCTTTATTTACAGGTATAGCCGTTTAACAAACGCCGCCATTATGCAAAATTCCCTTAAAGTTGAAAATATCACTTAAAAAGTAAGTTTTTCAGAAATGTAGAGACAACCCTTTGATACAATTTTATATATAAAACAATAATTTTTTGTTTAATTTAATTATCTAACTATGTCAATAAAAACGATATTTTTTTGTAATTTTTAATAAACCATCCGTGTAATTTAAACACCCACCAATTTTTTAGGAAGAAATACAAACTTCACTGCGCAATGAAATTTTCGGGCTACCTGCGAGTATCGGAGATTTTTCATTATTTCTTTGTACGCTGCCATCTTTAATGAATCTTGAATTTTGTTCTCAATTTCATCACTGTATAACATAATGATTGTATTTTTGTCGTAATGCAATACAGGCTGCATAATAATACACTTATAAAATGTATATATTTTTTGAAGTTCTATTATTGTGCGAGGCTGCCGTATACAATCACTATACAATGATTGTATAGCAATTCCGAAGTGCCCATCTAAATTTTTTGTATAAGAATTGTATACGAAAGTTTTATAAGTATCACTTAATATAGTTATGGTAATATTACAAGGGTTGTATAACCCGCTAATAGAACATCTATAATAGCAATTTGTTTTATAAAAGTGGGCCCTTTTTGGTTGTATAGACATTGTATAATAGTTTTAAAGTGCGTTATACGATTTTCATGTTTCTATAATATCAGTTGTATAGCAGTTCTCACAACCATTATAAAAGTTAAATTGCTAGCTGAGATACTCTATGAATAATCAGTAGTAATATCACAAGAGCTTCGAAAATAATTGATTATACTTCCGAGTTACGAGACGTATTTTGCGAAATTGGCAAAAAAGGTAAGAAGTTGATCAGATAAATTAATAAAGTTTAATAAACAGGAAACACTGACATCGAACGAAATCCCAAATTTGCTCATTTTTAAATGCGTACACAGCGTGATTATTTATATTTGACGTTTAACTATCACATAGACAAATCTAAAAACACCGAACTTGACAGGCCAATCAGAGTCAAGAGTCAAGTTTGGTGTGTGAAATAGTCAGGTATTGTCGAAATTATACAAGGTATCTTAAGTAAATTGAACGTTCTGATTGGTTAAAAATTACACGAAAAATAGTATATTGTGTCACAAGGGCAGAAAATGAGCTTTAGCAGCCCGTCAATTCAAAGGTGTGGAGATAGTGAAAAACTATAAAATCGTGTTCTTTATGATTTTTGCGGCCCAAGGCCAGAAAATATTACTTTCGGTCTGATTTTTAGGGTTGATAAGATTCATTCTCACATATGGTAGGCGAAAAAATAATCTTGAATATATGGCACACAAAATGTTTTGTGACGTACTACCAAATTATTTGTTTTAACGTGTAGGGTGTTCCAGACTTAATTGACCACCATATATGGCTTTTGAGGATTGCTCCAAAACGGTTTGAGATATTTCAGTTGGACAAAAACAAGATTGTTTTCTTCAAAAAATTCTTCATTACCACATTTAAGAGTCAACTCTCAATTGTACCAACTCCGCGTTACCACCCCAACCCAAAAGTTTTAAATAGCATAAATTTTCCTTTATTTAGATGAAAACATTAATCCTCTACCTGTAATTAATTATATAAATTCCATTTATTTGATTGTTATATAGTTTTTAAATTAATATCTGGTCACCGAGCTTCGCTCTTAATATTCAAATCTACATTTTTAAGCAGCCCAATGAGTATATAATTTAAGTATATTTATAACATGACAAATTATTAATTAATTCGCGAAAATCACGGAGTGGGCGACATCTACTTGAACTACTGATAGGGAGATAAATAAAAAGTTGATTGGCGATTGGCTTGAAAGTAGGCGGGAAAATTAAAAAAGCTGTCAGTGTTAATTTTCAATTGGCTGCAGCTGTTGTTGACGTTTATCAACTGCTTGTCACAGAGGTTAGTTAAATGCATTAAAGTTGCCTAGTTTCTGGGGATTTCAAACTTTTAGGGCAACTTCTACTGACGCTTGATCTTCGCGAATTGTCACGGTGGACAGGCCCCGTTTCCGGGACGGGCAACAGCAGCGTGTAGGGCACACGTCCCGTCAACAGAAGATCGCTCAGCTCACTCTATTTATCACTATATAAGAAAAACTGTATGTTCAATTGATTTTATTATTTTTTGATCTGCAGTGAAGGAAAATTATAGGTCTGATATTCATACTTGGGTAAAAACCTCCACAAAAACCTGTGACCAGACTCTCGAGGTGTGGCAGATATTGATATCATATTTTTTCAAAAATTCTTTCACTCTCTCTCTCTCTCTCTCTCTCTGATCATGAAAACTTAAATATTAAAACTGTCCGCATAATAAAATAGTAGCCGTAAGGGGTAGTCTCACACTATCGGGGAAGGGAAGACAGGTGTCCATTTTAACAGTGTTACTCAACGTTCCTATAAATATTTACCTAAACCCATGATTTCTGAAATTGAATTGGCAACGTTGTATTTTCAACTTTGAATTAATAAGATGGCCGTCATTTGACAAGCAAATTATTTATGTCCGTCAAATGAACCTTTTTTATATAAAGCGACAAATTTAAAATTGAATTCTTTCTGATTAAAACGCCAGAAATTAAATAAAGTCAAACCTTTTTACTACTATACTATACAGAAGAAAGGAGTGCAGTATTTAATTTGCAGAACGTAGTACAGGTTCAAGAGGTAGAAATTTTATTTTTACCTCATCCTTCAATGCTTATTTGTAGTTAAAATTTAAATTTTAATACATCTGATCGGCCTAATATAGTTTTTGTCTAGATTCTTGTTTCCATGGTTTTTACTGTAATAAATTTGTTCTTTTGACAGATAAGTCAGACTTTATTTATTCATAGCCGTATCGTATGTATTTTAATTGATTCAGAATTTTGTATTAATATATATTTCAAAATGGCTTCATTCTAAAAATATTATCAGTCCTCCTAAATCCTTGAAGGCAGAATTATTAGTAATAGCAAGGCAACATAAAAACAAATTCAAAAAATATATTATGGATGAGATGGCCAGAGAAAATGGAATTAAAATTCTCAGATTTCCTTCGAACCACGCAGAGTTAAATTCCATTGAACTGATCTGGTCTCAATTATTAAAAGGTTATGTTTCTCAAAACAATAAAACATTTAAATTTCCTGATGTGCGAAATTTGTTTTTGAAGGCAGTTTCAGATGTAAATAGAGAACATTGGGGAAAATGCATTGATCATGTTTAAAAATGTGGAAAATTCATTTAGGAAAGTGGATATATCAATGGATAATTTAATAGAACCGATAATAATAAACATCAGAAAAGACAATTATAGTGATGCCAGTAGTTTTAGTGAAGACAGTGACTTTTAAAGATAGTTCTTGAACTAACTTTTTTTTTAATCTTTGAGTTTAGGTAAGTACTGAAGCGTTACTTTTAATGCCAAGAGATTTAATTTAATCCCAACATATAATCCTCCTTGTTATTTATTGGTTAAATTTAATTCGTTCAATGTTAAAGTGTCGGATGCATAAAGTTTATTTTTATTTTTTGTAAATAATATAACTTCAAAATTTAATCTACGAAGTGCGTATATATATTTTATATGCTGTGACCATATTTATATTATAGAAACTTATTTTGCAAAGTACGCCTATGGAATGTGACGTTATATCCCCACTTTGACTGTACTCATCTATCCTTTATAGTATATATTACTATAGAAACAAGTTATTATTATGTGCCGTTGCTAGGAAATAAAACTAAAAGCTTGACTTTTCTTGTAAATATCTCGGAAGATCGAATTTTCAGACATGAGACCTACATTTTTCGCCGATTTAGATAGGAATTAGTCTACCCTGAAAGTTTCATTGAATTCTGACGAGTGGATTTCGAGATCCTCTGGACACACATACACACACACACATACAAACCTTGCTCGTTTAATAGTATTTGATAATGTTGGGCCTGTTTTCGTCGACAGAACCATAACCAAAAAAAACGTGCTGGTCCATACTATCTATTTTTGCACACGTAATTTGGTTGAAAAAAATGGGAGCGCTACCATCCCCTTGAATTATAATATTATTTTACACACAAAAAAGCTAAGGTTTAAGTAAATCAGGGTATTTTCATTTATTTGATTTTAATTTTGTTTCTGAATTGTATTGATGGATCCAAATCTCGTCCATGGTTCTTCCAAAACCAAAAAAAAGTATGCCAACCGATGCACAGTGGGACGAAACGCCACTGTCGCATTCAAATGACTCTACACCTCATGTAGTTCCACTGTTTGAGGTGGATTTTTCTTTAAATATTACTCTTGGATTTCCCTATCGATTCCTCACTATTTTTTATTCCGGTCTTTATTTTCCTGAAATTCGACTTTAAAATTTGATTTTTATGATAAAAAAACTCATTTTCGGCTCAAATGTGGTCCTAGCAAGATGATGTTTTTCAAATAAATTTTCAGCTGAAAATCTTCGTTTTGATAAATACTATAAAACTGCCTGCGTGAAAGTGAGGAGAAAAATTTTTCATTTCTCAAAAACGGCCATGATGTTCCAAAAATTTTCGTGGAGAAGCGATTTTTTAACTCAAAAATTCCCAACCTGAGAAAAAATTAAATGAAACAAAAGTTGTTTAGAATCACTTGAGGAATACTTACAAATTTTTTCAGAATTTTTGGACACATTTTGAGACATTTCGAAAAATGGCCAAATTCAAAAATTTTGAAATATATCCAAAAATTCTGAAAAGCTTGTCCCAAAAAGGCTGAAAATGTATTCCCACGAATAAAATCGTCCGTTCTTCCAGAATCTGGCATCAGTTCTGGGATCCACACCCCTGAGTGGCCTAGGATGGGGTGAACAGAAAAAAATTTCTCCTCACTTTCACGTAGACAGTTTTGTAGTATTTATCAAAACGAAGATTTTCAGCTGAAAAAAATTTCGAAAAACATCATCTAGGGCAACATTTGCTGAAAATCAGTTTTTTTTCAGTGGAACTATGTGAGGTGTAGAGTAATTTGAATGCCACAGTGACGATTCGATCCATTGTGCGATGGTGTAGATTTTTACACATGAGATTGTTTAAGGTTTAGGTAAATCGGGTTATATTTATTTGATTGTGATTTTGTTTCTGGATCGGAAAAAAAAGATGCTAGCCGATACTGCCGATTTTTGCACACGAAATATTGTAAAGCTGGCGTAATTCAGTTGTTTCTGTCTTTGGATCGCACTCATGGGTCCAGGTTTCGTCAATAGTTATGAATAGATCTATTTTACAAGTAATTACCAAAAAAAGGCAAAACAGAAATGTTTAAGATTCGTAAATAGAACAATTCGTAATAAAAACTATTTTATTTATGTCTCTCTATGTATATTGATAGACTTATATTGTTTCGTTTCCCCAAGGGCGTAACGACTGATAACATATAAATAGTATAAGAAAAGACATGCAAAATGCATTGTGTAACTTTCTGTAAGGCTTACAAATATTTACTTACGCTACAGTTATTTGATTGCAACCGAATATAAATAAAGTTTAAAATTAGGTCGATCCATGTGGAAATATTCCATAGTTTTGTCCAATAAATAACTAAGAAGCAAAGTTATATTAAATGGAAAACCAATACGAAACGGTATGGATATCCAGCCTTGGAATTTTTCTCTAAACAAAACCAAAAGCGGGTATCATAATAATACATATATTTTATCTTCAATCTTGGTTCTTATATTCTGAATTTATAAAAAAACCGGGTCAGTGTGCGACGACGTCCAATGTTATCTAAATAAAACTTAAAGCTTATTTATGGATATTTTTAAAAGTATTTTTAAATATACAGTGTCACTCATAATAACTAAACTTGCTATTTTGTTTTATTGAGCACTTTTGCAAAAACATTAGCACCCTGTATAGTTATTGCTAATTCTAATAATAATAATAATAAGAGTACAATGTTTGTATCCGTGAATGAAATAATAATTTATTATTATTTCCGCTTGAAATTCATTCACGTAATCAAATTTACAAAATTGATAAAATGATCGGTATTCCTGACATCCTTAATTCATTATGTAATGCCTAACCTATATATTATCCCTCCCCTAGAACAATAATTAATTGACATTGTGACTAACACTTCAAAATATAATATCTATTGACGTTGATGTTAACTTATTTTACTAATGCGATTTTAATTGATTAACTTGATGTAACTAATATTAAAATAATAGGCCATCAGTGTGAATTACTATCTTTCTAATCAGTGGCTAAGTCTGAATTTTTTCTTTAGGGAGAAAAATTTATAGAAAAATATTTATTTATAATAGCTTGAAGTTTCTAATGAAATATTTTGTTTTTTGTTTCATTGGTTTCAGTTTATTGTAGAAAAAGATCTAGATTTTGTTGATTGTCAAATATCAAGTTCTAACCAACCACGTGCTTGAAAACTGATTTGACGCAGCCAATCAAAACAAAATAGAGCGACTATTCACCTTGGTGGTAAATAGTCGGCTATTTGATCATCGTCCTCAATATTCACCTGAAGGGCTGTATTCAACAATAAAGAAGCCGCCTGTAAATTTCAAATAAAACCTATACTAATGATATTATAAAGTTGTTTATAGTTAACAAATTATCGATGTTTAGTAGCAAATCCAACTGATTTTCCACTTTTTCTGGAATTATAAATATATCAATTCATTCCGTTCTATGTAATACCGTCCATTTTACGATAATTTTGAATTACAAACGGTTTCTAGATGAAAAAATTCTATGACAGCTCCTGTCAGCAGTTTTTTCGAGTTTACCCGCGGCAAAACTTGACAGCTGTTGTCACCAAAAATTACATACAATACCTTTGATAACAAGTAATTGTGGTCTCCTAGGACACCAGAAAACGACGCTAAACAGTTTTTCTGATTTTATTGTCAATAAATTTTGTAATATTGTTTTTAAACAGTGCTAGTCAGCTTGTGTAGTGAAAATGAGTCGCTTTGGAAGTGATTCTATGACTAATATTGATTCTTCGACTCGGATTTTTGTTGCCACCAGCACTCATGCTTCTTGTTAAAATATTACTTAGCAACGTGTTTTTTCGGAAGAATTAGATGCCCTTCTGGTATTACGAATAAGTTCTCGCTGTTTTTCCGTGAAAGTTAATGCGTTATTTAAAACAAAAATATCAAAAACATGTGATTGAAAGTATTTTCTTCACGGCCACTACTGAATGTAGTTATTCTGAAACCACTTATAATAATAGAAAAGAAACATTCTCGCTCTTGAGGTTGAAAGAAAATTCTGAAGCAATTCTCTCTTATGTATTTTATACGTACCTGATTCTTACTCTAGTGTCAGAATGTTCATTCCGTAATTATTTAAAAAAAATAAGGTTTGCCATGAATGTCAAATTAACTGAAAATTCGACACTCCAGCCACTACTTTCTTCTTTCTGGCAGCATTTGAATTCTATCTCGGAAAAACGACACGTATTTTAAGAGTCAACTCATTTTTTGGCATCTTTATAAGAATGGAACTGCTGTTCAGACAACAATGTGCCTTCTCGTTGAGGTAGAACTTCCCGTTTAAGCGTTTTCCTCGGTTTTTATGAAGTAATATCTCAAATTCTTCGTCATCAATCTTTATAGGTGCGCGTTCTTTATCGTGAACATCAAAATCATTATTTTGAAGGGTTTAAACCACCAATGTTGTTTCCGATAGAGCATGGACTCCGTAATTATCAACAATATTTAAGTCTATGGAATAAAAAGTTTTTTATACGGCGAAATTTCAAGCTTGTTTATAGATGGTAACGCATCTTAAAATATAGGCTCATCATTATAATTATATTATAATTCAATTTCAGTTTAAGACCTCAAATGTTATTTATCCAGATAAAGAAGATCTTGTTATTCTGCCGTCCTAAGGAAAAACATCCTATCTGCAAATTTTGCAATTTTGAAATTATTATGCTATGTATGTTTATGCAACGTGTTTTATCTGTCTACTAAGCAAGAATATGCTAGCTGCAGCCATAAGCCTGGTATCTGACTAACAAATTTATCCGTTCTGCACAAACACTGTGAAATACTGGGTAAAAGTGTTCTATCTACCATATACTGTAACGTTTAAATTCGGTATTAAGACCTTACCTTGTTTTTCTTGGGTAGATGTGAACCACTGTATGGATCGAATTATATTATTTAGGAACCATATATCACATAAGATAGCCTCAAGTTTTTGACTCAGTTTATATCCATTTGAACGAGCTAGTTAGTTTCATATAAAGTATTTCGACCATTAAAATATTGTTTACGTCTAATTTATCGATGTCATGTTTCGATCTGTCGTTCCGGACATTTCTTCTGTTAAATTTGAGGTACGGCTGTGTTAGCCAGTCACCTGTTATATGATTGGTCAAGCCGCAGAGTTTGACCAATCATGTTATATGATTGGTCAAGTCGTTTTTAGTGACCCGTGGCGGTTAATAGGCGAATCTCTTTCTGGACTTGCGTGGTTGAATTCGTTCTAGAAGGATTTAGAAGGAAATTTCGGCCGGGTTGTTTTTCTTTCTTGTTGGGTGATAAGTATAACGTGGTTTAGACAAAATTTTGAGGAATCGCCCGGTGTTTTATGAAGATTATTTCGTACCATTGATTGGGATAGACGAGCGATTCCCGTATTGTTAGACTTGCAGGGTGCCTATTTGATTTGGCGTGATTTGGTCTGAATCTCTTGAAGAGGAATTGATATTTTTTACCAAACCAAGCCACGTTCGTTACGACGCCATTTTTGTGAGGTAAGGCGTTTTTCATAAAAGTCGAGTATTATGTTATTTGGCAAGTGTGTAAGGCCTATTAATATTATAGGAATAGTACCTTCCCCGGGAGACGATTTGATTCTCCGAGGATTCACCTTCAACAGAAGCATCTGTCAGGAAAGTTCCCGATTCGCCGAGAATTCCCCTTCACTGTATATAAGGGTATGTTGAGATATTTAAATGTTTTTATTGTATAAACTGTTAGAGTTTGTAAATTTCTTTCTGGGCCGAGGGGTATTCGATTAGGGGTTTAATGTATATTATTTTAGGGTTCTCGTGTTGGGCCGATTGTGGACCACATTCTCGTGTTGGGCGGAGTGTTGACCACATTCTCGTGTTGGGCGGAGTGTTGACCACATTCTCGTGTTGGGCAGAGTGTTAACCAGATTTTCATATTGAGCTGACCTGACCTGACGAGTTAGTAGCTGCAAGTTTCCGCAATTTAATTTAGGAACAACTGCAAGTTTTTCATTTTTTTTTATATTGGTTCATGTACATTATTTGTTAATTAGTAATTTTTAGAGGTCTCTAAATTAGTATTTTCATATATTTTTCTCTAATTACATTTTTTTGGAATTTTGTAAGCGACTTACAGGGGCGAGTGGTATTTTTTATTTACGCCCAATTCCAACGACCTTGAGAGCTCTTGCGGACGGTGTAACACCCCTATTGTTCGTCATTTAATTAATTAATTAATTAATTTAATTAATTTAATCATTTTTTTTTAACTAGCGCAATTTTAGTGGGATCCCTTGGATTCCTTTTTCTTTTTATTTTTTTTTTGACCTGTGCAATTCTGCCAAGTGAAAACATTAAATAGTTATTTAGTAATTAGTTACTTTTCTTTCATTTACTAATAGTCACAAATAGTCTTGACCCTAACTAAGGTAAGCAAATTTTTGTTGAGACGTAGTTTATTTTTTTTTTAGTGGGCTCAATTTAGATCCATTCTGGAGGTTGAGTGACTAAATTGACTATATTTTGGATGAGGGTAAAACAATCTCCTGGCGCCCATTTTTCTTTTTAATTAACAACATATATCAATCCACACCCCACTTCACTGTGGTTAGCCGGCATCCAAAGCGGATTACATAATCCCACGAAGGAATATCTTTAACCGAGAATAACTCGTGGCAATACTAAGCAAAAATGTCCTATCTACCTAATTATAGTCACTTCCGACTTTCTTGCTTAGTATTTCCACATTATTACTTTATGCAAGCATACTAAACAAAAATGTCCTATCTAGAATTATATACACAACCTAAACGTCTCTAAAAAGAATATATTTTATCTGATAAATATAAGATTTACTATTTAAAACTTTTTTATTTTGTCCGTTAGGAAGTCATACACTATTTTGATTTTGAAGCAGAACGGACTTTTATCTTTAGTAAAGTTACTTATTCAAAATAATTGATTTTATTAAGGATAAAAGTCCAATATGCTTCAAAATCAAAATACAACAAAGATTAGAAATTTAGCACATGCACAATATAGATATAGATAATATACAATTCTGTCTTAAATTTCACCCGGATCTAGTAGAAACAGGCGATGGCGATAACAAATATATAAAAGTTCAAATAACTTAAAAGCAGTATTTTGCAGATAGGATGTTTTTCCTTAGGACGGCAGTATTACTCTCGGTTCAAAAGATCCTAATTACTATTGGAAGTTTTACAATTAGTCTCACAGGAAACATAAGCGCCAATTAGAAGTTCAAGGACACCGGTGTTTATAAATAATAATGTTGATATTATTTTAATGTAATTTCTTAGCAATTATGACATCATTACATGCTGTCATTAAAACGTGTTTGGCTTATTTATGGGTCTATATTTTTCTTCTTGTGATTACCCATAGTTTGGATTAATCATTTCTGTTATTAGACCAGTCGATAGAGAACCCTGACATTTTTAACGAAGCTGTTTTTTTAATAATTCACAATATAGAATCGTATAAAATTTTAATCTTACAAATTGAGTAAAGTGTTGGTCAAAACAATATAGTCATACCGTTTTTGTTTTTGTTTAATAGAAAGTTCCGACAAAAGTAATCAAAACCACCTCGTAGGTTTATCTAAAACCAGTTGAGGATGCTCTTCTAGCAATAGCAATAGCAATAAAATTTTAGATTGACAGTTCTCATTCTAATCAACACAGCCACAGTCTACTCACTTTTAGTGCAGTAATTTAATTTGTAGAAGTAGTACATAATAAAAAGGTAGAAATTTTATTTTTACCTGCTTATTTGTAGTTAAAATGAAAATTTTAATACTAGTCCAGGGAAGTTAGGAAATCTATCGGAAATTTTTAGGGACAGCAGATATCGAGATGCGGTTGTCTGCATTATGTTCAGAAAGCTCCCAGGAAAAAAGTCTATATGGTGTGGTTATGCCATTTTTCGAAAAATGCATTCTGGTGCAATAAATGCATTTTGCAATTGCATAATTGCTTGCAACATTATAAGAACGACTGGAAACTCGGAAAAATCGCTCTAAAATCGTTACTCTGAGGTTTTCGGGGATGCCGAATTCAATTCTGACATTAGAATTACCAGGGGGCGCCCGGGGGTGGCTCTGCGGGGGTGCTCGGGGGGTGATTGGGGGGAGAAATTGCAGCGTCCATGAAAATCAGCCGAAAATCGTTACTCGGGAGTTTCCGGGGATGCCGAATTCAATTCTGGCATTAGAATTATCCGGGGGCGCTCGGGGTGGCTCTGCGGGGATAGGTAATGTATAAAGTGAAAAATTACAAATTATGAAAATAATACTTTTTATTAATATTGAATTATTCATCATAAAGTTCAATTTTTAACTTAAATACTAAACATCTTCTTCAAACTCTTCTTCTTCTTCTTCCACTTCTTCATCTTCTTCCTCGTCATTATCCTCGGCCTCGTTGGAAGTGCCTTTTTGGTTGGAGCAATTACCATCGCAATGCTTGCATGCAAGTGAGCACTCCAACCCACTTGGGCGGCACCCGCTCCTTGTGCCACAGGAACAAGAAGTACTGCTTAAAATTTTCTGAATAATACACAATATCAGGTGCTTTAGCGGAAGGCGGCTTCAGCAAGAACACTTCCAGATTCGGTGGAGTCCGAGCAGCAAGAATTGTTAGGACGTCAGTGTCTTCCGAACAAAGACCACTTTATTCTTGGGGCTTTCAGAAGCAGTCTCAATGGCCTTGAGCACAATATCAACATCCGCATCAGCTACACTCTACTGAGACATTATATTAGCCCCTTTCAATTCCTCCTGGAGAAATTTAATGAGCTGGGACTTATTTTTGCTATTCCCTAAAAACTTGTCCTGAGTTATATTTGCGCTCAACGTCATGACCTTCGAGGAATCTGGAGCCATGCGTACGGTGGTGGAATTTTTATGCATACATCGCCGGTTTCTTTCCGTCGATTTAGTGGTCATTTGGTCGTATCCATCGAAAACAACAAAAACTCTGTTCCAAAATGCTCTTTTTATGTATCTAACATACCCGTTGCATATCTCTAACATGTTCTGGCCCTTTTTCCACCTAACTTTATGTAGAAGCATGCCTCCATCAATAATATATTGTGTGTCGTCACTTCTTACACTTACAGATCTTTCTTTAAAAAGTTGACACAATTTTGATTTTTCATTTTTCCTAATTAAAAATTGAACTATACGGTGAATAATTCAATATTAATAAAAAGTACAATTTATTATTTAAATAAATTATTATTCTCATAATTTGTGATTTTTCACTTTCTCCATTACCTTTCCCCGCAGAGCCAACCCCGAGTTACCCCAGAATTGAATTCGGCATCCCCGAAAACCCCGGAGTAACGATTTTCGAGCGATTTTCATGGACACTGCACTTTCCTCCAAATCACACCCCGGGCACCCCCCGAGAGCCCCCGGGTAATTCTAATGCCAGAATTGAATTCGCCCATTGTATTAACATTAATTTTGGAATTTTTCAAGTTTGTCTTTCGGACTCTTGCCAGCTTCGACTGTGACATCTCGGGTATATAATCTCCATAATCGTCCGAAAAAGTAACACACAGTAACATTCTAAGTATAACGCTATATATATGTTTATTGTTTTTTTATTTTCGTGTATACATTGTACAAATAAAGGTTTTTGTTTTATTTTTATTATTTTTGTTAACTGGCCTAATATTTAAGTGACCAAGCATTGATGTTATCCGCATTATACAAATTTTTGTTAATTAACGAATGAATTTTACCAAAAAAATGGAGATAATTGTATTTGGGTTTTAATTAATCGAAACAACAAAAGTATTAATTTTTTTTATAGGATATACCAAACTTTTTAAGTATATAATGATGTAGAAAATAAACATTTTAAATGAATATAATTAATAACTATTTTTTATGTTTCTTAAAATATTTTTATGTTTGAATATGTTTCAGGGGAGCAGATGGCAATCATTTTCGGGTTTTTAACTAAATAAAAATTTAGAAATTGATTTTCATATATCAAATGTGATTTCCCACTCCATCATTCACTGTTGGGTTCTAATTAACAGTGGTGCTCCTAAAGTGGCACTGTGAAATGGTAATCAATCATGCGGAAAGATAAAATTCAATAATATTTGTTCTGCTGAACTTGGAAACGGTGCATAATCATCACAAAATACAGTGATCCTGATTCCTATCAAAACTAATGTCTTGTTTTTACTAGCCTAAATTATGCAATACTCAATGATACCTTCAATCAATAAACGACGAATCAAAATACAGAGTGTTCTATTAAAAAAAAAATAATTAAAATTTTCTGATGAGTTACAACTAAGCAGGTTCATTTTCACTGTTTGATATCAACAGTCCAATTAATTTTTAATAATAATCAGCTTCTGTCTTAGTTTTAAAATAATTTCAGTTCTATCCTTTGTAATAAGTAGCAATATCATCAATACATCCTACTAATGTAACCTGCTTTTTTAATGAAAATAATCAATTAATATAAATATAAAAAAGAACGGGACCAAGAACAGATCCTTGTGGTATCAACAGTCAATCAAATTTTCACATCATCAATTCAACATATTGTTTCTAAAACTCATATCCTCCATCTTTTGAGATATCCCCTTTATAATTCGTTTGGATAAAGTGGAAAAAATATGAAGTAACTATTAAAATATACAGGGTGTTTCATAGTTAAACCGATATACGTTAACTGTAAATAGAGGGTACTTAGGTGATTCCAAATAACCTTGGTTACTGGGTATAGCGCCCTTAATAAAATTTGAGAATCCACCATCTTAGAGATTATCAACTTTTGCAAATTTTTCGTAATCCGGATCTGGATTTAACTTTAGTTCTTGTATTGTACGAATGGGCTATTTAAACAATCTAGCTGTACCAAATGTGAAAGAAATCTACAGGGTGTTTCCAAAGTTATGGCTTATGAAAGTGACAATAAATATTGCATTAATTGAATTTTAACTTTAAAAGTTTAGTAATATGTAGAACGAGATGTGGATTTATGAAAATGTGTTAGTATATCTCAGTTTTTTCCATTCGTTTCGAATGTCTGATCCAATTTAAAAAAAATCTGATGTTGGTACAGCGTGTTGCTTTGGGAATTTTCAAATTTTACAAATTTTTCTTAATCCGTATCTGGATTTTAACTGTAGTGTAGTCTTTACATAATACGATTGGGCTACTAAAAAATACATGTACCAAATATGAAAGAAATCTACCAGGTATTTCGAAAATTACTGCTTGTAAAAATGAAAAAAATGCATTTAATGTAATTGGACGTTAAAAATCCAGTACTAAAATAGGAAGTGCACTCAAAAAAATTTTAATTAAAACCTGATATACAGGGTCTTGTTTTGGGGATTTTCAAATTTTACAAATTTTTCCTAATCCGCATCTGAATTTTAATTGTAGTTCTTACACCATAGGATTGAGCTATTTATACACTATACCTGTACCAAGTATGAGTGACATCTACAGGGTGGTTCTAAAGTTACGGGTTATCAAAATATTGGCCGAAATTAATGAAAGGCGTTAGACCCAGAAACCAAGGTTATTTGGAATCACCTCAGTACCCTCTATTTATAGTTAACGTATGTCGGTTTAACTTTGAAACACCCTGTATATCCAACAAAAATATTACTTTATTTATTGTAATAATAAAAGTTCAAGAAAATTCATTATGTCCAGAATCGATAAATCTAGAAATATTAACGTGGTGTTAATTGTCGGCAGATAGTCAATTTACATCATAATCTTTCAAATTATTTTCTAACTTTATATTTTAATGACTCTCAAGTCGCGTAAACAAAATTTTGATTCAACGAAAAAAAAATGTGTGTGTGTTTATCCAGTCGGTTTGATGATATTAATAAACTGGCAACATTTCAAAATCTTATTTTAAATGCACTATGTATATTTGTGGAAATGATCCTAATTATTTTGATGCTGTGACACATTAGAGCAGAATGAAATTTATTTAAACGAGTATCACTCAGTGGTGTCCCGGCAGTTTTTTTTTAGGAGACGCCAGAGTTTTCAATTTTAATTATTTGAGATGCAGTATTCAGAAAAATTGTAATGCATAATAAGTATTATGCCATGGTTGCGTTTCGGAACATAATTTATATCTAACTTTTTAAATAAGTCTCTCAATTTTCACTGGAAAATGTTTTATTAAAGAAAATTAACCATTCTCAAAGTACACTGATATAGAGGGTATCATTTTTGTAATCAACTCTTTTTGTAAAATAAGCATTCAAATTTTTTAAATCGACCAAACATATTCAGTAGTAATAACACAAGAGCTTCGAAAATAATCGATTATACTTCCGAGTCACGAGACGTATTTTGCGAAACACCACGAGAGCGGAGCTCGAGTGGTGTTTTATAAGAATTACGTCGAGCGAGGAGGAAGTATAAAATATTATTTTCGTATGCTCGCGTGGTATTCGATACGATTATATAACGAATTATATAATTATTTTTGTTGACGTTTGCTCATTATAAACGTCAAACGTATTGTTACTATGACAAAATTTTCAAGATGGAAGGATGCGAAAATCAAAAACGGTTATACAACGTCGTCAAGGGTATATTCGCTTATCAATACATGGTAACTAAGTAAAAATTGCAACTGCTATTGGCTAAATTTATGATGAGTTGTATAATCATTATTATTTAAGGATATCAGTGCTGCTTCTTTAACTTTGCGGTTATTAGTTTCTTTTAATAATCTAGTTGAAGAATTCCATTGTATTTTATGGACAAAATCCCAAGCATGTTTGTTTATTTTTAATGTATGATTGGTGTTCATTAAGCCTTATATGAAAAGGTCTAGATGTTTCTCCTATATAAAATGTATTACATTCGCATGGAATTTTGTAATCTTAACCGAGATATTAAAAAACATATTTAACATATTAAAAAGTGGTTTCAATATCCAAAAAGAAGAACATTATTCGTAAAAATCGAATCGGAATAAAAATATTTTGTACAGGGTGTCCCAAATTGGTGTGTTTTGCAGGGTATCTCGTAAACTAGAAGAGGTAGAAGAAAAGCAGTTAAGATGTTATGACTTCTTTTTTTGTTAAAGTAACGATATCCTAATTAATTCTTTAGTAACTCCCTGCAGTTGGAAGATACAGGGCGATTATTGAAAACTGTCGAAAACTACAAGGTACTATAACTTCTTAATTAAGAAAAATATAAAAATACGTTATAAAAACTTTTGATAGATATAATATTAAAGAGTTCAGTGGCGCACAGATTTTTTTAGGGGGCTCACTAAGGAAATATAATGCAAACTTATGTTTTTTAAATGGGAAACCCTGTATATTTTGACGTTTTTCGTTTCCTTTTTTAATTGTCATTCACCTGATAAGGATACTGATGTGTGACAATTTTATTTATCAAAATTATAATTAATAAAAAATAAAACCAGATTAAAAAAATAAAAACAATAAACTTATGAAACAACAAGAAACATTGTAACAACTAATCTACCTAACTAATTTTATTAGAATATAAAAATTACATTAAATGTTCAAAATGTCCTCCGTTTTGTTGTAGTACTAATTGACACCTTTTTCTTTCTGATCTTACACAATTGAGTATGTGCACTGGCTTTATTTTTCTAAATGCGGCATGAATATTTTGTAATACATCTTCCATACTCTCGAAGTTAGTCTTGTAAATATTATTTTTTAAAAATCCCCAAATAAGTTAGTTGTTACAATGTTTCTTGTTGTTTCATAAGTTTATTGTTTTTATTTTTTTAATCTGATTTTATTAATTATAATTTTGATAAATAAAATTGTCACACATCAGTATCCTTATAATAAAATGTTAAATTTCGTTACTGAGTGTTCAATTTTTTAAGGGTGTTTCACCTGATAACATCCATAAATGGTTTATTTGCACTGTAGCTCCAACCATTAAAAATAGATATATAATATGTCATATCAGGTGAATGAGAATTAAAAAAGGAAACGAAAAACGTCAAAATATAAAGGGTTTCCCATTTAAAAAAACATAAGTTTGCATTATCTTTCCTTAGTGAGCCCCCTAAAAAAAATCTGTGCGCCACTGAACTCTTTAATATTATATCTATCAAAAGTTTTTATAACGTTTTTTTATATTTTTCTTAATTTCTTGTAGTTTTCGACAGTTTTCAATAATCGCCCTGTATCTTCCAACTGCAGGGAGTTACTAAAGATTTAATTAGGCTATCGTTACTTTAACAAAAAAGAAGTCATAACATCTTAACTGCTTTTCTTCTATCTCTTCTAGTTTACGAGATACCCTGCAAAACACACCAATTTGGGACACCCGGTACTTATAAAAAATGTATTAAATGTAAAAGTTCTTTGAGCAAATGTCGAGATACACAAATTGTTTCAAAAGGCCTAAGACGTAGTGAACCAGAACAACAAGATATGGATAATTTTAAATCGAACAGAATACGCCATACACAGAAAGAGGATTTAGTTTCACAGGTTCAACAAATGAAAGGTATAGAGGATTTAAATCATATTTGTACAGGAAAGTATCCAAGTTTGATTTTGAAAAATACACTTTTGTATTTTAAATCGATATAAGAGGTGGATCTAATATCAACACAACACAATACATCCAGTTGGTGCGCTTATAATGTTTGACAATTTTGTCACGTGAGGATCGCAGAGCAAAAATGATTTTTTCAACAATTTAATGCCTATCTTCTTTAACATATAAATCTTAGGCCCATTCTTCCAGTTACACAAAAAGCTTTCAAAACATCGATAGCGTTTTAAACCAATTATCAAATTCAAAATCAATTTCTGATTAACCGAAACCACTTTCAATCAGAGTTAAGAGTTTCGTTTACCTAAAGAACTAACAAAAAGTATTTTTAATATTAAAAAAACAGTTTAATCGTCAATAACATACATAACAAGATACGTAGCTATTTAACTTTATTTATTTGAAAAGTTACGTCTTTTGAAATTATCATTTTTAAAATTGCACCTGTTGTTGTCCATAACCGTATAATGTTTAGGCGGAAATCGTAAAAATAGAATTTTCACAAAATCATAATAATTGTGCGTAAACTGACAATAAATTATAGTTTTTAAAAACCGCCAGATATTTTTAAATGTAAAAATTAAAATAAATACGGAAGTTTTTGGAATTCTGACATTTATGATGTGAGACTAGATTATCTCACAGATTTTGGTCCATACGTGTATTTTTTTAAAACATATTTCTATGCTGTTTTTCTTCCTGCCTTTGATAAAAAATTACTGAATCCCCAGCGGTATATATCATTTGTTTTAAAATTTTCTTACGTTCGCCATGCAAATACAACATGCAAAAATTAATAAAAATAGTTAACGATGGTTTTTTATTTCAGGACTACATTCTTAAGAGTATAGTTTAAGTAATCGCTATAGTCCAGCCATCTGAAAATTTCTTTAAAGTCGATGTCGAGTGTTCTACTTTAATATATAGCTCGGGAGCCAGAGAATATTTCTCGAGTTCATAAAATAGAAACATGCATTCACTAAGATGTAATCGAAGCGACTAATCGCTCGGCCACTCAACCAAATTATAGTTTAACTGGTCTTTGCGTCCTCGGCAACGTAGCGGCATCCTTTGCGGCAGTCTCAAAGGATGCCGCTACGTTAGAAGTTTTTTTGGTAGCAACAAAGGCGCCGCTTTAAAGCTGTTAAATTGGGGCTACTATATGTATTACACGAACTATACAATCATGTATCGAAGAAGAATTATTTCTATATATAAATTATAATAAAATATTGTAGTATAACATTTTCCTGCAATTGGGACAAATAATTATCGATGGTGGCGCCACATTCGAAGAACAGGTTTATTTGTAGTGTTTTAAGACTTTTTGTGATAATTTGTAGTTTTTGATTTGGAAATTACCATAATATACATGTACATGTAAGTATTTAGATTCAATTGAACCTGTTTTTTGTGTTGTTATTCTAAAATTGAGAATATTTATTTAGCATATCTTACGTTTTTCAGATTTTCTGTAAGGATGTATCTGAAATTATCCGAAATTTTTAAGTATTTACATGCAACTCCTGATGGTCGGTGTATTATTGCGCGCCAATGATTTAATTTTATGTGGCAAGAAGTCCAGTTCAAACGAAAAATTCCAAATTGTAGGTATTTGCCTACAAACATCTGCTTTTCAAGGACAACCTCACCAAATTGAGGGCATTTTTATTATTGATGATGGTGTTAAGATTGGAGATAAAGAAAGTGGAAGGGAGCTAAATCATATGCCAAAGAAACATACAACAGTTTTCGGCTGATAAATTTTATTTTAATTTTTTCAGGACAATAATTGTAAAAGTGATTTAAATAAAAAATGAATTCTAAGAACCTACTTTTCATTGATTTATGGTAAAATCTATCCTGTTCCTTGATTCAAAATTATTTTTTTTATCATGTCCAGTATCACATCTCTTAGATACTGGACATGATTTCGATTCCAATACTGGTTTCAAGGTATTACATGCTGTTTCTAATAGATTCTTATTGGATAATTTCGAGAACTTGGAAATTTTAAAAAACATCAAATCAAACCCCACGTGCTCCTTCAATGCACAAATTAATTTCATTAGTACCCCTACTTTTTCAGCACTTATTTAATTTTACCTATTACATTGTCAAGTCGGTACTACTCCCCACTTTTCTCCCATTTTTCCACTTTTAAACTAACCCAACTTCTTTTCCTTCTTGTAACTAAAATATCACAATTTTCTTTTTATTGCCTAGTTCGATCAATCAGAATATCGGGTATTAATTCATTTTTTCATTCAATGTTTTTCTTAATAATTGTGTATATTTTTGATTAAAATATTAATTCAAAATTATAATTTTTCAGTAAGTTGCGCCATCTACCGGTATTTCAACAAACCTTATTTGTCTGAATATTTATTACAGATAACTCCTAATTCTACAGTTTGTGTTCAAAATTTAAACTAGTCACTATCTTTTTCTTTTATTATGGGAAAAAATATCTTCTGATAAAAATTTCAACCATTTGTTCCTAGCTTTTGTATCTTAAATGTATGTTTTCGTGTTTAATTGTTTTTAATGTCTATTTCATATTTTTGACTGCTGGAACATAATTAAATTCAATTTGTGTTTATATTCAAAATAATTTTAATAAGTATCGTCCTAATTACAATTTTTAAATGTTAACACAGTGACCTGTACCATGTTTTTTGTGAAAATCCTGACGCTAATCCTTCATGGATTAGCGTCAGGATAATAAGTTATGGTGAGTCTAACTTTGCTAATTTTGATTTTATTTTATTTTTCAAACTTAATTGCTGTTTTATCGATTAATTTTTTAACCCCATAACTTTTCCTTCTAGGTGTGCCTGATGATGTCATAATATTGTCGAAACCGGTCGCCAATAAATAATTTTGTGAGATATAAAGGACTTTTCATCACCCTTTCTCTTCATTACCTACCACTCACATATGGCTAACCCTTAACCGCGGACATTTAATTGTTTTAACAGCAAGTGGCTTGCTGGACAAATGTTGTGATTACACAGCTGTTTTGCACAACCTGGACGCTATTTTGTTTGAAAGAATTCCTGCAAAAATTTCAGTTATAATCAAGAAATAATCTCAGAAATGCTAATCTTTATCTTACCTGATTTTGTAATATAATCTTAAGATTTAAAATGTATCAAGAATACTCGCGTATGCTTGGTGACCCATTAATAACACATTTTCCCCGAATTTACGTCGATCAACTTCTTCGACGACACATCTTTTGTTGGTTATATAAACTGTTTGTTGCTTCTTGGGTGGAAAATAATTAAAGTGTAATTCCGGATTGATAGATTTCCTAGAGGTATTTGGGCATTTTTGATTTTTAACTAACAAATAACAGTAAAATACACACAGCACAAACTCAAAACACACGTTTAAGTGCAGATAAACAAACAAACGTTACGCGTCTCGGGCAGTTCAAATTAGTACCGCTAGTGTCGCATAAAGTTGTGTAATAAAATTCATCTCAATTTAGTAACATTGTGAAATAAATTACTTCATTTTATATTGAAACCAAGTCTGTAAAAATGAAAACCTTAACTAGAATTATTTTTACTCATGGTTAGCGGTATACCTAAAATACTACCTTTGAAATCCTGACATTACAATATTTGTGACCTAACCTAGCTACGCAAAAATCCTTATCCATGTAAAACAATATCAGTTATTAGGATATAATTAACGAAAAAAAATATTGCTGTAGATCTTGTCTGACACTACTTTCAGTGTTTCTAATTGTAATTTAAATAGCAATTTTCTAGTAAAACGTTCGTTCGTGAAAAGGTCATGTTATTGTTTTTCAACACGCTTTTGAACTTACATGTTATTTCGTGTCACTTCATTTTATTTCAGATTCGGACGGATTGCGACGTACCCTACGGCATGCAAATAAATGACGGCGTATTTTCAAGGTTTGGAAAAATAAAAAAAGAACAAAAGAAGTCAACAACGGAAAAGTATGATTTAAACTTCAGAATGCAACTTTTGGATCCTTCTAAACGATTTGTTCGAGGGTTTGTTCTTCTGGAAATACGATAAATTGTTTCTTTAGAAATTCCTCTCTAAATCGTTGATGTTCACGAATAGAAAATATTGTGAACTTAAATTTCTTTGACTGACTTCAAAATAAACCTTTTCAAATGGCGCTTCCGTTCATTGGCGCCGTGAAAATATCTTATATATATATATATATATATATTGTAGTGTGTAAGTTAGGTTATAGTTTTTTATAGTGTAATAGGGAGTTTTTTTGAAATGTCAAGTTGAAAGTTTGAAAAATAAAACATTAAAAAAGTAAAACGATAATTTTATTAAATCACTACAAATATGGCGCCCAACTAAAGAGGCACGGAAAAGGGCACAAATAGGATAGTAAATAAATAAAACGTGTATGGAATTAAGGTCTGGAAAAAAAATGGAAGGACAGGGAGAAAATATAGATATGCAGCAAATATTGGAGGCGTTAGGGAAAATGAAAAATGATATTACCACGCAGGTAGGAGATGTTACCACACAGATAGGAGATATTACCACGCAGATTGGTGACGTTACTACGCAGATAGGAGATGTACGAAATGAGGTGACCACACAGATAGGGGGTATTACAATAAAAATAGAGGAAGTTAGGGATACTGTGGCCAAAATAAAAGAAGAAATGAAAAAAGAAATTAAAAAAGAAATCGAGAAACAAGAACAAAGAGTATTACGAAGAATAGAAAATACCTATGATGAAATAGTCCTAGCCATGGATAAAACGACAACGAAAATATACGAGAAAATAGAGGAAATAGATACAAAACATGGTGAAGAAGAAAGACGTCAGAAAGAAAATGTGAAAACGCAAACAGAAGAGACTGTGAAACCACTCGAAGAGAGAATACGATTGGTACAACGAGGAATAAATCAGGAAAACAGGGTTCCAATAATGATGCGGGACAGTGTAGAAAATGATGTAGTTTTCAATGGAGATGCGAAAAAAAAACCAATTAAATTTTTAAATGACTTGAAAGAAAGAATGACCGAAAGTGGGGACTTAAGACATTGGAGGAAATGGGTCAGAAAATCTATGCAAGAAAATGGAAGAACGTGGTGGAATCTGATAGAAGAAAGGTGTGATGATTTTGAGGATTTTAAGCAACGAGTTCGAGATTATTATTGGGGAGAAGAGATACAAAGCCGAGTACGGGAAAATTTATACATGGGAAAATTTGAATATGGCAGGGGAATGTCGATGCAGATGTATGCCATGAAAAAAATAATTTTAGAATGTGCAAGAATAACCAGCGATTTTGGATCTAAAAAAAAAGAGATTTAAGTATAGAGACAAAATATTAAAGAATAATGGAGCAAGAGTGAAAAGAACAATTACAAAAAAAATTATAAAATTTAAAAGAACTAAAAAAAGAAGAGTAATTAAACACAGAAAAAATAATAGGAAAAAGAAAAAAAATAAAGAAACAAATCTAATAAATAATTTGAAAATAGAAAAGAAGGAAAATGGAAAATAATGTTTTAAAACATTTAAAATATTTATATTGTTTAAAAATTTTTTGAAATGTTGGGGGGTTATGTAGTGTGTAAGTTTTTATAGTGTAATAGGGAGTTTTTTTGAAATGTCAAGTTGAAAGTTTGAAAAATAAAACATTAAAAAAGTAAAACGATAATTTTATTAAATCACTACAAAATATATATATACATATACGTATATTATCCAAGTAACACGATAAGCTATTAAAAAGACTCATAGAAGATATCCGTGCTAATAGCATCTCTAACAAGCAGGAAAATCTGTCTACTAAAGCTTTTACCAAGATTTTATGGCGCAATTTATTCCGCTAATAAGAAGCCACCATTTAGCTTTCGATGCTTAAGCATTCGCCTGCAAAAAATAATTATATTATGTTGGCAGTATTATTATTCGTGGACAGCAACATTTTCAATATCTGAAATAATACTACAGGGTCATTCCACGTGAAAAGCATATCAAATGTCACTCGACCCTCCGCAATCGCGCTGCTTTTTTGATACCACCATGGAAATAAGTGATTTCCCAAATTTTCAGCCTAAAATTAACGATACATAAAAAAATGCAACAAAGACATTTCTGACGTAAATTTTCCCGCAGAACACGGTCACGCCAACCGTTTTCAATGATTCCCCTCGGAAAAGCCGGAAAATGCGGAAATTTTTTTATTTTGATTTTCAAATTTCTCAAATACATATATATTTTTATCTGTAAATAATTTAAAGGTTAACATATTCTTGAAATTGATTTAGCTGAAATTAACAGTAGATATTCTTAGAATCATGCTTTTTTAAATCCATATACTCGTGCTTTACTCTTTATATCATTTTCATGAGTTATATACGATTTATATATATAGTGCATTCTGTGAGTCGGAAAATACCTCGAAAAATACAAATAAATTTTTGACGCCTCCAAAGTAAATCCCCCTCCCCATTTTCGAGGATGCTGAATACGATGGTGGGTCTTAAAATTCTTTTAGAGTTGGCCCCACCCCCCAAACAGCCAAAAACCAACCCCCAAATGGTGATTCGGGGATTCCGCGTCTTTAACCGGGAAACTAACGTAATCTCCCGTTTTAGAAAATACTGAACACGAAGGCAGTGGTTACTATTCGTTTAGAGTTGACCCCCACCCATCAAATGACCAAAAATTACCCCCTAAAGGTTGAAAAATTTGTTTTTCGCTATACGCGAGACAACTCGCGTCGTCTCCTGTTTTCGAGGATGCTGAACGCGATGGAAATGTTGGATCTTCTCACTGTGTCTACTCCACCCCCCAAACGACCCAAAAACCACCCCCAAATGATCCGAAAACCATCCCCAAAAGGGTGAAACAATTTTTTCTCGTATATAGCGAAAAACAAATTTTTCACCTCTTCGGGGGTAATTTTTGGAAATTTGAGGTGGGGTCAACTCTAAAAGAATTGTAACGACTGTCTTCGTGTTCGGCATCCTCTAAAATGGGGGATTACGCTAGTTTTTCCGGTGAAAGACACGGAATCCGCGAATCACCATTTGGGGGGTGGTTTTTGGCTGGTTGGGGGGACAACTCGAAAAGAATTTTAACGCCCACTATCGTGATCAGCATCCTCGAAAATGGGGAGGGGGACTTCATCATTTTAATGAGTTATATACGATATATACAGAGTGTCCCACGACGTACTGTACACAGTCCAACCATAAGTACTATGGACCAAGGCCATTTCATATCTGGTATTAAAAAATGCCTTGTTGCGTTTTTGACGGATATACAGGGTGATATTTGAAAATATGTGAATTATTCTACGTTAAGTATATCTAAAAGTAAAAATCTCTGACCAATCAAATTTGGCACATTGAGTGTGCTCCCTGAGCTCAATAAAATAGGTTTTAAAAACATTTTAATTTCAGGTCCGGACTTAGTTTTTTTTAGATTTTCATTGGTTTTTTGAAAACAACACCCTGTAAGCCAGATTAGACAATTTTTATTTTTCTCACTTTAAAGCTTAAGGATGATACTAAGCAACTTTTTGTTTTCTGCAGAAAAAAATAAAACTTTGAAAAATAGTATAATTTTAATGGATTCACATTCTTCTTATAACTGATGCGGCACTAGGTTGATAGCACATCATCATTTTTCAACAAAAATCATAAGGAAAGTTCATTTTACTCGATTATAAAGTATTATTCAATCAACCGTTGAATTTCCAGGGCCGTATTTATTTTTTGCAGTCTGTGTACCAGTTGGGGGTGATATGGATGGAGGAGATCTTTCTTTAACGTCCTGAAAACTGTGGACTTAGAAATATTCAAAATACTGGATATTCGCCGGCTACTTAGCTTCTCATTTTGATTTACCATTTCCAAAATACCCTCTTTTTGGTCTTGTCAGTCGCTCACCACGTTCTGTCACAAACTGTCAAAATGGACGTCAAAGCGAATTCAAAGCCTACTTGCATTTTCACAATTATCAAAAGTAATAGTTTTTTCTTTGACGTTATAGAAAGAAAATTTGTACAACTCGCTTTACAGGGTGTTGTTTTTACAGTATCAATAAAAACTTTAAAAAAATAAATACGGCCCTGGAATTTCAACGGTTGATTGAATAATAATTTATATCGAGTAAAATGAACTGTCCTTATGATTTTTGATGAAAAATGATAATATGCTAAAAATGTAGTGCCGCATCATTCATATGAAGAATGTGAATCCATTAAAATTATACTATTTTTCAAAGTTTTATTTTTTTCTGCAGAAAACCAAAAGTTGCGCGATCAATTTTTTTTAACTGTTGCTTAGTATCATCCTTAAGCTTTAAAGTGAGAAAAATAAAAATTGTCTGATCTGGCTTACAGGGTGTTGTTTTCAAAAAACCAATAAAAATCTAAAAAAAACTAAGTCCGGACCTGAAATTAAAATATTTTCAAAACCTATTTTATTGAGCTCAGGGAGCACACTCAGTGTGCCAAGTTTGATTGGTCTGAGATTTTTACTTTTAGATATACTTAACGTAGAATAATTAACATATTTTCAAATATCACCCTGTACATCCGTCAAAAACGCAACAAGGCATTTTTTAATACCAGATATGAAATGGCCTCGGTCTATAGTACTTATGGTTGGACTGTGTACAGTACGTCGTGGGACACTCTGTATATATCGTATATAACTCATTAAAATGATATAAAGAGTAAACCACGAGTATATAGATTTGGAAAAGCATGATTCCAAGAATATGTACTGTGAATTTTAGCTAAATCGGAATCGGAATCGGAATCACCACTTAAGGGGTTGTTTTTGGCCGTTTGGGAGGTGGAGTCAATTAGAAAAGAATTTTAAGGCCCACCATCGTGTTCACCATCCTCGAAAATGAGGAAGGGGGGCTTACTTTGGGGGCGTTAAAAATTTATTTGTATTCTTCGACTCACAGAATGCACTATATATATATATATATAAATCGTATATAACTCATGAAAATGATATAAAGAGTAAAGCACGAGTATATGGATTTGGAAAAGCATTTTTCTAAGAATATCTACTGTGAATTTGATCTAAATCGGGGTATATGTATTTGAGAAATTTGAAAATCAAAATAAAAAAATTTCCGCATTTTCCGGCTTTTCCGAGCGGAATCATTGAAAGCGGTTGGCGTGAGCGTGTTCTACGGAAAATTTTACGTCAGAAATGTCTTTATTGCATTTTTTTATGTACTGTTAATGAGAAATACGAAGGAAACGCGTATTTTATTTTTTTCTCGTTGCCGTTTTGATCAAATTTAAAATTGAGCCTAAAAGATTTCCTTGTGGTATTTTAGGCTGAAAATTTGGAATATTACTTATTTCCATGGTAAGTTTATCGTATCAAAAAAGCAGCGCGATTGCGGAGGGCCGAGTGACATTTGATATGGTTTTCACATGGAATGACCCTACATTTAAATAAGGACTAGCAAACCGAGGAGGACTGCAAACTGATAGTAGTCGATATAATATTTGCTATTGATGGTTCTTTCTTTCTCAAGATAAATAAAATATCGTGTGCATTCCGAAATACCAAAACCTTACCAGCTGTCCACTCAGCTGACTGCCTATTTGAGACTGGAGTGTAGTGATAGATTCATGTTTTATCAATTGTCATATACCGCTGGTATAAATCATTTTTATTGCATTTGAACAGCTTCAAATTGCCTTCTGAATTGCCGACGTATCAGACAAACGTTTGAAGAATGAAAAAGGAAAGTAGTTGCACCGAGTCTGAAAATAAAACAACTACTACTATGAGAAAAGCCTCTACACGAATTGGATCATTTGCTCCCCGAATACCAGAATCAGAATATTGATTCTCGACAGTGCTCAGATCTACATGAGTCTGGAATGATTATCTAATACCTGTATTGTCCAGTAAATTAACCCCAGATAAACCCCAAACCTGGGCATCAAGTTGGTCCGGCAATTTTTTTTTTAATTTGCAGGTATTCTTAGGTACATTTACTTCCGAAAATCTCAACTACGTTTAATTTGTGGAAGGGTCGGAAAATGGCCCTCGAGTTCTTCAAAATCCGTTTTTCGACGATATCTGCCGAAATATGACCCTTAGAGCATTTTTCTTTAGACAAAAAATGAAGAGCAGTTCATTACCTCCAAAAGTTGTCCCTATTATTCTTTTCGCAACACTAATATTTTTTGCAAAAACGGCGTTTCAAAAATTCGCAATTTTGAGAATCTGAAAATTCGCAAAATTATTGTGGTGAAAACGGAGAATTTGAATATCCTCCCGTTTTGTCTGAAGACCAGAGAAAATGCAATAATAACCAACTTTTTTACACTTTTTGCACTTGATTAATAAATTTATTGTAAAAAAATCCAATTTGCGTTTTGGAGCCGGTTATCACAAATTTTTGACAAAAATGATGAGGATCATTTTTGTAGGAAATAACCTGATCTTCATTTTCGTCCAAACAAAAATTCCCTGAGTGTCATATTTTCGGAAATATCGGCGAGAAAAGGCGAAAAAAACACATTTTTGAGACCAATGGACCATTTTCGCATCCTTTTACAGATTTCAGACAGTTGAGATTTTCGGGGGTGAATGTACCCAGGAATACCTGCAAATTAAAAAAAAATGGTGCCGGACCAACCTGATGACCGGGTTGATACCTTCGTTTATTGGACTATGTAGGGCTTTTGCTTTTCCAGAGTCTATGCAACTGTTCCCTTCGATTTTTCAGGTTTGTGTGATACTGATTTAGAGATTCCAAATTATAAACCCTGTATAAAACTGACATTAAGTTAAATTACTTAGTGGCTTGTTTGATAACTAAAATTGGAGTGGTAGTTACCGAATATCAAATTAGATTTTTCAAATGAGAGTAAAAGTGGTAATAAATTATTTATTAGTCATAGAATATAAGAAACAATTTGAAGTAAATGGTGCCATTAAACCGTTCCTAATCAAAGCACTAACACTAAACATATTTTTAAAAATTGTAAAATGTACAAAACTGTAATAGTTTTTCTACTACTATATTTACATGTATCACCAACTTTTACTAAAACTTTGGTGACCAAAATGGAAGATTTGATGGACTTATGTGTAGAAGAAATAATTAAAAAGTCAAAAAACAATATTAATGTCATTATTTCTAACAAAAGTTATGATATATCACAACGTTTCGACAACTTAACAAAATTGACTATTTCCACAAATGAACTGCATCTACTAAAACAAATTAAAAATACCCCAAATATATTTACAATATCCTATAATTTGTTAGAAGAACTAAATTTTACGTTTTCTAAAATAGAAGAAGCAAATGAGGATTGGAGACCTCATTTGTCTCATTTTATTGTAATTGCTAATGAATTTCAGCACATGAATGAAATTTGTAATTTATTATGGGAATACCGTTTTGCAAAAAATGTAATTTTATTAGAAAAAAAATCTAAAATTGAATTGTTCACCATAGATTACAAAAAGAGCAAATGTGGTAAAGAAATTAAACCTAAAAAAATAACGAATATAACGGCAAAATGTTCATTCAAAAATTAATGTCTCTTGCTCCAAATTTTAAATATTTTTTTAAAAATTGCCCATTAAACGTAGCAGCAATGTATGTTCCACCTATGTACATTGGGAAAAACTTGACGGAACCGGGTATTTTGATGGAATTCCTAAGTATATTTGAATATGTCAGTTCAATTAAAGTAAATTATTTATACAAAACAGAATATTTCAAAGATGCCCAAAATCCTAAATTACCTATAATAACGAAGGATATGAAAAGTGGAACAGTCGATATAGTGTATCAATTACAATCAATGTCTGCTGAATTGAAACTATTTTTTATACCTATTACAACTGAACCAGGTTATATAATGATACCAAGACCAATGAAAATACCAAATTGGACGTATACTTTGCGAATATATAGCTTGGAATTTATTGGTGTGTTGGTAGTAGTCATTGCATTAATATCCGGTTATTTAACTTTTTGTATAAAGCTTTAAATGGATAAAAAACATGTTTTTAAATTATTTATTAAAAACTTGTTACTAGAACTTGGAATACTTGTATCGATGCCTATGACGAGAGTACCCAACGAATGGAGAATTCGAATTGTTTTAGGTAACTTTAATTTACTAATTTTTAGTTAATTCTAGGATGTCGTACTAATCGCAGCTTTTTAACTCTCTTAATAAAGTTATTTATTTCGAATACCTTGAAAATTGGATGTATTCAACCAGTACGTATATATTAAAATCATTATTTCTGATATATACTGAAATGATAATCAAACTTTTAAAGGTTTTTAAATTTCTTAATATTCTTTATTTTTCAACATCACCTCTGATATTTTTTAATCTATTCTCATCAACATAAACAAACATCTCCTAGCAACCATTATCTTTTTTTTTAAGTCCTTTTTAAATATTTTTTTTAATTCGTTTAAATTACACTTTCCATAATTGTGTCCCATTTTTTACACCATAACAACATCCCCCCAAAATTTGTTTTCTTAATTTATTTTTATCTTAAATAAAAATAATAAATTCATTTCGGAAGCTCATAGTGGTTTGTATTTTAATGTCTCTCTCTTTCCACTGGAAATATCTTAAATAATGAATTATCACTTGTTAAATCTGTCTTGATTAAGAACAACTACCCAAGTAAATTTATAAATCATGAACTTTACCGAGACATCAAAACTAAAGATCAAAATTTAAACCCCCCAATAATTCTTTCAAATATAGTAAAAATCCCTTATATTCCAAAATTATCCGAAAAAATTAGAAGGATTGGCAATAAATTTAATTTAAAAACAGTTTTTCAAACTAATAATACATTAAAATCTTTAATAGTAAATACAAAACCTTTTAATGAAATTCAAAACACAAAAAATTGTATTTACAAAATTCCATGCGAATGTAATAAATTTTATATAGGAGAAACATCTAGACCTTTTCATATTAGACTTAATGAACACCAATCGTACATTAAAAATAAACAATTCGAAAAATCCAAAATACGTGAACACGCATGGGATTCTGGTCATAAAATACAATGGAATTTTTCAACTAGATTATTAAAAGAACCGAATAATTATAACCGCAAAGTTAAAGAAGCAGCATTGATATGCTTAAATAATAACGAATGTGTTTCTAATTGTTCGGTTGATATTTCAAAAATTTGGATACCTATTTTACAAAAAGAGTTAATTGCAAAAAGGATACCCTCTATATCGGGATAGTATCATAAGTTTTTATCTGGTTTTTTCTTATGATAATATTAATAAGAAAACTTCATTTATGACGAAGTATAAATTCTCTTATAATATGCAAATGCGCTATCCTTTCAAAAATTCGTTCCCAGAAACGTCACAAAAATATGATTGAAACAGATTTTGACATCTTCAATCTCAAAATCTTATTATATGTATACTATGTTGATGTCATATTTTTGCAAGATTATCAAGTGTTCTGTTTCTAGTAAATTTATTTATTTTATGTCATTTTGATAACGGCTTTCGATCTGGAAAGCCGAAACGTCAATAAAAAAACTTTTTTAACAACTAAGTGGTTTTAATCCAGTGGAAAGAGAGAAAAAATAATAAAATCAAATTTTAATTTCTATTTTTCCCACTAAAATCATGTATTTTTCTTTGATTTCTTTTCGTATACTTAAATTCTCTTCCTCTCCTATACCCAAACTCATTTTTATTTCTTCTTTTAAATTTTCTTCCAATATCCAAAAATATTTTTTTAATTTCATTTTCCATCGATGATAATTTCTTTTCAAATTGTCTATTTCGTTAATTCTCTCTTCTCCTTTATTCTCATCTTGTTTTTGTTCTTCTCTTAATTTTGTTCCTGTCTCCTTCACACTTTCTTCTACTTGTTGATGAAATTCTGTTAAAGTTTCATACCATTTTCCTTCTAGAGTTTCCATCCTTTCTTGGGTATCTTGTACCCACAATTAAATTTCCTTCATTTCTTCTTTAATGTCTTGCTTGACTTCTTTTAATTCTTTTTCAATTTTTTCTTTGAAAATCTCTTTTTTTCTTGTATGTCTTTTATTCTATTTATTTGTAAGTTTTCTATTTCCATGATTCTTCCAATCACTTCTTCCCTCATCTCCTGTGTAGTGACTTCTATTTTATTGTATAATTTTGATTCTTCTAATCTCTTTTCCACATTCCCTGGTTTTTCTTTCATTTTCTCTATCATTGTTTCATTATTTTGATTCAATTTTTGTTTCATTTCCTCATTTATTTCTTGTTTCATCTCTTCTTTAGATTGTTCAATTATTGCTCTTATCATTTCGAACATACTCATCATATCCATTTCCCCTTTCTTTTCAGAAGTCTCTTTCTCCTGAATATTTTCTTATATTTTCTTATTCATACTGATCAAAAATTGTGCTTGCCCCACATTGCTTCTCCTAACAACAATGATCTTTTTTTTGAAGTCCTTTTTACATAATTTTTTTTAATTCGTTTAAAATATGTACACTTTCCGTAATTTTGTCCCATTATTTACACCAGAACAATACATTTGTACAAGTACCTCCACTTTCTTCCAATGGCAAAGTTTACTATTTTGTTCATAATAATAAATTTCTATTTTTACATACATATTGCTAACTCTATATGAATACATCGAAATGTATCTGCAGATCGTTTCAATTTCACTGTAATTTTGATTGCCAAATTATTTTGTTCTGGAACGTTTTTATTTTGACTTTAATTTAGATTCCAAATTTGATACTTTACAAAATAAGTCGTTTTGTGAAGGAATATTAGGAATTTGTACTTACTTGGACTCCTTATAATCTGTTTACTAATTAATTAATATTACTAATTAGTAATTTTAAAGTGTAACGACGGTGGAATTTTTTGTAACCATAAAAATACCAAAAAAGGACCATGGGCGTACCAAAACTACCTAAGGTTGTGAAATAAATCACACTTGTTCCGAAGAACAAAGACATTAAATGTCCTACACAGCACCAGCGTCTGGACTTCAACAACTACTCCTTGGGCTATATGCCCCCCCAGGTATTGAATTACGAAAGTCCAGACGTGGTTTGGCGCCCGACGTCGGGGCTTTAAACCAAAAACTTTGATTTTATTATTAATAATAAAATTTTATTATGGTTATTATGGTATACTCCTGACTTGGTCGGGTGCCAAACCACGTCTAGACTTTCGTAATTCAATACCTAGGGGGGCATATAGCCCAAGGAGTAGTTGTTGAAGTCCAGACGCTGGTGCAGTGTAGGACATTCAATGTCTTTGTTCTTGGGAACAAGTGTGATTTATTTCACAACCTTAGGTAATTTTAAAGTGGGAAAATATAAATTCATAGCAAAAAGGGATAAAAGATATTAAAAGTCGTTATGAATTTCCCTGGAGTAAAAAGCTTTTTTATATTTTAGGTTCCCTTTTACTGTTCTCCGTGGTCAGTGGAACTTACTTTCAAGCAAAGCTATCAAGTTTTATAACCAAAAATCCATACGAAAAACCTATTAAAACTTTTGAACAACTTGCAAAGTCAAGCGTACGATTCAAGGCGACCCAAAACGGTGTAAATCGGTTTCTGGTCGGACACCAAAGGGTTATTTTAGATAAGGCAGAATACTTTGACACATCCCAAACTACTTTCTTAGGACATGCAATGGATGCATACAATAACCGATTCGCATCCATTACAACTCTTGGAATTCTCATGAATCTTCCTGGGCCATTGCAGGATATGAAATATTTTCTGCCACTACAAGAGCAATCAGCTGGATTTTTAATACCAATCAATTTTGTCTTATACGAATATATTGATTATACCATGCATATGATGGTACAAAGCGGATTTTATAATTATATTTTTTCCAAATACAAATATTCGCTATCTTTGAAATACAGAGCAAAAATGGCTAATCAAGATGAAAGCGAACTAAATTCTAATTTCAATTTTGCATTTTCCATACTTATAGCGGGACACATCGTTTCTATATTAATTTTTGTTATTGAAGTTCTTTCTAAACATTGGAAACATTTACTTCGACGTTTTGGCTTTTGTCATAAAAAATAGGCGTTTTCTTCCTTGTAATGAAATTTTTAGGATGTAGATGCATATGGAGTGAGGGTTTAAAGGTTGAATTAAGCAGTAATAAAAAGTTTTATTACAACGAATCACAGAATTAATTCTTAGGTGCACCTTAACATAATCGAAATACATATTTGCAGTCAATATTAAAAGCACAAAGTGTTTGCACAAACGCACAAAGTTATACTTACAGGTGAACATTTTAAAAGAGTTTATTAAAATATGTAATTGTTTATTAATAAAGTTTAAGAGCAAATTAGTTTTTATTATATTATAAGAAACCTGAAAATGTTGTCCTTTTGTCAGTGGTCATATTAAAATCTTACAATTTTTACCAAATATATAATTTTTTATTATTTTTGGTAGACCCGGATGTAAGCAGAACGACGTTATTTTCTAGTATTGCCAACCGCTATTTACAGTATTGCGTGTATGTCTTAAGTAGCTTTTGATGGATGTCATTACAAACATGATTATGTACCTGCAGTATTTAGTAAATAATTGCTGTCCAGTGATATGTGCTGAAAGGTTTAGTGCCACTTCGGCCGGGCCGCCGCCCGTTCCCATTTCGGCCGTTGGATTAAAAAGTTGTATTTCGGCCGGTGAACCTTTTTAAATTAAGATTACTTAAATAATATCGGCCGTTTGTTTATTTATTGTAAACTTGTTAAATTTTTTAGCATAACATACAAACAGTTAAAAGAAAAACAAATTTAATAAATACAAAATCTTTATTAAAGTTTTACAATATTTTATTCAAATTTTTTAATGTACATGAATTTGTTCAAAGCATTTTTTAAGTTAATATTTTTAAAATCAAATCTTACTTCGAAACCCAACTCGCCTATAGCTGGTACCAGGTCTCCTATGAGATTTCAGAACATAATACGGTCGGCACCTAATTCGCCTATCCCCGTAAATTGCCATGGTTTCAGATAATCTCACCGTAATTCGTTTCTACTATACATAAAGAAGTAATAGTATATTGTGCAACAAGTTTTGAAAATAGCACTTTTCACACGCATGTGACGATTTGTGGCACGAGCCTGAAAGTCACAAAGTGTGAAAAGTGCTTTTTCACACGAGTTACACACTATACTTTTCCTACGGCTGCGACTTTATTATCATATATATATATATATATATATATATATATTTTTTTTTTTATTGGTACCTATTTATTGTTAGGTAAAGCAAATCTTATTTAAAACGACCAGATGTTTATAGTGCTTTTCAACATAGAATAGTGCGACCACAATGTTGAAGATTTATATTTTTGCGCTAATTCTTCAAAACAAACAAGCAGAACATTCTCTAATAACGAGTTTAGGTTTCGCTCATTTATCCAATTTATGAATGTTTCATAAGAACTTTCATACCTCTCTTTGGAAATTAATGATAAAAGATTTTGCGTGATTTGGGAGGCCCTTTCAAGTATTTCTGAAGGAGTACAGTTAAATTCATCTTCTATCATCGTGTAACACTGCTTTTTTAAAATTTTGCAATAAATTTGACTTTATTTTAATGAGAAATGAGAACTGTCAGTAGTGACAGTGTCCGCATGCTAGATTTCATCTCGATTCATTGATATGTGTTGTTAATATGAGTTGTGTTGTCATTTTACTTTGCACACAGCGTGTGTAAACGTTTACACACGCTGTTTGAAATTGACGTTTTTCAAGGGAAGTTGACAGTGCGTTTTTATGCATATTCTAAGCAGCCGTAGGAATTTCTTTCGAATTTGATACTAATTTACTAAACTAATTTACAGGTCACTGCGTTTTTGCTAGCATTTTAACAAAATTCAATCATAACCACACAACTTTTATTTAAAACATTTTTTTGTATATGCGATAATAAGGCTGATACAGGGTGGGTAATTTATAGTTAATTACCCTGTATATCGACCGGCCGAAATGCAGCGTATCCGTTTTACCTGAAATGCATGAAAAGGTCCAGCGGCCGTAATGGGACAAAAATAGGTAGATTTTTCAAAACGGCCGAAATGGGAACGGCCGAAATGGGAAAACACAGTGCTGAAATGTCTATGATTTCTGATACACCTCTCCGACTCAACATTCCTTTCTTTAATGATGTATTTTTTGTAGTTACCTGATCATTTACAATTTTTTAATTTTATTTTAGTGTAATAATCACCAAAACTAAAGTCCCTCAAGAAAACGAATAACGTGGAATCACAAAGATTGTCACTTGGTTGAGTCATCGGCTATTAAGAAAAATCTAGGGTCATAACCAAAAATTTTGCTTGAAAAGGAAAATAAAATTAAATGAAAATAAACTAAAGAAAAATCATAATAATTAAATAATACTAAATAATAATATTAAATTAAACTGTCATTCTAGACCGTTCATTAAAAGTAAGCTACTTAGGCAAATCTATTGGATGATAGTGGAAATTCCACTCGGTCTCTACACGGCAAGATTTTATTATATGAGCTAATATTCTAACACTCTAGCTTATCTAAACGAAACATTAAAATAAATATGGCGATGTACTAAAAAAAAGATGTTTCAAAAATTCATTTTTAGTTTAAATTTCATGAAATTCCAAATTATAAACCCTGTATGAAACTGACATTAAGTAAAATAACTTAGTGGCTTGTTTGATAACTAAAATAAACTAAATATAATGTAACATTTGGAGTGGTAGTTACCGAATATTAAATTAGATTTTTCAAATCAGAGTAAAAGTGGTAATAAATTATTTATTAGTCCTAGAATATAAGAAAAAATTTGAAGTAAATGATGCCATTAAACCATTCCTAATCAAAGCAATAACAGTAAGAATATTTTTAAAAATTGTAAAATGAACAAAATTGTAATAGTTTTTCTACTACTATATTTACATGTATCACCAACTTTTACTAAAACTTTAGTGACTAAAATGGAAGATTTGATGGACTTATGTGTAGAAGAAATAATTAAAAAGTCAAAAAACAATATTAATGTCATTATTTCGAAGAAAAGTTATGATATATTACAACGTTTCGACAACTTAACCAAATTTACTTTTTCCACAAATGAACTACATCTACTAAAACAAATTAAGAGTACTCCAAATATATTTACAATATCCTATGATTCGTTCGAGGAACTAAATTCTACGTTTTCTAAAATAGAAGAAGCAAATAACGATTGGAGACCTCATTTATCTCATTTTATTGTAATTGCTAATGAATTTCAGCATATGAATGAAATTTGTAATTTATTGTGGGACTACCGTTTTGCAAAAAATGTAATTTTATTAAAAAAAAAAATTAAAATTGAATTGTTTACTATAGATTATAAAAAGAGCAAATGTGGCAAAGAAATTACACCTAAAAAAATTAACGAATATAACGGCAAAATGTTCATACAAAAATTAAAGTCTCTTGCCCCAAATTTTAAATATTTTTTTAAAAATTGCTCGATAAACGTAGCAGCAATGTATGTTCCACCTATGTACATTGGGAAAAACTTAACCCAACCGGGTATTTTGATGGAATTCCTAAGTATATTTGAATATGTCAGTTCAATTAAAGTAAATTATTTATACAAAACAGAATATTTTAAGGATCTTCATAATCATAAATTACCAATAATAACAAAGGAAATGAAAAATGGAACAGTCGATATGGTTTATCAAATACGATTAATGTCTTCTGATTTGAAACTATTTTTTATAGCCATTACAACCGAATCATGTTACATAATGATGCCAAGACCTATGAAAATACCAAATTGGACGTACGCTTTGCGAATATATAGCTTGGAATTTATTGGTGTGTTGGTAGTAGTCGTTGCATTAATATCCGGTTATTTAACTTTTTGTATAAAGCTTCAAAGGGATAAAAAACATGTTTTTAAATTGTTTGTTAAAAACTTGTTATTAGAACTTGGTATACTTGTATCGATGCCTATCACGAGAGTACCCAACGAATGGAGAATTCGAATTGTGTTAGGTAAATTTCATTTAATAATTTTTAGTTATTTCTGGGATGTCGCAATTTTTAACCGATTTTTCAACTCTCTTAAGAAAGTTATTTATTTTGAATACCATGAAAACTGGGTGTATTCAACCAGTACATATAAATTAAAATCATTATTTCGAGATACAGACTCGTACCTCCATTTTCTTCCAATGGCAAAGTTTAACAGATTGTGAACACTATTTTGTTCATAATAATGAAATTTGTATATGCAAATTACTACTTTTTTGACTAAACTTAACCCTAACCAGATCGTGTCCTGCGTTCAGTGTAAGAATTTCTCAAAATCCATAAATAACCCTATATATTCTTAAAGAAGATGAAAATCCTTGTCGACAAATAGTACCAACTCTTATTATGTTTGTTCTACTTGTCTCTTAATCTAATTATTTCACTTTAATTTTGATTGCCAATTTATTTTCTTCTGAAACGTTTTTATATTGACTGTAATTTAGATTCCAATTTCTACCGTGTGTTAGTTCTGTTTAAAATACCCTGAACGACCCCTCGGCGAGAAGAATATATACCGTGTGACACTGACTCATGGTACACCCCCCTTTTCTCCTTTGTTTCTCTAGCAATATTTCTGAAATTTGGAACATTGAATATACTCACTAGACGGCACTTTTTGACATATTTGAAAAAAATATCAACTTTCAATTTTCAAATGGAACACCCTGTATATTATTATGTTTTTGGAATCTTCGTAATTATCTGAATCCAATGATACTTCAATTTTTTCAAATCCATCCATATTAACTCGATTTGTGTATAACCATTACTAACAAAATAATGTAGTTCAGATTATCGAAATGTCAAAGTGTAACTTGTGTTCCATAGCCACCTTCATAAATTATTGTTATTGAACAAGAAGATATGAGAAGATACTTAAACTTTTTTTAACTACATTATTTTGTTCGTAATGGTTATAGACAAAAAGATTTCATATGTATGGGACGCCGTTTTACTTTTTATTCATAAATGTTTTTGTTTTCCATTTTAACCATAAAACCATTTTATTCAACTCAGTTTTATGTTTATCCATTTATTTCAGCACTATTAAACTGTTTCTTCAAAAAACTTTGACCATTTAAAATTACGTAAGTCGAATATATTTTATAGCTTTTAATTTTTATGATGTAATTAAAATTATCAACAGTCATTTTAATTCATGTAACATTTTAATTCAATCAACAAAAAAATAACAATCATTTTAAATAAGTTATTTAAATGTATGTTGATATTTTTTTGGAAACATATATTTACATAAACCAAAACATTGAGGAATAAAAATGACCAACAATCGTTTTAATTCTTTATTTAAAATGTTTGTTATTGATATATCTATCAAATATATTTGATATATTTGATATATTTGACTTACGCAATTTTATCAAGATACAATTTTATTCATCAAACATTTTAAATCGTCAAAGTTTTTTGAAGAAACAGTTTAATAGTGCTGAAATAAATGGATAAACATAAAACTGAGTTGAATAAAATGGATTTATGTTTAAAATTGAAAAAAAAAACATTTATGAATAAAAAGTAAAACGGCGTTCCATACATATGGATGGATACCCCATCGATAACACTTTCGAATGGCATCGGAGCACCATTGGAAAAAATTGACTTTTGGGTAAAAAAACATTTTGTTTACGTTTATCGCAGTTATTTAGAACCACAATCCTATTTTAATCGAAAATGCGATAGTGTACGATTATTTTGACAATTTGGAATAATTTTAGGGTGCTCACGGCTCTCTAGATCGAAAAATAAAATGGGATTCTGACGAATGAAATATCAACTATGTAATAATATACAGGGTGTTCCATTTAAAAATTGAAAGTTGATGCAATTTCAGGAAAAACCGGAAGTTGATATTTTTTTCCAAATATTAAAATTAAAATAAAAATAAATAAAAACATAAAATAAATAAACATAATGAAATCTGCCTGCCAGCTCAAAAAGTTCAAAAACTATACCTAATTTGTTTCTGGCTGCATGGTCCCAAACCTAAAGCCAAAAAAAAAATTAGATTCCAAACATACTTTAAAAACTAATTTATTTTATTACAACATAACATTCATTTAGGAAGAAAGCAAAATCATATTTGGGATATGTACTTGTAATGATTAGTAATTTAGTGAGAAAATATGCATTGATAGCAAAAAGGGGTAAGGAAAATTTTATTTCCAAGTGGGTAAAAGATATTAAAAGTCGTTATGAATTTCCCAAAATAATACACATTTTTACATTTTAGGGTCCCTTTTACTATTCTCTGTGGTCAGTGGAACTTACTTTCAAGCAAAGCTGTCAAGTTTTATTACCAAAAATCCATACGAAAAACGTATTAAGACTTTTGAAGAACTCGCAAAGTCAAACGTACGATTTAAGGCGACCCAAGACGGTGTAAAGCGGTTTCTGGTCGGACACCAAAGGGTTATTTTAGATAAAGCAGAATACTTTGACACATCCCAAACTACTTTCTTAGGACATGCAATGGATGCATACAATAACCGATTCGCATCAATCACAAGTCTTGGAATTCTCATGAATCTTCCTGGGCCATTGCAGGATATGAAATATTTTCTGCCACTACAAGAGCAATCAGCTGGATTTTTACTACCAATCAATTTTGTATTATACGAATATATTGATTACACCATGCATATGATGCTACAAAGCGGATTTTATAATTATATTTTTTCCAAATACAAATACTCGCTATCTTTGAAATACAGAGCAAAAATGGCTAACCAAGATGAAAGCGAACTAAGTTCTAATTTCAATTTTGCATTTTCGATACTTATAGCGGGACACATCGTTTCTATTATAATTTTTGTTATTGAAGTTCTTTCTAAACGTTGGAAACATTTACTTCGACGTTTTGGCTTTTACCATAAGAAATAGGCTTTTTCTTCATTGTAGTGAAATTTTTAGGATGAATATTCTATTTTCTCTCTGATTCTGTTATTAGGGGAACAAGACATCTATAGACCATTTTGTGCATTAATGTGCTTTGTTAGTAGAAAATAGGCCGTCATTTTGGTATCGTCAAATCAAAATGCAGATGGAGTGAAGGCTTAAGGGTTGTATTAAACAGTAATGAAAAATTTTAGTACAACGAAAGAAGTCAAATGCTGCTATCTACATTCTAATCACAGTATTAATCCTTAGGTGCACCTTAACATATTCAAAATACACATTTGCAGTAAATATTAAAAGCACGAAGTGTTTGCACAAACGCACAAAGTTATACTTTAAGATGAACATTTTAAAAGAGTTTATTAAACTATGTAATTGTTTATTAATACATTTTACGAGCAAATTATTTTTATTGTATTATAAGAAACCTGAAAATGTTGTCCTTTTATCAGTGGTCATATTAAAATATCACAATTTTTTCCAAATACCTATATTTTTTTAATTTTTTTTATTATTTTTGATAGATCCTGATATAAGCAGAACGACGTTATTTTCTAGCATTGCCAACCGTTATTTATAGTATGGCGTGTAGACCTTAAGTAGCTTTTGATGGAGGTCATTGCAAACCTGAGTATGTATCTGCAGTGTTGACTAAATAATTGCGGTCCGGCGTTATGTGCTGAAATGTCTATGATCTCTGATGCACTTCTCCGACTCAACTTTCCTATCTTTAATGACGTATTTTTTGTAGTTATACTGATTATTTACAATTTTTTAATTTTATTTTATTCTAAAAATCACCAAAATTAAAATCCCCCAAGAAAATCACACAGATTGTCACTTGTTTGAGTGATCGGCTATTGAGAATATACCAATACCATACCCATAGATTTTGCTTGAAAAGAAAAATAAAATTAAATGAAAATAAACTAAAGCAAAATCATAATAATTAAATAATACTAAATAATAATAATGCCAGTTAGGCAAGACCGTTCATTAAAAATATGCTCCTTAGGCAATCCCACTCGGTTTCTACATGGAAAGATTTTATTACTTGAGCTAACATTCTAACATTCTAGCTTATCTAAACGAAACATTCAAATAAACTAAACAAAGAAAGATCTTTCAAAAATTTTAGTTTAAATTTTATGAAATTCCAAATTATAAACCCTGTATAAAAAGTGACATTAACTAAAATAATTTCCTGGCTTGTTTGATAATTATAATAATATCCATCTTATATAATGATGCCAAGACCTATGAAAATACCAAATTGGACGTACACTTTGCGAATATATAGCTTGGAAGTTATTGGTGTGTTGGTAGTAGTCATTGCATTAATATCCGGTTATTTAACTTTTTGTATAAAGCTTCAAATGGAAAAAAAACATGTTTTTAAATTGTTTGTTAAAAACCTGCTATTAGAACTTGGAATACTTGTATCGATGCCTATGTCGAGAGTACCCAACGAATGGAGAATTCGAATTGTATTAGGTAAATTTCATTAACTAATTTTTAGCTATTTCTAGGATGTTGTATTAGTCGCAATTTTTAACCGATTTTTCAACTCTCTTAAGAAAGTTATATATTCCATTATCTCGAAAATTGCCTGTATTCAACCAGTACGTATATAAATTAAAATCATTATTTCGAGATACAAACTCGTACCTCCATTTTCTTCCAATGGCAAAGTTTAACAGATTGTGAACACTATTTTGTTCATAATAATGAAATTTGTACATGCAAATTGCTACTTTTTTGGCTAACCCTATATGCACATATCGAAATGTATCTGCAGATCGTTTCCTGCGTTCAGTGGAAGTATTTCTCAAAGTCCATAAATCACCCTCTATATTCTTAAAGAAGATGAAAATCCTTGTCAACAAATAGTACCAACTCTTATTATGTTTAGCGTCAAAAAGGTGTATCAGTTGGCAGTCATTCCTATCAGCACTAGATCTGGGAATTATGTTTCTATATGCTTCATTTTTTGTTACTTCTTTCAAATTAAATGAATAATTCTTATATTTAATCGAACTAATTTCACTGTAATTTTGATTGCCAAATTATTTCCTTCTGGAACGTTTTTATATAGAATGTAATTTAGATTCCGAACTTACTTTACAAAATAATTCGTTTTGTAACATAATACTCATTTGGGAAGGAAGCAAAATCATAGTTGGGATATGTACTTGTAATTACTAATCCTTAATCCTTAGTGGGAAAATAAACATTGATTGCAAAAAGGGGCAAGGAAAATTTGTATTTCCAAGTGGGTAAAAGATATTAAAAGTCGTTATTAATTTCCCTAGAATATTTTTTTTTACATTTTAGGTTCTCTTTTACTGTTCTCCGTGGTCAGTGGAACTTACTTTCAAGCAAAGCTGTCAAGTTTTATAACCACAAATCCATACGAAAAACCTATTAAGACTTATGAACAACTTGCAAAGTCAAACGTACGATTTAAGGCGACCCAAGACGGTATAAATCGATTTCTGGTCGGACACCAAAGGGTTATTTTAGATAAGGCAGAAATCTTTCACACATCCCAAACTACTTTCTTAGGACATGCAATGGATGCATACAATAACCGATTCGCATCAATTACAACTCTTGGAATTCTCATGAATCTTCCTGGACCATTGCAGGATATGAAATATTTTCTGCCACTACAAGAGCAATCAGCTGGATTTTTACTACCAATCAATTTTGTCTTATACGAATATATTGATTATATCATGCATAGAATGGTACAAAGCGGATTTTATAATTATATTTTTTCCAAATACAAATATTCGCTATCTTTGAAATATAGAGCAAAAATGGCTAATCAAGATGAAAACGAACTAAGTTCTAATTTCAATTTTGCATTTTCCATACTTATAGCGGGACTTATCGTTTCTATACTAATTTTTGTTATTGAAGTTCTTCCTAAACGTTGGAAACATTTACTTCGACGTTTTGGCTTTTACCATAAGAATAAGGCTTTTTCTTCATTGTAGTGAAATTTTTAGTATGCATTCTCTCTCGCTCTATCTGATTCTGCTGTTGGGCATTAATGTGTCTTGTTAGTAGAAAATAGTCCGTCATTTTGGTATCGTTAAATTAAAATGCATATGGAGTTGAGGATTAAAGATTGTGTTAAACAATAATGAAAAGTTTTAGTACAGGGTGGTCAAATAAGAATGCGAGGTACTGTATCTGGGAAACTATCCATCGTAGAGGCTTGCGAAAAAAAAGTTATTACTAAAACGGCCAAGAGAAAAACCTGGAAATTATTTAAAGTTTCTCAAATGGCCGCTAGGGGGCGTAGCTGCAATCTTTAATCTAAGAAAGTGATATTTCTGTGAATTCCGCTATATTAATCTAACAAAAAAATACCTGATCTTTAACGTAGAGGATTATCTGAAACTTTTTTGTATGACAATTTTTGGTGTATCTCTAAAAATAAAGTCGTGGGGGTATTCAAAGTTTTCAGTAAAAAACACCCTGTATATTCGAAACGGCTGAGCCGATTTTAACAAACTTGGGCTAGTGGAAAAGAGCTATCCTTGGACTACAAATGTTATAATATTTGAAGTTTTGTTAGTTTCACATGTCGCCGTTAGAGGGCTCTTTTATACATTTCGACATTTCTCAAAAAAATTAAATGCATTGGTATGATTTCTTTTTCATGCAAAAGTAGATAAATGATGCCTAAACAAGCTCGCGAATATCGCATCTCCGTATCTTGTTCCTAACCTAAAATTTAGACCAAAGAAAATTTTATACGGAAATTCCTTAAATTTTTATTTTTTAAACTAACTAATTCGTTTTATTATGTAAGTTGTGGCCTTAAAAAGGACCAATTTAAAAAAGAAATATTTTTCTCTTGGCCGTTTTAGTAATAACTTTTTTTTTCCACAAGCATCTACTATGGATAGTTTCCCAGATACAGTACCTCGCATTCTTATTTGGCCACCCTGTACAACGAAAGAAGTCAAATATCGCTATCTACATTCTAATAACAGAATTAATTCTTAGGTGCACCTTAACATATTCAAAATACATATTTGCAGTTAAGATTAAAAGCACAAACTGTTTGCACAAACACACACACAAGTTATACTTACAGGTGAACATTTTAAAAGAGTTAATAAATTTTAAGAGCAAATTAGTTTTTATTATATTATAAGAAACCTAAAAATGTTGTTCTTTTTATCAGTGGTCATAGGCTCCATGGGTGCTATGGGTGCTAGAGTACCCATACTGAAAACATTATGGCTACGGAGCACTCATACGAATCCCTAAATGAGCAAAAAGAAACATATTTTCCATTCCATTAAAAAAATCCCCCCAGCTATTATATGCCGCCTTTGGCAAAGCACCCATACGGATTTTAGAAAGCCGGCACCTATGTCAGTGGTCATTTGAAAATCTCACAATTTTTACCAAATATATTTTTGGAAGACGCTGATGTAAGCAAAACGACGTTATTTTCTAGTATTGCCAATCGCTATTTATATTATGGTGTGTATGTCTTAAGTAGTCTTTGATGGAGGTCATTTCAAACCTGATTATGTATCTGCAGAGTTGACTAAATAATTGCAGTCCAGTATTATGTGATGAAATGTCTATGATTTCTGATACACTTCTTCTACTCAACATTCCTATCTTTAGTACCGTACTTTTTCTAATTACCTGATCCTGAGTTGCAACAATTTCCTCTCCAGTCTTCCGACATACTTATCCTCAAACCAGTCTAGAATTTGTACGAGATGTTCTGGCAAAATTTCGGACAATAACTAACTCTAAAGCATTTCAGATATCCTCAACTTTAGGAGGTGCCTGCACGTTGTAGCTTGTTATTTTGGACACAGAACAATCACAGTGAATTGTTCAAGAAGTCTCCATTACGTAACAATGGTGATTGGTATCACGAAATTGATCAATATTTAAGAAATGTACGAGCAGAGAGCACAATAGACATCCTAAAAAAGATTTTTTAGCTACGCCAGCTCCTGTGGAAAGACAATTTTCCAGGACTGCAAACAGGTAGTAGTCGCTGGAAGCCAGATCTGGATAATACGGTGGATGGGAAAACAATTGAAAGTATAATTCCTGCAATTTTATCATTGTTGTGATTGACTTGTGACATGGTGCATTGTCTTGGTGAAAGACCACTTTTTCTTTTTTATATGACGTCGTTTTCACTATTTCCGGTTTTGGTCGATTTGGCCGGTTGCTGTCAACTCAGCTGACTGCCTATTTGACCTTGGAGTGTAGTGATAGAGTCATGTTTCATCCATTGTCACATACCGCTTGTATAAATCATTTTTATTGCATTTAAACAGCATCAAATAGCCATCTGAATTGTCGATGTACCACAGAAACCTTTGAAAAATCACAATATTGATTCTCGAACATGCTCGGGTCTATATGGAGTCTGGAATGATCTCATCTAGTATTGATTTCCAATCTATATAACTGTTTCCTAAAATTCTTCAGGTTTACAATGAATATTGTCTCATTTTTTTAAAAATTGGTATTACTATTACAATATTTTAATTTTATTTTATTATAATAATCACCAAAATTTAGGTCCCTCAAGAAAACTGTTAATGTGAAATCACACTGATTGTCACTTAAGTAATCGACTATTGAAAATATGCCAGGATAATAATAAGAAATAATATAAAATTAAATGGTAAGTTAGGTAGACCGTTCATTAAAAAGAAACCGTATCGGCTGATAGTGAAAATTTCGCTCGGTCTCTACATTGCAAGATTTTATTATATGAGTTAGCATTCTAAAGCTCTAGCTTATGTAAACGAAACATTCAAATAAATATGGGTATGTACTAAACAAAAACAGGAGTTTCAAAAATTCCAAATTCCAAATTCCTCGTCAGTCATTTTTAGTTTAAATTTTATGAAATTCCAAATTATAAACCCTGTATAAAAATGACATTAAGTAAAATAACTTAGTGGCTTGTTTGATAACTAAAATAAACTAAATATAATTTCAGTTTATGTAACATTTGGAGTGGTAGTTAACGAATATTAAATTAGATTTTTCAAATCAAAGTAAAAGTGGTAATAAATTATTTATTAGTCCGAAGAATATAAGAAATAATTTGAAGTAAATGCTGCCATTAAACCATTCCTAAACAAAGCACTAAGAGTAAAAATATTTTTTTAAATTGTAAAATGAACAAAACTGTAACAGTTTATTTACTACTTTATTTACATGTACCACCAACTTTTACTAAAACTTTAGTGACCAAAATAGAAGATTTGATGGATTTATGTGTAGAAGAAATAACTAAAAAGTCAAGAAACAATATTAATGTCATTATTTCCAACAAAAGTTATGATATATCACAACGTTTCGACAATTTAACAAAATTGACTATTTCCACAAATGAACTACATCTACTAAAACAAATTAAAAGTACTCCAAATATATTTACAATATCCTATGATTCGTTGGAAGAATTAAATTTTACGTTTTCTAAAATAGAAGAAGCAAATAACGATTGGAGACCTCATTTATCTCATTTTATTGTAATTGCAAATGAATTTCAGCATATAAATGAAATTTGTAATTTATTATGGGAATACCGTTTTGCAAAAAATGTAATCTTATTAGAAAAAAAATTTAAAATTGAATTGTTTACTATAGATTACAAAAATAGCAAATGTGGTAAAGAAATAAAACCTAAAAAAATTAACGAATATAACGGCAAAATGTTCATACAAAAATTAAAGTCTCTTACTCCAAATTTTAAATATTTTTTTAAAAATTGCTCGATAAACGTAGCAGCAATGTACATTCCACCAATGTACATTGGGAAAAACTGTACCGAACCGGGTATTTTGATGGAATTCCTAAGTATATTTGAATATGTCAGTTCAATTAAAGTAAATTATTTATACGAAACAGAATATTTCAAAGATCTCAAAAATCCTAAATTACCTTTAATAACAAAGGAAATGAAAAGTGGAACAGTCGATATAGTTTATCAAATACGATTAATGTCTTCTGATTTGAAACTATTTTTTATAGCCATTACAAGCGAGCCATGTTTTATAATGATACCAAGACCTATGAAAATACCAAATTGGACGTACACTTTGCGAATATATAGCTTGGAATTTATTGGTGTGTTGGTAGTAGTCGTTGCATTAATATCCGTTTATTTAACTTTTTGTATAAAGCTTCAAATGGATAAAAAACATGTTTTTAAATTGTTTGTTAAAAACTTGTTATTAGCACTTGGAATACTTGTATCGATGCCTATCATGAGAGTACCCAACGAATGGAAAATTCGAATTGTGTTAGGTAAATTTTATTTACTGGCTGTACGTATAAATTAAAATTATTTCGTAACTTCATTTTCTTCCATTGGCAAAGTTTAACAGATTGTGCAAATTACTACTTTTTTGACTAACCCTATATGCATATATCGAAATAATATCAACTCTTATTATGTTTGTTCCACTTATCTCTTCAAAAAGGTCTATCAGTAATTCCTATCAGCTCTATGGGAATTCTGATTCTATATGCTCCACTTTTTGTTACTTCTTTCAAATTAAATGAATAATTTTTAGATTTAATCGAATTAATTTCACTGTAATTTGGATTGCCAAATTATTTTCTTCTGGAACGTTTTTATATTGAATGTAATTTAGATTCCAAACATACTTTACAAAATAATTCGTTTTGTAACATTCATTTGGGATGTACTTGTAATGATTAGTAATCTAGTGGTGAAAATATACATTGATAGCAAAAAGGGGCAAGGAAAATTTTTATTTCCAAGTGGTTAAAAGATATTAATTTCCCTAGAATAAAAAACTTTTTATATTTTAGGTTCTCTTTTACTTTTCTCCGTGGTCAGTGGAACTTACTTTCAAGCAAAGCTGTCAAGTTTTTTAACCAAAAATCCATACGAAAAACCTATTAAGACTTTTGAACAACTTGCAAAATCAAGCGTACTATTTAAGGCGACCCAAGAAGCTGTAAATAGGTTTCTGGTGGGACACCAAAGGGTTATTTTAGATAAGGCAGAATTCTTTGACACATCCCAAACTACTTTCTTAGGACACGCAATGGATGCATACAATAACCGATTCGCATCAATTACAACTCTTGGAGTTCTCATGAATCTTCCTGGGCCATTGCAGGATATGAAATATTTTCTGCCACTACAAGAGCAACCAGCTGGATTTTTACTACCAATTAATTTTGTCTTATATGAATATATTGATTCTACCATGCGTATAATGGTACAAAGCGGATTTTATAATTATATTTTTTCCAAATACAAATATTCACTATCTTTGAAATACAGAGCAAAAATGGCTAATCAAGATGAAAGCGAAAGTTCTAATTTCAATTTTGCATTTTCCATACTTATAGCGGGACACAGCGTTTCTATATTAATTTTTGTTATTGAAGTTCTTTCTAAACGCTGGAAACATTTACTTCGACGTTTTGGCTTTTACCATAAGAAAAGGCCTTTTTCTTATGAAAATATGAACATAGATCGTCATTTTGGTATCGTTAAATCAAAATGCAGATGGAGTGAAGGCTTAAAGGTTGTATTAAACAGTAATGAAAAGTTTTAGTACAACGAAAGAAGTCAAATTCCGCTATCTACATGCTAATCACAGAATGAAATCTTAGGTGCACAAAGTTATACTTATAATCTTAAAAGAGTTTATTAAACTTTGTAGAGCAAATTAGTTTTTATTAAACTATAAGGAACCTAAAAATGTTGTCCTATTTATCAGTGGTCTTATTATAATCTCACAATTTCTACCAATTATATAAGAGAGAGAGAGAGAGAGAGAGAGAGAGAGAGAGAGAGAGAGAAAATAATGTTTTTATTGGAATAACCAAAAGGACATCGACCGGAGTCTTTCAGCCGGTACTACATCATATAATAGATATAAATATTATTTTGTATACTAAATCTAGTTACATTACGTTATTACGTTATAAAAAAAACAATATATCGTTATTTTTGCATAAAAAATTGCAAAAAAAATTATAAATTGGAATTCTTATTCATTTTCTTCTCTATATGAATATGTCCATTAATTTCCCAAATAGTTTTAACCGGCCATTTCCTTCTTTATTGTAACCTCTCGTTTTCTCTTATACAACATAGTTCTTCCATAGCCAATATGTTTTCTCTTTTTTTTGCAAATTTTTGTGTAAGATGGGTCAATCTTTGAACTATAGGTTCTGAAGTGATTTGAGCACCTTTGCAGCGGTTTCCCGGTACAGCCTTGTATTTGCTGACCTTTTAAACCCTGTTTGATTTTTTGTTTTCAATAATGTGGGCTGTATATGTAGGTACAAGAATTCTTTCTCCCTTCTCTCCAGTATCACCAATAAAACATCAGGAATTTCCTTTTATTTTAAATTTCTTTAACGAAGAACAAGAACAACACATAAAAAACAGGTAATAACATGTACTATAAGTTAACTATAACTAACTAGTGTGATACCTCAACTAGTTGAGCAATTCACTGAAGTGAATGTTTAAAAAATGAATTTGGAAATTGAAGTTGCAAATATTCGATCGCATCGATTTTGTGCGATCCGAACTATATGAAGACTGATTTAAATTGATTTGAAAATTTGCAAATGATCGATCGCCGCGATTTGAGCGATCTGGACTGAACGAAGTGTACTAGACGAGAGTTGAGTGAAAACTAATTACGATGTTAACTAGACGAGAGGCTGAGCGATACTAAATTACGAACCAGCGGCTTGCCGGTAGCCACGAAGCATCCAGCCAAGAGCTGAATAAAAAAATTGTTTTTTGCCTGGCTAATTCTAACGTTCGAAGTCAAGGTTGAGTGTCTAGACTGTTTTTTTTATTGTTATTTACCGCATCGTCTTGTGCGAGGTGGCATGTTCCACGGCGTTGCCGGATTTATGCAATGCTAATAATCGTTATGCAAATTACGATTTATGTTCAATTTTTGATTGAAAATTGAACAGGTTCGATGCTGGTAAGTTCGTAAACGAGTGCATTTGGTGGGTTGTGCAAAATATATAATTTTTTATTTTTTTATTATTTTTGGTAGACTCCTACGGCTACTTATATTTTGGAGTGTAGGTATTAATTCGCTTTTATTTCTGATGCATTTCTCCAACTCAACATTCCTTTCTTCAATGACTTTATCCTGAGTTGCAACCATGAAATGGTTGTCTTCGCTCTTCTGTTGGGTCTTCCGACATAGCTATCCTAAAACCAGTCTAGAATTGGTACGAGATCTTCTGGCAAAATTTCAGAAAATAAACTAAAACAGAATTTTAATAATTAAATAATACTAAATAATATTATTAAATTAAACTGTCAGTTAGGTTAGACCGTTCATTAAAAATAAGCTTCTTAGGCAAATCTATTGGATGATAGTGGAAATTCCACTCGGTCTCTACATGGCAAGGTTTTATTATATGAGCTAACATTCTAACACTCCAGCTTATATAAATATGGGGATGTACTAAAAAAAAAGATGTTTCAAAAATTTCAAATTCGTCGTCAGTCATTTTTAGTTTAAATTTTATGAATTTCCAAATCATAACCCCTGTAGAAAAATAATTTACTGGCTTGTTTGATAATTAGAATATAGCAAATATCACTTCAGTTTATGTATCATTTGGGGTGGTAGTTAATGAATATTAAATTAGATTTTTCAAATCAGAGTAAAAATAGATAAGAGATTTATTATCCCTAGAATATAAAGAATAATTTGAAGTAAATGATGCCATTAAACCATTCCTAAATAAAGCATTAACAGTAAAAATATTATTTTAAATTGTATCATCAACAAAACTATAATAGTTTTTTTACTACTACATCTACGTGTATCACCAACCTTTACTAAAATGTTCGTGACTAAAATGGAAGATTTGATGAATTTATGTGTAGAAGAAATAATTAAAAAGTCAAAAAACAATATTAATGTCATCATTTCGAAAAAAAGTTATGATATATCACAACGTTTCGACTAGTTAACAAAATTGACTATTTCGGCAAATGAACTACATCTATTAAAACAAATTAAAAATACTCCAAATATATTTACAATATCCTATGATTCATTGGGAGAATTAAATTCTACCTTTTCTAAAATAGAAGAAGCAAATGAGGATTGGAGACCTCATTTATCTCATTTTATTGTAATTGCTAATGAATTTAATCACATCAATGAAATTTGTAATTTATTATGGGAATATCGTTTTGCCAAAAATGTAATTTTATTAAAAAAAAAAACCAAAATTGAACTGTTCACTATAGATTACAAAAAGAGCAAATGTGGTAAAGAAATTAAACCTAAAAAAATTAACGAATATAAGGGCAAAATGTTCATACAAAAATTAAAGTCTCTTGCTCCAAATTTTAAATATTTTTTTAAAAATTGCTCGTTAAACGTAGCAGAAATGCATACTCCGCCATGTACATTGGGAAAAACTGTACCGAACCGGGTGTTTTGGTGGAATTCCTAAGTATATTTGAATATGTCAGTTCAATTAAAGTAAATTATTTATAAAACCAAATATTACAAAGATCTCCAAGGTACTAAATTACCTATATTAACAAAGGATATGAAAAGTGGAACAGTCGATATGGTACAATGACTTATGATTTGAAAGTATATTTTATAGCCATTACAACCGAACCATGTTACATAATGATACCAGGACCTAAGAAAATACCAAATAGGACGTACGCTTTGCGAATATATAGCTTGGAAGTTATTGGAACGTTGGTAGTAGTCATTGCATTAATATCCGGTTATTTAACTTTTTGTATAAAGCTTCAAATGGATAGAAATAATATTTTTAAATTGTTTGTTAAACACGTGTTATTAGAACTTGGAATACTTGTATCGATGCCTACGACGAGAGTATCCTACGAATGGAGAATTCGAATTGTGTTAGGTAAATTTCATTTACTAATTTTTATTTATTTCTAGAATGTCGTATTAGTCGCAATTTTTAAAACAATTTTTCAATTATCTTAATAATGTAACTTTTTTCGAATACCTGAAAAACTGACTAGATTCAATCAGTACCTCTAAATTAAAACCATTCATTCGAGATACAGAATCATATCATATCACTTTCTGACATTGGAAAAGTTTAACAGATTGTGCACACTATTTTGTTCATAATAATAAATTTATATTCTTACATGCAAATTACTTTTTTTTTATTAATACTCGTATATCGAAATGTATCTGCAGATCGTTTCCTGCGTTGTGTAAGCATTTCCTACAGCAAACAAGTATGTAGGTATGTACCTATAGTACAGTAAGAATTCAGCGTTTAGTCCGAAAAACGCTACACTTGACGAGACCACTTGTCCCCTACGTATTTTGGGGCGCTGATTACGAAAATGAGGGTTACAAGTTGCAGCAATTGTTGGAACACCCCTAAAATTGCAAAAAACACCCCCAAATGCAAATTTAACCATTTTATTTGTTTTTTGGGATACTGATTACGAAAATGGAGGTTAAAACTTGCGGTAATGGTCGAACCACCCCTAAAATTGCACAAAACACCCCTAAATAGGGGTGTTTTTCGACTTTACTTGTTGTTTTGCAAACTAACTCATCTCATATGTTTTTTGGGGCGCTGATTACGAAAATGGAGGTTAAAACTTGCGGCAATGGTTGTACCACCCCTGAAGCTGCCGGTCCCGAGGGTTGTCCAGACACGGTCGCTAAAGACTAACCGAAAAAAAATTGTCTCATAATTTCACACATTCATTGATGTGTAACTCTCGCCTGGGGCCCTCGAAAATGTTGATCCAGTCCTGTAAAAATAATCTCTAGGTAGATCTCCAAATTTTGACGAGCGGCCTTTCACTTTTCTCCCAAAGCACGTGAAATTATGATGCAGCGTCTAAAAAAAAACCCTCATAACGATTTTGGGTTCGACTTCTCCGGTTGTGTGAGGAGTGGAGTGAGATCTCCAAATTTTGACTTTTTATATTCATTACAGAAAATGTCTAAGCATCAAATTAGTATAATAATATCAATATACCTGTCGCTTCCCGGAAGATAACAGCCAAATTGTTAACACTTAATCACTCTTTCAAATCTTGAGAACTAACACTCCAAACGAAATTGTGTACACATTAATTACACAGATAAATTATTCACTTTAAAGGTACTGTATGATGGGATAAAAAATTAATAAACTGCGTCAAAATTTTACAAGAACAGAACGAGCGCTGAGCGCTCTCTTAATCCCTTGTTCACTCCTCACACAACCGCCAGAATCGTTATGAGGGTTTTTTTTGAGAGGCTGCACACTCCCATTTGACACTCCATAGCTGCATCATAATTTCCAGTGTGTGGGAGCAAAGTGAAAGGCCGCTCGTCAAAATTTGGAGATCTCACTCCACTCCTCACACAACCGAAGAAGTCGAACCCAAAATCGTTATGAGGGTTTTTTTTAGACGCTGCATCATAATTTCACGTGCTTTGGGAGAAAAGTGAAAGGCCGCTCGTCAAAATTTGGAGATCTACCTCGAGATTATTTTTACAGGACTGGATCAACATTTTTGAGGGCCCCAGGCGAGAGTTACACATCAATGAATATGTGAAATTATGAGACAATTTTTTTTCGGTTAGTCTTTAGCGACCGTGTCTGGACAACCCTCGGGACCGGCAGCTTCAGGGGTGGTTCAACCATTGCCGCAAGTTTTAACCTCCATTTTCGTAATCAGCGCCCCAAAAAACATATGAGATGAGTTAGTTCGCAAAACAACAAGTAAAGTCGAAAAACACCCCTATTTAGGGGTGTTTTGTGCAATTTTAGGGGTGGTTAAACCATTGCAGCAAGTTTTAACCTCCATTTTCGTAATCAGCATCCCAAAAAACATATAAAATGGTTAAATTTGCATTTGGGGGTGTTTTTTGCAATTTTAGGGGTGTTCCAACAATTGCTGCAACTTGTAACCCTCATTTTCGTAATCAGCGCCCCAAAATACGTAGGGGACAAGTGGTCTCGTCAAGTGTAGCGTTTTTCGGACTAAACGCTGAATTCTTACTGTACTAATGCTTAATTCGAACTAAACCAACGAATAATAATTATTTTATTTGCCATAAAAACTTTACATCCTCTTTAATAATGTGTTTCTCTCAAAATCCATAAATCGCCTTCTAGATTCTTAGAGGAGATAAAAATACCTGTGAACAAATAGTACTAACTCTTATTATGTTTAATCCATTTGTTTTTTAGCGTCAAAAAAGTGTATAAGTTGGCAATAATTCCTATTAGCTCCCTTTCTGGGTGACCCGTCAAATGCGCCCTGACAAAACCGCCCCGACAAATGCTCTTCCCTACATAAGCGCCCCCGATATATGCACCCAGAACATATGCGCCCCCGACATATGCGCTCCAACAGAAAATTTGTTAATCGACAGACTTTTTAGGTATTTAGTAATCACAGCAATAAAAAAGAAACTATCTGCGATATTCCTTATTGTTTGTTTATATTACTTAAATTGTTGAAATACAGAGCAAAAACAATATGAAAACGAAATAATCACTAATTTCAATTTTGCATTTTTCATACTTCTGTTTCTATATTAATTTTTATCCTTGAAGTTCTTTCTAAACGTTGGAAACATTTTCTTCGTCATTTCGGTTTGAAGAACTTGCAAAGTCAAGCATACGATATAAGACTACCAAAGAGGGTGGAGATCTATTTTTGTTTGGACATCAAAGGGTTATTTTAGATAAGGCAGAATTATTTGACACTTCCAACGTTACTTACTCAGGTCATGCAATAGATGCATACAATAACCGATTCGCAGCAATTACAACTCTTGGAATTGGCATGAATCTTCCTATGGTATTGGAGGATATGAAATATTTTCTGCCACTACAAGAGCCATTAGGTGGATTTTTACTACCAATTAATTTTATCTTATACGAATATATCGAATATACCATGCATATAATGGTGGAAAGCGGATTTTCTAATTATATTTATTCCAAATACAAATATTCGGTATCCTTGAAATACAGAGCAAAATGGGTTGAAAAAGATGATAACGAAATAATCACTAATTTCAATTTTGCATTTTTCATACTTATAGTAGGACACAGTGTTTCTATATTAATTTTTGTCCTTGAAGTTCTTTCTAAACGTTGGAAACATTGTCTTCGACATTTTGGTTTTTATCATAAGTAAAAGGCTTTTTCTCAATTGCAGTGAAGTTTTTAGGATGAATCTTTCTCCTCCCTCTCTGTGATTCTAGTATTAGAGGAACAAGACTTATGTCGTATATAGATCATTTTGGGTAATTATGTGCCTTGTCAGTGGAAATAGTCCATCTTTTTGGTATCGTTAATCCAAAATGGAGATGAAGGGAAGGCTTCATCTGATTTTAGTGACGCTACTTCTCCAATGACTTTTAATATTCTGAAATATGATATTAATTATGCTGCACACTTCAAATCCCTTACTTCCATCCACCTTCTGATATATCACATAAGATTTTTTCTGATTGGCACATTATCCATTTATGCATCTTGTGTGTTGAAAATAACTAGTTAATATACTATAAACTAAGACAATTCTTTCACTTTTCTAACTTACTCTCTTCCTGAAATAGTTCAAAGTGGAATGAAGTTATATTGTGGGTTAGATTTTTCAAACAGAAATATTACAGATATGCTTCTTCTTCTTTGTCTGACTAGGATTGCTCCTGTTTGTCTGCCTCTCATTCTATTTCTGTTGTTGTCAGTAGGTTGTCCTTCCATCTTTTCTTTGGTCTTCCTGTTGGTCTTTTGCTGTAAGGTTTATTATTTTTGTAGATGTTAGATAATCAGGTGCCATTCTGTTAACATGACTATCCCAGTCTCTTTTCCTTACCTATTGGTTGATGCTCTGTATGTTACATTGCTACAGTATGCTCTTATTTGTTTGTCTGTCTCTAAGTGTTATACCCTTTATTGTTCTTAGAGTCTTCATTTCAACGTTACTCATTATCTGTTTTGTTCTTTTTGTGTCTGCCGCGTAGGTTAGAATCGGTCTCATAGTTGTTTCATATATTTTCATTTTGCTCTCTGTGGATATGTGTTTATTCGTCCATATGGTTTCTCTCAAGCATCCGCTTTCATTACCTGTCTTTTTAGTCCATTGAAATGTTACATGAGCTTTGCATTTTTTAGAGGACGCAATTTTATTTTTGGGACATGTGTGGGGGGTCAATATAAGCTTAACCTCAAGTTTGTGGGGTCGCCACCCTTGTCCCCCGGTCGCCATCTTGGAAAAAGGGGTGAAAACACTTTTTTCACGATAAGAGTACGGTACTATGGTCTATTTTTATGCATGAGAGAGTAATAAAACAGCATTTCTAATGCAAAACTTAGTACGGTCATTTTAAATATTTTTACGGAATAATCTAAATATTTCCTAAAATTGTCATAAATGTACCTGAGCTAATACAAGTTTTGCGTCTTTTATTGGTCTTTTATAACCATAAGCTGTACAGAACAATAGAAAAAGGTTTAGACAGGCCAAAAGCCCTGTGTATTAAAGATAACATAGCCGTATCTTAAGATTATTTTCAATAAGTACCTATTTGCCAATTTTGTTTTATTTTAATTCCAAGAATTTCTTACAGTAATCGAATTATAAGTAGATAAATCCCTTACCAACAAATTTCACCGAAAATGCGATTGTAGGTTTTCCATTTAGTAAGGAGGTCCAGTTGTGTATTCTTGACAGCTTACTAAATGTCGTTTAGTTGCAACATGCAAGGTGCAGTGTGCAGTCTATTGTGAATTCTAGTGTGATCATGGAAAATTTGGAAGTACCGCGTAAACGACAAAAAATCGGTCCTTTAACAGTTAATGAAAAAACATTAATATTTAATTGTTTTAAATCATTTACAGACAAACATTTATGTAAAAGAGTTGATGACACAGTGGAATTAGTTAGTAGTACGCTTGGTGTTGGGAAATCTACGATTTACAGAGTTGTTAAACAAGAGAAATGTGGTGAGTTTCAAACAGCACGTAAAGCTCCAGGAAAACCAAAATTTCAAATAGAAAATCATTTGAAAGAAAGACTTCGAAGGAAAGTGCATGCGTTCTTCTTTAGAAAAGAATTTCCGACAGTAGACAAAGTTCTTGCCACGGTTCGAGATGATAAGGATTACCCTGAAATCAGTCGAAGCACACTATGGAAACTTTTAAAAGAAATAGGTTTTCTATGGAAAAAGCATTCCAGAAAGTCTATTTTAATAGAAAGAAGCGATATTGTAGTATGGAGAAGAAATTACCTAAGGACTATAAAAGAAATGAGAAACCAAAGAAGAAATATATTTTATTTAGATGAAACATGGATCAACGAGGGACATACACCAAATAAATTTTGGCAAGATGAAACTGTTACAAGTCGAAGACAGGCTTTTTTAAATAATTTATCTACTGGTTTAAATCCACCATCAGAAAAGGGGCGCAGACTGATAATAGTACACATCGGTAGTTCAAACGGTTTTGTTAAAGGTGGTTTATTGACTTTTGAATCTACTCGTACCGGTGACTACCATGAGGACATGAATGCTGATGTCTTTAAAGAGTGGTTCGAACAAATGATAGATCTTCTTCCTCAGAACTGTATAATAGTAATGGATAATGCAAGTTATCACTCGAGACTTACAGAAAAAATGCCCACAACCAAGTGGTTAAAAAAAGATTTACAGAATTGGCTAAATTCAAAGAATATTAAGTTCCATCCCGGTTCTGTGAGAAGAGAACTGTATCATTTGTGTTCCCTTCATAAAGAGAAATTAAAAAAATATGAAATTGATGAAATTGATGAAATTGCAAAAAATTGTGGGATGACGGTGGTTAGATCACCACCATATCATTGCGAAGTAAACCCGATTGAACTGATATGGGCACAGATAAAGGGAGAAGTTTCAAGAAAAAATAATTCTTTTAAAATGAGTGATGTTAAACAGTTGTTTTTGGAGGCTGTAAATAATGTGAAGCCTGAAAACTGGGAAAAGGCAGTAAATCATACGATTAAAGAAGAAGAGAAAATGTGGAAGTTGGACAATATTACTGATGAAATGATCGAGCCACTCATTGTAAATATTGGTTGAGACAGTTCATCTTCTGATTTCGATTCTGATTTGGATTTGTAGGTAAGGAGTAGTTTTTATATTAAAATTATTATTTATGAACGTAACGTTGTTTAAAAGTCAAAGTTTAAACCCTTATACCTACATAACTCGTTTGACACAATGTTCTTAACATAGCTTGTGGAAAAATAAAATATTTTATAGAAAAAATTGCACTTTTTTACCTTCAGCTGCTTAGAAGTTATAAGCAGGTTAATTAGGTGAAAATATAAGTGTACACCCGATATATTTATTATATTTATACAAAGGTTATTTCATACGAAAATACTCGAGGTATAACTTCACAAAATATTTTAACTGTCTACTAAAAGAAGTGGTACGCCTATGGATTACGAACGCTTTATTATTTTAATACTCTCTCATACATAAAAATAGACTATAACAATATCTCAAGAAAAATTTCTTAGTAATGAAAAAAACAAATTAAACTTGATAGATCTTCTCAAAACTGCTCTTTCAGAGGTTGGTTTTTCTGTCGACCAAGCTGAATCAGATGCAGATTCAATTATCGTCTCTGCTGCGCTTACTGCATCCCGATCTCAAGATTCTGTTATTATTGTGGCAGAGGACATTGACATTCTTGTATTGCTCACGGCATTAGGTACAATACAGCCTAACATTTATTTATCAAAACCATCAAAAGGGCGCACATCTGCTCAGTTATATAGCCCTTTAAGTTTTATGTATGGAGATCTCATAACAGAGAATTTGCTGTTTCTTCATGCTTTTTCAGGATGTGATACAACATCAGCAGCCTATAATATGGGGAAATTAAAATTTATAAAAATTATGGAGAAACATCCTGAATTAGCTGGTGGTACCGCGCTATTCCTGAGTGAGAAAGTCGATCCATCTTTGCTCACTCTTGTTGGCGAACGTTTTTTCATAGCTTTATACGGCGGTAATAAAGACGACTCACTAGACGGCTTGCAATACAAACGATTTGCCAAGACAGTGACTAAAAATTCCTTTAATTTATCATCGCTGCCTCCAACACAAGATGCTGCTCGTTTTCACAGTCTCCGAGTATATCACCAGGTCCAGTCATGGCTCGGAAGATATCAAAATCCTGAAGATTGGGGCTGGAAAAAGCATGCAAACATTTGAATGCCAATACAAGCTTCCAAGCCTCCAGTACCCCCCGATCTCATGAAATTAATTTTCTGCAGATGCAAAGGAAACTGTGGAAGCATGTGTGGCTGCAGAAAAGCAGGCCTGAAATGCTCTACAGTATGCCTCCATTGTTCTGGCGAAACATGCAGCAACATTATGGAAATATCAAAGTTAATGGAAGAAAATGAATTTGAAGGTGAACTTCCAACTATGACTCCAATTTTAACTCCTGTCCATCCTCAAACTTTCACATTTGACGTTGATTTAGATTCTGAGCCACAGCCTGGACCATCGAGGAAAAGTCGATTAGAGAGCTAGCTAATAAGTGATTAAAATATTAGGATGTCGAGGATTACCCTATAAGCAAGATGTCCGTGGAGTAGGTACTGGGGATACCACGTAAAAAAAACGCGCCTACAGACTCTACCTCATAGGTGGCGGGGAAAAGAATGAATAAGTAAAGTTGTACGAATTTAACAAAAATTTCGTAAGAATATATTTACAATAAAAAAAAAATCAAAAATAAGTTAAACATTTCGTTTCGACCGGATTCTCATGAGCATTGACGAACCCGGTCAACTTTGGAGCGCTGTAACAGCGTTTTAAATGAATGAAATTAAAAAAAAAATTATAGGGAATATTTTTCCTCAAAAGATCATCTACAAGATTGGTCTGAAGTAATTTTTTTGTAAAATGTATAAAAAAAAAGTTATAGAGCAAAAAAGAAAATTTTTATAAAAATTTTCTCACTTTTTTGCTTATAACATCTTTAATTTTTAATTTAGGACAAAAACTTATATAAACATATTTGTAGCAAAACAATTTGCTACAAATTATGACTTTACAAATTTTTTGTAAGACGCATAGTTTCCGAGATATCGCGAGAAAAGTGTTTTCACCCCTTTTTCCAAGATGGCGGCCGGGGGACAAGGGTGGCGACCCAACAAACTTGAGGTTAAGCTTCTATTGACCCCCACACATGTCCCAAAAATAAAATTGCGTCCTCTAAAAAATTCAATATTCGGTCCTTAAATTGTAACATTTCAATGGACTATTTTGCCTCTGCGGTTATGTTTCTGTCGCTAGTGATATCAATTCCAAGGTAAGTAAATGTCATGACCTGCTCTATGCTCCATGCATTTTGTTTTTTCCGCAGAAATCTTCATGTTATAGGCATTCGGCGTGATGTTGAATGTGGGAAGTTATCTTTGTAGGGCGTCTTCATTGTCCGCCACCAGTATTGCGTCGTCGGCATAGCATACTATATTGACTTTGTTAGGTCCCATTCTATATCCTTCTCGCTTCTTCACTTCGTCTATTATTTTATCCATTATTACATTGAACAGTAAAGGGTTGAGCGAGTCTCCCTGCCCTATCCCTCCATTTACAAGTATGGGTTTTGTATCTCCTTTTGGTGTTATGACTTTTATTCTATTGTCTTTGTTTATTTCTTCTATTATTTATTTATTTATTTACGGGATTACGCCCATTACAAAATTTACAATATACATTAATTTAAATATTTCTTATTGACTACCTAATTTAACATTTAAAAAAAAGATAAACTAACAAACAATAAACAAAAATGTAAAAATTTCTACAAATTTATATAAAATATCAATTACAAAATGTTTACAAAATGTTCAAGCCCTCCTCAATTGTTTTTTAAATTTAGAGAGAGATATACCAAATATTTCAATTTTATTGTTACTGATATTTCTTAAAGTACGATCTATAGGAGAGTGTGCGCCATAGTTTGTATGATGAAAATTTATTTATTTATTTTTATTTATTTATTTATTTCCACAAACTAACATACTTCACAAAAATTTAGCAAAAATTCATATTTTTATAAATTTACACAAAATTACAAACAATGTAAGGCAAGTACCTACACAATAATACACAATTGTTACAGATATTATTATATACAGAAAGATATGGTTTAACTAAGATATATAATAATATAAATATCATTTTTCTTGAAAAACTAAGGTATTAAGATATGTTATTAGTAGAAAAAGAAGAAGAAAGCACCTAGATGCAGAGACATCTGTATGTGCTAAATAGTTTGTATGATGAAAATTTATATAAAAAACTTCTGAATGTCTTAAATTCCTGGCTGGTATATTTAACTGTATCAATTCAAGAAGCTCAGGACAAATTATTAGGTGATTAGAGTCTTCTCGTTTTTTACTTAACTTATCCATGTTAAGTGTCCTTAACACATCACTATAATCATGATCAGTTATATTTATATTTAATCTGAACGCACAGTATATCAAAAACCTATTCTGAACTCTTTCTAGTAGTGTACAAAGATATTGGTATTGTGGAGACCACACGATGGCTGCGTATTGCAGTTTTGAAACAACTAAAGAAAAATATACTTTTCTTATGGCCCAAATAGATAAGTCACAACAGTTTCGTAAGACAAAGCCTAAAATTTTTGAAGATTCTACTACAATGCTAGTTATACGCTCTACAAAACGTAATTGCTCATCAAATGTGACTCCCATGTCCTTTATAGATGTCACATAAGAAAGTTGATCTCCGTTCAGTGAGTAGTGCCACAGTAGATACAGTAATTCCACTTCGGCCAATTTCTGGTTGTAAGTTTTCAACGCGCATTAGCCAGGAGTTGCGACTCCTGGCTAATGCGCAAACGACGAGTTTAAGAACGACCGGCACTCTTCCATAGTTGCGGGATTTAAAAAGTTTCATACAATCTACTGTGTAATATATTAGAAGTGTTATAAACATTTCATAAAGTAGTCTCTTATTTCATCAAATTCTGGTTTTAGGATATTTTATCAATGAGGCGTCAATCCCTATGTATGTTCCACTTATTTCATTGAAAAGTGATCATTTTTGTGACAATTCTACAATAGCATCTCGAATTATGATAATTTAACAATTCACATTGGCAACATTGCAATATGAAAACATTTTTAATTGTGTTGCTCAATTTATTATTTCATTCGTTTTCGTTTGTATTATTTGGTGGTGTTTTCTGTTTGTTTTGTGCGAAATAGTAAAAGCGAAATGTCTACAGTTGTTGGTGATGTTGTGCTTAAAAAACCATGTACAATTTGTGTAGTATGTCGAAGCAATTCGAGGGAAAATCCCCAATTAAGTTTTTTTAGGTTTCCCAAAGATGATGCAAGGTGAGTAATTTCTGAAACAATATTGAACTTCTTTACTAACTGAAGATATTTTTTATAGATGTGCTAAATATTTTAATATATCCAATACATTCTATGATCGCTCTCAGAATATTTGCTTAGGAATATTCTGCAAAAAGAACATTGGTATCTTGTGAGGATATTCTGGGAATATCCTTTGCTGTGTGGGTGTCTGTCTGTTATTGTTATTGTAAATTATAGTTTTAAGCTTGTAATAATTGTAATGTTTTGTGACGAGTGTAAAATTCTTGTAATTTTATATTAATAAATATCTATATATCTATGTTTTTATTAGGTGTCATGCATTCTTGGTTCTTGTTTTCTTAAAAAAAATTGTATTGATTATGTACATTGTATGCAATAAATTTCTTTCTTATATATTAGGAATGTGAAATGTCAACTGAAATGGGAAAAATAAATATTTTCGTAATAATCTCTTGCATTTTTTTTAACAATGAATATAGAATGGCTGTATTAACTTTTTTAAACAGAATCAAACTATATAAGCACACAACTCAACCACAATTTTGTATTTGCCATATTGAATTTTGGCAGAAACTCCATTCCCAAAAACTCCTTTAAACCACGTTTGAATAACATCGACCCATAATCATAAAACTCATTTTTTGTTCATATAAAAATATATGCCAAATCTCAACTCGACTAGAAATGGTTCAAATTTGTACTAATAAACGTACATATGAAGTTAATATAAGTGTGGCAATAAAGATAATCGTGAGATTCGAAACAAGTTTTCATACTTTTCGGGCCTATATCTCAAAAAGCATTCGAGACCTCCGCTTTTTGACTTCAAATTCGTGTTCAGGAAACAAAAATACGTAAGAATCACCAAACATTTTTTTTTTATCTCGGGTGCATCCGATTAAATGAATTTTACCTCATTGAAAACTGCATAATTAATTTTTACTACTTTTCCATGTTTCCAACCTTATTTGCATAGACTGAATTTTAGCGAGCAGTTTATATCAATAATTGATATATCGAGCAGTGTATATATGAGCATTGTTAGGGATCGTGGCAGGGAGAAATGTCATTACTGTCAATAGTGTCAATACCAGTGCGAATATAAAAAATGAAACTGCTGGACACCAATATCAAAGGTGCCGACGCTAAGTGGAACTACTGTATCTACTGTGGTAGTGTGATTCAAATTTTTTATTTGTTTTATAAAAACTTATAAAACAACACTTGTCCGCATTTAAATACAATTTATTTTTTGAACACCAATTATTTAAATTATTTAAATCCTCTTGAATTAAAACCATATCTTCAAATGATTGTATCTGTCGATAAAATTTAAAGTCATCAGCAAATATAAGACCCTCAGTGTATTTTAGGCAATCTGTAATGTCATTGACAAAAATGTTAAATAGCAATGGTGAACAATGGGCACCCTGTGGCACTCCAGATGGTACCTGAATAGACTCTGATTTGAAGCTGCCTATTCTCACTTGTTGTTTGCGACCAGTCAAAAAACTTTTAAACCATTCTAAAGACTGGTAAGGAAAGTCAAATTGTCTTAGTTTTTCAATCAGAATGTTATGCTCCACTCTATCAAATGCCTTGGAGAAGTCGGTATATATGGCATCCATCTGACCCTTCTTCTCCAGGACAGTCAATAATTTTTGTTCAAAAATTAACAAATTAGTTACAGTTGATTTGTTTTGAGAAAAGCCGTGTTGATTATCTCTTAACCTTTCTTTGCAATAAAATTTTAACTGGTCGCTCAGAATACTGTCCAAAAGTTTAGGGAGAGATGATTGATTACACACACTTCGATATTTTGTTATGTCTTGTTTATTTCCTAATTTAAATACTGGACTTATACAGGGTGTCCCGTTGGTAAACGGAAATATTTTAAAGGTAGGTAGAGGTCACAAAGGAGATTCTAAATAACCCATATATAATGGGTCTCTTGGCTTCCACAACCGAGTTACAGGGTGTTTTATCAATTATGCATAATAATTCATTTGGCCAGAACTTTTGAATCACTTAGTATATCTTTTCCATTTTTGGCATACAGATTACACTTCTCACAAATAATGTACTGAAATATTGAGAGATATAAAAATCCAGGTTCGGCTTTAGGAAAAATTGAAACATATTAAAAATATCAAAACAACACCCTGTATAACACAATTTTAATATTTCCATTTTAGATTTGAATAGAAGGGAAAATACTGAATTGAAACAAGTTGTTGTTTTTATCCCGCCACCAATTCGAATTGGAAAATTTTGAAAGTGAAAGTAAAATTTTCATTTAATTTAGAAAAAACATATTATGAAACTCATTTTTTCTTTAACAATTTCAAAAATTCACTTCGCGTCATTTACCTATTTCTTGTTTATTCGGCTTAAAATAATTTTACACTGTACTGGTGTATGTGCAGGCCCTTAGGGGAAAAAATAAATTAGATATTTATTTTTTAAACGTCCAGTATAAAGTAAAGCGGGTCAATAAATGCTCATAGTAACTATGTAACTAACAAACATTTATTAATAATTAACGAAATTGCTCAAATTATCCACTATTTTGTTTTGTGCACTTTCTTGCACGTTTAATGATGTCCCCTCCTGATTATCTTATAATAAATGGATTGTTTCTCAATTCCTCGCAGGTTTCCTCAATTCTTTGAAGCAGTTCTTCTATATTGTTTATTTCTTTAGAATACACCTTGGATTTCAGGTATCCCTATACAGCATAATCCACTGTGTGAAAATAAAAATATACGAGGCGATCGAAAAGTAATCAATTTAATATTTCGTTTAAAGTACGGATCTGCAATATTATTTAAAATAGTGTTAAAACGGACAAATAATAAAAATATGAATATTATAGGACTGTCTAAATGTCTAAATAAATCCATTTTGAATATTAAACGATAAAAAAATAATTTCTCTTTTTTTTTTCTCTAAAATTTTATTTTCAGTTTCAAAGAAAAGAGACGTACAAGAAAGTGCATAAAACAAAATAGTGGACATTTTGAGCAATTTCGTTAATTATTAATAAATGTTTGTTAGTTACGTAGTTACTATGAGTGTTTATTGTCCCGTTTTACTTAATACGGGGCGTTTAAAAAATAAATACCTTATTGAATTTTTCCTCTAAGTACGGTCCTGCAGATACACCAGTACAGTGTAAAATTATTTTAAGCCGAACAAACAAGAAATAAGAAAATGACGCGAAGTGAATTTTTAAAATTGTTAAAGAAAAAATGAGTTTCATAATGTTTTTTCTAAATTAAATGAAAATTTTACTTTAAGTTTCAAAATTTTCCAATTCGAATCGGTAGCGGGCTAAAAACAACAACTTGTTTCAATTCAGTTTTTTTCCCCTCTATTCAGATCTAAAATGGAAATATTAAAATTGTGATATACAGGGTGTTGTTTTGATATTTCAATTTTTTCTAAAGCCGAACCTGGATTTTCATATCTCTCAATATTTCAGTACATTATTTATGAGAAGTGTAAGCTGTATGCCAAAAATGGAAAAGATATTCAAAAGTTCTGACCAAATGAATAATTATGCATAATTGATAAAACACCCTGTAACTCGGTTGTGGAAGCCAATAGACCCATTATATATGGGTTAATTAGAACCGCTTTTATGACCTCTACCTACCTTTAAAATATTTCCGTTTACCAACGGGACACCCTGTATAAGTGTGTTTCCATAAAGAAGGTACAATGTGAGTATCCAACGATAATTTAAAAAGAAGATAAATTGGACGTGTTAATTAATAAATACATTTCTTTAAAAAATAATCAGGAAGGCCATCTGGACCACCGCTAAGCTTATCTGGTAAAGTTAAAATTTTATTAAAGATACCTTCAATTGATACTGAAAAATTTGGTATTAGTTTAATTAGTCTATAGTCTACATATTTTTGTTCTCGCAACAGATATGCGTGATTTTTAAACTTATAGGTGAACATTTTAAAACAATTCATTAAACTTTGTAATTATTTATCAATAAATGTTAACAGTAAATTATTATATACAGGGTGGGCCAAACTTCTGGCCTCGGAGGATTACGTCGTTGTGGTAAGAGATAACATTTTAAAACTTTGTGTGAGCTAGTACAGTTACTGGGTGCACATTTTGAAAATAGTTTCAATTATACAGGGTGTTCCAAAAACTCGTGGCAGCACAAACTTACATTTTTTTAAATGGAACATACTATATTTTATTCAAGAATCGAAAAAATCTCATCGAGAGCGTTAAAAAAATATAGCATGTTAATATATTATGCGGGTGTTTTAAAAAGATATGGCCAATTATTATAACAAATGACCCCATCCTTAACATTGTAAAAAAATAAATCAAAATAAATCAACAGGTCTTTGTATTTAAATGTCATTCTCATATCGTTGGCTGTGCTCACTATTAATTGCTTTGTTTATCTGTGGCTTCTTTAATACAGGGTGAAGCAGAACTCAAATCAAGCAATATCTAAAAATATTCAAATGGATCACCCTATAACTCTTTTTACAATTTGTTAGTACTATTAATAAGCTTTCAAACGATATAGTATAGTTAGGGTATAAGTTAATGGAAACCTGCAAATATTTTATGATAACGGAAAAATCATGTATTTTACGTACACAAATAAAATGGTATTAAGGGGTAGACTTTTTTTGCCATATGGGGGTAAAGTTAATTCGGAGAGAAGATTCAACATCACCATAGCGTTCAGCATCCTCGAAAACGGGAGATGACGCGGGTTTTCTCGATTATAGCGAAGAACAAATTTTTCACCATTTCGGGGGTGATTTTTGGCAGTTTAAGGGGTGGGGTCAACTCTACAAGAATTGTAACCACCACCATCGTGTCCAGTATCCTCGAAAATGTGGGGTTACGTTAGTTTTGCCGGTGAAAGACGCGATTCACTATTTTGGGGGTGGTTTTTGGACGTAACGGGGGTGGGGCCAACTCAAAAAAAACTTTAACTCCCGCCATCTTGTTCAGCATCCTCGAAAACGGGGGGGAGCGTTTGAAAGCTTATTAATAGTACTAACAAATTGTAAAAAGACTTATAGGGTGATCCATTTGAAAATTTTTAGATATTGCTTGATTTGAGTTCTGCTTCACCCTGTATTAAAGAAGCCACAGATAAACAAAGTAATTAATAGTGAGCACAGCCAACGATATGAGAATGACATTTGAATACAAAGACCTGTTGATTTATTTTGATTTACTGTTTTACAGAGTGTTAAGGATGGGGTCATTTTTTATAATAATTGGCCATATCTTTTTAAAACACCCGTATAATATATTAACATGCTATATTTTTTTAACGCTCTCGATGAGATCTTTTCGATTCTTGAATAAAATATAGTATGTTCCATTTAAAAAAATGTAAGTTTGTGCTGCCACGAGTTTTTGGAACACCCTGTATAATCGAAACTATTTTTAAAATGTGCACCCAGTAACTGTACTAGCTCGCACAAAATTTGAAAATTTTATCTCTTACCACAACGACGTAATCCTCCGAGGCCAGAAGTTTGGCCCGCCCTGTATAACCTGAAAATGTTGTCCTTTTAATCAATGGCCATATTGCAATCTCACAATTTTTACCAAAAATATTCCTAATATAACTCCTCCGCGTTTTCAAATTATTTTGCAAGCTATCACCATTTCCATCAATTATAGTACGTGAAGTTCTCAAAACTGAAGCCACTGTGAAGAATTTTAGATTAATTTTAAGAATATTTTCGGGATTCCTCTAATTGTATGGGTGCACACAAATTTATTCCTGTGACAAATAATAAGTATGGATGAACGTAGTTTATCGTACTTTTTGAAATGATCAAGATTTTCATTTTTTTATTTTTTGGTAGACCCTAATGTAGATAGAAAGATGTTATTTTCCATTATTGCCAGCCACTATTTATAGTACGGCGTGTAGGTCTTCAATAACTTTTTATAGAGGTTGTTTTGATTCTATTATAATAATAATAATGTTTATTCGATAATATAATAAATACACACAGATAAGTAAGAACAAGAAATAATATAATAAAACAACATAACATAATAAAATAATACAAGTAATAGTTCGAATAAACAGAGGTAAGACACGGAAGTAATCGGCAAGATTACTTGTACTGTAAACCAGTAAGGAATTTTAATTTATCAGATTCGACATCCTAAGACCGGTTTCTGCCTTTCGGCTTCATCAGTTAGGCTTTTCGGATCCAATAAAAAAAATTCCAAACTCGTACAAGTCAATAGCTATATCCGCTCTAAGATAACATGTTTTGCCTTTTTTATAGCGATACAATAGCGTATTTTGTCGAATTAAGTTTAATATTATGTCTAATTCGGTAAGATAGGTAGGTACACACAAATTCGGGATATTAAATAAATCAAATAATGTTGAAATGGATACTTTTTTTTTATTATACAGTTTGATTCACTATATTTGTAAAATATCTGATTCCATTATCCATTTCTTAATATGTTTTTTATACTACATATTTATTTGCTTCTAAAATATCTAATATAAATAGTATTGGCAAGCTATGAAACTTATTTTATTAGTAATACTTAATAAAAAGTTATACTTCCGGCTATGTCGTGTTGTCCGACTAATTTAAAAATCTTAAAACATCTAAAATATCTGTATATATTTTTAAATAAATAAAAGTAATGAAAACAAATTAGAATGAAGAAAATACAATAAATAGTTGATGTATTAAATAATAAAATATGAATGGAGCGCTCCATCAGAATCTAGCTCATAAAAATGATTGAAGAAGAAGAAGAATAATAATAAAGAAGGTTTTTGTTATCAGGAGTATTATGACTGTGCTTCCACTCGGTCATGACATGGCAAGACTCTATTACATAAACTTACATTCTAATGATCCAGCTTATATAAACGAAATATTCGTAAATAAATATGCGGATGTACTAAAGAAAAAAAGATGTTTCAAAAATTCCAAATTCCTCGTCAGTCATTTTTAGATTAAATTTTATGAAATTCCAAATTATAAACCCTGTATAAAAAGTGACATTAACTAAAATAATTTACTGGCTTGTTTGATAACTAAAATATACTAAATATCAGTTCATTTTATGTATCATTTGGGGTGGTAGTTAACGAATATTAAATTAGATTTTTCGAATCAGAGTAAAAGTGATACCTAATAAGAGATTTATTATCCCTAGAATATAAACAATAATTTGAAGTAAGTGATGCCATTAAACCATTCCTATATAAAGCACTAACAGTAAAAATATTTTTAAAAACTGTAAAATGAACAAAACTCCAATAGTTTTTTTACTACTATATCTACATGTATCACCAACCTTTACTAAAATTTTAGTGACTAAAATAGCAGATTTGATGAATTTATGTGTAGAAGAAATAATTAAAAAGTCAAAAAACAATATTAATGTCATCATTTCGAACAAAAGTTATGATATATCACAACGTTTCGACAAGTTAACAAAATTAACTATTTCCACAAATGAACTACATCTACTAAAACAAATTAAAGGTACTCCAAATATATTTACAATATGCTATGATTCAATGGAGGAATTAAATTCTACCTTTTCTAAAATAGAAGTAGCAAATGACGATTGGAGACCTCATTTATCTCATTTTATTATAATTGCTAATGAATTTCAGCACATGAATGAGATTTGTAATTTATTATGGGAATACCGTTTTGCAAAAAATGTAATTTTATTACAAAAGAAATCTAAAATTGAATTGTTTACTATTGATTACAAAAAGAGCAAATGTGGTAAAGAAATTAAACCTAAAAAAATTAATGAATATAACGGCAAAACTTTCATACAAAAATTAAAGTCTCTGGCTCCAAATTTTAAATATTTTTTTAAAAACTGCTCGATAAACGTAGCAGCAATGTATATTCCACCAATGTACTTTGGAAAAAACTGTAGCGAACCGGGTGTTCTGATGGATTTCCTAAGTATATTTGAATATGTCAGTTCAATTAAAGTAAATTATTTATACAAAACAGAATACTTCAAAGATCTCCAAGGTACTAAATTACCTATATTAACAAAGGATATGAAAAGTGGAACAGTCGATATGGTTTATCAACTGCGAACAATGACTTATGATTTGAGACTATATTTTATAGCCATTACAACCGAACCATGTTATATAATGTTACCAAGACCTATGAAAATACCAAATTGGACTTACACTTTGCGAATATATAGCTTTGAAGTTATTGGTGTATTGGTAGTCGTGATTGCATTAATATCCGGTTATTTAACTTTTTGTATAAAGCTTCAAATGGATAAAAAACATGTTTTTAAAGTGTTTGTTAAAAACCTGTTATTAGAACTTGGAATACTTGTATCGATGCCTATCACGACAGTACCTAAGGAATGGAGAATTCGAATTGTTTTAGGTAAATTTTATTTATTAATTTTTAGTTATTTTTAGGACGACGTATTAGTAGCAATTTTTAAACAATTTTTCAATTATTTTAATAAAATTACTTTTTTCGAATACCTTAAAAACTGACTTATATTACTTTCTTACATTGGGGAAAAGTTTAACAGATTGTGCACACTATTTATATTCTTACGTGCAAATTACTATTTTTGTGATTAATATATCGAAATGTACTTGCAGATCGTTTCCTGCGTTGTATTAGTATTTCCTACAGCAAATGAGTGTAGGTATGTACCTATGCTTAATTCGAACTAAACCAACGAATAATAATTATTTTATTTGCCATGAGAAACTACATCCTCGTTAATAATGCATTTTTCTCAAAATCCATAAATCACCTTCTAGATTCTTATAGGAGATAAAAAAAAAGTGTATCAGTTGGCAATAATTCCTATAAGTTCTCTATCTGGGAATAGGTGGCCCGTCAAAAAATGCGCCCCGACAAATGCTCTTCCCGACATATTCACCCAGAACATATGCGCCCCCGACATAAGCGCCCCAACAGAAAATTTGGAAATCGACAGACTTTTTAGGTACTTAGTAATCACAGCAATAGAAAAGAAACTACCTGCGCTATTCCTTATTGTTTGTTTACATTACTTATTTATTGATTATTGACATAAGAAAAAATAAGGCAGGTCACAATGCTTAACCCGGCATAATTTGACAGATTTGCATTCCCACTTATATATTCGTTTGAGCTTTATTCCGTTACTTTTGTTTCATAATAATTAAATATGGACTTAGTAGCATCTCAAAAAAATAAAGAAATTTTGTTCATAGAACAATAAATAAACTTTTTCACATTTTAGGTTCCCTTTTACTATTCTCTGTGGTTAGTGGAACTTACTTTCAAGCAAAGCTGTCAAGTTTTTTAACCAAAAATCCATACGAAAAACCTATTAAAACTATTGAAGAACTTGCAAAGTCAAGCATACGATTTATGATTACCAAACAGGGTGGAGATCTGTTTCTGTTTGGACATCAAAGGGTTATTTTAGATAAGGCAGAATTATTTGACACATCATCCAACATTACTTTCGCAGGACATACAATAGATGCATACAATAACCGAGCCTCAGCAATTACAACTCTTGGTATTGTCATGAATCATGCTATGCTATTGGAGGATATGAAATATTTTCTGCCACTACAAGAGCCATTAGGTGGTTTTTTACTACCAATTAATTTTATCTTATACGAATATATTGAATATACCATGCATATAATGGTAGAAAGCGGATTTTATAATTATATTTATTCCAAATACAAATATTTGGTATTCTTGAAATACAGAGCAAAAAGGGTTGAACAAGATGAAAACGAAATAGTCACTAATTTCAATTTTGCATTTTTCATACTTATAGTAGGACACAGTGTTTCTATATTAATTTTTGTCCTTGAAGTTCTTTCTAAACGTTGGAAACATTGTCTTCGACATTTTGGTTTTTATCATAAGTAAAAGGCTTTTTCTCAATTGCAGTGAAGTTTTTAGGATTAATGTTTTCCCTCTCTCTCTCTGTGATTCTAATATTAGTGGAATTCTTTTGGTATCTTTAATCCAAGATGGAGATGGAGGGAAGGCTTCATATGATTTTAGTGACGCTACTTTCAAAATTCTGAAATATGATATTAATTATTCAGCACATTTCAAATCCCTTACTTCCATCCACCTTACGAATCTTCTGATTTATCACATATGATTGGTACATTATCCATTTATACATCTTGTGTGTTGAAAATAACTAGTTAAGATACCATAAACTAAGACAATTCTTTCACTTTTGTAACTTACACTCTTCTTGAAATAGTTCAAAGTGGAATGAAGTTATATTGTGGGTTAGACTTTTCAAACAAAAAATATCTCGAAAAATTACAGATATGCGTGATTCTTAAACTTATAGTATTTTAAAACAATTCATTAAACTTTGTAATTATTTATCAATAAATGTTAACAGTAAATTATTTTTTATATTAAATAAGAAATCTGAAAATGTTGTCCTTTTTAACAATGGCCCAGTGGCGTCATCAAGGGGGGGCCGGGGTCGGCCTGGACCCCAATGATGATCCCTTTTTCGTTCAACTACGTGTGTGATCAGTTGGAGCCCGAATTTCTATGAAGAGAGTCAAAAATTATTTGCGGAATTCTATGAGTGATGACAGGCTACATGATCTTGGTATCTTGTACGTAGAGAAAAATTGCGAAAAGTATAGACTTGGATTTAGTGGTAGACAGATTTGCAAGTGTCGATACGAATAGAAGAATTTTATTAGCCTAAGTATATTCTACGTGTGTTTGATACAGAGCTGGGTAGTATCCTGATACTTCTGTATCCGGATTCAGTATCAGGATACTTTGATGTATCCGAAAGCTGAATCCGGATACTTTTTAAATTTTGTATCCGGTATCCGTATCCGTGACCAAATTTGAAAGTATCCGGTATCCGGATACTTTTTTGACATTCGGATACTTTACAATTTTCAACGTCTGCCGGTAATGTACGCACCACACTTCAATCCAGATGTACATAGTATGTTAAATCCCATTTTATTGTCCGTACTCATGGTATAATAGGATATAGTTTTATTTTTACGTAGTTCCACAAGATTATGTTGTTTAATTAATTAGATTTATATGGTATATTTTCTGTACTTCATTTCCCTTAAGAACTCGGTATAATATAATATCACAAGAGCATCGAAAATAATTGATTATACTTCCGAGGCACGAGATGTATTTCGCGAAACACCACGAGAGCGCAGCTCGAGTGGTGTTTTGAAGAAGTACGTCGAATGAGGAGGATATTATAAATATTATTTTCGTATGCTCGCGTGGTATTTGACTATATTCGTACCAATTATATAATTATTTTTACTATGACAACATTTTCAAGAAGTAAGTATACGAATTACAAAAACGATTATACCACGTCGTCAGGCGTATATTCGCTTATTGATACATGGCACCTAGCATACATAAGAAAAGAACTAGAATATGACACAAAAATAGTGAGTATAGCATATTGTAAAGCAATTGAACTAAAAATAAAAATCACAAAAAATAAATATGTATTAATAACATGTGTTTATAGATCCCCTGCCGGGGATAAAGACGAATTTTTAATGTCACTGAGATCTTATCTAGAACAAACAAAAAATCAATTAGTTGAAATTCACTTTTTTGTAGGAGACATAAACTTGGATATTTTAAAAGAAAAAAATGATTCGATTAGTGACTACTTAGACATAATGGCCGAACAAAATTTTGTTTCGCTAATAAATGCAGTCACAAATGTACAGGGTGATTCCACTACCTGCATTGATCATATTTTCGTTAAAACTAAACATGAACAGCTGTCAACTTGTTTATCCCTAACTTATAATTCAACAATTAACAACCATAAAACTATCATCGGAGGCTTAAAAATAAAAAACGAAATTAATAATAACAGCAAAAATTATGATAAATTCAAATATTTCATAAATTACGAGAAATTAAAATCTGACCTCCTAAATTTCCCCTGGAATTCATATTATTCATCTGCAGATCCCATATTTTTATCTGCATACTTAAAAAATACTATTACTAATTTAATAAACAAAAACACGACTAAGAAAAAAATAAAAAGGTATCAAAATCCTCGGTCAAACTGGATCACGACTGCTATAATTAACTCTACAAAAACAAAAAGTGAACTATATAAAAGATACAAAGCGGATCCACATAATATAAACAAAAAAAACGAATATACAAAATATCGGAATAGATTAAATAAAGTGATCACAGATGCAAAATCAAAATTTTTTCAGCAAGAAATTGAAAAGAATTCAGGGAATACAAAAAATTTGTGGAAAGTTGTAAAAAATTTAACTAAAAAGGACAAAGAACAAAAAATAACAGAAATCTTAACAAACGACAGGGAAATTTTAACAGATTCATTTCATTCATGCACTTAACATTTTTAAAAATTATTTGGAAGATCGCCAACAATCTGTAAGAGTTGGGAAAGCTGTAAGCTATGAAAATCGAATTAATTATGGAGTACCACAAGGAACGGTTTTGGGACCACTACTATTCTCAATTTATATAAATGGTATATTTAGTCAAAACTTCGGTGGAAAGATCTACAGTTTTGCAGATGACACAGTGGTATTATATTCTTCAGATACATGGGATAACCTAAAACGTGACGTTGAGGAGGACCTAAAGAAAATAATACATTGGTTTGATCACCACCTTCTAACTATAAATTATGAAAAAAATTTTTTGTCCCATTTGTAAGTTATGAGAATAACCTACCAACATACACTTCAATAAATATTCCCACTCCAGAAAAAACTATAAAAATTAAATATTCCAACAACATTAAATATTTAGGCATAACAGTTGACCCTCATTTGAGATGGGATTACCACATCCAGCAAGTCACAAAAACTCTTAGGATCATGTTATATAAATTTAAATATTTAAGCAAATTACTCACTAGAAATCAGTTGAAAATATTGTATCATGCGTTAGTGGAATCACGTCTTCAGTATTGTATACTAAGCTGGGGTGCATGTTCGTATACCCACTTGCATAGGTTAGACATTCTGCAAAAAAGATTTTTAAAAATTATTTTTAATATGCCACTAATATACTCGTCTGATTTACTTTTTTATGAAAGCCATGTGTTGGATATTCGGCAACTTTATTATTTTAATGTTATGTTATACTCCTACAAAAACAAATCAATTCTCAAAAACATTACTCACAATTATAACACACGTCAAAAAAAAAATAATTATGTAACAATAAATAGAGCAAATAAAACAATTGGGACAAAATGCTATACTCACCTCTGTGCTAAATTCTTTAATGACTTACCTGATCTTTACAAAACCTATTTTCAAACTATAAACAACGCAAATATGTTTAAAAAATATTTTAAATCATATTTATTTCAAATTAGTAGGCACACCATCCATAAACTTCTTGAATAACCTTTTTTTCTTTGAATAATTTACATTAAGTATGTACCTATCTAATAAAAACTTACAAATATATCCCTTGCACAACCTTCAAGGTTTCTAAGGGATCCTCTGTTTTATTACATTTTTTTTTATAAATAAAAATACAACATTATTGCAATATGTTTTTAATAAAATTATTTCCAAATATAAAAAACACGGATAAAAATGTTCTTAAAGAACTTTTGACGAAGATTTTTGAGATTTCTGTTTGTTTGTCTTATATTAAACTCAATGTGAATATTTATTTTAATTATTTTTTTATTTTCTAAAGTTTAAGCTATCTTAAAAATAATATATTTTTTTTTTATCTAAATAATTTCTAGTGAACCGTATATATGGATATCCTAATAAATATTGTAGTCCATCTGTACGAAATATTTTTGTAAATATATTTAGTTACTTACCACTTTTGTAAAAAAATGTCAAATGTTTTGGTAAGCAATATTCACCTTATCTATCACATTTATTTTGTAAAAATTAAAATAGTAAAAACTGTTGTAAATTGTTATTTAATTTAATTAATAAAAAAAAAACTAAGTAAAAATAGTAATTGCTTTTGGCTAAATGTATGATAAGCTGTATATTCGTATCGAATAATATTTATACTATCCTCCTCATTCGACGTATTTCTTTAAAACACCACTCGAGCTACATCCTCGTGGTGTTTCACGAAATACGTCTCGTGAGTCGGAAGTACGATCGATTATTTTCGATGCTCTTGTGGTATTACTACTCAAAATCGCCGTTTGTTTATTAATATGTTTTTAAATTCATTTATAATTATAACTATGTTTCTATAAAAGTAATAAATTACTTGTGAACCAACTATTTCTTGTTTCTTGAGTACTTTTTGATTTCTGTTTCCATTATTTTATGCATTTTCTTTTTAATATCATACAATAAAAATAGATGTACTTAAGTATATTACATAATTCTAATACAAGCAATTTTGGTCCCTTTTAAAAGTATCCTTAAAAGTATCCTAAAAAGTATCCGAAAAAGGTATCCGGATACTTGTATCCGAGTACATTTTTAACTGAAAGTATCCGTATCCGGTACTCGGATACTTTTTTCTGTATCCGACCCAGCTCTGGTTTGATATGTGAGAATGATGCCGAAACGAAATATATGATTTGAAAATTAATATAGGCATGCTTTGATTCTAATACCTGTCACCCCAAAACTTTGGCCCATATGTGCCCCCCTAAAAACAATCCTAGTTACGTTAATGCAATGACCATGCAATCTCACAATTTTTACCAAAAATATTCCTAATATAATAACTTTCCTCCGCGTTTTCAAATTATTTTGCAAGCTATCACCATTTCCATCAAACATAGTACGTGAAGTTCTCAAATATGAAGCCACTGTGAAGAATTTTAGATTAATTTTAAGAATCTTTTCGGGATTCCTCTAATAGTATGTGTGCAAACAAATTTATTCCTGTGACAAATTGTTTCAGTATGGATGAACGAAGTTTATCGTACATTTTGAAATAATCAAGATTTCTATTTTTCTATTTTTGGGGTACCCTAATGTAGAGAGAACGATATTATTTTCCATTATTGCCAGCCACTATTTATAGTACGGCGTGTAGGTCTTCAATAGCTTCTTATGGAGATAGTTTTGATTCTATTGGTATTACATATTTATTTACTTCTAAAATATCTACTATAAATAGTATTGGCTTTTTTAATAAAACGAATTTTAGTTTTAGTCTTTATCGTTTGTTTCTCTTAGTGGTTCAGGAATAGAATAATACATTTTCACTGTAATAAATTAGAAAGCACGTTATGAAACTTATTTTATTAGTATTACTTGATAAAAAGTTGTACTTCCGTCTATTATATTATAGGTCGTGTTGTCCGACCAATTTAAAAACATCTAAAATATCTCTATATATTTTTAAATAAATAAAAGTAGCGAAAACAAATTATGATGAAGAAAATACAAGAAATACTTGATGTATTAAATAATAAAATATGAATCTAGATCATAAAAATGACTGAAGAAGAATAATAATAAAGGTTTTGGTTATTATGACTGTGTTTCCACTCGGTCTTTAAATGGCAAGATTCCATCATATAAACTTACATTCTAATGATCCAGCTTATGTAAACGAAATATTCGTAAATAGATATGCGGATGTACTACACAAAAAAAAATATGTTTCAAAAATTCAAAATTTCTCGTCAGTCATTTTTAGTTTGAATTTTATGAAATTTCAAATAATAAACCCTTTATAAAAAGTGACATTAACTAAAATAATTTACTGGCTTGTTTGATAACTAAATATCAGTTCAGTTTATGTATCATTTGGGGTAGTAGTTAATGAATATTAAATTAGATTTTTCAAATCAGAGTAAATGTGATTAATACGAGATTTATTATCACTAGAATATAAACAATAATTTGAAGTAAATGATGCCATTAAATCGTTCCTAAACAAAGCACCAACAGTAAAAATATTTTTAAAAATTGTAAAATGAACAAAACTCTAATAGTTTTTTTACTACTATATCTACATGTATCACCAACCTTTACTAAAATTTTAGTGACTAAAATGGAAGATTTGATGAATTTATGTGTAGAAGAAATAATTAAAAAGTCAAAAAATAATATTAATGTCATTATTTCGAACAAAAGTTATGATATATCACAACGTTTCGACAAGTTAACAAAATTGACTATTTCCACAAATGAATTACATCTACTAAAACAAATTAAAAGTACTCCAAATATATTTACAATATCCTACGATTCGATGGAGGAATTAAATTCTACCTTTTCTAAAATAGAGGAAGCCAATGACGATTGGAGACCTCATTTATCTCATTTTATTGTAATTGCTAATGAATTTCAGCATATGAATGAAATTTGTAATTTATTGTGGGAATACCGTTTTGCCAAAAATGTAATTTTACTAGAAAAAAACTCTAATATTGAATTGTTTACTATAGATTACAAAAAGAGCAAATGCGGTAAAGAAATTAAACCTAAAAAAATTAACGAATATAACGGCAAAATGTTCATACAAAAATTAAAGTCTCTTGCTCCAAATTTTAAATATTTTTTTAAAAATTGCTCGTTAAACGTAGCTGCAACGCATACGCCACCTATGTACATTGGGAAAAACTGTTCCGAACCGGGTATTTTGATTGAATTCCTAAGTATATTTGAATATGTCAGTTCAATTAAAGTAAATTATTTATACAAAACAGAATATTTCCAAGATCTCCAAAATCCTAAATTACCTATAATAACAAAGGCTATGAAAAGTGGAGCAGTCGATATAGCTTTTCAAATACAAATAATGTCTTTTGATTTGAAACTATTTTTTTTAGCTATTACAACCGAACCATTATTTATAATGATGCCAAGACCTATGAAAATACCAAATTGGACTTACACTTTGCGAATATATAGCTTGGAATTTATTGGTGTGTTGGTAGTAGTCATTGCAGTAATATCCGGTTATTTAACTTTTTGTATAAAGCTTCCAATGGATAAAAAACATGGTTTTAAATTGTTTGTTAAAAACTTGTTACTAGAACTTGGAATACTTGTATCGATGCCAATGTCGAGAGTACCCAACGAATGGAGAATTCGAATTGTGTTAGGTAAATTTCATTTACTAATTTTTAGTTATTTCTAGGATGTCATATTAGTCGCAATTTTTAAACAATTTTTGAAGGCATGTAGAGTCGCATCGCCCAGTATATTAGAATATGTAGTTATTAGTATTAGTGTAAGGTCAGGTATTTGTATATATTTATATTACGTGAGATAGGAAGGTCGACAAAAAACACGTAGAGAATTTATGTTATTAAATATTGTGTATATAAAACGGTCAATGTCAATCAATCTTCCTATTGATTCCTATTGATTAGAATTGATTACTATTCAATTATTATTCAGTACTATTCCTTAAGATTCATGTTGCTGTATTGTTGTTCCTATCACTAGTATGGTTGCAGTTATTTACCACTATTAGTAAACGTCCTTATCAAGGACATGACATGGCAATCCTGCACGTCCTATAGGACATCACACTATCTTAAAAGTTTTTTTTCGAGTATCTTAAAAACTGACTGGATTCAACTAGTATGTATAAATTAAAATCATTCTTTCGAGATATAGATTCGTTGCTCGTACCTCTACTTTCTTCCAAAGGTAAACGAGATGAAAATACCTGTCAACAAATAGTACCAATTCTTGTTATGTTTATTCCACTTGTCTTTTAGCGTCAAAAAGGGTTATCAGTTGGCAGTAATTCTTATCAGCTTTATATCTGGGAATAATTCTGATTCTATGTGCTCCATTTTAAGTTACTTCTTTCAAATTAAATGAATAATTTTTATATTTAATCGCATTGAATTTCACTCTAATTTTGACTGACAAATTATTTTCTTCTGGAGCGTTTTTATATTTAGATTCCATACAAAATAATTCATTTTGTAACATAAGATTCATTTAGAGACGAAACAGAATCATATTTGGGATGAGTAATAATTTTAAAGTGGGAAAATATACGTTGATAGAAAAAAGTGGGTAAAAGATATTAAAAATCATTAAAAAACTTTTTTACATTTTAGGTTCCCTTTTACTATTCTCTGTGGTCAGTGGAACTTACTTTCAAGCAAAGCTGTCAAGTTTTTTAACCAAAAATCCATACGAAAAATCTATTAAAACTTTTGAACAACTTGCAAAGTCAAACGTACGATTTAAGATTTTCAAAGAGGGTGCAGATCTGTTTCTGTTTGGACATCAAAGGGTTATTTTAGAGAAAGCAGAATTATTGGACTCATCCCAAATTACTTTCTTAGGACATGTAATGGATGCATACAATAACCGATTCGCAACAATTACAAGTCTTGGAGTTCTCATGAATGTTGCTGGGCCATTGGAAGATATAAAATATTTTCTGCCACTACAAGAGCCATCAGCTGGATTTTTACTACCAATTAATTTTATCTTATATGAATATATGGATTATACTATGCGTATAATGGTAGAAAGCGGATTTTATAATTATATTTCGTCCAAATACAAATATTCGGTATCCTTGAAATACAGAGCAAAAATGGTTGAACAAGATGAAAACGAAATAATTACTAATTTCAATTTTGTATTTTTTATACTTATAGTGGGACACAGCGTCTCTATATTAATTTTTGTTCTAGAAGTTCTTTCTAAACGTTGGAAACATTTTCTTCGACGTTTTGGCTTTTGAAAAAGGCTTTTTCTTCATTGCAGTGAAATTTTTAGGATGAATAGTCTCCCTCCCTCTCTCTGTGTGATTATATTATTAGAGGAATAAGACTATGTCGCACATAGACAATTTTGGGTATTAACGCGCCTTGTCAGTAGAAAATAAACCGTCGTTTTGGTTTCATATGGTTTTAGTGACGCTACTTCTCCAAAATCTATTCGAGTAACTTTTAAAATTTTGAAAATACCTCTCTTCTTGTTTCCTTTCGTCCTATGATATTAATTATGCTGAACTGTTTAGCCAGTCATAGTCTTTAATATGTTGTATTCCAGATGTTTAAGAAATTATCAGTTTTTTAATTATATACAGATCTGGAAAAATTTTAACGGAACATGTATTTTGGAAAAGAGCTCACGTACAAGTCGACCGGCACAAAATCTAAGAAATGTGCGCGAAGGCGTATCAACTATTCAATTGAACCACTGTTCCACTTCCTACCTCGAGCAACCAGCACGTGATACTTGCCACTCAGTCTACTGAAATTCATTCGCAGTAGTAGTAAGCCGATAACGATTGAAAATAAAATGTTCACGTTCACAAAGGAGGAAAATATACAAAGTGGTATTATGGGGGCCACTCGATTCGAGATACAATAAATTTATTTATTGTTGCATTTGAAGACAGGCCAATTCCGACACAGTCCACCATTTCTCGAATTATTAAAAAGTTCGATCTGTTTTACAGATTTGGCTATTGTTTGGCACAAAAAGGTGGTCTATTTGAACCTTTATTAAATTAGATTTTTTTTTTATTTATTTATTTACGGGATTACTCCCATTACAAACTTTACAATATACATTAATTTAAATATTTCTTATTGACTACCTAATTTAACATTTAAAAAAAAGATAAACTAACAAATAATAAACAAAAATGTAAAAATTTCAACAAATTTATATAAAATATCAATTACAAAATTCGTATTTTTTTTTAGTTACATTTTAGTTTATTTTTATCGTTATGTTTTTTAAATCGTAGAATGTATTTTATTTTCAAAGCCGTTATGGCAAAAAAGAAACACAGCATATATTTTCAGAAGAGAAATTGCAGCAAATAATTGCTCGCATACAATGGAACTTCGGCGTCGCAAAATATTTTCCTGAAAGTCTAACATAAAACCTCCTTTCCTATCATTTTCATACTGCTGCCGGCCAGTGTTAGTAAGCTAACGCAGACACACGCTCTGCTAGCTGAGAGTATGGATGCAAAAATGTAGAGTGGTTCAATTGAATAGTTGATACGTCGTCGCGCAGATTTCTTATATATTGTGCTGGTCGACTTCTACGTGAGCTCTTGTCCAAAATACATTGAAAACCATATGTTCCGTTAAAATTTTGCCAGATCTGTATATTATATGCTGATGTACTAAACAAAAAAAGATGTTTCAAAAATTCCAAATTCCTCGTCAGTAATTTTTAGTTTCAATTTTGCATGAATTTGCAAATTATAAACCCTGTATAAAAGTGACAATAATATAAATAATTCACTGGCTTGTTTGATAACTAAAATATACTAAGTATCATTTCAGTTTATGTATCATTTGGGGTGGTAGTTAATAAATATTAAATTAGATTTTTCAAATCAGAGAAAAAGTGATAATAAGAGATTTATTATCCCTAGAATATAAACAATAATTTGAAGTAAATGATGCCATTAAACCATTCCTATATAAAGCACTAACAGTAAAAATATTTTTGAAAATTGTAAAATGAACAAAACTCTAATAGTTTTTTTACTACTATATCTACATGTATCACCAACATTTCCTAAAATTTTAGTGACTAAAAGGGAAGATTTGATGAATTTATGTGTAGAAGAAATAATTAAAATGTCAAAAAACAATATTAATGTCATTATTTCTAACAAAAGTTATGATATATCACAACGTTTCGACAAGTTAACAAAATTGACTATTTCGGCAAATGAACTACATCAACTAAAACAAATTAAAAGTACTCCAAATATATTTACAATATCCTATGATTCGATGGAGGAATTAAATTCTACCTTTTCTGAAATAGAAGAAGCAAATGACAATTGGAGACCTCATTTATCTCATTTTATTGTAATTGCTAACGAATTTCAGCATATTAATGAAATTTGTAATTTATTGTGGGAATACCGTTTTGCCAAAAATGTAATTTTACTAGAAAAAAACTCCAATATTGAATTGTTCACTATAGATTACAAAAAGAGCAAATGCGGTAAAGAAATTAAACCTAAAAAAATTAACGAATATAGCGGCAAAATGTTCATTAAAAAATTAAAGTCTCTTGCTCCAAATTTTAAATATTTTTTTAAAAATTGCTCGTTAAACGTAGCTGCAACGTATATGCCACCTATGTACATTGGGGAAAACTGTAGCGAACCTGGTGTTTTGATGGAATTCCTAAGTATATTTGAATATGTCAGTTCAATTAAAGTAAATTATTTATACAAAGCAGAATATTTCAAAGATCTCCAAGGTACTAAATTACCTATATTAACAAAGGATATGAAATGTGGAACAGTCGATATGGTTTATCAAATGCGAATAATGACTTATGATTTGAAACTATATTTTATAGCTATGACAAGCGAACCATGTTTTATAATGATACCAAGACCTAAGAAAATACCAAATTGGACGTACACTTTGCGAATATACAGCTTGCAATTTATTGGTGTGTTGGTAGTAGTCATTGCATTAATATCTGGTTATTTAACTTTTTGTATAAAGCTTCAAATGAATAAAAAACATGTTTTTAAATTGTTTGTTAAAAACCTGTTATTAGAACTTAGAATACTTGTATCGATGCCTAGCAATAGAGTACCCAAAGAATGGAGAATTCGAATTGTGTTAGGTAAATTTCATTTACTAATTTTTAGTTATTTCTAGGATATGTCGTTTTAGTCGCAATATTTAACCAATTTTTCAATTATCTTAATAAAGTTACTTTTTTCGAATACTTTAAAAACTGACTGGATTCAACCAGTACGCGTATAGAATTAAATCATTATTGACATTGACCGTTTTATATACACAATATTTAATAAAACAAATTCTCTACGTGTTGGTCGTCGACCTTCCTGTCTCACGTAATATAAATAACTGACCTTACACTAATACTAATAACTACATATTTTAATATACTGTATTATTTATTTAGATACCTCCATTTTCGTCAAATAGCAAAGTTTAACAGATTGTGCACACTATTTTGTTCATAATAATAAATTTATATTCTTACATGCTACTTTTTTTATTAACCCTATAGACATACATCGAAATATATCTGCATATAATTTCGTGCGTTATGTAAGTATTTCCTACAGCAAAAGAGTATGCCTATGCTTAATTCGAACTAAACTCATAACGCATAATACTTATTTTATTTGCCATGAAAAACTTTACATCCTCTTATCACGTATATAAACCGTTAGGGAAAATATTAGATAAACATTGGAAAGTGTATTTCCTTCGTTACTTTACTTTACATCGTCTTTAATAATATATTTTTCTCAAAATCCATAAATCACCTATATTCTTGCTGTTTGTTAATTTTAACGTCTCTTTTCTGACCTAATGGCCTAAACTGGACGGGACCTACAGCTTATCGTGGGCTCCAAACCACGGTCCTCAATCACCTTAAACCCAGGACTATGCCTTTGTGATACAGGTGATCTACCGACTAACAAGTGTGTAAATGTGTCACCAACCCCTATAAGTTCCACGAGAGATCCGAACTCATCCGGTCTGTTTACCGGCGTGAATGAAACTGCGTATGACACAAATACCTTTTTGCCCTTGCCCAAAGTCTTATCTGACTTCAATTCCACTTGAATACGGCAGGATTCGAACCTACTCCCCGAACAGTGACCAAGCTGAATCGGCAGACGCCTTACCTACTAGGCCACCGTGTCCGGTACCTATATTCTTAAAGGAGATAAAAATACCTATCAACAAATAGTACCAACTCTTATTATGTTTATTTCATTTGTCTTTTAGCGTCAAAAAAGTTTATCAGTTGGCAATAATTCATATCAGTTCTCTATCTGGGAATAGGTGGCCCGTCAAATGCGCCCCGACAAATACGAATGCCTACTTATGTATTCGTTTGAGCTTTATTCCGTTAGTTTTGTTTCATAATAATGAAATATGGAGAAAATTTCACACCAACATATTTTAACCAATAAGAAGCTTTTGTTTCAGCTCGTTACTGTAGCAACCACAAAACTTGGCCATAGTACCCAGTACCTCAGCGATAGTATTTCTGTGTCAAATAATAAAAATACCTTTCCGTTTACTGTAAAATAATACAGATTGGTTGATAGCTAACAGAATACATTATTTTAGACCAACAAATGTTTATTTCATACTACTAAAATCCTAGTAACATATTCTTTTGGTATATATGAAGGTATCTTACGAAAATGTCATGTTATAATTTTTTATATTATCTGTAATTCTCTTACCTAATCTCCCACGATCATGCTTTCGGAAATATTTCCGATAGTAATTTAAGCTCTAGGGAGATTACTAGTGAAAGTAGCATCTCAAAAAAACAAAGAAATTATGTTCATAGAACAATAACTAAACTTTTTTACATTTTAGGTTCCATTTTACTATTCTCTGTGGTTAGTGGAACTTACTTTCAAGCAAAGCTGTCAAGTTTTTTAACCAAAAACCCATACGAAAAACCTATTAAAACTTTTGAAGAACTCGCAAAGTCAAGCATACGATATAAGACTACCAAGGAGGGTGGAGATCTATTTCTGTTTGGACATCAAAGGGTTATTTTAGATAAGGCAGAATTATTTGACACTTCCAACGTTACTTACTCAGGACATGCAATAGATGCATACAATAACCGATTCGCAGCAATTGCAACTCTTGGAATTGTCATGAATCTTCCTATGGTATTGGAGGATATGAAATATTTTCTGCCACTACAAGAGCCATTAGGTGGATTTTTACTACCAATTAATTTTATCTTATACGAATATATCGAATATACCATGCATATAATGGTGGAAAGCGGATTTTCTAATTATATTTATTCCAAATACAAATATTCGGTATCCTTGAAATACAGAGCAAAATGGGTTGAAAAAGATGATAACGAAATAATCACTAATTTCAATTTTGCATTTTTCATACTTATAGTAGGACACAGTGTTTCTATATTAATTTTTGTCCTTGAAGTTCTTTCTAAACGTTGGAAACATTTTCTTCGACATTTTCGCTTTTATCATAAGTAAAAGGCTTTTTCTCAATTGCAGTGAAGTTTTTAGGATGAATGTTTCCCCTCCCTCACTGTGATTCTAGTATTAGAGGAACAAGACTTTTGTCGTATATATACCATTTTGGACAATTATGTGCCATGTCAGTGGAAATAGATCATCCTTTTGGTATCGTTAATCCAAAATGGAGATGATTTTAGTGACGCTACTTTTAAAATTCTGAAATATGATATTAATTATGCTGCATATTTCAAATCCCTTACTTCCATCCACCTTACAAATCTTCTGATTTATCACATACGATTTTTTCTGATTCGTACATTATCCATTTATGCATCGTGTGTGTCGAAAATAACTAGTTAAGATACTATAAACTAAGACAATTCTTTCACTTTTGTAATTTACACTCTTACTGAAATAGTTCAAAGTGGAATGAAGAAAAATTACAGATATGCGTGATTGTTAAACTTATAGGTGAACATTTTAAAACAATTCATTAAACTTTGTCATTATTTATCAATAAATGTTAACAGTAAATTCTTTTTTATTATAATAAATAAGAAACCTGAAAATGTTGTCCTTTTTATCAATGGCCATATTGCAATCTCACAATTTTTACAAAAATATTCCTAATATAACTTTCCTCCGCGTTTTCAAATTATTTTGCAAGATATCACCATTTAAATCAAACATAGTAGGCGAATTTCTCAAAATTGAAGCCAGTGTGAAGAAATTTAGATTAATTTTAAGAATATTTTAGGGAATCCTCTAATTGTATGGGTGCACACAAAGGACCAGGCACCTTTCTTATGGGAAAATGGCTTTCCGTCAAATTTTCTGAAAAGTTGGTTTCTGACAAAAAGTGTCCATTGGCCCAAACCGATCCTATGGCTAGTTTTCGAGGTACAGGGTGTTAAACATCGGAAATGCTACTTTTTTGTAACCAGATTTCTCATAACAGACCTGTTTTATTCGCATTTGTTGTAGAAAACATGAATTATAGATTATTTGGCAACAATATTTTATAAACAATTACTGTACAATTTGGTTACTTACAGGGTGGTTCGAAAATAAGTAATATGGTTTTTTTGAAGAAATTATTTTTTATAACAGCTTTAAAAATACAAGCAAATGTCATTGGATCACGAATATATAGTTTAAGTAATTACTTCTTTGTGATGAATCATATTTTATACAAAGTGACTCATAAATGTAGTTACAGAAGGCATATAATGTATTTTAGCTTTAACGAATAGCCCTGTATAAACGATAGAAATTTTGTATTATCTTAAATAAATGTACGACCTATCACTCTACCACTACTCTATGTTATACAGCGTGTTAAACTGATTGCAAACACTTTAAAAATTAGAAAACCTATGTTTTGCGCACCACCCTGTATTTTGAAAGTTTCTCCGTCAACTTTATAAATTAATACATTTTCACATTAACAGAAGCTCATTATTTAACTGAGCCAAATTTTGTTGTAATTCTATGACCAGTTTTCCTAAAATGTGTACCCATCCTTGTGTTTTCATAATTAGTACTTTTTGAAAAAAATGAAAAGTTCTATGCTTTGGACACCATATTCGATGTTGAGAACGACTATCAGCATTAATAATAATATAGATATTAGAAAATATTTGAATTTGAAAGTATTTCTCAAGGGGCAGTCAGACGGATACAAACCGAAAAAGTCGAAGACTTTTACATCGAATGACATCGACTTTATAAAAGAAGCTCCCGATGGTTTTTAATAATTTAATATTTATAAATAAATTGTATAAGGAAGTTAGAGTATGGTTTGACCAGTTTTTCAGTTTCAATTGAGTTTATTTATCCACAATTTATTATTTGCTTTGTAAAATATTCAAGTTAATAAATCTTTTAAATCTTTTATTCGATTTGTGTTTGTTTATACTTTACTTTATATGTAATAGAATGAAGTCGTAGAAAAAGTATAGTATGCAACTCGCACGAAAAAGCTATTTGCACTCGTATGATTTGCAACACTCGTCTATGGCTCGTGGTGCAAGGTTTCATACTGTTTTTAGTATTGCCAGCCACTAGTACGGTATGTAAATCTTCAGTAGCTTTTTATGGAGGTAGTTTTTTATTATTTTTTTTTATTTACTTTATTGCAGTACACCACAGAGAAACCTAATTGGTACATAGCAACGTCATTAAAAATATAAAATATAGAAAGACATTTACAAAGACCTAAGAAATAAATTAAAAAACAAAAAATTTAAGTAACGAAATCTTATCTATCTTATGTTATCTTTAATAATTTGCAGTGATACGTGAAAAATATCGATATTAGCAAAGTTATCGTTCTAGTTACCCAATAGCCTGTCGATAAATGAATTTCTACCGTAATTAGTCCGATGAGTCCTCACGTGAAAAAGTGTTAAATGAAATGTGCGTCTTTGAGGAATAGAGAAACGGACTGATTCTAGCAAATCTTCACAATCTATCTGGCCATTGAGTAACTTATATAGAAAGAACAGTCTTGCCTCCTGTCGCCTTCGTTCCAAACTTTGAACCCCACATAGTAATAGTCTTGTTTCGTATGCAATTCCCTGAGCTGGAAAATGAAATTTGAAGAGAAGATATTTTAAAAATGTATTTTGTACTCTTTCAAGCCTATTACTATGTGTGGTATAAGATGGAGACCATATTGTGGAACAATATTCAACAGTACTGCGCACCAAACTGTTAAATAGACACAATATTGCCCGAGTATCTTGAATGTGTTTGGAATTTCTCTTTACGAACCCCAGTAACCTAAGAGCCTTTAGAATGACACTGTCTAAGCGTAAATTAAAGGTTAAGTCCTTGTCGAAAAGGACTCCAAGGTCGTTAATTGATGAGACTACTTCTAGAGACTACTTCTAAAGGATATTACTAGGGTTCGTACATCTATAGAATCTCATCAGTTTACATTTTGACACATTTAGCTGAAGTAGATTTACTTCACACCAGGAGACAAAACTGTTTATATCTAATTGCAGATAATTAGTTACTCGTGATACCGGAAGGAATATTTTTATATCGTCTGCATAAATAAGATACCGTGCATACTTGAAACATGAAGAAATGTCATTAATAAATAATATAAATAAAACAGGGCCAAGATGCGATCCCTGTGGAACACCAGAAGTTACAAATACTTCGCGTGACACTGAACCACAAATTGAAACGCGTTGCCGTCGGTTCGTAAGGCAGGACTTGATCCAGCTGAGAAAACTCCCAGACACTCCAATATCGGCAAGTTTCTTAATCAAGAGAGAATGACACACTCTATCAAAAGCTTTGGATAGATCGGCGTAAATAACGTCTATTTGATTTCCCTGTTCAATAGAGTTAGTTAGAAATTCCTGGAAGATGGCAAGATTAGTAGCTGTGGATCGTCCTCTATAGAATCCATGTTGATTAGGGATAATGTGGTGTTTATAACAGCTAAAGATGTCATCTGACAGTATCGCTTCAAATACTTTTGGAATAGCGGAGAGTAACGAAATTCCACGGTAATTCTCTATGTTAGTTTTATCGCCTGTTTTAAATATTGGTATTAGGTTAGCATATTTCCATTGATGTGGGAAATGTCCTCTATCAAATGATCTTTGAAAAATAGATTGCAGAGGAATTGCCAAAGAAGGACAATTTTTTAGTAATACCGGAGGAATCCCATCTGGTCCGGCGCCTTTTGAGGAATCAAGTTCCAGAAGCCTGTTCCTTATCTCTTCCTCAGTGAAAGTATGAGAGGACAGATTAGAGAAAAAGTTCAGGGGTGTTCTGTACTCAGTGCTAACAGAGTCATATTTCTCATAGCAGGATTGGAAATGAGAGGCAAATGCATTCGCTATAGTGAGAGGATTGTCGAATATGTCATTTCCAAATTTCATAATGCTTGGCAGATGTTCATCTCTTCTGATATTTTTAATAAAAGACAAAAATGTTTTATATTTTCCGGAATCAGATGCTCCGCATTAGTAACAAAAGTGAGGTAGCAAAGGTCAATGCGATACTTAACCTCTTTACGAATGTCAGCATAAGTGGCGTAATCTGTAGCAATACCAGTTTTCTTGTATTTCTTATGCAGTTGATTTTTTTTGGCTATCAACTTTCGAAGAGGCAAATCATACCATTTAGGGAATTTCTCATCTATGAATATTTTCATAGGAACGTACAAATCTATCCTTCTATAAAGACAATTATAAAAAAAATTTCGTCTAATTTAGCACGATCGTTTAAAAATGACCAGTTAATTTGCTCATAAAATGCGTTTAATTTATTAAAGTTGGCATTGGAGAATTGATAAACTTTTATGTCAGTAACACTTTTTAGAGGACTTGTGTAGATTAAGCTAAGAGATATTTCCAAAGCTGGATGATAGCGAGAATCAAGAGCAACCAAAGGATTAAAACATTCAGAAGAAATTACTTCAAGTATATCATCAGTAAATATCAAGACTAGAATTTTACCTTGTGAGTTAGGGACGGTATTGATTTGTTGGAGTTCAAGGAAAAACATGGATTCTACTAAAATTAATTTCTGCACTATGATTCATTATACCAGTGGGAATAGGTGTAGCTTCTTCTAGACACCATTGAATATCAGGAACATTAAAATCTCCACATACAATAAATTTAGAGGACGCGAACTTATTTTTTAGGGCTTCACAGTTTTCACAGAAGGACTGGTAGACTTTGAGATTAGAATGAGGGGGAATATAAATATTTCCTATAATAAAGTCAGAACCTCCAAATTTAAGTTGTAACCAAATATCTTCGTAGACTACGTTTACAGGAGTAGCAATTGTCATGGCCTGAATATTATTCCGAATTGCTAACAGAACTCCACCTCCACGTTCACAATTTAACTCATGATATAAACGATCAGCTCAGAATTAGTAATATCAATGAAGCCATGTTTCAGTTAAGGCAATCACTTCATAATCGCAAGCACTGGAACTTAGGAAAAGTTGATCCGATTTTGTTCTTAGGCCTCTCACATTCTGATAATAAATATTCATAGATTTATTTTTACATTGAGCTAATGCGTCGGTGGGCAGTGAAAATTTGGAATAGTATTTTGCTTATCGGAATTATTAGGTGCTGCTAAATATTTTTTCAAAAATTGCTCGTTAAACGTTGTAGCAGTAAATGTTCCACCTAAGTACATTGGGAAAAACTATACCGAACCGGGTATTTTGATTGAATTCCTAAGTATACTTGAATATGTCAGTTCAATTAAAGTAAATTATTTATACAAAACAGAATATTTCAAAGATCTCCAAAATCCTAAATTACCTATTATAACAAATCATATGAAAAATGGAACAGTCGATATAGTTTTTCAAATACAATCAATGTCTTCTGATTTGAAACTATTTTTTACAGCTATTACAGGCGAACCATGTTTTATAATGATACCAAGACCTATGAAAATACCAAATTGGACTTACATTTTGCGAATATATAGCTTAGAATTTATTGGTATGTTGGTAGTAGTCATTGCATTTATATCTGGTTATTTAACTTTTTGTATAAAGCTTCAAATGGATAACAACAATATTTTTAAATTGTTTGTTAAAAGCCTGTTATTAGAACTTGGAATACTTGTATCAATGCCTATTAGGAGAGTACCCAACGAATGGAGAATTCGTTTTGTGTGAGGTAAATTTCATTTACTAATTTTTAGTTTTTTCTAGGGTGTCGCATCTTAATAAAGTTTTTTTCGACAAAAATCGTAGTTTGCTACCGGATATTTAGCCTATGGCGTAGGAAGGGAAAATATGACAATATAATTCATGGATCACATGATCTTCAGCGGCCAAATCAAAACGCATAATGTCTTTAGTTACTATGCTATCACAGCGGTGATAAAAAACAAAAGAAATTATCATCTTATTTACTTCATTTCGGAAGCTCATAATGGTTTGTATTTTAATTTCTCTCTCTCTTTCCACTGGATTAAAACCACTTAGTTGTTAAAAAAGTTTTTTTATTGACGTTTCGGCTTTCTATATCGAAAGCCGTTATCAAAATGACCACTTGATAATCTTGCAAAAATATGACAACAACATAGTATACATAGATTTTGAGATTGAAGATGTCAAAATCTGTTTCAATCATATTTTTGTGACGTTTCTGGGAACGAATTTTTAAAGGATAGCGCATTTGCATATTATAAGAGAATTTATACTTCGTCATAAATGAAGTTTTCTTATTAATATTATCATAAGAAAAAACCAGATAAAAACTTATGATACTATCCCGATATTTTGTAAAATAGGTTTCCAAATTTTTGAAATATCAACCGAACAATTAGAAACACATTCGTTATTATTTAAGCATATCGATGCTGCTTCTTTAACTTTGCGGTTATAATTATTCGGTTCTTTTAATAATCTAGTTGAAAAATTCCATTGTATTTTATGACCAGAATCCCATGCATGTTCACATATTTTGGATTTTTCGAATTGTTTATTTTTAATGTACGATTGGTGTTCATTAAGTCTAATATGAAAAGGTCTAGATGTTTCTCCTATATAAAATTTATTACATTCGCATGGAATTTTGTAAATACAATTTTTTGTGTTTTGAATTTCATTAAAAGGTTTTGTATTTACTATTAAAGATTTTAATGTAATATCAGTTTGAAAAACAGTTTTTAAATTAAATTTATTGCCAATCCTTCTAATTTTTTCCGATAATTTTGGAATATAAGAGATTTTTACTATATTTGAAAGAATTATTGGGGGGTTTAAATTTTTTAAATCTGTCTTGATTAAGAACAACTACCCAAGTAAATTTATAAATCGTGAACTTTACCGAGACATCAAAACTAAAGATCAAAATTTAAACCCCCCAATAATTCTTTCAAATATAGTAAAAATCACTTATATTCCAAAATTATCGGAAAAAATTAGAAGGATTGGCAATAAATTTAATTTAAAAACTGTTTTTCAAACTAATAATACATTAAAATCTTTAATAGTAAATACAAAACCTTTTAATGAAATTCAAAACACAAAAAATTGTATTTACAAAATTCCATGCGAAAGTAATACATTTTATATAGGAGAAACATCTAGACCTTTTCATATTAGACTTAATGAACACCAATCGTACATTAAAAATAAACAATTCGAAAAATCCAAAATATGTGAACATGCATGGGATTCTGGTCATAAAATACAATGGAATTTTTCAACTAGATTATTAAAAGAACCGAATAATTATAACCGCAAAGTTAAAGAAGCAGCATTGATATGCTTAAATAATAACGAATGTGTTTCTAATTGTTCGGTTGATATTTCAAAAATTTGGATACCTATTTTACAAAAAGAGTTAATTGCAAAAAGGATACCCTCTATATCGGGATAGTATCATAAGTTTTTATCTGCTTTTTTCTTATGATAATATTAATAAGAAAACTTCATTTATGACGAAGTATAAATTCTCTTATAATATGCAAATGCGCTATCCTTTAAAAATTCGTTCCCAGAAACGTCACAAAAATATGATTGAAACAGATTTTGACATCTTCAATCTCAAAATCTTATTCTATGTATACTATGTTGATGTTATATTTTTGCAAGATTTCTGTTTCTGTTTCTAGTAAATTTATTTATTTTCTCCACGGCCACTACTGAATGTAGTTATTCTGAAACCACTTATAATAACAGAAAAGAAACATTCTCGCTCTTGAGATTTAAAGAAAATTCTGAAACATTTGGCTCTTATGTATTTTATATGTATTACATTCTATCACTAGAGATAGAATCTGTATTCCGTGATTGTTTACAAAAATAAGGTTTGCCGTGAATGTCAAATTAACTGTCAGTATTAGTTGACGTGGTCTTAATATTGGATTGTAAAAACTTTTAATTTATTAAAAAGGAGAAGAAAATCAAACGATTCAGATGTAGAATTTGAAAATACTCCTCCAGAAATAAAAAATATGCCGATAATATAACTCAAAATTTGCTACCGCAAAAATCCAAGCTTGAATATAGAAAATACTACCTACTCATTGTTGAGAGATTGAGGTTTCATTTTACTATATTTAATTTCTACTTTCTGTGGCCGTGGAGAAAATACAGTCTGTTACTCTGTTGGAATGAAAATCCGACACTCGTGGTTCCTCACGCTCGCATTCGCTCGCGTTCGGAATCCTCCACTCGTGTCGAATTCTCATTCCAACCTTGTTACAGAATATACTATTATGTCATTTTGATAACGGCTTTCGATATAGAAAGCCGAAACGTCAATAAAAAAACTTTTTTAACAACTAAGTGGTTTTAATCCAGTGGAAAGAGAGAGAGAAATCTTATTTACTCTCGTTGTTAACCTTTATTTCATTCATTATATTGTCTCATCGAATTTAACGCGTGATAAGATTAATAATCAGTAGTAATATCACAAGAGCATCGAAAATAATCGATTATACTTCCGAGTCGCGAGACGTATTTCGCGAAACACCACGAGAGCGTAGCTCGAGTGGTGTTTTAAAGAAATACGTCGAATAAGGAGGATAGTATAAAATATTATTTTCGTATACTCGCGTGGTATTCGATACGATTATGTAACGAATTATATAATTATTTTTGTTGACGTTTGCTTATTATAAAAGTGGATAAAATATATTAAAATTCATTAAAATATATATATTACCATAGGACAATAGATAAACTTTTTACATTTTAGGTTCCCTTTTACTATTCACTGTGGTTAGTGCAACTTACTTTCAAGCAAAGCTGTCAAGTTTTATAACCAAAAATCCATACGAAAAACCTATTAACACTTTTGAACAACTTGCACAGTCAAACGTACGATTTAAGACTTTCAAAGGGGGTGCAGATCTGTTTCTGTTTGGACATCAAAGGGTTATTTTAGATAAGGCAGAATACTTTGACACATCCAAAATTACTTTCTTAGGATATGTAATGAAAGCATACAATAACCGATTCGCAACAATTACATGTCTTGGAGTTGTCATCATATCTTATACGAATATATTGATTATACTATGCGTATAATGGTAGAAAGCGGGTTTTATAATTATATTTCTTCCAAATACAAATATTCGCTATCTCTGAAATACAGAACAAAAATGGTTGAACAAGATGAAAGCGAAATAAATACTAATTTCAATTTCGCATTTTTCATACCTATAGCGAGACACGGCCTTTCTATATTAATTTTTGTTCTTGAAGTTCTTTCTAAACGTTGGAAACATTTTCTACGATGTTTTGGCTTTTGAAAAAGGCCTTTTCTTCATTGCAGTGAAATTTTTAGGATGAATAGTCTTCCTCCCTCTCTCTGTGTGATGCTATTATTAGAGGAACAAGACCTATGTCGTATATAGACAATTTTGAGGATTAATGTGCCTTGTCAGTAGAAAATAGACTGTCGTTTTGGTTTCATATGGTTCTAGTGACGCTACTCCTCCAAAATATCTTTGAGTGACTTTTAAAATTCTGAAAATACCTCTCTTCTGACTTCCCTTCGTCATATGATATTAATTATGCTGCATTGTTTAGCCACTCATACTCTTTAATATGTTGTGTTCCAGATGTTTAATGATATTATGAGTTTTTTCAATTATTTGCATTATAATTACAATTAACAGAAATAATCATTTTTGTTCATTGAATAGAAATAGTTACAACTCTTCATAGAATTGAGAATTAATTATTATAATGATTGTAAACTAAAACAATTCTTTGACTTTTGTAACTCACACTTTTCCTGAAATAGTTGAAAGTGGAATGAAGTTACATTGTGGGTTAAATTTTTCAAACAAGAAATATCTCGAAAAATTTCAGATATGCATGTTTGCACAATAGCACAAAATACTTACAGGTGAACATTTTAAAACAATTCATTAAACTTTGTAATTATTTATCAATAAATGTTAACAGTAAATAATTTTTTATTATATTAAATAAGAAACCTGAAATTGTTGTCCTTTTTATTAATGCCCATATTACAATCTCACAATTTTTACCAAAAATATTCCTAATATAACTTTCCGCCGCGATTTCAAATTATTTTGGTGACAGCAAGCACCATTTGCAACAAACATAGTAAGTGAAGTTCTCAAAAATGAAACCACTATGAAGATTTTTTTTTTCATTCCGCCAACTTATGGAAAAGTGATAAAAATAGGAGGGAGATACCACCCGAAAAATTCAGGTCATTTTACATAAGAATCAGCAAGAATGGTGTCAGGGCCAGAAAAATTTTTTTTTTCCGACCAGTGTAATCATGCAGCTAATCCCTAAAATGCGATTATCTCGGAAACCGTTAAGTTTTAAGGCTAATAAGAAGTAAGCTTTTTTCCTAAAATAGCGCTAACTTAAAGAGCAAATTTATGCCACAAATGTGGCCTAACTAGCGCCCTCTACAAATTACATCAAAGTAGGTACCAGATACTGATTTCTCGTGCCCAAAAAAACCCCCAGTTCCAAATTTTTATATATATCGAAAGACACTAAATTGATTGCAAAAAATAAATCTTAAAATTTAACCTTTAACACCCTGTATATTCCTTATTAGCAACATTTTATTAAACCAAGTTGGTTCAAATCGTAATATTTTAAAGTGAGGAATCTACCATACTTCTATCTACAATTCCTTAAGGACCACCCTGTATATTTGCAATATTATATGGTAAATTATGTATACATAAGGAATAAGGAGTACGATACAAATAAGGATTTTTATTCCACCATGGACCGACTGACCATGGAGGTATGGAGGTATTAATATAAGGAAAGTTAGGTCACCAGCTAAGAAAGGTTGGGAAAAACTACCTTTTAACCAGGGCGAGATATAATTTTTTCAACTTGGTTTGTGGTGAGTTGTTTACATTTAAATAAAATCATTTGCACTTTCTTATTACAAAATTTACGTAAATGTCCCATTTTAAATTCCAATCAATGTACACCCCCAAATATATGATTATTGGAACAATTACAGTCCATCAAGAAAACTGTTATCATCATAATAATTAAGTAATAATATAAAATTAAACGGTAAGTTCATGAAGAAGAAGCTGCATAGGCAAATGTATTGGCTGAGTCGAAATTCCACTCAGTCATATAAACTTACATTCTAATGCTCTAGCTCAGCGGTTCTCAAACATTTCAAATTTTGTACCACATAAATATGAAATAAAAATATATGTACCACCAAATCAAAGCGTCGCGAAATTGTTCGAAGCTAGAGCTGTAAAATTAAAAAAATTGGAAAATATATGTGTTTCTGAATAATATAGAATAAAACAAATTGTTAAAAGGGGCGCAATTTTACATTTTTTTTTCTGTAAAAATTGTACCACTAAAATATTGTAATGTACTACCAGTGGTACATGTACCACAGTTTGAGAACCGCTGCTTTAGCTTATATAAGCGAAATATTGGTAAATAAATATGCGGATGTACTAAACAAAAAAAGATGTTCCAAAAATTCCAAATTCCTCGTCAGTCATTTTTAGTTTAAATTTTATGAAATTCCAAATAATAAACCCTGTATAAAAAGTGACATTAACTAAAATAATTTACTGGCTTGTTTGATGTCTAAAATATACTAAATATCAGTTCAGTTTATGTATCATTTGGGGTGGTAGTTAATGAATATTAAATTAGATTTTTCAAATCAGAGTGAAGGTGATAATAAGAGATTTATTATCCCTAGAATATAAACAATACTTTGAAGTAAACCGTTCTTATATAAAGCACTAACAATAAAAATATTTTTGAAAATTGTAAAATGAACAAAACTGTAATAGTTTTTTTACTACTATATCTACATGTATCACCAACCTTTACTAAAATGTTAGTGACTAAAATAGAAGATTTGATGAATTTATGTCTAGAAGAAATAATTAAAAAGTCAAAAAACAATATTAATGTCATCATTTCGAACAAAAGTTATGATATATCGCAACGTTTCGACAAGTTAACAAAATTGACTATTTCGGCAAATGACCTGCATCTACTAAAACTAATTAAAAGTACTCCAAATATATTTACAATATCTTATGATTCGATGGAAGAATTAAATTCTACCTTTTCTAAAATAGAAGAAGCAAATGAGAATTGGAGACCCCATTTGTCTCATTTTATTGTAATTGCTAATGAATTTCAGCACATGAATGAAATTTGTAATTTATTGTGGGAATACCGTTTTACCAAAAATGTAATTTTATTAGAAAAAAAATCTAAAATTGAATTGTTCACTATAGATTACACAAAGATCAAATGCGGTAAAGAAATTAAACCTAAAAAAATTAACGAATATAATGGCAAAATGTTCATACAAAAATTAAAGTCTCTTGCTCCAAATTTTAAATATTTCTTTAAAAATTGTTCGTTAAACGTAGCAGCAATGCATACTCCACCTAAGTACATTGGAAAAAACTGTACCGAATCGGGTATTTTGATTGAATTCCTAAGTATATTTGAATATGTCAGTTCAATTAAAGTAAATTATTTATATGAACCAAAATATTTCCAAGATGTCCAAAATCCTAAATTACCTATAATAACGAAGGATATGAAAAGTGGAATAGTCGATACAGTTTTTCAACTGCGAACAATGACTTATACTTTGAAACTACATTATATAGCTGTTACAAGCGAACCATGTTTTATAATGATACCAAGACCTATGAAAATACCAAATTGGACTTACACTTTGCGAATATTTAGCTTGGAATTTATTGGTGTGTTGGTAGTAGTCATTGTATTAATATCCGGTTATTTAACTTTTTGTATAAAGCTTCAAATGGATAGAAACAATATTTTTAAATTGTTTGTTAAACACGTGTTATTAGAACTTGGAATACTTATATCGATGCCTATGTCGAGAGTACCTAACGAATGGAGAATTCGAATTGTGTTAGGTAAATTTCATTTACCAATTTTTAGTTATTTCTAGTAGTACGGCATACCGTAACCAAAATGGCCTGTTATCGCCACAAGCTTTTTTCAAGCATAAATCGATAGATTTACACAAATGCAATAAAATTTTCACATGGCAAAAAGTTCTACAATTACACGGTGGTCCTCTAAACGATTTTCCGTTTGTAAAAAAAAGTGGTCTAATTTTGTTATCGCCAAACGTCCTTCTTTATTTATTATTATTAATTACGTAAAAACATGCATGAATTCACAAATAACGGACATTTTACACCGCCCGCAACTGCAACAATAGATATTAAATTTGCAGAAAAAAAGGGCCTAAAAAAATTACAGCCACAAGCTTGATTTTTTTAAATTATAAAGAATATCATAAATATTAATAAAAAATATCGAACGGACATTTTCTACCACCCGCAACTACACGAAATTAAATATACCGGATGACCCAAGGGTGTCTTCATGTTCCATAACTTTTTTTTACCCAAGCTATCGGTTTGATTTTTCTTTAACGATAGGACCGACAATGAGCCACATACTAAAAATATTTCTATTTATATACAGTATGTCCCAAATAAGATTCACAACTAAGTTCTGTTTATTTAATGGGCAGCCCCCCACTTTTGTTACATTTTCAGATTCGCCATTAAATTGCCGATATAACGCACCCGGGTTTCTTAGACTTATCTGCAATAGTTTTTGACTTATGTCAATTTATGTGTCAAAATAGCGTCGTGCAGAGATCCACAAAAAAAATTCAGCACTTCAGAACTGTTCAAGATAACTTAATCAACGTTTTTTTAGTCGATTCCTTAAGGTGTAGGCGAACTCGGAGTCGATGTTCTATCGCCTACTACGATTTTTTGAAAATGCATCACCTTATATTTTATTACATCATTGCATGGCATTTTTTAAGAGCATTTTGCTAATATAGCGTTTGTGGGATTTATTTTTTAAAATTTGCGAGATTTATCACATGGTTCTAATGGATGAAAATTGGATAATTTGTAACAGGTTAAAAAAAGTGTCATCGCCATATGTCCGTTCTGTTGATTATCGGTTAGTTTATATGATTCTAGACAAAAAAGTTCAGGGTGACGAATTTTTTTGGTCACCCGAAAATTCGGAATTGATCTTTGAAAATGTAAAAAAAGTGGTCTAATTTTATTATCACCACACATTCTTTATCTACTTGAGGTAGTAGTTTTTATTGTGAAAAAGTTGGAAAAAATCCAAACGGACATTTAGAACCGCCCTGATACGAGCAAACGCGTTTTCCGTCGCACAGTGGGACGAAACGCCACTGTCGCATTAAAATTACTCTACACCCCACATAGTTCCACTGTTTGAGGTGGATTTTTTTTTAAATGTTCGTCTTGAATTTCCCTATCGATTCGTTATTTGGGATTTTTGATTTCGGTCTTCATTTTTCTGAAATTCGACCACATTTGCGCCGAAAAACATTTTTTTTTTCATAAAAATCAAAGACTTTTTTTACATTTTCAAAGATCAATTCCGACCTTCCGGGTGGCTAAAAAAATCCGTCACCCTGAAAATTTTTTCTCCATTTTCCGAGAACTGTTGAAAAATACTTGAAATTCCTGTGGCGATAAGTCGAAAGTTCTGGTTACGGAATGCCGTACTATAGAATTCTTAATAAAGTTTTTTTCTCGAATGCCTTAAAAACTGACTAGATTCAACCAGTACGTATAAATCAAAATCATTCTTTCGAGATACAGAGTCGTACCTCAACTTTCTTCCAAAGGCAAACGAGGTGAAAATACCTGTTCACAAATAGTACCAATTCTTTTGTTGTTTTATGTTTATTCCACTTGTCTCTTAGCGTCAAAAAGGTATACCAGTCTGATTCTAAATACTCCATTTTTGTTACTTTTCAAATTAAATGAGTAATTTTTAGATTTAATCGCATTAATGTGACTGTAATTTTGATTGACAAATTATTTTGTTCTGGATTGTTTTTATATTTATATTAAAATTGTATTTCCAAATGGTTAAAAGATGTTAAAGTCATTAAAAAATATATATTTCCATAGAACAATAATAAACTTTTTTACATTGTAGGTTCCCTTTTACTATTCACTGTGGTTAGTGGAACTTACTTTCAAGCAAAGCTGTCAAGTTTTATAACCACAAATCCATACGAAAAACCTATTAAAACTTTTGAACAACTTGCAAAGTCAAATGTACCATTTAAGACTTTCAAAGAGGGTGCAGATCTGTTTCTGTATGGACATCAAAGGGTTATTTTAGATAAGGCAGAATTCTTTAACTTATCCAAAATTACTTTCATGGGATATGTAAAGGATGCATATGATAAGCGATTCGCAACAATTGCAACTTTTGGACCTCTCATAAATCTTCCTGGGCCATTGGAGGATATCAAATATTTTCTGCTACTACAAGAGCCATCCGCTGGATTTTTACTACCAATTAATTTTATCTTATACGAATATATTGATTATACTATGCGTACAATGGTAGAAAGCGGATTTTATAAATATATTTTTTCCAAATACAAATATTCGCTATCTTTGAAATACAGAGCAATAATGGCTAAAAAAAATGAAAGCGAACTAAATTCTAACTTCAATTTTGCATTTTTCATACTTATAGCGGGGCACAGCGTTTCCATATTAATTTTTGTTTTTGAAATTCTTTCTAAACGTTGGAAACATTATCTTCGATGTTTTCGCTTTTATCATAAGAAAAAGCCTTTTTCTTAAATTAAATTTTTAGGATGAGTATTCTCCCTCTCTCTATGTGATTCTATTATTAGAGAAAAAAGACGTATGTCGAATATAGACCATTTTGTGCCTTGTCATATGGTTTTAATGACGCTAGTTCTCCAAAATCTCTTCAAGTGACTTATAAAATTCTGGAAATACCTCTCGACTCATTTCCTTTGGTCCTATGATATTAATTATGTTCCACTGTTTAGCCAGTCATACTCTTTATTATGTTGTATTTCAGATGTTTAAGAAATTATTAGTTTTTTCAATTATTTGAATTATAATTACAATTAACAGAAATAATTATAATTATAATAAAAATAGTTACAACATAGAATCGATAATTAATTATTATAATAATTGTAAAGTATTGGGAATATCTCGTTAGCATTCTAGGAATGATGGGCAACGCTAACAAAATTTATAACAGGGATTTTTGGTTTGGGTAAATAAAAAATCTGACACTACACCCTTTGAACTGGAACACTTCAAATCCCTTATTTCCATCCACCTTATGAAACTTCTTATTTATCACGTAGCATTTTTTCTGATTCTGATATTATACATTTATGCATCTTGTGTGTTGAAAATAACTTGTTAAGCTTCGGTAAACTAAAACAATTCTTTGACTTTTGTAACTTACACTCTTCCTGAAATAGTTCAAAGTGGAATGTAGTTACATTGTGGGTTAGATTTTTCAAACAAGAAATATCTCGAAAAATTACAGTATGTATGTATAATTGCACAATAGCACAAAGTTATACTTATAAGTGAACATTTTAAAGCAAATCATTAAACATTGTAATTATTTATCAATAAATGTTAACAGTAAATTATTTTTTATTATATTAAATATTATTATTAATGGCCATATTGCAATCCCACAATTTTTACCAAAAATATTCCTAATATAACTTTCCTCCGCGATTTCAAGTTATTTTGGTGACATCATGGGTGATGGGGGAAAACTGAAGTCATATTCGGATTCAGGAGGTCATTTTAAATACGTACCTTATATTTTAGGTTTTCATGGCATTAAAATATTCTACAAATTGTAATCGTAATTTTGGATGTGTCTATTATGTTTTACTGTAACCACTAGAGGACCGCATACCTTTATAAAGATATTCGGAACTATTAGTCCATTCTGTTAGCCGGAAAAAACCTTGAAAAATTCAAATAAATTTTGATGTCCCCAAATTGCGCTCTCTCCCGTTTTCGAGGATGCTGAACACGATGGAGAGGGTTAAAATTCGTTTAGAGTTATCCCTACCCAAAACTAACGTAACTCCCCGTTTGCCGGACACGATGACGTTGGTGACAATTCTTTTAGAGTTGACCTCACCCCTCAAATGGCCAAAAATCACCCCCGAAAGGGGGAAAAGTATGATCTTCGCTATAAACAAGAAAACCCGTGTTATCTCCCTTTTTCGAGGATGCTGAACACGACGGTGATATTGGATCTTCTCTCCGAGTAGACTTCACCCCCCAAACGGCAAAAAAAGAAAAAATGCCATTTAATTTGTGTACGTAAAATGCATGATTTTTCCGTTATCATAAAATATTTACAGTTTTCCATTAACTTATACCCTAACTATACTATATCGTTTGAAAGCTTATTAATTGTACTAACAAATTGTAAAAAGACTTATAGGGTGATCCATTTGAAAATTTTGAGATATTGCTTGATTTGAGTATATATCAAAGAAGCCACAGATAAAAAAGTAATTAATAATGAGCACAGCCAACGACATGAGAATAACATTTGAATACAAAGACCTGTGGATTTATTTTAATTTACTGTTTTACAGAGTGTTAAAAATGTGGTCATTTTTGAAACACCCATATAATATATTAACATATTTTTTTAACGCGAGATATAATTTTTTCAACTTGGTTTCTGGTGAGTTGTTTAAATTTAAATAAAATCATTTGCACTTTCTACAAAATTTACGTAAATGTCCCATTTTAAATTTGAATCAATATACACCACCAAATATATGATGACTGGAATAATTATAGTCCATCATGAAAACTGAATATTCTATTGCCACTACCATCCAACAGACAACAACAAATAAAAACCTCAAGATTAAAACTAGGCCACACCCATCTAACCAACTGTTATCTGATATCCAGACAAGATCCCACTATCTGTGAAACTTGCAACACCATCCAAACCATCAAACACATAATAGAAGACTGTCCAATGTATCGAGAAGAAAGGGAAAAACACCATATACCAAATTTAAAAGAATCACTGGGACAAATCGAACAAGTTGAAAAGACACTGAATTTTTTAAATGATATAAACTTTTTAACCAAATTTAAACATTTTACTCTATCAGTTTTAAGTCACTACTGTAAAACTTTTGTAATAGTACAATAATGTAAAGTTACTTAAAAAATTCTAATGACCCTTAGCGGTCGAAGCTTAATTAAATTTAAAAAAACTGTTGTGGAATTTTTGATAGAAAAGGAAAATTAAATGAAAATAAACTAAAATAAAATCATAATAATTAAGTATTAATATAAAATTAAACGGTAAGTTCATTAAGAAGTACTCGAAAGGGCGCTTTCACATTAGGCAGCACGACAACGACACGACATGGAGTCGGGATGAATTTACATTGAAAGCGATGTAGTGGCTTCGTCGATTTCAATGTAAATTCATCCCTACTCCAAGTTGTGTCGTTGTCGTGCTGCCAAGTGTGAAAGCGCCCAAAGAGTGTAGAAAATAATAAAAAAATCTTTGCTGCTCTAAAGTGTATGCTAACTTCACAATTTCGAAAATAAAATCGAAAATTTGGTTTTTCCATTATATCTCGAAAAAAAAAATAAAAATTTCGAAAAACTAATAGCAACACGTGAAGGAGCGGAAAATTTTACTAAAAAATAATATTATAAATTATTTAAAAAAAGAATATGTATTACCATAAACAATTATTAAAAATAAGAAACCAAATTCGAAAACTCTACGCGCGCCTAGCCGTTGAATACAAATAGTCAGGCGAGGCGTTCGGAAAAACTAAAGTATCTTTGTCTAAAATGTACGCAAAGAAAAGAAAAGAAAGCATTTTAAAGAGGAGACTTTAAGCTTTCTGAGGAAGTCATTAGTTTTTCTTTTTTTGTTTCCTCATAGAAAATTTGACCGGTAGTTATAATTTCTAAAATTCTTACTGATTTTTATAAAACTGAAGATATCTATTAATAGAGGCATAACAAAAAAAATCCTTGTACATTTATCATCATCATACTTTTACTTTTGATTTAAAAATAATTAAAATGATGAACATTGTCTCTGTTTAATAAAACTTATGTTTTAAAGTGATAATTTTTTTTACAACATTCATTCGAAGCAATTTTTATTTTCAAAATAGTGTTTATTTATTTATATAAATCAATTTCTAAATTATTTTTAACTTTATTTAAAAAAAATATTAATTTCTGATTCATATAAATACTATTTTGAAAATAAAAATTGCGTCGAATGAATGTAGTAAAAACAATAATTTTAAAACATAATTTTTATTAAACAGAGGTAATGCTCATCATTTTAATTATATTTAAATCAAAAATAAAAGTATAATGATGATAAATGTACAAGGATTTTTTTGTTATGCCTCTATTAATAGATATCTTCTGTTTTATAAAAATCAGTGAGAATTTTAGAAATTATATATGAGAAAACAAAAAAAATTAAAAACTAATGACTTCCTGAGAAAGCTTAGAGTCTCGTCTTTAAAACGCTTTCTTTTTTCTTTGCGTATATTTTAGTTTTTCGCTCGTCTAAATTTTTTATAGTAATACAAATTCTTTTTTAAAATAATTTATTTATTTTTTAGTAAAATTTCTCGCTATTTCACGTAGTGCTATTAGTTTTTCAAAAAAAAAAAATTTTTTCGAGATATAATAATATAAATTTTTGATTTTATTTTCGAAATTGTGAAGTTAGCATACACTTTAGAGCAGCAAATATTTTTTATTGTTTTCTACACCCTTTCAAGTACTTAAGTGCCAAGTTTCATGGACATTACATTTTGTGCGAGGTCACAGTCTCTGAGAACTGGGCTAATATGTACTAACCAAAAAAAGGTGTTCCAAAAATTCCAAATTCCTCGTTAGTCATTTTTAGTTTAAATTTTATGAAATCCAAAATTCTAACCCCTGTATAAAAAGTGACATTAACTAAAATAATTTACTTGCTTGTATGATATATACTAAATATACTAAATATCAATTCAGTTTATATATCATTTGGGGTGGTAGTTAATGAATATTAAATTAGATTTTTCAAATCAGAAAAAAAGTGATAATAAGAGATTTATTATCCCTAGAATATAAACATAAATTTGAAGTAAATGATGCCTATGTAAAGCACTAACAGTAAAAGTATTTTAGAAAATTGTAAAATGAAAAAACCGATAATAGTTTTTTTACTTCTATATCTACATCTATCACCAACTTTTACTAAAATTTTAGTTCCAAAAAAAGGAGATTTGGTGAATTTATGTGTAGAAGAAATAATTAAAAAGTCAAAAAACAATATTAATCTTATCATTTCGAACGAAAGATATGATATATCACAACGTTTCGACAAGTTAACAAAATTGACTATTTCGGCCAATGAACTACATCTACTGAAACAAATTAAAAGTACTCCAAATATATTTACAATATCCTATGATTCGATGGAGGAATTAAATTCTACCTTTTCTAAAATAGAAGAAGCAAATGAGGTTTGGAAACCTCATTTGTCTCATTTTATTGTAATTGCTAATGAATTTGAGCATATGAATGAAATTTGTAATTTATTGTGGGAATACCGTTTTGCAAAAAATGTAATTTTATTAGAAAAAAAATCTAAAATTGAAGTGTTTACTATAGATTACAATAAGATCAAATGCGGTAAAGAAATTAAACATAAAAAAATTAACGAATATAACGGCAAAATATTTATACAAAAATTAAAGTCTCTTGCTCCAAATTTTAAAAGTTTTTTTAAAAATTGTTCGTTAACCGTAGCAGCAATGAATATTCCACCAATGTTCATTGGAAAAAACTGTACCGAACCGGGTATTTTGATTGAATTCCTAAGTATATTTGAATGTGTCAGTTCAATTAAAATAAATTATTTATATGACCAAAAATATTTCCAAGATATCCAAAATCCTAAATTACCTATAACAACAAAGGATATGAAAAGTGGAATAGTCGATTTTATTTTTCAAGTACGATCAATGACCTATGGTTTGAAACAGCATTTTATAGCTATTACAAGCGAACCAATATTTATAACAATACCAAGACCTTTGAAAATACCAAATTGGACTTACATTTTGCGAATATATAGCTTGGAATTTATTGGTGTGTTAGTAGTAGTCATTGCATTAATATCCGGTTATTTAACTTTTTGTATAAAGCTTCAAATGGATAAAAACAATATGTTTAAATTGTTTGTTAAAAACTTGTTACTAGAACTTGGAATACTTGTATGGATGCCTATTACGAGAGTACCCAACGAATGGAAAATTCGAATTGTATTAGGTAAATTTCATTTACTAATTTTTAGTCATTTCTAGGATGTCGTACTAGTCGCAATTTTTAACTTAATAAAGTTTTTTTTTCGAAAATCTTAAAAACTGACTGGATTCAACCAAATCATTCTTTCGAGATACAGATTCGTACCTCTACTTTCTTTAAAAAAGGCAAACAAGATGAAAATACCTGTCAAGAAAAAAGGTGTATCAGTTGACTGTAATTCCTATCAGCTCTCTATCTGGGAATAATACTTTCAGATTAAAAGAGTAATTTTTAGATTTAATCGCATTAATATCACTGTAATTTTGATTGACAAATTATTTTCTTCTGTATCGTGTTTATATTTAGATTACAAAGGACCGCGCACCTCTCATAAGCTAGCAGAATAAAGTCAGCAGAATTATAAATCAATACATGGACAATTAAAGGCTCATTAAAGGCCCTAATTTAAAATTTTTTGCTCTGCGAATTTTCGAAATGATTATTGTTCTGCTAGCTTAACCTTAAGTGAGCAGAACATGACCGAAAAAGTCGAAACAATAAAAATTGCAATTTTCTTTGCGAAAATGGAAAAAGTCACGACGTGGTGGTAAGGTTTGCGGAGCATGCCGGAAAAACGATTTTAACACAGTTATTAACAGCTCATTAAAGGCTAATTAAATGCCCTAATTTGAAATTTTCTACTCTGCGAATTTTCGCAATAATTACTGTTCTGCTACTATCATCAGATGTATAAAATTAAAGACAATTTTATACAAAATGACTAAAAATTTTGCACAATCTTTTATAAATTTTTTATTTAGGGCACTTAATTAGCCTCTCATGACTTCTCAACGACTACACTACCGAAACACTTACCTTACCTTACGTTACCCCCGCGTAGTGACTTTTCCATTTTCACAAACAAATAAATCGAGCCTGAAATTCGCGATTAGTGTATTCCTAGATCCTTTAATGAGCCGTTAATTACTGTGCAAAGAAAATTGCAATTTTTATTGTTTCAACCACTTTTTCGGTTATGTTCTGCTTATTTATGATAAAGCTAGCAGAACAGTAATCATTGCGAACTTTCGCAGAGCAGAAAATTTTAAATTAGAACATTTAATTAGCCTTTAATAACCCGTTAATAACTGTGCACAGAAAATTGCAATTTTTATTGTTTCAACCACTTTTTCGGTCATGTTCTGCTCACTTAAGTTTAAGATAGCCCAACAATCATTATTGCGAAGATTCGCAGAGCAAAAAGATTAAATTAGGGCAATTAATTAGCCTTTAATGAGCCTTTAACTGTCCAAGTATTGATTTTTAATTCTGCTTACTTTATTCTGTTAGCTTAAGAGACATGGAACCCATCAGTTTTCAAAGGGGTATTGGGTTTCACTCAATTTCGCTCAAACCTGTTGAAAAGTATCAGTCATATCGTTCTCATAAAATGTCTCCATGAGCGCGATAAAAAATAATGTAAAGATTTTGAGATACCGGCCGCCGAAGGTAAATGTCGAAAATCTTATTTTAGTGTATTCTGTGAGTTGAAAAAATATACAAATATTTTACGCAGCAACCAAACCACCTCTCCGAGAATGAAAGCGATGGTGGTATCTAAAATTATTTTCGGCTTGACCCCACCCTTCAAACGACCAAAAACCACCCCCAAACTGGGGCAATCGCGGATTCCGCGTCTTCCACCGGCAAAATATATCCCACCCCCGTTTTCGAGGACGCTGAACTCGACAGCGGTATTTAAAATTATTTTCGACTTAGTCCCACCCCCCAAACGGCCAAAAATCACCCTCTACAGGATGAAACATTTTCGCAAGTTTTCATGTTTGTTCAAAAAAAAAATTTCACCCTGTAGAGGGTGGTTGTTAGCCGCTTGGGGGATGTGGCCAAGTCGGTGTACAGATGTAACATCACCCATCCTTAAAAATGACAGAGGACGCGGTTTTTCATATTTACAAAAAAAAATTCATCCTGTAGTGGGTGATTTTTTGCCGTTTCGGGAGTGGGACTAACTCAAAAATAATTTTAAATACTGATCAGTATTCTCGAAAACGGGGAATATTTTACTGATGGAATATGCGGAATACGCCATTCCCCCCATTTCGGGGGGTGGGTTTTGGCCGTTTAGGGGGTTGGGTCACCTCTAAAAGAATTTTAACCACCGCCATAGTGATAAGCATCCTCGAAAACGGGACTGAAGAGGTGGTTTAGTTGCTGCTTAAAATATTTGTATATTTTAAAATAAGATTTCTCAAGATATGACTGATACTTTTCAACAGGTTTGAGCGAGATTGAGTGAAACCCAATTCCGATTTAGAAACTGCTTGGTCCTTTCATACTATACAAAATAATTCATTTTGTAACATAAGATTCATTTGGGAAGGAAGCAGAATCATATTTGAGAAGTACTTGTAATGTAATAAAGTGACAAGTAAAATTGTATTTCCAAATGTGTAAAAGATATTAAAAGCCATTAAAAATCTATATATATATATATATATATATATATATATATATATATATATATATATATATATATATATGTAGAACAATAACAAACATTTTTATATTTTGCATCTATAATATCTTACATTATGATACGCATTTGAGAACTCAAATGTTTCATTAGAGTACGCAACTTTTTGTGTTATACGGTTGGTAATATGAATCAACAAATGACATGAATTGACATTTGTCTATTGAAATTAAATTTCAAATCTGTCAAATTTTAAAAATTCTACAACAGTGCTACCAACTCATTTTTTTTAAAGCAAACTTCTCTATAATATGCAAAGTATAAATTTATTAAAAAATTAATAAAATGGCAAAATATAAAAAGTATTATAAGCAACTTATTTCATATGGCTGTTATGGCACTCGTCCTTTAACTCGTGTCATAACAGAATGCCATATCAAATGCGTTGCTTAATGTACTATTTTACATTTTAGGATCCCTTTTACTATTCACTGTGGTTAGTGGAACTTACTTTCAAGCAAAGCTGTCAAGTTTTATAACCACAAATCCATACGAAAAACCTATTAAAACTTTTGAACAACTTGCAAAGTCAAATGTACCATTTAAGACTTTCAAAGTGGGTGCCGATCTGTTTCTCTATGGACACCAAAGGCGTATTTTAGATAAGGCAGAATACTTTGACTTATCCAAAATTACTTTCGGGGGATATATACAGGATGCATACGAGAACCGTTTCGCAACAATGGCATCTTTTGGACCTCTCATGAATCTTCCTGGGCCATTGGAGGATATAAAATATTTTCTGCTACTACAAGAGCCAACATCTGGATTTGTAGTACCAACGAATTTTGTCTTATACGAATATATTGATTATATTATGGGTACAATGGTAGAAAGCGGATTTTATAATTATATTTTTTCCAAATACAGATATTCGCTATCTTTGAAATACAGAACAATGATGGCTAAACAAAATAAAAGCGAACTAAATTCTAACTTTAATTTTGCATTTTTCATACTTATAGCGGGGCACAGCGTTTCTATATTAATTTTTGTACTTGAAATTCTTTCTAAACGTTGGAAACATTATCTTCGACGTTTTCGCTTTTATCATAAGAAAAAGTCTTTTTCTTAAATTAAATTGTTAGAATGAGTATTCTCCCTCTCTCTATGTGATTCTATTATTAGAGGAACAAGACGTATGTCGAATATAGACCACCATTTTGTGCCTTGTCATATGGTTTTAATGACGCTAATTCTCCAAAATCTCTTCGAGTGATTTATAAAATTCTGAATATACCTCTCGTCTCATTTCCCTTCGTCCTTTGATATTAATTATGTTCCACTGTTTAGCCAGTCATACTCTTTATTATGTTGTATTTCAGATGTTTAAGAAATTATTAGTTTTTAGAATTATTTGAATTATAATTACAATTAACAGAAATAATCATTTTTGTTCATCGAATAAAAATAGTTACAACATAGAATCGATAATTAATTATTATAATAATTGTAAGGTATTGGAAATATCTCGTTAGCATTCTAGGAATGATGGGCAACGCTAACAAAATTTATAACACGGATTTTTGGTTTGGGTAAATAAAAAATCTGACATTGCACCCTTTGAACTGGAACACTTCAAATCCCTTATTTCCATCCACCTTATGAAACTTCTTTTATGCATCTTGTGTGTTGAAAATAACTAGTTAATCTTCGGTAAACTAAGACAATTCTTTGACTTTTGTAACTTATACTCTTCCTGAAATAGTTCAAACTGGAATAAAGTTACATTGTGGGTAAGATTTTTCAAATAAGAAATATCTCGAAAAATTGCAGATTTGCATAATTGCACAATAGCACAAAGTTATACTTATAGGTGAACATTTTAAAGCAAATCATTAAACTTTGTAATTATTTATCAATAAATGTTAACAATAAATTATTTTTTATTATATTAAATAAACCTGAAATTGTTGTCTTTTTTATTAATGGCCATATAGCAATCTCACAATTTTTACCAAAAATATTCATAATATAACTTTCCTCCGCGATTTCAAATTATTTTGGTGACAGCAAGCTTTCATCATAGATGATGGGGGAAAACTGAGGTCATATTCGGATTCAGGAGGTCATTTTACATAAGAATCAGCAAGAATGGTGTCAGGGCCAGAAAAAAAATATTTTTGCCGACAAGTGTAATCATGCAGCTGATCCCTAAAACACGATCATCTCGTAAACCCCTAAGTTTTAAGGTTAATAACAAGTGTACTTTTTTTCTACTAAAATAACGTAGAGTTAATATTCTTTTACAAAAATAGCTAACCCCTAAAATTCTATTGTCTCGTAAACCGTTAAGTTTTAAGGTTAATGACAATTATGCTTTTTTTCTACTAAAATAACGTGGGTTTAATATTCCTTTACAAAAATAGCGCTAACTTAAAGAGCAAAAAAGTTTATCGCACATTTATGCAACAAATGTAGCCTAACCAGCGCCCTCTACAAATTACATCAAAGTGGGTACTAGATTCTGATTTCTCGTGCCCAAAAACCCCCAGTTCCAAATTTTTATATATACATATCCAAAAACGCTAAAGTTACTGCAAAAAATAAATCTTAAAATTTAACCTTTAACACACTGTATATTCCTTATTAGCTCCATTTTATTAGAGCCAGTTGGTTCAAAACATAATATTTTAAAGTGAGCAATCTACCATACTTCTATGTACAATTACTTAAGGACCCACCTGTATATTTGCACTATAATATGATAAATTATATATTAGCACAGTTGTCTGAGAGTTTGACCTCGCACAAAATGTGATATCGATGAAACTTGATACTTAAGTAGGTACTTTAAATTGTGTAGAAAAAGATAAAAAAATCTTTGCTGCTCTAAAGTGTATACTAACTTCACAATTTCGAAAATCAAATCGAAAATTTGGTTTTTCCATTAAATCTCGAAAAAAAAATAAAAATTTAGAAAAACTAAAAGAGCGGAAAATTTTACTAAAAAGTATATCATAAGTTATTTTAAAAAAAATTGTATAACTATAAAAAAATTATTAAAAATAAGAAAGCAAATTCAAAAACTTTACGCGCGTCGAGCCGTTGAATACAAATATTCAGGCGAAGTGTTCGGAAAAACTAAAGTATCTTTGCCTAAAATGTACGTAAAGAAAAAAAAAGAAAGAATTTTAAAGAGGAGACTCTACGCTTTCTCGGGAAGACATTAGTTTTTAATTTTCTTTTGTTTTCTCATAGACAATTTGACCGGTAGTTATAATTTCTAAAATTCTCACTGATTTTTATAAAACTGAAGATATCTATTAATAGAGCCAGAACAAAAAAAATCTTGTACATTTATCATCATTATAATTTTGCTTTTGATTTCAATTAAAATGATGATCATTATCTCTGTTTAATAAAACTTAAGTTTTTTTTTACAACATTCATTCGAAGCAATTTTTATTTTCTAATTTTATATAAATCAGAAATTAATTTGTTATTTAAATAAAATAAAATAAAAATAAAAAATAATTTAGAAATTGATTTATATAATTAAACACTATTTTGAAAATAAAAATTGCGTCGAATGAATGTTGTAAAAAAATTATCATTTTAAAACATAAGTTTTATTAAAAGGAGATAATGTTCATCATTTTAATTATATTTAAATCAAAAGTAAAAGTATAATGATGATAAATGTACAAGGATTTATTTTTGTTGTGCCGCTATTAATAGATATCTTCAGTTTTAGAAAAATCAGTGAGAATTTTAGAAATTATAACTTCCGGTCAAATTTTCTATGAAAAACCAAAAAAAATAATAACTAATGGCTTTCTGAGAAAGCTTAGAGTCTCCTCTTTAAAATGCTTTCTTTTTTTTTCCTTTTAGGCCTGAACGACTCGGCGCGCGTAGTTTTCGAATTTGCTTTCTTATTTTTAATAATTTTTTATAGTACCTAATACAAATTTTTTTTAAAATAACATAATAATTGCGTACATTTTAGGCAAAGATACTTTAGTTTTTCCGAACACTTCGCCTGAATATTTGTATTCAACAGCTCGACGCGCGTATAATGGAAAGATATAATGGAAAAACCAAATTTTCGATTTTATTTTCGAAATTCTGAAGTTAGCATACACTTTGGAGCAGCAAATATTTTTTATTGTTTTCTACATCCTTTCAAGTACTTAAGTATCAAGTTTCATCGACATCACATTTTGTGCGAGGTCAAACTCTCTGAGAACTGGGCTAATGTGCGGATGTACTAAACAAAAAAAGATGTTCCAAAAATTCCAAATTCCTCGCTAGTCATTTTTAGTTTAAATTTTATGAAATTTCAAATTATAAACCCTGTATAAAAAGTGACATTAACTAAAATAATTTACTGGCTTGTTTGATAACTAAGATATACTAAATATCAATTCAGTTTATATATCATTTGGGGTCGTAGTTAGTGAATATTAAATTAGATTTTTCAAATCAGAGTAAAAGTGATAATAAGAGATTTATTATCCCTAGAATATAAACATAAATTTGAAGTAAATGATGCCATTAATCCATTCCTATGTAAAGCACTAACAGTAAAAATATTTTTGAAAATTGTAAAATGAAAAAGCCGATAATAGTTTTTTTACTTCTATATCTACATCTATCACCAACTTTTACTAAAATTTTAGTTCCAAAAAAAGGAGATTTGGTGAATTTATGTGTAGAAGAAATAATTAAAAAGTCAAAAAACAATATTAATCTTATCATTTCGAACGAAAGATATGATATATCACAACGTTTCGACAAGTTAACAAAATTGACTATTTCGGCCAATGAACTACATCTACTGAAACAAATTAAAAGTACTCCAAATATATTTACAATATCCTATGATTCGATGGAGGAATTAAATTCTACCTTTTCTAAAATAGAAGAAGCAAATGAGGTTTGGAAACCTCATTTGTCTCATTTTATTGTAATTGCTAATGAATTTGAGCATATGAATGAAATTTGTAATTTATTGTGGGAATACCGTTTTGCAAAAAATGTAATTTTATTACAAAAAAAATCTAAAATTGAAGTGTTCACTATAGATTACAAAAAGATCAAATGCGGTAAAGAAATTAAACATAAAAAAATTAACGAATATAACGGCAAAATATTTATACAAAAATTAAAGTCTCTTGCTCCAAATTTTAAAAGTTTTTTTAAAAATTGTTCGTTAACCGTAGCAGCAATGAATATTCCACCAATGTTCATTGGGAAAAACTGTACCGAACCGGGTATTTTGATTGAATTCCTAAGTATATTTGAAGGTGTCAGTTCAATTAAAATAAATTATTTATATGACCAAAAATATTTCCAAGATGTCCAAAATCCTAAATTACCTACAACAACAAAGGATATGAAAAGTGGAATAGTCGATTTTATTTTTCAAGTACGATCAATGACTTATGGTTTGAAACAGCATTTTATATCTATTACAAGCGAACCCTTATTTATAACAATACCAAGACCTTTGAAAATACCAAATTGGACTTACATTTTGCGAATATATAGCTTGGAATTTATTGGTGTGTTGGTAGTAGTCATTGCATTAATATCCGGTTATTTAACTTTTTGTATAAAGCTTCAAATGAATAAAAACAATATGTTTAAATTGTTTGTTAAAAACTTGTTACTAGAACTTGGAATACTTGTATGGATGCCTATTACGAGAGTACCCAACGAATGGAAAATTCGAATTGTGTTGAGGCCCTAGAAGCAATTTCTAGGCACCGCAGCAGACGCGAATTTCTTTTCTGTTTTGGGGTGCACACCATGCTCGATCGGGAATCACTGAACAACCATTAATAACACAGTTTAACCGTCTACCATTTATTTTATTTCCTTTGAAACACCAACAACAAATAACAATCCATAAAAACAACAATACACATAATTGCTATCAAGCATAAAAACACACATTTACAATAAGAGATGATAAGATCAATTCAGACGTAGCGGCCATCATTCTACTCTGCATCTAACTCTGTTCTTTTCCGCCGTGATTTTTGGAGAGGGAGCGCGGTGGTCGCTGAAACCGGACCCAGCAACCACCGCGGGAAGGTTCGAATTCGAACATATTCCCCGGCCTTGAGCGAACCGGCTCTAAATAGAAATAAAAAAAAAATGAGAAATGTGAGAAAAAGTTAATTATACTTAATTAACTGTTTGGGGTAAAGAACACAGTTTGGAAATAGGACGTGTAAACGTACCGTTAAGGGTCTTAATTGTGACAGCTCGGACCTTGCCATCCGCACCAGGGAGAATTCCGACAATTCTGGCTCTAGGCCATTGCAAGGGGGGAACGTTGTCCTCCTTCAGCAAAACAAGATCATTTATTTCCAAATTTTTAGTAGGGCGCAACCATTTTGGTCGATTTTGTAGGGTGTTGAGATATTCAACAGACCATCTTTTCCAAAAGGCCTGTTGGATACGGGAACATTTTTGGTAAAGATTTAGCCGATTTTCAGGGAGATGCGTAACATCGGGTTCTGGATATGAAGTAAGATTGGTTCCAATCAAAAAATGACCAGGGGTCAAACATTCCAGATCGGAGGGGTCATTTGAAATCGGACACAATGGACGCGAGTTTAAAACTGCCTCGATTTGAGCCAGCACGGTGGTCAATTCCTCAAAGGTGAGATTTGCGTTTCCAACTTGACGCTTGAGATGGCTTTTGGCAACCTTTATCTGAGATTCCCAAATACCTCCCCAGTGGGGGCTGAGAGGGGGTATAAATTTCCACTCAATACAATTTTTCGACGCGAATGTTTTTATCGCATCTGACACATCGGATGCCTTAAAATAGGAGTATAATTCCCGAAGTTCATTTCGTGACCCGGAAAAATTTGTAGCGTTGTCGCTGAAAATAATGGATGGGTTTCCTCTTCGAGCTATGAACCGTTTCAATGTCATCAAAAAGGCTTCCGTTGAGAGCGAGGAAACCAATTCTAAATGTATGGCTTTTGTAGCCATGCAAACGAATAAGGCTATATAACATTTCGAAAGAGGAGCCTTTCTTAGCTTGGAAGTCTTGAACATAATAGGGCCGCCGAAATCGACACCCACCTTTTGAAACGGGCGAGAAATGGAAACACGATCTTTCGGGAGATCGGCCATGATTTGTTGAGAAGGTTGTATTTGAAACCGAAAACAATTGTTGCAATTACGAATTATCCTTTTAATTTCACGAAGAGCGTTGAGAGGCCAATATTGCAATCTAACATTGGCTAGAACTGTTTGTGAGCCAGCATGACCAAGTCGATTATGCTCGTGTGCGAGTATCATGGATACTACATGATGTTTGGAGGGTAGGAGAATGGGGTGCCTTTGACATTCGGACACGTCTGCATTGGTCAAACGTCCTCCGACGCACAAAAATCCTTCAGGGTTGAGAAAGGGTTTTAATGAAGCAAGATTTTTGTTTGAAAGGAGTTTTCCTGCCTTTAGCTCAGATATCTCGTTAGAGAACTTTGTGGACTGTATATTTTTAATGATTAGGGTTTTAGCAGCGCATTTTTCATGTACATTTAAAGAACCGACTAATTTGTCGTGAGGAGATTTGAAATTATGAGCTAACCTGAGACAATAGGCCACAGTATTTTGCAATCGAGCAAAATTCGAAAATCTTGAAAATAGAGATTCCCAAAAGAGCACCTTTGGATCTGAAGCTGGGAGTGTAGCCTTAAAGGTTACACTTTTTTGCTCAGGTACATCGACCATATCAAATGAGTCATCTAGATTGGAGAGTTTTGGAAAGGGATCTAATAAAGAGGGTGGACCATGCCACCAAATTTTGGAGGTTAAGATGTCATGTGGCAATAACCCACGAGACAAGGGGTCTGCAGCGTTATTTGACGAAGAAACATGACGCCACTTCCAATTTTTTGTGAGTTCCTGTATTTGGGAGACTCTATTGGCCACGAAGACGGACCAACGAGAAGGATGAGAATTTATCCAACAAAGGGCTATCTGCGAGTCTGACCACAGATTGATTGAGGAGAATGAAAGGCCTTCATAGACGGAGACAATTTTTTGGATTAGTTTGGACAGCAAGAGCATGGCCTGTAGTTCAAGACGAGGTATTGTAAGATTGGGGCGGAAAGGCCCTATACGAGATTTAGAGGCGATCAAATTACAAGTTATAGGGCCGTCAAAATAAACAGTCCGAACATAGACACAAGCAGCGTATGCCTTGTTGCTACTGTCGGCAAAACCATGAAGTTCAACGCGGGAAATTTTCCTTTTCAGAAAAATGTGACGAGGGATTTTCAAATTGTTTAAGGCTGGGATGTTTACAATAAACGAATGCCACTCATGGGCGAGAGATGGGGGTAGTGGATCATCCCAATTTAAATTTGCCTTCCATAGAGTTTGCATAAAAATCTTTCCGATTACTATGACTGGACCAATCAGTCCGAGCGGGTCAAACATTTGGGCTATGATCGAGAGAGCCTTTCTTTTTGTGATGGGCTCACAATTGGTTGATTTTGGGAGAGAAATGGTAAACACATCTTGGCCAGGCTGCCAGGAGAGGCCCAAAACCTTGTTAGAGATATTTTCAATCTTCACATCGTATGAGATTGATCGAGAGGGTTCAGAGATTAGTTCCAAAAATTCGTGGGAATTAGAACACCATTTATGCAATCGGAATCCAGCATTGTTCAAAAGGGTATTGAGTTCCGTATGAGATGATTTAAGTGCTGCCACATCATTAGTGCCAAAGAGAATGTCATCAACATACGTTTGGGTGAGGATAGCTTGAGATGCGAGTGGGAAGCTTTTTCCATTAACCGACACAACTTCCTTTAGGGTGCGCGTGCTAAGGAAGCTGGCGGGTTTTGTACCATAGGTTACGGTCGTCAGTTCGATAACCTGTAGGGGATCAGAGGGTTGATCCCTCCATAGAATGTTTTGCAAATAGGTTTGATTAGGATTGATTTTCACCTGCCGATACATTTTTTCAATATCCGCAGTGAAAACAAAAGAAAACTGTCGGAAGCGACATAGGATGTCAAACAATTCTGGCTGCACCTGGTAGCCTTTCAGGGTTATATCATTGAGAGAATAGCCGCTAGAACTTTTACAACTAGCATCAAAGACTACTCTGAGAGGTGTACTCGAACTGGCTTCCTTTACGACGCAATGGTGGGGTAGAAAATATTTGTTATGGCCGAGCGCATTTTGAAATGAGAGAGGCACATAGCGTGCATGACTAAGGGCAATGTATTCATGAATGAATTTTTGGTAGTGAGAAAAGAGAACGGGTTCCCTTTTAAACCTTTTTTCGAGATTCAAGAATCGTTTTTTGGCAATTTGAAATGAGTCGCCGAGTTTTGTGACATCATCAGGAGAGCTTAGGGGTAAATTAACTTGAAAAGATCCATTCTCTAAGATTTTTACATTATTTTTAAAATCTCTTTCAGCAAGATCTTCTTCGGGAGTCAATAATTTATGAGGTGGTAGTTCTTCTATTTCCCAAAATTTATTGAGCAAATCGTCAAGAGGGAGAGAATCTAAAGAAGGTTCAAGAGTGTTGACGAAGAACGACGTACTTCGAGAGCAAGAGGGTTGTGGCACATTTCCTGCGATTACCCAGCCTAGCATTGTATTCTGTAAGACAGGGCGATTTTTTCCAAATCTTATGAGACCATCAGAAAGTAGGTCGTAATAAACATCTGATCCTAACAACAAATCGATTTGGGTTGGTTCAAAAAATTGGGGATCTGCTAATGCGAGAGGGTAGGGGATAGAAATTGATTCCGGGGCAATTGGACATTGAGGCAAATTGCAACTAATATTTTGTAATACCGCACAAGTCAGATCAAAAGAGACATTTTCAAAGACGTTAGAAAATATTTTAAATTGAGCCATGGTATTTGATACCAAAGAATTTTGAGTAATTCCAGAAATTTGTAATTTTCTGTTGAACCTTTTAGCATCTATTTTGTTCAAAAGATGCTCCGAGATGAACGAGTTTTGAGAACCATTATCGAGAATACACTTTGCTTGAATGGGGGTGCCATTCTTGGAATAAACCGTGACCATGGCAGTTGCTAACAAAACATCACTGTTTTTTCGCGAAAGAGTTGACATGCTATATGATGTCGTAGAGTGTGAAAAACTATGGGGATTCTCAAGGACTTCAGTTTCCTGTGTACAAAGATTGGCGTGAGAATTTGAAGGACTTTGTCCTGCAGATCGTTGATTGGAATTTTGCCTGGAATTATTTGCGTACGAATTTGGGCGAGGTTGCGAATTTGTGAGTGTACCATTTACGTGATGCGGTTGAGAGTTAGTCAAATCATCTGAATTGCTTTGCCGAGTAATGGCTGAGACATTTGGGTAATTTTGCTGAACATTGGCCTGAGGTTGCCTTTTTAAGCACAACGAAGAATGATGAGGTTTTGAGCAACTAAAACAACGTTTAGATGGGCAGTTAATAGCTCTGTGCCGGGTGCCGAGACAGTTTGTGCATAAATTATTGGAATGAACAAATTCCAATTTTTGATTATGAGGTAGATCCAAAAACTTGTTGCACCTATAAATTTTGTGAGATTTGTCATTGCAAAAAATACATTTAAATTGTGACGTATGAGAATTACCTTCAGAATTATTTGAGTGATAAGATACAACATTTTTTAAGTGAGTTTTTTCCTTTTTCATATTTGGAGGTGAAATAGAGGAAAGTACTTTACACCTTTCTTCAACAATACGAAAAAATTCCTCAACCGTGGGCAATGAATCTTTGTCTCTTTGAGACTCGTATTCCCGTTTTGTCGCGAAATCCAACTTCCTTACTAGAGTATTTATCATCATTAAATGTTCAGTATCAATTTGCAAATTATTTAGCGATTTAATGTGCTGTTTCATATGGGTAATAAATTCCCGTAAACATTGAGCATTACCTTTTGATAAACTAGGGTAATCAATGATTAAATTAAAATGTGAATTTATAATTGAGAGATTATCATTATATCTTTCATATAAAATATCTATTGCTACGCTGAAGTTACTATTAGTGAGTTCTAATGCGTTGATCAAATCTAAAGGTTCGTTTTTTAATGAAGATTTCAAATATACGAGTTTTTCAACATTGGAAAGAGCAGAGTTATTCGTAACGAGTGATGTAAACAGTTCAAAGAATGATGACCATTTTGTAATATCGCCATTAAATTCAGGTATTTTTAATTGAGGCAATTTTGCACTATGAGACGAGGAGTTATTATTGATAATAACTTGAGAACTATCATTTCTTATGTGGGGGGTAGGTTGGGCAAGGCTCTGAATCTTAATTTGAATTTTAGAAAGATAATCAAGATACCTCTCTGCCGTACTATCAATTTCATCAGTGTTAGGAAGCGCGCTAGGATCGTTATCAGATTCGAGATCAATTATATTATTTTCAATTTTTTCTAAATTAATAAATGCATCAGTTAAAGCCTGTTCGCGAACTTTAATTTTAATAACATCATTTGAAGTGTCGAGATTGCTATCTAGCCATGTAATTACTCGAGTAAATGCAGATCGAGCGTGCTTCCTATCTTTTTTGAGCGTATCCATTTTTGCAAATCACTTTATTTTACTTTACTTTCTAATTAAAAACCATAACATGTAAAAAAATGTAAATGAATCGTGAAAGTGTCTAGAAAACAAAGATGGATATTCTTCGATTTAAATATGCAAATATACAATAAAATAACAAATGATTACAAATGAAAACCAATTATTACAAAGGGTACAAATTATTACAAAAATAACAAATTATTACGTAACCAACCGGCGCACAATTGAACTTTAGGGCTGAGACCGGCCCTGTTGCACTGCTGTACACTCACGATTTTATTTTCAACGACACTACCTGCTGTTTTGAGAAGGCGACACCGAGTTAACTTGAATTGCAACGGATTTTCACACCTAGTGACACTTAACAATTTTTTACAATATTAATAGTACAAAAAATCAGCTTAATACAAGTTTATAAACATAAAAAACATGTGAGCAGTGTTAGAACTTATTAAATAACGATTTGAGACTTTAAAGAGAAATAAATAAGTACAATATGTTGATAAATAGCGAGAAAAATGTTATTAAGACCAATAAATATGTGCAATATATCAATCAACGAAGAGAAAACAAATATTGTTCCGAGAAATAACATAAACATATACAATATAATGTCGATAGACAAAGAGAGAAAGCGTTTTTCAATATCGAATATTGTGTGCAGATACAAATATGAAATAATTAAATAATCTTAACATCCAGAGTTTACCTTACGAATAGCACAAAAGTATCCGGCTCGAAGGACCATATGTTGAGGCCCTAGAAGCAATTTCTAGGCACCGCAGCAGACGCGAATTTCTTTTCTGTTTTGGGGTGCACACCATGCTCGATCGGGAATCACTGAACAACCATTAATAACACAGTTTAACCGTCTACCATTTATTTTATTTCCTTTGAAACACCAACAACAAATAACAATCCATAAAAACAACAATACACATAATTGCTATCAAGCATAAAAACACACATTTACAATAAGAGATGATAAGATCAATTCAGACGTAGCGGCCATCATTCTACTCTGCATCTAACTCTGTTCTTTTCCGCCGTGATTTTTGGAGAGGGAGCGCGGTGGTCGCTGAAACCGGACCCAGCAACCACCGCGGGAAGGTTCGAATTCGAACAAATTGTATTAGGTAAATTTCATTTACTAATTTTTAGTCATTTTTAGGATGTCGTACTAGTCGCAATTTTTAACGTAATAAAGTTTTTTTTCGAATATCTTAAAAACTGACTGGATTCAACCAAATCATTCTTTCGAGATACAGATTTGTACCTCTACTTTCTTTAAAAAAGGCAAACAAGATGAAAATACCTGTCAACAAATAATAGCAACTCTTTTTATGTTTATTCCACTTGTCTTTTAGCGTCAAAAAGGTGTATCAGTTGACAGTAATTCCTATCAGCTCTCTATCTGGGAATAATACTTTCAAATTAAATGAGAAATTTTTAGATTTAATCGCATTAATTTCACTGTAATTTTGATTGACAAATTATTTTCTTCTGGATCGTTTTTATATTTAGATTCCAAAGGACCGCGCACCTCTCTTATGCTAGCAGAACAAAGTCAGCAGAATTATAAATCAATACATGAACAATTAAAGGCTCATTAAAGGCTAATTAATTGCCTTAATTTAAAATTTTTTGTTCTGCGAATTTTCGCATTGTTCTGCCAGCTTAACCTTAAGTGAGCATAACAAGACCGAAAAAGTTGAAACAATAAAAATTGCAATTTTCTTTGCACAGTAATTAACGGCTCATTAAAGGCTCCAGGAATACACTAATTGCGAATTTCAGGCTCGATTTATTTCTTTGCGAAAATGGAAAAAGTCACGACGTGGTGGTAAGCTTTGCGGAGCATGCAGAAAAACGATTTTAACAGTTATTAACGGCTCATTAAAGGCTAATTAAATGCCCTAATTTGAAATTTTCCGCTCTGCGAATTTTCGCAATAATTACTGTTCTGCTACTATCATCAGATGTATAAAATTAAAGTCGATTTTGTACAAAATGACTAAAAATTTTGCATAATCTTTTATAAATTTTTTATTTAGGGCACTTGATTAGCCTCTCATGACTTTTCAACGACTACCCTACCGAAACGCTTACCTTGCCTTACATCCGCGTAGTGACTTTTCCATTTTCACAAAGAAATAAATCGAGCCTGAAATTCGCGATTAGTGTATTCCTAGATCCTTTAATGAGCCGTTAATTACTGTGCAAAGAAAATTGCAATTTTTATTGTTTCAACCACTTTTTCGGTCATGTTCTGCTCATTTATGATAAAGCTAGCAGAACAGTAATCATTGCGAACATTCGCAGAGCAGAAAATTTTAAGTTAGAACATTTAATTAGCCTTTAATAACCCGTTAATAACTGTGCACAGAAAATTGCAATTTTTATTGTTTCAACCACTTTTTCGGTCATGTTCTGCTCACTTAAGTTTAAGATAGCCCAACAATCATTATTGCGAAGATTCGCAGAGCAAAAAGATTAAATTAGGGCAATTAATTAGCCTTTAATGAGCCTTTAATTGTCCAAGTATTGATTTTTAATTCTGCTTACTTTATTCTGTTAGCTTAAGAGACATGGAACCCATCAGTTTTCAAAGGGGTATTGGGTTTCACTCAATTTCGCTCAAACCTGTTGAAAAGCATCAGTCATATCGTTCTCATAAAATGTCTCCTGGGCGCGATAAAAAATAATGTAAAGATTTTGAGATACCGGCCGCCAAAGGTAAACGTCGAAAATCTTATTTTAGTGTATTCTGTGAGTTGGAAAAATATACAAATATTTTAGGCAGCAACCAAACCACCTCTCCGAGAATGAACGCGATGGTGGTATCTAAAATTATTTTCGGCTTGACTCCACCCCTTAAACGGCCAAAAACCACCCCCAAACTGGGGTAATCGCGGATTCCGCGTCTTCCACCGGCAAAATATATCCCACCCCCTGTTTTCGAGGACGCTGAACTCGACAGCGGTATTTAAAATTATTTTCGACTTAGTCCCACCCCCCAAACGGCCAAAAATCACCTTCTACAGGGTGAGACATTTTCGCGGGTTTTCATATTTGCTCAAAAAAAATTTCACCCTGTAGAGGGTGGTTGTTAGCCGTTTGAGGGATGTGGCCAAGTCGGTGTACAGATGTAACATTACCATCCTCAAAAATGACGGAGGAAGCGGTTTTTTTTATTTACAGAAAAAAATTCATCCTATAGTGATTTTTTGCCGTTTGGGGAGTGGGACTAACTCAAAAATAATTTTAAATACTGATCAGCATTCTCGAAAACGGGGAATATTTTAGTAATGGAATATGCGGAATGCGAGATTCCCCCCATTTTGGGGGTGGGTTTTGGCCGTTTAGGGGGTTGTGGGTCACCTCCAAAAGAATTTTAACCACCGCCATAGTGATAAGCATCCTCGAAAACGGGGCTGGAGAGGTGGTTTGGTTGCTGCTTAAAATATTTGTATATTTTTCGGACTTACAGAATTCACTAAAATAAGATTTCTCAAGATATGACTGATACTTTTCAACAGGTTTGAGCGAGATTTAGTGAAACCCAATTCCCCTTTAATAACTGCGGGGTCCTTTCATACTATACAAAATAATTCATTTTGTAACATAAGATTCATTTGGGAAGTAAGCAGAATCATATTTGAGAAGTACTTGTAATGAGAAGTAATTTTGAAATTGATAGTAGAAAGTGGCAAGTAAAATTGTAATTCCAAATGGGTAAAAGATATTAAAAGCCATTAAAAATATATATATTTCCATAGAACAATAATAAACTTTTTTATATTTTGCATCTATAATATTTGACATTATGATACGCATTTGAGAAATCAAATGTTTCATTAGAGTACGCAACTTTTTGTGTTATACGGTTGGTAATATGAATCAACAAATGACATGAATTGACATTTGTCTATTGAAATTAAATTTCAAATCTGTCAAATTTTAAAAATTTTACAACAGTGCTACCAACTCATTTTTTTTAAAGCAAACTTTTCTATAATATGCAAAGTATAAATTTATTAAACTTATTTCATATGGCTGTTATGGCACTGCGCGATTTGTTTTTTAAACTTGGACTCGTGTCATAACAGAGTGCCATATGAAATGTGTTGCTTAATGTACTATTTTTTACATTTTAGGATCCCTTTTACTATTCACTGTGGTTAGTGGAACTTACTTTCAAGCAAAGCTGTCAAGTTTTATAACCACAAATCCATACGAAAAACCTATTAAAACTTTTGAACAACTCGCAAAGTCAAATGTACCATTTAAGACTTTCAAAGAGGGTGCAGATCTGTTTCTCTATGGACATCAAAGGGTTATTTTAGATAAGGCAGAATACTTTGACTTATCCAAAATTACTTTCGGGGGATATATACAGGATGCATACGAGAACCGATTCGCAACAATGGCAACTTTTGGACCTCTCATGAATCTTCCTGGGCCATTGGAGGATATAAAATATTTTCTGCTACTACAAGAGCCAACATCTGGATTTGTAGTACCAACGAATTTTATCTTATACGAATATATTGATTATACCATGCATATAATGGTAGAAAGCGGATTTTATAATTATATTTTTTCCAAATACAGATATTCGCTATCTTTGAAATACAGAACAATGATGGCTAAACAAAATAAAAGCGAACTAAATTCTAACTTCAATTTTGCATTTTTCATACTTATAGCGGGGCACAGCGTTTCTATATTAATTTTTGTTCTTGAAATTCTTTCTAAACGTTGGAAACATTATCTTCGACGTTTTCGCTTTTGTCGTAAGAAAAAGGTTTTTTCTTTAATTCAGCGAAATTTTTAGGATAAATATTCTCCCTCTCTCTATGTGATTCTAGTATTAGAGGAACAAGATGACTGTCGTATATAGACGATTTTGTGCCTTGTCAGTAGAAAGTAGTCGTTTTGGTGCCTTATAAAATTCTGAAAATACCTCTCATCTCATTTCCCTTTGTCCTATGATATTAATTATGCTGCACTGTTTAGCCACTCATACTCTTTACTATGTTATATTCCAGATGTTTAAGAAATTATCAGTTCCAATTAACAGAAACAATCATTTTTGTTCATTGAGTAGAAACAGTTACAAATGTTCATAGAATCGATAATTAATTTTTATAATATTTGTAAAGTATTGGGAACATCTCGTTAGGAGCCTAGAAATGATGGACAGCGCTAACAAAATTTACGGTACATAGATTTTTGGTTTGGGTAAATAAAAAATTCTGACATTCCACACTTTGACCTGGAACATTTCAAATCCCTTATTTCCATCCACCTTGCGAAACTTCTGATTTATCACATTTATGCATCTGGTGTGTTGAAAATAACTAGTTAACTAAGTTAACTAAGATAATCCTTTCACGTTTGTAACTGTTACACTCTTTCTGAAATAGTTCAAAATGGAACGAAGTTAGATTGTGGGTTAAATTTTTCAGCGAACGAGACAAGAAATATCTCGAAAAATTACAGATATGCACAATTGCACAATAGCACAAAGTTATACTTACAGGTGAACATTTATAATAATTCATTAAACTTTGTAATTATTTATCAATAAATGTTAAGAGTAACTTATTTTTTATTATATTAAATAAGAAACCTAAAAATGTTGACCATATTGCAATCTCACCATTCTTATTTTTAGCATTCTAACTCTCTAGGTTATGTAAACGAAACATTCAAATAAATATGGGGATGTACTACACAAAACAAGATCTTTCAAAAATTCCAAATTCCTCGGAAGTCATTTTTAGTTTAAATTTGATGAAATTTCAAATTATGAACCCTGTATAAAAAGTGACATTAACTAAAATAATTTACAGGATTGTTTGATAATTAGAATATAGCAAATATCATTTCAGTTTATATATCATTTGGGGTGGTAGTTAATGAATATTAAATTAGATTTTTCAAATCAGAGTCAAAATAGATAGAATAGAAAGAATAATTTGAAGTAAAAGATGCCACTAAGCCGTTCCGAAACAAAGCACTATCAGTAAAAATATTTTTTTAAATTGTAAAATGAACAAAAGTGTATTAGTTTATTTAATACTATATTTACATTTATCACCAACTTTTACTAAAATTTTAGTGACTAAAATAGAAGATTTAATGAACTTATGTGTAGAAGAAATAATTAAAAAGTCAAAAAACAATATTAATGTCATCATTTCGAACAAAAGTTTTGATATATCACAACGTTTCGACAACTTAACAAAATTGACTATTTCCACAAATGAACTACATCTACTAAAACAAATTAAAAGTACTCCAAATATATTTACAATATTATATGATTCGTTGGAGGTATTAAATTCTACGTTTTCTAAAATAGAAGATGCAAATGACGATTGGAGACCTCACTTATCTCATTTTATTGTAATTGCTAATGAATTTCAGCATATGAATGAAATTTGCAATTTATTGTGGGAATACCGTTTTGCAAAAAATGTAATTTTATTAGAAAAAAAATCTAAAATTGAACTGTTCACTATAGATTACAAAAAGAGCAAATGTGGTAAAGAAATTAAACCTAAAAAAATTAACGAATATAACGGCAAGATGTTCATTAAAAAATTAAAGTCTCTTGCTCCAAGTTTAAAATATTTTTTTAAAAATTGCTCGTTAACCGTAGCAACAATGTATGTTCCACCAATGTACATTGGGAAAAACTGTACCGAACCGGGTATTTTGATGGAATTCCTAAGTATATTTGAATATGTCAGTTCAATTAAAGTAAATTATTTATACAAAACAGAATATTACAAAGACCTCCAAAATCCTAAATTTCCTATAGTAACAAATGATATGAAAAGCGGAACAATCGATATGGTTTATGAACTGCGAACAATGACTTATGATTTGAAACTATATTTTATAGCTATTACAAGCGAACCATGTTATATAATGATACCAAGACCTATGAAAATACCAAATTGGACGTACACTTTGCGAATATATAGCTTGGAATTTATTGGTTTGTTGGTAGTAGTCGTTGCATTAATATCCGGTTATTTAACTTTTTGTATAAAGCTTCAAATGGATAAAAAACATGTTTTTAAATTGTTTGTTAAAAACCTGTTATTAGAACTTGGAATACTTGTATCGATGCCTATGTCGAGAGTACCCAACGAGTGGAAAATTCGAATTGTGTTAGGTAAATTTTATTTACTAATTTTTAGATATTTCTATAGGATGTCGTATTACTCGCAATTTTTAAAGCTCTATTAACCTAGCAGTGACATGGCAGCAGAACCAAATCGGACCTAGTAGGTCAATTGTCGCTTTTTTGTAGCTTTTTTGTTACGCTAGTCCCACTTTTGTCGTTTGTACCAGTTCCGAGAAAAACGCGTCCCTGCTAGGTTAATATCGGTTAAATCGGACCGGCAGAATCAAATCGGACCTAGCAGGTCAATTGTCGCTTTTTTGTTACGCTAGTCCCACTTTTTTCGCTTGTACCAGTTCCGAGAAAAACGCGTTCCTCAAAAAAACCCTATTAACCTAGCAGTGACATGGCGGCAGAATCAAATCGGACCTAGTAGGTCAATTGTCGCTTTTTTGTCGCTTTTTTGTTACGCTAGTCCCACTTTTGTCGCTTGTACCAGTTCCGAGAAAAACGCGTTCTTCAAAAAAACCCTATTAACCTAACAGTGACATGGCGGCAGAATCAAATCGGACCTAGTAGGTCAATTGTCGCTTTTTTGTCGATTTTTTGTTACGCTAGTCCCACTTTTGTCGCTTGTACCAGTTCCGAGAAAAACGCGAAAAAATGTTAGCTTGACTACACGAAGGTAGAATTTTTTAAACCATAAAAATTCCAAAAAAACCCGTGAAATAAAATCACACAAGCTCCCAAGAACAAGGACATTAAAAATATCCTACACTGCAATAATTCAATACCTGGTGGGGCATATAGCCCAAGGAGTAGTTGTTGAAGTCCAGACGCTGGTGCAGTTTAGGACATTTTTAATGTCCTAGTTCTTGGGAGCTTGTGTGATTTTATTTCACATCCTTTGTGCAGTTTTGTCACTCCAATAGTCCTTTTTTGGAATTTTTATGGATCAAAAAATTCCACCTTCGTGTAGTTTTCTATAGTTTTATTATTATTATTATTATTATTATTATTATTATTATTATTATTATTATTATTATTATTATTATTATTATTATTATTATTATTATTATTATTATTATTATTATTATTATTATTATTATTATTATTATTATTATTATTATTATTATTATTATTATTATTATTATTATTATTACAGTTTGCTAAAGGCTGAGGCATAAACCTATGATAGCCTTTTCACTAATGAAGTTACAACCTAGTAAACACTTAAAAAAAATAAAATAAAGAATATTAAACAATAAAAAAGAGAAAAACAATTAAGAAAACAAGAGTTCATCAATTTTGTTTTTAAAGATGTTAATTGATGCTGCGCCAATAAGTTCATCACTAAGATTGTTCCATGCATCGAAGACACGGTTGGAGAGGAATGCCTGTCTTTGCCTAGGAAAAGCTAGGAATTTTTGTCATTTCTAGCCTTTCAGCATACGAATGACGAATAACACCGTACGACATTCTAGTAGCCCGACGTTGAACACTTTCCAGAAGATTCTGGTCTCGTACAAGTACCGGACACCGCACGACACCCCCGTGCTCTAGAAGAGGTCGAACATAGGTTTTATACAGGTTGATAGAGGTTTGATAGGATACTTTTGAAAACGTTTTTTTAAGCAGATACAAAACCGAATGGGCGCGTTTACAAGTTTTCATGACGCGTTCAGATCACGTTAAATCTGATGTAATGGTTATACCTAAATCTACCACTGATGTCACTTGTGCCAATGTGAGGCATTCGAGCGAATATTTAAAACGCGGATTGTTTTTTCCAAGATGCAAAACGACACACTTTTCTGTATTTAAGGGGAGCAACCAATTGGAGCACCATTCACTGATAGCATCTAGGTCCGTTTGAATTAAATCTCGATCTACTAGGGGATTTCCATAAATTTTGGCATCATCTGCGTAGAGTGCTTTTTTCAAGCGAATGTAGAGAGGCAGATCACTGGTATACGCAATAAAGAGGAGTGGGCCAAGTATAGAATCCTGATTTTGTTATTAAAGTGAAGATGGCGTTGGACTCTCCTCGTTCATGATATACTTGATATAACGCAAGTAAGATTATCAAAGCGAGGTGAGTTGAATTCAGTTTCAGACATCCTTTAGTGATAGGATGTCAAGCTTGTCTGCTTCTTACTGATGAGGCACAATAATGCCGAAACCGGTCTAAGAATGGCAAGCTCCTTTAATGACAAAATCGAAGTTTTTGGGTTAAAGCCCCGACTTGGTCGGGCACCAAACCACGTTTGGACTTTCGTAATTCAATACCAAGGAGTAGTTGTTGAAGTCCAGACGCTGGTGCTGTGTAGGGCATTTTTAATGTCCTTGTTCTTAAGAGCTTGTGTGATTTTATTTCACATTCTTTGTGTTGCATGACTAGTTTTTTGTAACTTTTTTTGAGGTGTTTTGATGCTTTTTGGCCCGAAAAATCCCCGTGTGAGGTGTTTCGATCGTTTTGATAAATAATTTCAGTAAAACTCCAGGAGAGACGGTCCCAGCCGGGTCGCCTGCACCAGGTCCTCCGGAGGACGATTTCGATGTTAAAATTGGGACGAGCGACCCGAAAAACTCCCGTGTGCGGTGTTTCGAACGATTTGATAAGTAATTTCAGTAAAAGCCCAGGAGATGACGTTCTTAGCTAGGTCGCCTGCACCAGGTCATCTGGAAACCTCACATGTGATTTTTTCGGGTTGCTCGTCCCATTTCTGATATCGAAATCGTTCTCCAAATGACCTGGTGAACGCGACCTAGCTAAGAACGTCATCTCCTGAAGTTTTAATGAAATTACTTATCAAATCGATCGAAACACCTTACACAGGAATTTTTCGGGTCGCTCGTCCTAGTTCGGACATCGAAATCGTCCTGAGGAGGACCTGGCGCAGGCGACCCGGCTAAGAACGTCTTCTCCTGAAGTTTTACTGAAATTATTTATCAAATAGATCGAAGCACCTCACACGGGGATTTTTTGGCCCAAAAAGCATCAAAACACCTTAAAAAATATATTTTCGCGTTTTTCTCGGAACTGGTACAAGCGACAAAAGTGCGACAATTGACCTACTAGGTTCGATTTGGTAACAAAAAAGCGACAATTGACTTGCTAGGTCCGATTTGATCCTGTCGGTCCGATATGATCCTGTCGCCGATTAACGAATTATCCCTATTAACCTAACAGGAACGCGTTTTTCTCGGAACTGGTACAAGCGACAAAAGTGGGACTAGCGTAACAAAAAAGCGACAATTGACCTGCTAGGTCCGATTTGATTCTGCCGCCATGTCACTGCTAGGTTAATAGGGTTTTTTTAAGGAACTCGTTTTTCTCGGAACTGGTACAAGCGACAAAAGTGGGACTAGCGTAACAAAAAAGCGACAATTGACCTACTAGGTCCTATTTGGTTCTGCCGCCATGTCACTGCTAGGTTAATAGAGCTAATTTTTAACCCATTTTTTAACTACCTTAATAAAGTTACTATTTTCGAATACCTTAAAAAGTAACTGGTCTAAATTAAAATCATTCGTTCGAAATACAGACTCACTTTCTTACATTGGCAAAGTTTAACTGATTGTGCACATTATTTGTTCATAATAATAAATTTATATTCTTACATGCAACTTACTACTTTTTTTATTAACCCTATACATATATAACCAAATGTATCTGCAGATCGTTTCCTGCGTTGTGTATTTCCTACAGCAAATGAGTATGTAACTATGTGTCTATGCTTAATTCGAACTAAACCAACGAATAATAATTATTTTATTTGTCATGAAAAACTTTACATAATCTTACCGCGTATACAGACCGTTAGGGAAAATGTTAAATAAATATTCTTTAATAACATGTTTTTCTCAAAAAAGGTATACCTATTCATACAACTAATTCATGGAGTGAAGAAATATAAAAGGCATTAAAGCTTCTTTTTCTGAAGATATTATTTAAACTAAGTTAGTAAATATGTTAAAATTTCCTTAAAAGCACAATAAAAGATAATTTTTAAAATTTTATTTTAAATCCTAAAATTAATATACCCAATTATTAATATTCTATAAAAAAATAAAATTATAATTTTAAAAATGTAGTAGTGGCAAGAAAAATAGTGTACATAACTCGTTGGAAAGTGCATTTCTTGCACCCGTTACGTTTCCGCACTCGTGCGTAATTGGTCACTTTCCACACTTGATACGTAATATACTATTTTTTCATTTTAGGTTCTCTTTTACTATTCTCTGTGGTCAGTGGAACTTACTTTCAAGCAAAGCTGTCAAGTTTTTTAACCAAAAATCCATACGAAAAACCTATTAAAACTTTTGAAGAACTTGCAAAGTCAAACGTACGATTTAAGACTACCAAAGAGGGTGCAGATCTGTTTCTCTATGGACATCAAAGGGTTATTTTAGATAAGGCAGAATACTTTGACACATCCAAAATTAGTTACTTAGGACATGCAATAGATGCATACAATAACCGAGTCGCATCAATTACAACTCTTGGAAAAATCATGAATCTTCCTATGCTATTGGAGGATATGAAATATTTTCTGCCACTACAAGAGCCATTAGGTGGATTTTTACTACCAATTAATTTTATCTTATACGAATATATTGAATATACCATGCATATAATGGTAGAAAGCGGATTTTCTAATTATATTTATTCCAAATACAAATATTCGGTATTCTTAAAATACAGCGCAAAAAGGATTGAACAAGATGAAAACGAAATAATCACTAATTTCAATTTTGCATTTTTCATACTTATAGCGGGACACAGCGTTTCTATATTAATTTTTATTGTTGAAGTTCTTTTTAAACGTTGGAAACATTTTTTTAAACGTTTCGGCTTTTCTCATACGTAAAAGGCTTTTTCTTCATTGCAGTTAAATTTTTAGGATGATTATTCTCCCTCCCTCTCAGTGATTCGATTATTAGAGAAACAAGACGTTTGTCGTATATAGACCATTTTGGGTAATTATGTGCATTTGGTATCGTTATACCAAAATGAAGATGGAGGGAAGGCTTTATATGATTATAGTGACGCTACTTCTCCAAAATTTCTCCGAGTGACTTTTAAAATTGTGGAATATGATATTAATTATACTGCACATTTCAAATCCCTTATTTTCACCCACCTTACGAAACTTCTCATTTATCACAAATTATTTGTTCTGATTGGGACATTATCCTTTTATGAATCTTGTGTGTTGAAAATAACTAGTTAAGGTACTATAAACTAAGACAATTCTTTCACTTTTGTAACTTACACTCTTACTGAAATAGTTCAAAGTGGAATGAAGAAAAATTACAGATATGCGTGATTGTTAAACTTATAGGTGAACATTTGAATAATTAAAAGTGGCACGAAGTTATATTGTGGGTTAGATTTTTCAGCGGACGAGACAACAAATATCTCGAAAAATTACAGATTTGCATGATTTCTGAATAACACAAAGTTATACTTATAGATTGAAAAATCCTAAAACATCTAAAATATCTGTATATATTTTTAAATAAATAAATAGTGAAAATTTATAATAAAAAAAAATAAAGTAGTTGATGTATTAAATAATAAATATGAATGGAGCGCCCCTCAGAATCTAGCTCATAAAAATGTTTGAAGTTGACGAAGAATAATTATGACTGCACTTCAGACTAAAGGCTTTGCTTGTACTGAAATGATGTTTGATGTTTGTGTAAACGTAAAACAGTTCTAATACTATAATTACAGAATATAAGCTGTCTGAAGCATTAAATACTCTTTTTTCATTAAATAAGTGGTTCTAATATCCATTAAGAAGAGTATTTAAAGCACCAAAACATTTAAATTTAAACATTTTTAATGGATAATTTAAGGAGTTTTAGATTCACCCTTAAAACATCTCCCTTATGTGACTTTTAAACATGGCGAGATATAATTTTTTCAATTTGGTTTCTGGTGAGCATTTCTTCAGTTGTTTACATTTAAATAAAATCATTTACACCTTTTTATTACTAGATTTACGTAATTGTCCCATTTAAATTCTAATATATTTACACTCCCAAGAGAACTGATGTGCAATCACATAGATTGTCACTTGGTTGGATGACGGTGTATTGAGAATATACCACCCATAATTTTTGCTAGAAAAAGAAAATACAATTAAATGAAAATAAACTAAAGTAGAATCATAATAATATAAAATGAAATGGTAAGTTCATTAAGAAGAAGCTTCTTCCACTGATAGTGGAAATTCCACTCGTTTTCTATATGTCAAGCTTCTATTATATGAGTTAGCATTCTAACGCTCTAGCCTATGTAAAGGAAACATTAAAATAAATATGGGGATCTACTAGACAAAACAAGATGTTTCAAAAATTCCAAATACCTAGTTTAAATTTTATGAAATTCCAAATTATAAACCCTGTATAAAAACTGACATTAACTAAAATAATTTACTGGCTTGTTTGATAAATAGAATATAGCAAATATCATTTCAGTTTATGTATAATTTAGGGTGGTAGTTAATGAATATTAAATTAGATTTTTCAAATCAGAGTCAAAATAGATAAGAGATTTATTATCTCCAGAATATAAAGAATAATTTGAAGTAAAAGATACCATTAAGCCGTTCCAAAACAAAGCACTAACAGTAACAATATTTTTAAAAATTGTAAAATGAACAAAATTGTATTAGTTTATTTACTACTATATTTACATCTATCACAAACTTTTACTAAAATTTTAGTTACTAAAATGGAAGATTTAATGAACTTATGTGTAGAAGAAATAATTAAAAAGTCAAAAAACAATATTAATGTCATTATTTCGAACAAAAGTAATGATATATCACAACGTTTCGAGAAATTAACAAAATTGATTATTTCCACAAATGAACTACATCTACTAAAAAAAATTAAAAGTACTCCAAATATATTTACAATATTCTATGATTCGATGGAGGCATTAAATTCTACGTTTTCTAAAATAGAAGGAGCAAATGACGATTGGAGACCCCACTTATCTCATTTTATTGTAATTGCTAATGAATTTCAGCATATGAATGATATTTGTAATTTATTGTGGGAATACCGTTTTGCAAAAAATGTAATTCTATTTGAAAAAAAATCTAAAATTGAACTGTTCACTATTGATTACAAAAAGAGCAAATGTGGGAAAGAAATTAAACCTAAAAAAATTAACGAATATAACGGCAATGTGTTCATTAAAAAATTAAAGTATCTTGCTCCAAATTTTAAATATTTTTTTAAAAATTGCTCGTTAAACATAGCAACAGTATATGCTCCACCTATATACATTGGGAAAAACTGTACAGAACCGGGTATTTTGATGGAATTCCTAAGTATATTTGAATATATCAGTTCAATTAAAGTAAATTATTTATACAAAACAGAATATTATAAAGATTTCCAAAATCCCAAATTACCTATAGTAACAAAGGATATGAAAAGTGGAACAGTCGATATGGTTTATGAACTGCGAACAATGACTTATGATTTGAAACTATATTTTATAGCTATAACAAGCGAACCATGTTTTATAATGATACCAAAACCAATGAAAATACCAAATTGGACGTACACTTTGCGAATATATAGCTTGGAATTTATTGGTTTGTTGGTAGTAATCATTGCATTAACATCCTGTTATTTAACTTTTTGTATAAAGCTTCAAATGGGTCAAAAACACGCTTTTAAATTGTTTGTTAAAAACCTGTTATTAGAACTTGGAATACTTGTATCGATGCCTAGAACGAGAGTATCCAACGAATGGAGAATTCGAATTGTGTTAGGTAAATTTCCTTTACTGACTTTTAGTTATTTCTAGGATGCCATATTAGTCGCAATTTTTAACCAATTTTTTAACTATATTAATAAAGTTACGTTTTTCGAAAACCTTCAAAACTGAATCACTTTCTTACATTGGCAAAGTTTAACAGATTGAGCACACTATTTTGTTCATAATAATAAATTTATGAGTAAACCAGTAAGGAATTTTAATTTATTAGATTCGACTTCATCAGTTAGGCTTTTCGAATCCAATAAATAAAATTCTAAACTCGTACAAGTCAATAGCTATATCCGCTATAAGATAACATTTTTAGATGTGCTACCATCTATGGTAAGAAGAGAGTATTGACATTAAATTTTGACTGAATCTAGTCAAGATGTCACTCTCTTCTTTTTTATCCCTCTCAGAGATTAGTCGAAAGACAGAAACCGGTCTTAGGATGTCGAATCTAATAAATTAAAATTCTTTACTGGTTTACTCACTTTGTATTAATCTCTGAAAGGGATAAAAAAGAAGAGAGTGACATCTTGACTAGATTCAGTCTAAATTTAATGTCAATACTCTCTTCTTACCATAGATGGTAGCACATCTAAAAATGTTATCTTATAGCGGATATAGCTATTGACTTGTACGAGTTTGGAATTTTATTTATTGGATTCGAAAAGCCTAACTGATGAAGTCGAAAGACAGAAACCGGTCTTAGGATGTCGAATCTAATAAATTAAAATTCCTTAATGGTTTACTCACTTTGTATTAATCTCTGAAAGTGATAAAAAAGAAGAGAGTGACATCTTGACTAGATTCAGTCAAAATTTAATGTCAATACTCTCTTCTTACCATAGATGGTAGCACATCTAAAAATAAATTTATATTCTTACATGCAAATTACTACTTTTTTGATTAGCCCTATATACACAGATCGTTTCCTGCGTTCTGTAAGCATTTCCTACAGCAAATGAGTATGCCTATGATTAATTCGAACTAAACCAACGAATAATAATAATGTTATTTGTCATGAAAAACTTTCCGTCCTCCTATCACATGTCTTTTCTTCTTTAATAATATATTTTTCTCAAAATCCATAAATCAGCTTCTAGATTCTTAAAGGAGATAAAAATACCTGTCAACAAATAGTACCAGCTCTTATGTTTATTCCACTTGTCTTTTAGCGTCAAAAAGGTGTACCAGTTGGCAATAATTCCTATCAGCTCTCTATCTGGGAATAAATCTGATTCTATATGTTACATTTTTTGTTACTTCTTTCAAATTAAATGAATAATTTTTAGATTTAATCGAATTAATTTCACTGTAATTTTGAATGACAAATTACTTTCTTGTGGATCGTTTTTATATAAAAAACAAAATAATTCACTTTGTAACATAACATTCATTTCATAACATAAGCAGAATCATATTTGGGATGTACTTGTAATGACTGGTAATTTTAAAGTGCGAAAATATACGTTGATGCAAAAAGTGTGTAAAAGATATTAAAAGTCATTAAAAAATATATATTTCCATAGAACAAAATATAAACTTTTTTACATTTTAGGTTCCCTTTTACTATTCTCTGTGGTTAGTGGAACTTATTTTCAAGCAAAGCTGTCAAGTTTTTTAACTAAAAATCCCTACGAAAAACCTATTAAAACTTTTGAAGAACTTGCAAAGTCAAGCATACGATTTAAGACTACCAAAGCGGGTGCAGATCTGTTTCTGTTTGGACATCAAAGGGTTATTTTAGATAAGGCAGAATTTTTTGACACATCCAACGTTACTTACTCAGGACATGCCATAGATGCATACAATAACCGAGTCGCAGCAATTACAACTCTTCAAAAAATCATGAATCTTCCTATGTTATTGGACGATATGAAATATTTTCTGCCACTACAAGAGCCATTAGGTGGATTTTTACTACCAATTAATTTTATCTTATACGAATATATTGAATATACCATGCATGTAATGGTAGAAAGCGGATTTTATAATTATATTTTTTCCAAATATAAACATTCGATATTCTTGAAATACAGAGCAAAAAGGGTTGAACAACATGAAAGCGAAATAATTACTAATTTCAATTTTGTATTTTTTATACTTATAGCGGGACACAGCGTTTCTATAATAATTTTTGTTCTTGAAGTTCTTTCTAAACGTTGGAAACATTTTCTTCAACATTTTGGCTTTTATCATAAGCAAATTCCCCCTCCCTCTCTGTGATTCTATTATTAGAGGTCCAAGACGTATGTCATATATAGACTATTTTGGGCAATTGTGTGCCATATCAGTAGAAAATAGACCATCCTTTTGGTATCGTTAAACCAAAATGGAGATGGAGGGAAGGCTTCATGATTTTAGTGACGCTACTTCTCCAAAATTTCTCCGAGTGACTTTTAAAATTGTGAAATATGATATTAATTATGCTGCACATTTCAAATCCCTTATTTTCATCCACTTACAAACACAAATTATTTTTTCTAATTGGGACATTATGCATCTTGTGTATTGAAAATAACTAGTTAAGATACTATAAACTAAGACAATTCTTTCACTTTTGAAACTTACACTCTTCCTGAACTAGTTCAAAGTGGCACGAATTTACATTGTGGGTTAGATTTTTCAGCGAACGAGACAACAAATATCTTGAAAAATTACAGATTTGCATGATTTCACAATAGCACAAAGTTGTACTTATAGGTGAACATTTTAAAACAATTGATTAAAATTTGTAATTATTTATCAATAAATGTTAACAGAAAATTATTTTTTATTATATTTTTATCACTGAATAAAAAGTTGGCCTTCCGGCTATGACCCCGCTCTCACCGGTCGTGTTATCCTGCAACTTAAAAATTTTTTAAACATCTAAAATATCTCTATAATATTTTTAAATAAAGAGTTCAAATATATAATAAAGAAAATTTTTTTTATTTTTTTTTATTTTTAATTGAACAGCAATCAGAAAAATACAATTATTCTTTAAGCTATTTTGTTGGCACAGAGACAATACGTAAAAAGCTCCTTGAATTGACATGATGAGGTTTCTCCATTGAGAAAACCTCGTGCACCTTACTTAAGGTCAGCTGGCCATTTCCTTTTCAATCTCCTTTGAGGGTATTCTTGTAGGAGTTGTTGAAGGAGTGTGTTTTCATGTGACTCTAGTCTATGGTGGTGTTTGTTGCTTCTTTCTTTAATTATGTCTTTAACTGTTAGTACCCGTAGGTCTTGGTGAAGCATCTGATTGGTCACGTACCATGGGGCATCGGTGATAGCGCGAAGAGTTTTTGATTGTGCGCGTTGAATGAGGTCAATGTTGGAACTGCTAGCACATCCCCATAATCCAATGCCATATGTCCAAATGGGTAAGATTATGGCTTTGTATATAAGAATTTTAATTTATAGCGACATTTTGGATCTTCTAGCAAGTAACCAATTGAGTTCTCTTGTTTATATGTCGATCTGTTTTCGCTTTTACTTTCCCGGCCTCTGGCCAAAGGGAAAGTATTGTGAACGCGATAAAAAAAAATTGAGATAACGACGGATATATCTATTTTGAGGTCCCCTGAGACGATTAAAACGATTTCCAGATGGAAGTCTGTCCGTCTGTCTGTGGGTCTGTGTGCCTGTGCGTCTGTATTCTTCCACGATAGCGTCCGCACGTTTAATCCGATTGAGCTGAAATTTGGTATATGGGTTTCGGGTGATCGGGGATTGAACCCATTAGTTTTTGGTTGAAATCGTTCCTCTAGGGGGCGCAGGAGTCCTATGTACACCGCGAAAAAATATAAGACTTAACGTTTTTATTTGATATTTAGATGCCTCACTCGCTTGTAAATACATTCTGAAATTTTCATTCCTTAATTTTGAACCTAACCTAAAAAAAAATTTTTTTTAACTAAAAAATCGCAACCCGTAGCGACTAAACGCTTGATCCGATTGAGCCGAAATTTGGTATGTGGGTACCGGATCATCGCGGAATGAATCCGTTTGTTTTTGGTTGAAATCGCCCCATCAGGTGGCGCAGTACCCATGTACATTACAAAAAAAATAAAAGACCTGGAAAAAAAATTAAAATTTAAAATCCAAATGACATTTGATGAAAAAGTAAACAAAATTCCGACCCTAAAAAATTGTTTTCCTTTTTTTTGACATGTGAAATGTTTTTCCTCTCATAATATTTCAAATATCATTTTTACTTCAAAAAAATTCGAAACGAATTTTTTTTTGGATACCAAATATCATTTGATTTTAAGACCAAATTAATTTTTTTAATTTTTATTTTATAACTGCCGGGAAAGTCTTGTGGCGACACAACAGATTTTTTTCATATATGTTCTCTACAAATCAGCTTGCTGTCAAGATGAATCCCTAGATACGTTACACAGGAGGTTGTTGGAATTTCAATGTTATTGATAAATAATAATAAAGAAAATAAAATAAATAGTTGATGTAATAAATAATAAATATGAATGGAGCGCTCCATCAGAATCTAGCTCATAAAAATGATTGAAGAATAATAAGAAGAAGAATAAAGAAGGTTTTTGTTATTAGATGTATTATGACTGCTTCCACTCGGTCTTTATATGGCAAGATTCCATCATATAAACTTACATTCTAATGATCCAGCTCATCGGCGACGGAGGCTCAGCGGGCAAAGGCGGTTTTTTTTCGTCTGGGCCCGTCTGATTCAAGATCTCCGATATCGCTGAAGCATATTGGCTTATTGCGTTTATTGCCCATCTGTTACTCTACCCAGCCCAGTATTTTTGTACCCTATACTAGTTTGTACAGTTCTTTTACTCGGTGTCTGTTAAAACTTTTTGGGCAAAGGCGGTTACATTTTAGTATGTCTATTAATAAGAATATACAATAAATAGTTGATGTATTAAATAATAAATTTGAATGGAGCGCCCCTCAGAATCTAGCTCATAAAAATGTTTGAAGTAGAAGAAGAAGAATAATAAAGAAGTTTTTTGTTATTACGAATATTATGACTGCACTTCAGACTAAAGACTTTGCTTGTACTGAAATGATGTTTGATGTTTGTGTAAAGGTAAAATAGTTGTCTTAGTTCTATTACTATAATTATAGAATGTAAGCTGTCTGAAGCATTAAATACTCTTCTCGATGGATCTTAAAACTACCTGTTTAATGAAAAAAGTTTTAATATCCATTAAGAAGAGTATTTAAAGTACCAAAACCACTACGAACTACAGAAATGTCTGAAGAATATTTTCTATAATTAATTTAAACATTTTTAATAGATAATTTTAAGGAGTTTTAGATTCACCCTTAAAACGTCTCTCTTGTGTGACCTTTTAAACATGCCGAGATATAATTTTTTCAATTTGGTTTCTGGTGAGCATTTTTTGAGTTGTTTAAATTTAAATAAAATCATTTACACCTTATTATTACAAGATTTACGTAATTGTCCCATTTTAAATTCTAATCTATATACACCCCTCAAGAGAACTACTGTTAATATGGAATCACATAGATTGTCACTTGGTTGGGTGATGGCGTATTGAGAATATACCACGAACATACCCATAATTTTTGTTAGAAAAAGAAAATGCAATGAAATAAAAATAAACTAAAGTAGAACCATAATAATTAAGTAATAATATAAAATGAAATGGTAAGTTCAGTAAGAAGAAGCTACTTCCACTGATAGTGGAAATTCCACTCGTTTTCTACATGTCAAGCTTCTATTATATGAGCTAGCATTCTAACGCTGTAGCTTATGTAAACGAAACCTTTAAATAAATATGTATTAGATAAAACAAGATCTTTCAAAAATTCCAAATCCCTCGTTAGTTATTTTTAGTTTAAATTTTATGAAATTCCAAATAATAAATCCTGTATAAAAAGTAACATTAACTAAAATAATTTACTGGCTTATACTCGAATATAGCAAATATCATTTCAGTTTATGTATAATTTAGGGTGGTAGTTAATGAATATTAAATTAGATTTTTCAAATTAGAGTAAAAATAGATAAAAGATTTATTAGCCGTAGAATATAAAGGACAATTTGAAGTAAAAAATGCCATTAAACCGTTCCTAAACAAAGCACTAACTAACAAATAGTTGTAAAAATTGTAAAATGAACAAAACTTTATTAGTTTATTTACTACTATATTTAAATCTATCACCAACTTTTACTAAAATTTTAGTGACCAAAATGGAAGATTTAATGAACTTATGTGTAGAAGAAATAATTAAAAAGTCAAAAAACAATATTAATGTCATCATTTCGGACAAAAGTTATGATATATCACAACGTTTCGACAAGTTAACAAAACTGACTATTTCCACAAATGAACTACATCTACTAAAACAAATTAAAAGTACTCCAAATATATTTACAATATTCTATGATTCGATGGAGGTATTAAATTCTACGTTTTCTAAAATAGAAGATGCCAATGACGATTGGAGACCTCACTTATCTCATTTTATTGTAATTGCTAATGAATTTCAGCATATAAATGAAATTTGTAACTTACTGTGGGAATTCCGTTTTGCAAAAAATGTAATTTTATTAGAAAAAAAATCTACAATTGAACTGTTCACGATAGATTACAAAAAGAGCAAATGTGGTAAAGAAATTAAACCTAAAAAAATTAACGAATATAACGGCAAAATGTTCATACAAAAATTAAAGTCTCTTGCTCCAAATTTTAAATATTTTTTTAAAAATTGCTCGTTAAATGTAGCAACATTTTATCATCCACCTAAGTACATTGGGAAAAACTATACCGAACCGGGTACTTTGATGGAATTCCTAAGTATATTTGAATATGTCAGTTCAATTAAAGTAAATTATTTATTCAAAACGGAATATTTCAAAGATGTCCAAAGTCGTAAATTACCTATAATAACAAACGATATGAAACGTGGAACAGTCGATATGGTTTATCAACTGCGAACAATGACTTATGATTTGAAACTATTTTTTATAAACATTGCAACCGAACCATGTTATATAATGATACCAAGACCTATGAAAATACCAAATTGGACTTACACTTTGCGAATATATAGCTTGGAAGTTATTGGCGTGTTGGTAGTAGTCATTGCATTAATATCCGGTTATTTAACTTTTTGTATAAAGCTTCAAATGGATCAAAAACACGTTTTTAAATTGTTTGTTAAAAACCTGTTATTAGAACTTGGAATACTTGTATCGATGCCTTTGTCGAGAGTACCCAACGAGTGGAGAATTCGAATTGTATTAGGTAAATTTAATTTACTAATTTTTAGTTATTACTAGGATGTCATATTAGTCGCAATTTTTAACCAATTTTTCAACTATCTTAATAAATTTATTTTTTTCGAATACCTTCAAAAGTGGCTGGATTCAACCAGTACCTCTAAATTAAAATCATTCGTTCGAGATAGACTCATATCACTTTCTTACATTGGCAAAGTTTATCAGATTGTGCACACTATTTTGTTCATAACAATAATGGGATTTCCAACAATGTTCGAATTTAATAAAATTTTAGTATATTGTAGATATCTGATCAAAAAAGAGATCATATGACTAGTTTCTGAGATACAGTGGCGGGTATGGGGTATCTTGAAAAACACGAATTAAATGAAAAATACTATAAAGGTTGGTATTTTCTTTAAAAAAGTTATACAAGCAAGTTAATTTGATCTTGGGAGGCTGTGCCGGATGTCGATTTTTTTATGTACAGGGTGTACTCATAAGTAATATTAACACTATTTATTTCCATACTCTCAACAAAAAACTGACAAAGTTCAACCTCACCTTGCAAATATTTTTTAATTATTCTAGAATAAAACGTAAATAGTTTTATATACCTCCTTACAGGTAAATATCGTATGTATTCAATTTAAATATTTAATGAGATACTACTTAATTTAAACGTTTTTTAATAATTTCTGGTAAAACATTTTCTTGGTTTTCGTGGGGTTTACCAACATCTTCAACACACTCTATAACACTGTTGTTTGAATATTTGACCACTGCTTGATGTCGGGCATAATTTAAATACCAAACAACACCGCAAATGTGGCAGCACATCCTACTATCCCCGCGAAAGAAAATGTCTTACTAGAAATTATTTAAAATATTTAATATTTAAATTAAGTTTTACATACCCTATTATTGTTATTTTTCAATTTACCCTTGTAGGTGTAGGTATATAAAATTATTTACGGTTTATTCTAGAATCATTAAAAAATATTTGCAAGTTGAGGTTGGTCTTTGTCACTTTTTTGTTAAGAGTATGGAAATAAATAGTATTAATAATATACTTATGAGTACCCCTGTACATAAAAATCAGCACATGACATCCGACACAGCCTACTATGATCAAATTAATTGCTTGTATCACTTTTTTAAAGAAAATACCAACCTTTATAGTATTTTTCATTTAATTCGTGTTTTCAAGATACCCCATACCCACCACTGTATCTCGGAAACTAGTCATAGGATCAGTTTGGGCCCATGAGACATTTTGATCAGAAAATCGATATCTACAATATACTAAAATTTTATCAAATTCGTACATTGTTGGAAATCCCATTAAAAGTGTGCCTCCTCCTTTATATTTTTACATGCAAATTCCTACTTTTTTTTATTAACCATTTATCTATATATCGAAATGTAATTATTTCCTACAGCAAATGAGTATGTTGGTATGTGCCACAGAACTCTATCCCGGCGATAGGAGGGAAGAAGATTTCTATTTGATTTGAAAAACGTTTGCGTTTTGACCGTGTTATAGCAGGATCGTATTGGCACATCTTACAAAATTTGATTTATTTTTCTTAAACAAACTAAAAAAAATTGTATACTGAAAAAATTTTCTTAGAGTAATTTGTTGTTATTGTATATTTTCCTTTGTAGTAATGAATGATTGATTTTCATTTATACATATAGAAAATGTATATTTTCAGATTAATAAAGAATATTTAGATTCGAATTGTTTTAAATTGAGCCTCTCTAATATTCAACTGACTGAACGTCAATACAAATGTAATATCAAAATGGATCAGAAATTTTCAATGAAACATTTTTTAACCAATAACAAGCTTTCGTTTCAGCTCGTTACTATAGCAACCACAAAACTTTGCGGAAGTTTTTTTCTCCTGGGTACCCTGGTCGTGATTACAGCGATAGTATTATTTATATATATTTTAGTATTATATGGTGTTAAATTCTGAACTTCTTGTCTTATAACATCCACACTTTCTTTCCCGAAACGAAACATTCTACAAAAATGCCACAAAACTAAAGCAAAAAACGTGTAATTGTACTGAGTGAATGACACATAATTTACCTGTTGACAGGCAAATGTCATGTTATAATTTTTTATATTACTTTGGTGTGAAATTTTCTTACCGAATCTTACACGTTCTTGAATTACTGCCTGGAAATATCTCCTCCAGCACAAATTTTTTAAACTATCACTAAGCAGTTAATCAAATACGGCACTTTTTTTGACTATCTTGGTTGTGAAAGAATGAATGCTTTAACGTTCAAAAATTTTCCAGAATTATCCAATAACGTCAATTCATATAACTCATGCAATTAAAATTAACGATTTTTTAAAAAGGAACACGAGAAACAAAAAAATAATATCTGTTGGGTAATTTATATACATTCAAGTCCGGTCCTGATCACGGACATATTTCATGAAGTTGGTCACATACGCATGTGCGTCACTACGCTCAAATTTGCCCTTGTATAAACGCGTAGGTATGCGAAACGTCATCTGCCTTCTATCTCTGGGATACAGTTCTGTAGAATAATTCTGATTCTATAGCCCCATGTTTTGTTATTTCTTTCAAATTAAATGGAATGGAATTTTTTGAACCATAAAAATTCCAAAAAAGGACCATGGGCCTAACAAAACTGCCTAAGGATGTGAAACAAAATAACACATGTTCCCAAGAACAAAGACATTAAAAATGTCCTACACTACACCAGCGTCTGGACTTCAACAACTACTCCTTGGGCTATATGCCCCACCAAGTATTGAATTACGAATGTCCAGACGTCCATTCTTAGACCGGTTTCGAAATTATTGTTCCTCATCAGTAAGAAGCAGGCTACCTCGACATCCTATTGCTATCGCTGAAAATTTTCAGACATCCTTTAGCGATAGGACCGAAACCGGTCTAAGAATAATAACAAAATCGAAGTTTTTGGTTTAAAGCCCCGACTTGGTAGGGCACCAAACCACGTCTGGACTTTCGTAATTCAATACCTGGTGGGGCATATAGCCCACGGAGTAGTTGTCCAGACGGTGGTGTAGTGTAGGACATTTTTAATGTCTTTGTTCTTGGGAACATGTGTGATTTTATTTCACATCCTTAGGCAGAGTAATTTTACTGTAATTTTGATTGACAAGTTATTTTTTTCTGGGACGGATGCAGAATCATATTTGGGATTAGAAATTTTAAAGTAGGGAAATATACGTTCGTAGCAAAAAGGGCAAGTAAAATTGTATTTCCAAGTGGGTAAAAGATATTAAAAGTCATTAAAATATATATATTTCCATAGAACAATAAATAAACTTTTTCACATTTTAGGTTCTCTTTTACTATTCTCTGTGGTTAGTGGTACTTACTTTCAAGCAAAGCTGTCAAGTTTTTTAACCAAAAATCCATACGAAAAACCTATTAAAACTTTCGAAGAACTTGCAAAGTCAAGCATACGATTTATTACTACCAAAGAGGGTGCAGATCTGTTTCTGTTTGGACATCAAAGGGTCATTTTAGATAAGGCAGAATACTTTGACTCATCCAAAAGTACTTTCTTAGAACATGCAATAAATACATACAATAACCGAGGCGCATCAATTACAACTCTTGGAAAAATCATGAATCTTCCTATGCTATTTGAGGATATGAAATATTTTCTTCCGCTACAAGAGCCATTAGCTGGATTTTTACTACCAATTAACTTTATCTTATACGAATATATTGAATATACCATGCATATAATGGTAGAAAGCGGATTTTATAATTATATCGATTCCAAATACAAATATTCGATATTCTTGAAATACAGAGCAAAAAGGGTTGAACAAGATGAAAGCGAAATAATTACAAATTTCAATTTTGCATTTTTCATACTTATAGCGGGACACAGCGTTTCTATATTAATTTTTGTCCTTGAAGTGCTTTCTAAACGTTGGAAACATTTTCATCGACATTTTCGCTTTTGTCATAAGTAAAAGGCCTTTTCTTCATTGCAGTGAAATTTTTGGTATGAATATTCCCCCTCCCTTTCTGTGATTCTATTATTACAGGAACAAGACGTAAGTCGTATATAGACCATATTGGGCAATTATGTGCCATGTCAGTAGTAAATAGACCGTCATTTTGGTTTCGTTAAACCAAAATGGAGATGGAGGGCTTCATACGGTTTTAGTAACGCTACAACTCCAAAATATCTCCGAATCACTTTCAAAATTCTGAAATATTATATTAATTTTTATGCTCTATATTTCAAATCCCTTATTTCCATCCACCTTACGAAATTTCTTTAACACATAGGATTTTTTCTGATTGGGTCATTATCCTTGTATGCATCTGGTGTGTTGAAAATAAGTAGTAAGATACTATAAACTAAGACAATCCTTTCAATTTTGTAACTTACACTCTTCGTGAAATAGTTTAAAGTGGCACGAAGTTACATTGTGGGTTAGATTTTTCAGCAAACGAGACAAGAAAAAATTACAGATATGCGTGATTGCACAAAAACACAAAGTTATACTTATAGGTGAACATTTTAAAATAATTCATTAAACTTATCAATAAATGTTAAGAGTTTTATTATATTAAATAAGAATCCTGAAAATGTTGTCCTTTTTATCAAGCAAGCTATCACCATTTCCAACAAACAGTATGCGAAGTTCTCAAAAATGAGACCACTGTGAAGAATTCTTAAATGTGCTACTATCTATGAATGTATAGTAGAAGAGCTGGAGCCGAAAAACTGCTTTGATCTTTGATATGGACAAACTCGATTAAAACTGATTCTATTACTAAACAGGATTACATATCCGAACTCTCCGACACTTTCAGTGGTGCTGGACTTAGGTTCGAATGACCGAAGGTGCCATTTTCTTCTTAAACGCAAACTATCTTAGTGGCGTGTGAAAGTTTTTTAGGATGGAAGATTATAAGTTACTTAATATGAATTCCAACTCTCCGACAGCTACGTTGGTGCGAACTTGGTGACTGACAGGGGTCATGGCATGCTGATTATATTAACCACCAATTTATGTAACATATCTCCAAATTATAATAAATTAGCAATAACAGTAACTTTATGATAATAAAATACAGGGTGTTTCATTTGAAATTATCGACTTATTGAGAATTGAAAATATGAACATTGGACTCTCCCTGTACACAATATCGCATTCGACGTTTCACCGTATGCCAGAAAGATATTCTCACAATCTCTGTGTAAAATTTGAAATGAATAGCTTAACAACTAAGCCAGATACGAAAATTAAAGTAAATGCGTGTTATTCAAAAAATTTTAAAAAATCTCAAATATCTCGGAAACTGTTAAACTTGGATCTGTGGTATGTTAATAATTTTTTGTTCAAAATTTGATGGTGAATCCAAAAATAAAAAGAAAAATGGTACATGTCATTTGAAATAACAAAGTTGATGTCTACTTCCGGTATAACCGGAAGTAACCGGCAGTTGTAAATATTTTCATTGACTAAACCCCGTAACCCAATTTTCAAATTTCAAATATCTATATTTCTCTATATAAAATTTGAAATGAATGTATTGGGTGTTGCATATCACACAATCTGCATTGTGTGCTGCAAAGTTTATAGACGGTAGCACACACCGACATAACCTTAAGAGGGGCATCGCGACAGGCATGCCAAACTACAAACACCAAAAATCCCCATCTTTATCTTTATCTTTTATCACTGTCTTTCTGCAATAATGAAGAGAGATAGATATCTTACGACTTCAGTGAATCTCCTGTATGCTAGGTGGCGCTGCTAGTATTAAAATATAATATATTATTTGGGATATCTAAGGAATCTGAGAGAATAAATTTTCTTTATTTTCACGATTAGTCTTGTCGTATAGAGCGCTAATAATCCATTTGTCATGAGTTCGATACCTGCTTCAGACACGACAGAAATTTTATTTTTTATTTTTAGGAAATTTCATTTTTTTTGTTTACTATTTTTTTTCTAGCATCAAAGTAGAGTTTATATTTTATTAATTTAATTAATTTTCAATTATTTTCGTATAAATCCGTTTATTTTAATATGAATAGCGCTGCCACGCGACTAATCTCATTAAATACATCAGATAGGAATGGAGCTCGGAAAATAATATTTCTAACATAAAAAAAATATTTAAACATCAATGGATTCATACGAAAATTGAGAATTATATAAATGTATAATCTTTAAGGTGAAGCAAGAATTTTTTTAAAAAATAAATTAATAAATAATTGGCGGCCCCAAACGCAAAATGTTTTTATCAATATCTATTTGTTTAAACAATTGCAGAATACATGAGTTATCGACACAAAAAACTGCGTTCTATGAACAAAATGCAACATTGTAACCACAATAAATTATCTGCAAGTCCTTTTATAAAAAAAAATTGTTAATATTGGAGCATTAATTTATATATAACAATTGAACGGTTACAGATAAAAAATCGCTGCAAGTCTTAAACCATGGGTTATGATAAATTGTTCATGTTTCATCCGTTGAAATTTTTTTTGTCCGTGTCACCGTTTTCGTTAAAAAGTCCAAAAAATAGGGTTGAAAAATTAAAATGCTCACAAACGATCGCTTTTAACAATGAAGACGGCTATTTATAAATTTTTTAATGTCACCATTGTATTCAGTATGATTTTTCCTGTAAAAATAATATACAACAATAAACCTACTTTAAAATTTTACCCATAATGAAAATTCTTGGCCAGCTAGCTATCTACATTAAAATTCCTTACTGGTTTACTCACTTTGTATTAATCTCTGAAAGGGATAAAAAAGAAGAGAGTGACATCTTGACTAGATTCAGTCAAAATTTAATGTCAATACTCTCTTCTTACCATAGATGGTAGCACATCTACAAATGTTATCTTATAGCGGATATAGCTATTGACTTGTACGAGTTTGGAATTTTATTTATTGGATTCGAAAAGCCTAACTGATGAAGTCGAAAGACAGAAACCGGTCTTAGGATGTCGAATCTAATAAATTAAAATTCCTTACTGGTTTACTCACTTTGTATTAATCTCTGAAAGGGATAAAAAAGAAGAGAGTGACATCTTGACTAGATTCAGTCAAAATTTAATGTCAATACTCTCTTCTTACCATAGATGGTAGCACATCTACAAATGTTATCTTATAGCGGATATAGCTATTGACTTGTACGAGTTTGGAATTTTATTTATTGGATTCGAAAAGCCTAACTGATGAAGTCGAAAGACAGAAACCGGTCTTAGGATGTCGAATCTAATAAATTAAAATTCCTTACTGGTTTACTCATTTCTTTAATGTTAACTTTATTGTAAATCATTAAATATTATAAAATCATTTTTGTAAGAAAATAAATTGAATAATTAATAATTATTTCTTTATTTAAAAGTACCTAATTACAGTTATTCACTAAAACAAAAACAAAACAATACACTATGAAAAAACTGCATTGCTTTTTAGCAATGGACAAAAGACATAATATCAAATAAAATGTGTAACAAACCTACATCAAGAGTCCCATGGACGGGTTAATATGTGAGACATACTGTAAATATTAATTTCTGCAAATGTCTGTGATTCCCAACTATGCAGACACTATTTTGAATGCACGAATAAAAATCACAAAAAACTGTTATAGTTGAATTGCACATTCTCCATATTACTAATCACTAATTTTTCACATTGAATATGCATAAAAATTGAAGATTTTTTGAACAGCCTCTCGAGAATGGAATTTTTGTTTGTGGAAATATTTTTACCCGTTATAGCTTACACCTTGGAATAGGACATCTCCATTTTTCAACCAATTTTAAGGAATAATAAACATATTAATCATTTAGTGGAAGGTGTACTTTTGACAATTTGTGAAACATGTCCTAAATGAGGTATACGGCATTAATTGAAATACTTTAAACTGAAGAACTGATTTTAGTTAATACTAATTTACTCATTAAAAAAAATTGCAAAACACACGAATAAATTAGCCAACATAACCTAAAACGTCAGTTCTAGACATCTAAAAACTTTCTTCTCATCTAAAAACGTCAGTTCTAAACATCTAAAAACTTTCTTCGTATTCGTAAAACTGGTTGCATACATCGTTCAAAATAAAACCAAAAAGCGCCACTGTCTCAAAGTGTCAGGCGGAAAACGCCTGAACTATGGAAAGAGAAAATCTTACTGGGATATAGGCAACTTACATAATTTTTTTTTCTGGAGAGTTAATCTCAAAAATTATAAACTTTTGAGAATTGGTATTCTCGGAAATTAATTCTGTATCCTTCTTTTAGGACATCTCCTTTTCACGTTAAAATTGGTGATCACAAATTGTCAAAACTGCCAAAAACCGACCTCCACTAAATGGCTGATATCTTTTTTATTAATCCTTAAAATTGACTCAAAAAAGGAGATGTCCTATTCCAAGGTATAAGCTATAACGAGTATAAATATTTCCACAAACAAAAATTCCGTTCTCGAGATTAACTCTCCAAAAAATCGTCAAATTTTGCTTGTACTGAAATGGTGTTTGATGTTTGTGTAAAGGTAAAATAGTTGTCTTAGTTCTAATCTTATAATTACATAATATAAACTGTCTGAAGCATTAAATAATCTTCTTAATGAATATTAAAACCACTTATTTAATGAAAAAAGTTTTAATATCCATTAAGAAGAATTTTTAAAGTACCAAAAGCCACTGTGAACTACAGAAATGTCTGAAGCATATCTAAAAATATTTTCTATAATAAGTTTAAATATTTTTATTGGATAATTTTAAGGAGTTTTAGATTAGTTGTTTAAATTTAAATAAAATCGTTTACACTTTTTTATTGTAAGATTTACCCATTTTAAATTCTAATCTATATATACTCCCATATACACCCCTCAAGAGAACTGTTAATGTGGAATCACACATATTGTTACTTGGTAGGGTGATGGCGTATTGAGAATATACCATGAACACACCCATAATTTTTGCTAGAAAAAGAAAATACAATTAAATAAAAATAAAGTAAAGTGGAATCATAATAATTAAGTAGTAATAAAAAATAAAATGGTAAGTTCATTATGAAGAAGCTACTTCCACCGATAGTGGAAATTCCACTCGTTTTCTACACGTCAAGTTTCTATTTTATGAGCTATCATTCTAACGCTCTAGCTTATGTAAACGAAATATTCAAATAAATATGGGGATGTACTAAACCATAAAAAATCTTTCAAAAATTCCCAATTCCTCGTTAGTCATTTTTAGTTTAAATTTTATGAAATTCCAAATTATAAACCCTATATAACAAGTGACATTAACTAAAATAATTACTGACTTGTTTGATAAGTAAAATATACTAAATATCATTTCAGTTTATATATCATTTGGGGTGGTAGTTAATGAATATTAAATTAGATTTTTCAAATCAGAGGAAAAGTGATAATAAGAATTTTATTATTTCTAGAATATAAAAATAATTTGAAGTAAATGATGCCATTAAACCGTTCCTAAACAAAGCACTAACAGTAAAAATATTTTTTTAAATTGTAAAATGAACAAAACTGTATTAGTTTTTTTGCTACTATATCTACATTTATCACCAACTTTTACTAAAATTTTAGTGACCAAAATGGAAGATTTAATGAACTTATGTGTAGAAGAAATAATTAAAAAGTCAAAAAATAATATTAATGTCATCATTTCGAACAAAAGTTATGATTTATCACAAAGTTTCGACAAGTTAACAAAATTGACTATTTCCACAAATGAACTACACCTACTAAAACAAATTAAAAGTACTCCAAATACATTTACAATATTATATGATTCGATGGAGGTATTAAATTCCACGTTTTCTAAAATAGAAGAAGCAAATGACGATTGGAGACCTCACTTATCTCATTTTATTGTAATTGCTAATGAATTTCAGCATATGAGTGAAATTTGTAATTTATTGTGGGAATACCGTTTTGCAAAAAATGTAATTCTATTAGAAAAAAAATTTAAAATTGAATTGTTCACTATAGATTATAAAAAGAGCAAATGCGGTAAAGAAATTAAACCTAAAAAAATTAACGAATATAACGGCAAAATGTTCATACAAAAATTAAAGTCTCTTGCTCCAAATTTTAAATATTTTTTTAAAAATTGCTCATTAAATGTAGCTGTAGCAGCAATGTATATGTTTCCTAAGTATATGGGGAAAAACTGTAGCGAACCGGGTACTTTTATAGAATTCCTAAGTATATTTGAATATGTAAGTTCAATTAACGTAAATTATATATACAAAACAGAATATTTGAAAGATGTCATAAATCCTAAATTGCCGATATTAACAAAGCATATGAACAGTGGAAAAGTCGATATGGTTTATCAACTGCGAGCAATGATTTATGATTTGAAACTGTATTTTATACCTTTTACAAGCGAACCATGTTTTATAATGGTGCCAAGACCTATGAAAATACCAAATTGGATGTACACCTTGCGAATATATAGCTTTGAATTTATTGGAGTGTTGGTAGTAGTCATTGCATTAATGTCCTGTTATTTAACTTTTTCTATAAAGCTTCAAATGGATAAAAAACATGTTTTTAAATTGTTTGTTAAAAATATGTTATTAGAACTTGGAATACTTGTATCGATGCCTATGACGAAAGTTCCTAACGAATGGAGAATTCGAATTGTGTTAGGTAAACGTCATTTACTAATTTTTAGTTATTTCTAAGATGTCGTATTAGTCGCAATTTTTAACCATTTTTCAATTAACAATAAAGTTATTTTTTTCGAACACCTTAAAAAGTGACTGGATTCAACCAGTACGTCTAAATTAAAATCATTCGTTCGAGATACAGACCACATTGGCAAAGTTTAACAGATTGTGCACACTATTTGGTTCATAATAATACATTTATATTCTTACATGCAAATTACTACTTTTTTGATTAACCTTATATACATATTGAAATGTATATGTATATATTTACTCAATAATAATTACAATCATAATGGTATATACACAGCGACGGCGCCACGGGGGGCAAAGGGGGGCAGTATGCCCCCCCCCCCGCCCTTTACAAAATGTCGTTTTTAGCGCCCCTTCTATTTTATAACTAGTGATGTAATTGCTGAACACCAGTCTTTTAGTTTATTATTTAGAGAACTTAAAGATAATAAAATTAGTGTAACAACTGAAGAAATATTACCATATATCTAGTCAAATTGTACCGAATATTTATCACCATATAGTTGCGTGAAATTAGACGAAAATATTCTGAAAATGGATGTAACAGCTAAGTCAAATTCGCGCACATTTTTTTTTACTGAAATGGCATAAATAACCAAAGAATCCTCAAGTTTTCTTAAAAATTGGAGAAAAGATGTATTTTTATGTCGGGAAGACATGGTAAAAATTTTTATAAGAAAATTTATTTGTCCAGCCAAAATCGCCATTTTTCGAAAAAAAATTGAATTGGCCGCCATTTTTGGAAAAACATTAGTAGAGAAAAGAATTTTATCTTAAAAAGAAGGATTTTGTGTGTACTTTTGTCTAAGAAAATCCAACATTTTATTTATTTATTTAAAGTGGCCAATTTATGGAATAATAAAAAAAATTAAAATTCGATTTTCATTTTTTTCCAATTTTTTTATCACTATATTTATGCTTGATTCTCTTAGAAAAACTGTATTTCAGCCCAAAAAATGTTTAAAAAAATAAAACAAATATTTCAGGTTCTAAAGTAAGATTTTTGTGAGGGAACGAATCAATATAAATCAATATAAAAAAAATGAAAATCGAATTTTTTTTATTATTCCCTAAGTTGTGCACTTTAAATAAAGAATTAAAATGTTGGATTTTCTTAGACAAAAGTACACACAAAATCCTTCTTTTTAAGATAACAATTTTTTCTCTACTATTGTTTTTTCAAAAATTGCGATCAATTCAATTTTTTTTCGAAAAATGTCGATTTTGGCTGGACAAATACATTTTTTTTTTAATTTTTACCATGTCTTCCCCACATAAAAATACATATTTTTTTCAAATTTTTAAGAAAATTCGAGGAGTCTTTGGTTATTTATTGCCAATTCAGTAAAAAAAATAATGTGCGCGAATTCGTTTTTTGAGGTTTGACTCTTAGAGCCGGAGATATTTAAAAAATAGTGAAGCCATCCTCTCGAAAAATACCAAAAATGCCGTTTTTGGCACATATCTCGCGAAGCTCCAGCCCAAATTTATTAAAAAAAATTTTACAAGCTTCTCTTTATGTATAAAATTGAAAAAATTAGCTCCTACATCAATATAAAATTCTAATTTCACTTCACTAATAGGCACTAATAGTGCAACTGCTGAACGCACTTTTAGTAGATTAAAATATATAAAAACCTATCTTAGATCCACAATAGGTGAACAAATATTGAACGATTTGGCAATATTAAGCATAGAATCAGATCATTAAAAAAACTTGTATGTGCCCCCCCCCCGCCCTTAATTTCTAGAACCGCCACTGCAAGCCTGTGCGTAGGTATAGATAAATACAAAGAAATATAATAAATTATTTTAAAAAAGTACCTACTAACTAAATAATTAAAAAGTTTAAATTTTTTTTAAAAAATTGATAACATTTACAACAAAGAGTACAACCAGGTTTTATTCAAAATTCATACATCTATTCGAAGGTGTAATAGATATTCTTAATATTGACCTATTTATGGATTTGAATTCTCGGAATATTTAGTATCCAATATTGTACCTTTTTCTTAAATGAGTTCGAGGAATCTATCTGCAGATCCTTTCCGGCGTTGTGTATTTCCTACAGCAAAGGAATATGTAGGTATGTGTTTATGCTTAATTCGACCTAAACCGACGAATAATAATTATTTTATTTGCCATGAAAAACTTTACATCCCCTTATCACATGTACAGGATGGTCCTTAAGTAATTGTACATAGAAATATGGTAGACTCCTCACTATAAAATACTACGATTTGAACCAACTTGCTCTAATATTCATATAATTCATTTTGTAACATAACATTCATTTGGGAAGGATGGAGAATCATATTTGGGGTGTACCTACTTGTAATGAATAGTAATTTTAAAGTAGGAAAATATACGTTGATAGCAAAAAGGGGCAAGTAAAATTGTATTTCCAAGTAGGTAAAAGATGTTAAACGTCGTTAAAAAATATTTATTTCCATAGAACAATATATAAACTTTTTACATTTTAGGTTCCCTTTTACTATTCTCTTTGGTTAGTGGAACTTACTTTCAAGCAAAGCTGTCAAGTTTTTTAACCGAAAATCCATACGAAAAACCTATTAAAACTTTTGAAGAGCTTGCAAAGTCAAACGTACGATTTAAGACTACCAAAGTGACTGCAGATCTGTTTCTGTTTGGACATCAAAGGGTTATTTTAGATAAGGCAGAATACTTTGACCCATCCAATCTTACTTACTTAGCACGTATAACAGATGCATACAATAGCCGAGCCGCAACAATGACAACTCTTGGAAAAATCATGAATCTCCCTATGATTTTGGAGGATATGAAATATTTTCTGCCACTACAAGAGCCATTAGGTGGATTTTTACTACCAATTAATTTTGTTTTATATGAATATGTTGATTATACTATGCGTATAATGTTAGAAAGCGGATTTTATAATTATATTTTTTCCAAGTACAAGAATTCGGTATTCTTAAAATACAGAGCAAAAAAGGTTGAACAAGATGAAAGCGAAATAACTACTAATTTCAATTTTGCATTTTCCATACTTATAGCGGGACACAGCGTTTCTATATTAATTTTTGTTCTTGAAGTTCTTTCTAAACGTTGGAAACATTTTCTTCGACATTTTGGTTTTTATCATAAGTAAAAGGCGTTTTCTTCATTGCAGTGAAATTTTTAGGATGAATATTTCCCCTACCTCTCTGTAATTCTATTATTAGAGGAACAAGACGTATGTCGTATATAGACCATATTGGGCAATTATGTGCAATTTCAGTAGTAAATGGACCGTCATTTTGGTTTCGTTAAACAAAAATGGAGATGGAGGGAAGGCTTAATATAGTTTTAGTGACGCTACAACTCCAAAATCTCTCCGAATGACTTTTAAAATTATATAATATTATATTAATTATTATGCTGTACATTTCAAATCGCTTATTTCCATCCACCTTACGAAACTTCTGATTTATCGCATAGGATTTTTTTCTGCTTGGGGCATTATCCTTTTATGCATCTGGTGTGTTGAAAATATCTAGTTAAGATACTATAAACTAAGACAATCCTGTCACTTTTGTAACTTACACTCTTCCTGGAATAGTTCAAAATGGCACGAAGTTACTTTGTGGGTTAGATTTTTCAGCAAACGAGGCAAGAAAAAATTACAGATATGCATAATTGCACAAAAGCACAAAGTTATACTTACAGGTGAACATTTTAAAATAATTCATTAAACTTTGTAATTATTTATCAATAAATGTTAAGAGTTTTATTATATTAAATAAGAATCCTGAAAATGTTGTCCTTTTTATCAAGCAAGCTATCACCATTTCCAACAAACAATAGGCATAGGCGTAACAAGGGGGGATTATTGGGGATGTACCCCCCCCCCCATTGCTTAGAAGAAATTAACAAAAAATTGTAACAATTTTAAAAAAATAAAAATTTGAAAGATTTTCCTTTTTCAAAGTTATTATTGTGGGATTACAGAAGTAAGGGTCGATAATGCCAAAAATACAGGATAAAAAAGACAGTGCACACACAGTTATTTTAATGAATAAAAGGTACACTAAAATGACAAACCAAAACGTAATACAGTTAGTCAGTTCTTCTCCCTACACCTGTGCTGCCCTGTTCAAACCTTTTTCAAATCTTGTGCGTTTCCGCTGTCAAGTGAAGTGCGGTGTTTACTAGGCTAGTGAGTTCTTTTTTCACCATTTTTTCAAATTTTAATATGCTATACTTAACATCCCCAGAGAGCTAAATATCACTGCTAGTTAGCAAAAACATTTCGCCGACTTGAATTTAGATTGTCCTGAGTGATTGTGTATAAACTTTTGTAGAGTGGGGAACTTTCCCAATTTTTTACTTACATATTTTGTATTAAAATTTTTTTTTTCTTGTTTTATAATGTAATTTTAGTTTATTTTTTATGATGAGAGAAAAACATGAAAAAATAATTCGGTAATTTTTTTATTTTTAATGCAAAGTAGTTTAAAATAATAAAAATTATAAAAAGGTACTGAATACTTTACTTCAATATTTACTAATCATTAAGTACTAAGTACTTAATTTATTAAGTACTACTTTTTAGTTTTCGAAAATGCCAAATTCAATAAATAAAAATAACATTTTTTGGAGGGCTTTCTATAACCATTTTCATTATAAGGGGCGCCAAAACTCATTCTTGCACACACAACATTTTGCTCTTAGGCCGGCACTGTTTTTGAAGGGAGTGATATGACTCAGCTCTAGTTACGCCACTGACAGTAGGTGAAGTTCTCAAAAATGAAACCACTGTGAAGAATTCTTAGATGTGCTACCATCTATGAATGGAGCATAGAAGAGAGATTTGACACTTTACAAAGCAACGATTCCCTATAGCGGATATAGCTATTAATAAGAAAATACAATAAATAGTTGATGTATTAAATAATAATTATGAATGGAGCGCCCCTCAGAATCTAGTTTATAAAAATGTTTGAAGTAGACGAATAATAAAGGTTTTTGTTATTACGAGTATTATGACTGCACTTCTGACTAAAGGCTTTGCTGGTACTAAAATGAAGTTTGATGTTTCTGTAAAGGTAAAATAGCTGTCTTAGTTCTAATACTATAATTACATAATATAAACTGTCTGAAGCATTAAATAATTTTCTTAATGAATATTAAAACCACTTATTTAATGAAAAAATTTTAATATCCATTAAGAAGAGTATTTAAAGTACCAAAAGCCACTATGAACTGCAGAAATGTATGAAGGATATCTAAAACTATTTTCTATAATTAATTTAAACATTTTTAATGGATAATTTTAAGGAGTTTTAGATCCACCCTTAAAACGTCTCCCTTATGTGACTTTTAAACAGGGCGAGATATAATTTTTTCAATTTGGTTTCTGGTGAGCATTTCTTGAGTTGTTTAAATTTAAATAAAATCATTTACACCTTTTTATTACAAGATTTACGTAATTGTCCCATTTTAAATTCTAATCTATATACACCACCATATACACCCCGTCAAGAGAATTATTAATGTGGAATCACATAGATTGTCACTTTGTTGGGTGATGGCGTATTGAAAATATACCACGAACACACCCATAATTTTTGCTAGAAAAAGAAAATACAATTAAATAAAAATAAAGTAAAGTGGAATCATAATAATTAAGTAATAATATAAAATGAAATGGTAAGTTCGTTAAGAAGAAGCTACTTCCACCGATAGTGGAAATTCTACTCGTTTTTTATATGTCAAGCTTCTATTATATGAGCTAGCAATTTACCGCTCTAGCTTATGTAAACGAAACATTCAAATAAATATGGGGATGTATTAGACAAAACAAGATCTTTCATAAATTCCAAATTACTCGTTTGTTATTTTTAGTTTAAATTTTATGAAATTCCAAATTATAAACACTGTATAACAAGCGACATTAACTAAAATAATTTACTGGCTTGTTTGATAAGTAAAAATACTAAATATCATTTCAGTTTATGTATCATTTGGGGTGGTAGTTAATGAATATTAAATTAGATTTTTCAAATCAGAGGAAAAGAAATAATAAGAATTTTATTATTTCTAGAACATAAAAATAATTTGAAGTAAATGATGCCATTAAACCGTTCCAAAACAAGGCACTAACAGTAAAAATATTTTTTTAAATTGTAAAATGAACAAAACTGTATTAGTTTTTTTGCTACTATATCTACATTTATCACCAACTTTTACTAAAATTTTAGTGACCAAAATGGAAGATTTAATGAACTTATGTGTAGAAGAAATAATTAAAAAGTCAAAAAATAATATTAATGTCATCATTTCGAACAAAAGTTATGATTTATCACAAAGTTTCGACAAGTTAACAAAATTGACTATTTCCACAAATGAACTACATCTACTAAAACAAATTAAAAGTACTCCAAATACATTTACAATATTATATGATTCGATGGAGGAATTAAATTCTACGTTTTCTAAAATAGAAGAAGCAAATGACGATTGGAGACCTCACTTATCTCATTTTATTGTAATTGCTAACGAATTTCAGCATATGACTGAAATTTGTAATTTATTGTGGGAATACCGTTTTGCAAAAAATGTAATTTTATTAGAAAAAAAATCTAAAATTGAATTGTTCACTATAGATTATAAAAAGAGCAAATGCGGTAAAGAAATTAAACCTAAAAAAATTAACGAATATAACGGCAAAATGTTCATACAAAAATTAAAGTCTCTTGCTCCAAATTTTAAAATTTTTTTTAAAAATTGCTCGTTAAATGTAGCAGCAATGTATATGTATCCTAAGTATATGGGGAAAAACTGTAGCGAACCGGGTACTTTTATGGAATTCCTAAGTATATTTGAATATGTCAGTTCAATTAACGTAAATTATATATACAAAACAGAATATTACAAAGATCTCCAAGGTACTAAATTACCTATATTAACAAAGGATATGAAAAGTGGAATAGTCGATATGGTTTATCAACTGCGAACAATGACTTATGATTTGAAACTATATTTTATAGCTTTTACAAGCGAACCATGTTTTATAATGATACCAAGACCTATGAAAATACCAAATTGGATGTACACCTTGCGAATATATAGCTTTGAATTTATAGGAGTGTTGGTAGTAGTCATTGCATTAATATCCTGTTATTTAACTTTTTGTAAAAAGCTTCAAATGGATAAAAAACATGTTTTTAAATTATTTGTTAAAAACCTGTTATTAGAACTTGGAGTACTTGTATCGATGCCTATGACGAAAGTACCTAACGAATGGAGAATTCGAATTGTGTTAGGTAAATTTTAGTTATTTCTAGGATATGTCGTTTTAGTCGCAATTTTTAACCAATTTTTCAATTATCTTAATAAAGTTTCCTTTTTCGAATAACTTAAAAACTCACTGGATTCAACCAGTACGTCTAAATTAAAATCATTTTTGCACGATTGGTTATTTTTGACTTTTACCATATCTATTTTAAATTGGGAAATTGGAACCTTTCGTTTATCAACTAAGTTGAAACACTATCGTCGACCACTCATCCAAAACACAATTTTAACACACTCTTCGCTCATTTCGCCAACTATGTTTGCATCATCAGGGGTTGATGATAGTCTATCATGAACGCCTGATATAGTTGGCGAAACGCGCATAGAGTGTGTTAAAATTGTGTTTTTGTTGAGTGGTCGACGATAGTGTGTCAATTCATATCTATTTTGATGACAGTAAGTAGCATTTACTAACGTCAAAATTTTCTGAACGGTAAGTAATCCACTTCTTCCCATGCCCGTTCTATTTCTTCAAATTCACTTTCGTCGCTCATATTTTAAAAATTATAATAATAATGAAAAAGCAACACTCAAAAACCAAACTTATTGGCATAACAATATTTTAAGTGACAGCAGAAATGCCATTTTCATACTTATTATGCATTCTAATAACTACCTAGCAACCATAACATGTATGATGAATCGAAATTTTGAATATGAAAAAATGGATAATTTAATAGTTTATTACTTCCCCAATCGTGCAAAAAACGTTATAAGCATGTCCTCCAAACAATTGTCTTCCATCGGTAAAAAGCCCTTACCGTTCTCCAAACTATCGTTCGAGATACCAACTCATACAACTTTCTTACATTGGTAAAGTTTAACAGATTGTGCACACTATTTTGTTCATAATAATAAATTTATATTCTTATATGCAAATTTCTACTTTTTTGATTAAACCTATGTACTGAAATGGAATTTATTATTAATGCGGGTTGTTTGAAATTTAGGTACATAATCAAAATTTATAATGAAGTGGGGTTTTTTGATTTAGAGTAAATTTATTAATGGTAAAAATTATAATAATAATAATAATAATAATAATAATTTATTCGTGTAATAAAAAAAAACACAATGTAATACATGTAAATAACAAAAAAAAAATAACCACGAAAAAGGCTGAAAACAGCTTTGATCTACGTGGTAGATCAGCTGATCTTAGTCTCAGCCTTAAAGAAAAACTATACATACCGATATAAAACTAAACAAAATAAAATAAATGCGTCATTATAAATCACATGCGTAACTATAAGTAATATGAAAAATTATTTAATATTTTGCTGAATGAGGAATAATTATTAGTATTTTACTATTGTAATCACTGAGTGCTAAGTAGATATTTTTTATATTGCCGTTTAAAGGTATTGACAGACATTGATTTGAAAGAGGTCGGAATGTTATTGTAAACCTTATATATATTGTAGCTGAAAGATCTGCAGTAATAAGTTGTGCGATGAGATGGTGGTGAAATTAACCCTTTGTAACGAAGGTTTAAATTATGTACGTCGGTTCTAAATTGAATTTTATTATGCAAGTATGGAGGATTCTTTGTAGAAATCACTTTATGAAAAAGAGTTGCTGAGTGTAATAATCGTCTATTTTCCATACTTAACCACAATGTCTCGGTTAATTTATATGATATGCGATCTCTTTTCCTAATACCATAAATAAATCTTAGGCACGCTTTCTGTGCTCGTTGAATACGTAAATAGTCAATTTTATCTATACAGGGACCATATAAAACATCTCCATAATTAAAATGACTTAAAACCAGTATATCTGTTAATTTTATTTTTAGCTGTTTGGAGAGTAAATGACGATTAGGGTAGAGCATCTTTAAATACATATAACTTTTTTGAATGCATTTGGTAATATGATGTTTAAACCTTAAATCTACATCTATTTCAACACCTAGATTTTTTGCTGAGTCGCTTGGACGTATATGTTCGCCTTTAATAAAAATTGATAAATTATCTTTAACAGATGGTTTTTTACTCCCCAAAATTAGTAATTTTGATTTCAACGGGTTAATTTTCAAATTATGAATTTCAGAGCATTTTATAAGTTCGTTGATATCATTATTAATCAAAGTATTAGCTTCTACTATATCTTTTTCTTGAAAAGAGTAATAAATTTGGGTATCATCTGCATACATATGAGAACTACAATTTTTTAATCTGGCAACAATATGACTTGTGTATATAGAAAATAATAAAGGACCAAGAACAGATCCCTGGGGTACACCGCATCTAATGTCATTATCTGCGGAATACCCCAAATCTGTCTCGGTAAATTGAATTCTGTTATTTAGATAACTCTTGATAAGGTTTCTAGCCTGGTCACTAAATCCAATAAAGTGCAATATCGAATACAAAATTTCATGAGATATCATATCAAAAGCTTTAGAAAAGTCAAGTAATAACAAAGCTGTAGCTTTTCCCTGATCCGTAGCCTCAAAAATGTCATCTGTTATTTTAAGTAGCGATGTAATGCAGCTATAACCACTTCTAAAACCCGACTGAGTTTTTGGTAGTATTGGATAAGAATCTAAGTGACGTAGAATTTGAAATTTCATTATTTTTTCAAGTATCTTGGAACAAACTGGTAAGAGACTTATTGGGCGAAGATCATTAAACGATGTAGGGTCTGTTTTGTGTTATGTGTAGGGGACTTTAAAATGTGACAGGGTCTAGGACGCTTGTTATGAGATGTTTTGGTTTTGTTTATGTTGATTTTTATTAGTTAGTTAAATAAGAATTGACAAAGTCAGATTGGTAAAAATAAAATCTTAAAAAATTAAAACCTTTCTAATTATAATTTATTACAATACATAGATTGAAATGTATATGTATATATTTACTCAATAATAATTACAATCATATTGTCTATAAAGACAATATAGACAAAACAATCGAAATATGAGTAAATTGAAAACCCACCGAAGGGCAAGCCTGTTCGTGGGTATAGATAAATACTAAGTAATGTAATAAAATATTTTAAAAAAATACCTACTAACTAAATATATAAAAGCTTAAAAAAATTTTAAAAACTTGATAACATTACAACAAAGAGTTTTTATGCAAAATTGATACCACTATTCGAAGGTGTAATATTGACCTATTTATGGATTTGAATTCTCGGAATATTTAGTATCCAATATTTTACCTTTTTCTTAAAAGAGTTCGAGGAATGTATCTGCCGATCCTTTCCTGCGTTGTGTATCTATATATCTATCTATCTATCTGTTGATGGGGTGTTGATACACTGCGACCTATAAGATCTATTGCGAGCAGAAAATATACGTTCATAGTAAAAACGGCCAAGTAAAATTGTATTTCCAAGTGGGTAAAAGATATTAAGTCATTAAAAAATATATATTTCCATAGAAAGATATAATCTTTTTTACATTTTAGGTTCCCTTTTACTATTCTCTGTGGTTAGTGGAACTTACTTTCAAGCAAAGCTGTCAAGTTTTTTAACCGAAAATCCATACGAAAAACCTATTATGACTTTTGAAGAACTTGCAAAATCAACTGTACGGTTTAAGACTACCAAAGAGGGTGCAGATCTGTTTCTGTTTGGACATCAAAGGGTTATTTTAGATAAGGCAGAATACTTTGACCCATCCAAACTTACTTACTTAGCACATGCAATAGATGCATACACTAACCGAATCGCAGCAATTACAACTCTTGGAAAAATCATGAATCTTCCTATGCTTTTGGAGGATCTGAAATATTTTCTGCCACTACAAGAGCCATTAGGTGGATTTTTACTACCAATTAATTTTGTTTTATATGAATATGTTGATCATACTATGCGTGTAATGGTAGAAAGCGGATTTTATGATTATATTTTTTCTAAATACAAAAATTCGGTATTCTTGAAATACAGAGCAAAAAGAGTTGGACAAGACGAAAGCGAAATAATTACTAATTTCAATTTTGCATTTTTCATACTTATAGCGGGACACAGCGTTTCTATATTAATTTTTATTTTTGAAGTTCTTTCTAAACGTTGGAAACATTTTCTTCGACGTTTTGGTTTTTATCATAAGAAAAGGGCTTTTTCTTCATTACAGTGAAATTTTTAGGATAAATATTCCCCTCCCTCTCTGTGATTCTATTATTAGAGGAACAAGACGTATGTCGTATATTGACCATTTCGGACAATTATGTGCCTTGTCAGTAGAAAATAGAGCAGCCTTTTGGTATCATTAAACTAAAATAGAGATGGAGGGAAACTTCATATAATTTTAGTGGCACTACTTCTCCAAAATCTCTCAGAATTACTTTTAAAATTCTGAAATATTATATTAATTATGCTGCACCTTGCAAATCCCTTATTTCCATCCACATTACGAAACTGCTTTTTTTTTTATTGTGACATTATCCATTTAAGCGTCTTGTGTGTTTAAAATAACTAGTTAAGGTACTATAAACTAATAAAAATTACAGATATGCATGATTGCATAATAGCACAAAGTTACAGGTGAACATTTTAAAACAATTCATTAAACTTTGTAATTATTTATCAATAAATGTTAAGAGTAAATCATTTTTTATTATATTAAATAAGGAATCTGAAAATGTCCTTTTTATCAATGGTCATATTGTGTTCTCACAATTTTTATCAAAAATATTCCTAATATAACCTTTCCTCCGCGATTTCAAATTATTTTGGTTCCAACAAACATAGTAGGTGAAGTTCTCAAAAATGAAACCACTGTGAAGAATTTTAAAATAATTTGAAGAATACATATTTTCGGGATATTATGGCTTGTAGATCTTCAGTAGCTTGTGATGGAGGTCATTGCAAACCTTATTATGTATCTGGAGAGATGGCTAAATAATCCCGTAAGCAACGACAATATTTTTCTAATTTTTAGTTTTGATTGTATTGATATTATTTAATTGCTTTTAAAATGTCTAATGTAAATAACTTGACTTTTCCAATAAGCCTAAAATAGTTGGATCAGGCATATAAATTCTCTTAGAAGAGAAAATAAAATTAAACTAAAATAAGGATTATACTACGTAATAATATAAAATTTACTTAGACAAACGTATTGGCTGATAATGGAAATTTGAAATTTATTTCGGTCTATACATGGCATATGATATAAACTTGCATTCTAATACTCTAGCTTAGATAAACGAAACAATCATAAATAAATATAATAGACTTTATTTATGTTTACAATACAATAATACTAATAATAACAAATATATATATGACGGTACATGAAGTTAAGTGCATAAATAAAGTAAAAATCGATGTGAGAACACTTGTTTCGAAAAAAAAATATATAGAATATAAAAGCATACAAATACTATAATTAAATAAATACATCTAACTAAAACTAGAACCGTGTTGAATACTTTGAATCATTAGTGTTTTTTGGGATCATTCTGAGGATTGATGCTAGAGAAAAATCGTTTTTTATAGTGAAACTGGAGAGGTAAGTGAAAGTAATAATTAAATGTGTGAATAGATTAGATTATTACCGAGTTTCTATTAAATTTATAATCATGGTTCTATTACTATTTCTTAAAAATTCTTTTAAATGGATTTTAAAATTATATTTATTATTTATTAATTTTAATGTTCTAGGGAGTGAGTTATACAATATATTTTAGACATATATTATAATAGAATAATTGGCGTAAGTCCATAATTTCTGATATCCTATATAGATCATCCGTAAGATACCTAAAAGGTTTCGACATGATTATTTTTAAGAATCTTTTTTGAATAATTTCTAAAGGATTTATGTGGAAACGCGCAGCTGCTCCCCAGATTGGAATACCATACCTAAGATGGCTCTCCATGAGTGAATAATACAAAGTCTTTAATTCTTGTTCAAGTAGGTATTCTTTTAAATACTTAAAGGCATAAATCACTTATTGTAATTTTTTTATAATGTAGTTAATATGCCTATCCCATCTTAGATGTTGATCCAGAAAAATTCCCAGATATTTCATTTCTGTTACAGGTTGAATGCCGTATATACTATCACCAATTTCAATGTTAATTTGCTGTAGATCTGTTATTCCAGAAGCGCTACAACTAAAACATAAAAACTTTGTTTTATTAAGATTCATAGTCAAAAGTTTATGATCAAACCAATCTTTTATAATTTTCACATCTTTTTCCACTTTTTCTTTTAGTTCTTTCCAGGTAGGCACTTCATAGAATATGGTATCATCTGCGTAGCCTATCATCTCACCTGTTGTTTTTAAGCTGAACAAGCCATTGACATATAAATTGAATAATATTGGTCCTAGGATCGTACCCTGCGGAACGCCATATGTAATGTTTGCTTCGTTACTTATTTTGTTACCTATTTTTACCACTTGTTTCCGCGAGTTTAAATAGCTTTTAAATAGATCTAATAGGCTTCCTCTGATCCCTGACTCCTCAAGAGTTTGGATTAATAGAGGATGACTACAGTATCGAAGGCCTTACTTAAGTCTATAAATAGACATAAACAAGGCATTCCCTTTTCAAGTGAGTCATGGGCTTTTTTTGTTAAGCCGAGTGTTGCGTCCACAGTGGAAGTTTTTGCTTTAAAACCATATTGTTTATCGGATAACAATTTATATTTGGATATAAAAGTTGTTAGTCTATTTTGTATTAATTTTTCGAATATTTTTGCTATATGACTTATTAATGATATAGGCCTGTAATTGTTAACCGATGTTCTCTCGCCATTTTTGTATATCGGTATGACCAGAGAGTGTTTGAGGGCCTCGGGCCATATACCCTTTTCGATACAACCATTCACTATTGGTATCATGTTTTAAGATCGAAGCGACAGTGCGGACAAAAATCGAACTATAAAAAGTCAGTAGTCGTCTTTATTTACATAAGAGAACGTGCTTTGATTTTATCATTTATTACGATATTATTGATTTATTTTGAAGTTTCAAGTATGACTCGGTATTGTTCAGTGCCTTTTTGTAATTCCTGGAAGAGAAAAAATACTGAACTTGCGTTCCATTTGTTTCCGAGAGAGGTTAGAATTGAAGACAAAATGAGCACACAGTCTCTAGTTGATCATCAGAAAGCTTGGATTTTGAGGTTAAAAATTGGAAAACCAGTTACCAAATTCATGAGAGTGTGTCTTTTTCATCATCCGTTTTTTGGGAACATGCTCAGCTGAAAAAAGTTCAACATTAATTTGAAGAACCTTCACACCTTTATTGAAGTAATCACTTTCTGTGAAATGGAGAGAACACTCTCTCATGAATTTGGTAACTGGTTTTCCAAATTTTAACCTCAAAATCCAAGCTTTCTGATGGTGAACTAGAGACTGTGTGCCCATTTTGTCTTCAATTCTAACCTTTCGTTGCCCGGGTCTAGGAAACAAATGGAACGCAAGTTCAGTATTTTTTTTCTCCCAGGAATTACAAAAAGGCACTGAACAATACCGACTCATACTTGAAACTTCAAAACAAATCAATAATATCGTAATAAATGATAAAATCAAAGCACGTTCTCTTATGTAAATAAAGACGACTACTGACTTTTTATAGTTCCGATTCAGTCCATCAGGTGTCGTATCGCTTGTCTTGCATTGCCAATATGCACAAGAGGATTCGATATCTGATCCGCAATTTTTTTTAAAAATTCTGTTGTTATGCCGTCAACTCTGGGCGATTTATTATTTTTTAAGGCATGGATCAGATTGTATATTTCTGTAGCATTTGTTGGAGTAAATGTCATGGAGTTAGGCAATCTTCTTGTTGTGTGTTTATATTGTGGGTTGTTTCGAATTTGTTCAGCTAAAATTTTACCACAACTCACAAATGTATTATTGAAAGAATTTGCTATTAGTTCAGCATCATTTAAGGATTCTGCATTGTCCGTATTGATTATTTCGATATCATTTTGTTTTTGCTTCCGCCCACATAAAGTTTGCACCATGGACCACAAGTATTTAGTGTTATTTTTGTTTTTAGTAATTGTTGCTTGTAGTACTTTTGTTTAGTTTTTTTCAAAATATTAGTAAGATTATTTTTGTATGATTTGTACTGTGTTTTTAGTGTCTCATTTTCCGGGCCAAGTCTTAGTTTTTTATTCATTTCATTTTTTTTATTAATCATTTTTAATACGCTATTTGGGAGCCATGGAGCAAAAGCTGTATTTTTTCTTTTACATATTTTTTTTTCTGTACTATTTTGCATTAATGTTTGTAGTTCTTTTATAAAGAGGTCGGTGGCGATATTTTGATTTTCTGCTGTATAAACCGAATTCCAGTTCAAGCGGTTAGCATTATCAACTAGTTTTTTATAATTTATAAATTCTTTATACCGTGGTTGGAATATTTTTGTGCTTTTTAGGGCTATTTGTAAAATGGTCGCATCATGGTCAGCCATTGAAGTTTTCAATATTAGTGGGTTAGACATATCAACCACTTCATATTTTTTAGGTTTGAAGAAAATGTGCAAAGTTTGTAAAAAGTCATTAACATTAGAAGCTGGAGAACGATAACAAGCAGTTATAGACGTGTCATTTTTGCCAATTTTTAAATGTATAAAATTTATATTTCTAATAGTTACAATAGTATATTTAAAAGGCAAATTGTTTTTTATGTATATTATTGTACCATCATTCTGATTGTACATTCCATTATTGTAAATTAGCGTATAACCAGGTATATTGTACAAGCTGGGATTTACCAACTGCCATGTTTCCGTTAGAACCAAACAATCATAAGAAAAAGTAAACTGATCTAATAGCGAGTAAACCAGTAAGGAATTTTAATTTATTAGATTCGACATCCTTAGACCGGTTTCTGTCTTTCGACTTCATCAGTTAGGCTTTTCGAATCCAATAAATAAAATTCCAAACTCGTACAAGTCAATAGCTATATCCGCTATAAGATAACATTTTTAGACGTGCTACCACCTATGGTAAGAAGAGAGTATTGACATTAAATTTTGACTGAATCTAGTCAAGATGTCACTCTCTTCTTTTTTATCCCTTTCAGAGATTAATACAAAGTGAGTAAACCAGTAAGGAATTTTAATTTATTAGATTCGACATCCTAAGACCGGTTTCTGTCTTTCGACTTCATCAGTTAGGCTTTTCGAATCCAATAAATAAAATTCCAAACTCGTACAAGTCAATAGCTATATCCGCTATAAGATAACATTTTTAGATGTGCTACCACCTATGGTAAGAAGAGAGTATTGACATTAAATTTTGACTGAATCTAGTCAAGATGTCACTCTCTTCTTTTTTATCCCTTTCAGAGATTAATACAAAGTGAGTAAACCAGTAAGGAATTTTAATTTATTAGATTCGACATCCTAAGACCGGTTTCTGTCTTTCGACTTCATCAGTTAGGCTTTTCGAATCCAATAAATAAAATTCCAAACTCGTACAAGTCAATAGCTATATCCGCTATAAGATAACATTTTTAGATGTGCTACCACCTATGGTAAGAAGAGAGTATTGACATTAAATTTTGACTGAATCTAGTCAAGATGTCACTCTCTTCTTTTTTATCCCTTTCAGAGATTAATACAAAGTGAGTAAACCAGTAAGGAATTTTAATTTATTAGATTCGACATCCTAAGACCGGTTTCCGTCTTTCGACTTCATCAGTTAGGCTTTTCGAATCCAATAAATAAAATTCCAAACTCGTACAAGTCAATAGCTATATCCGCTATAAGATAACATTTTTAGATGTGCTACCACCTATGGTAAGAAGAGAGTATTGACATTAAATTTTGACTGAATCTAGTCAAGATGTCACTCTCTTCTTTTTTATCCCTTTCAGAGATTAATACAAAGTGAGTAAACCAGTAAGGAATTTTAATTTATTAGATTCGACATCCTAAGACCGGTTTCTGTCTTTCGACTTCATCAGTTAGGCTTTTCGAATCCAATAAATAAAATTCCAAACTCGTACAAGTCAATAGCTATATCCGCTATAAGATAACATTTTTAGATGTGCTACCACCTATGGTAAGAAGAGAGTATTGACATTAAATTTTGACTGAAGAGAGTGACATCTTGACTAGATTCAGTCAAAATTTAATGTCAATACTCTCTTCTTACCATAGGTGGTAGCACATCTAAAAATGTTATCTTATAGCGGATATAGCTATTGACTTGTACGAGTTTGGAATTTTATTTATTGGATTCGAAAAGCCTAACTGATGAAGTCGAAAGACAGAAACCGGTCTTAGGATGTCGAATCTAATAAATTAAAATTCCTTACTGGTTTACTCACTTTGTATTAATCTCTGAAAGGGATAAAAAAGAAGAGAGTGACATCTTGACTAGATTCAGTCAAAATTTAATGTCAATACTCTCTTCTTACCATAGGTGGTAGCACATCTAAAAATGTTATCTTATAGCGGATATAGCTATTGACTTGTACGAGTTTGGAATTTTATTTATTGGATTCGAAAAGCCTAACTGATGAAGTCGAAAGACAGAAACCGGTCTTAGGATGTCGAATCTAATAAATTAAAATTCCTTACTGGTTTACTCACTTTGTATTAATCTCTGAAAGGGATAAAAAAGAAGAGAGTGACATCTTGACTAGATTCAGTCAAAATTTAATGTCAATACTCTCTTCTTACCATAGGTGGTAGCACATCTAAAAATGATCTAATAGCATTTTGAATTCATCAACATGCTTATAAGACTACATATGTTGTGATGTAAAATTGTAAAACTGTGATCGCTATTCACCCCTAAAACTTTATTACAATCCTCAGAATTATCCAAAACAAAAGTCTCAACGCGATTTATTTCAAAGTCTCTCAAATATGCATCCATGTATTATTTCCAATTCCAAATTACTAAAAAAAAAATTTATTTAATTGTATCTTATATATAAAATAAAAAACTATTTGTAATAAAATTCTTAAATTATTTGTTAATAAGGTAAGAAAGTTAAAAATATTTTATTATAAGCAATTTAAATTTAATTCTACATAAAAAATAAAAACATATAGGTATCGATAAAAATAAGAAAAATAGACACAAATTGTAGCGAGTTTTACTAATGCATTACATTTATTTGGAAAATTTAATTTATTGCTATTTCTCGCTTGGTTTTCTGCTCCGCGTGGATCTTACGATCTTAGGCCTTTTATTTTTTGAACTTCCTGCTTCTCTCTCGTCTTCAGTTGACTCTTCTGAGTTTTTGTTTTCTTGTTTTCTCTTGTTTTTTTCTACTACGTCTTCTAGGTCTTTAACTTTGTATGGTATACTCTCTATAAATAGAGTTTGCCCCTTAATATGTGCTTTTTGATTCTTAGATCGTGCTGTACGTAAATGTGTAATTAATATTTTCTTGTCGATTCTCTCTTCAGGTGACAACACTTCTGCTACTATTATATTAGATCCTTTTAATTTTTTACAATTGTTGAGTATTTCTATTTTGTTGTGGCAGTTGACTAGATGCACAATTATTGGTTTGTTTTTACTTTCTTTTCCAATTGTAAAAATATTGTTAATATCCCTTCTTTCTAAGTTGACACTCAATGGTTGATTTAATTTGTTTATGGTGAAATCTAATAAATCTCCGCTGCTATATTCTAAGTTAAAGATAATTATATTGTTTATCCTCAGTTGTTTTTCCAGAAATGTGTTTCTTTTCTTTACTTTCTCAAGCTCGTCTTCTATCTCGACGTTTTTCCTTATTTGGCTCTCAAGTGACTTATTTAATTCTTCTACTTTTTCTTCAATATTATTAAGAAGTTTTTTATTTTGTTTAATTCTTTAAGAATATCATCGTTTAAATTATTCATTTTTAATTAAAACAATCGCCTGTACTAATGAATTCGTTATTGACTTTTTTGTCGACTTTTATCAAAACAGTTGAATGATCTACTATAACTAGATAATAATACTGGAGTAAAATAAATACCTTGTTAGAAATTTTTCTTTGTCGATGCAATTGCACAGGTTTTCATTTATATACTACGTAATTTTCAAAAATTATCTCTCATTATTTACTTAATTTTTCACAAATTTGTTACTGAGCACATTTCAACACACCTACACCATTATTATCTATGGTAAAATATGGGGATGTACTAAAGAAAACAAAAATATTGTTTCATTTTTAGTTCAAATTATATGAATTTTAAAATTATAAACCCTGTATAAAAAGCAATATTAAATAAAATAAAATAAAATAGTGGCTTGTTTGATCATTGAAATAAACTAAATATCATTTCAGTTTATGTATCATTTGCAGCGGTAGTTAATGAATATTAAATTAGATTTTTCAAATAAGAAGAATTTTATTATTTCTAGAAAATAAATTTGAAGTAAATGATGGCATTAAATCTTTCCTAAACAAAGCGGTAACAGTAAAAATATTTTTAAAAATTGTAAAATGAATAAGACTATAATAGTTTTTTTTCTACTATATCTACATCTATCACCAACTTTGACTAAAATTTTAGTGGCTAAAATGGAAGATTTGATGAATTTATGTGTAGAAGAAATAATTAAAAAGTTAAAAAACAATATTAATGTCATAATTTCGAACAAAAGTTACGATATATCACAACGTTTCGACAAGTTAACAAAATTGACTATTTCCACAAACGAACTATATCTCCTAAAACAAATTAAAAGCACTCCAAATACATTTACAATATTCTATGATTCCATGGAAGAATTAAATTCTACGTTTTCTAAAATAGAAGAAGTAAATGATGATTGGAGACCTCATTTGTCTCATTTTATTGTAATTGCTAATGAATTTCAGCACATGAATGAAATTTGCAATTTACTGTGGGAATATCGTTTTGCCAAAAATGTAATTTTAATAGAAAACAAATCTAAAATTGAATTGTTTACTATAGATTACAAAAAGAGCAAATGTGGTAAAGAAATTAAACCCAAAAAAATTAACGAATATAACGGCAAAATGTTCATTCAAAAATTAATGTCTCTTGCTCCAATTTTTAGATATTTTTTTAAAAATTGCTCGTTAAACGTTGCAACAGTAAATACTCCACCTCTGTACATTGGGAAAAACTGCACGGAACCGGGTATTTTGATGGAATTCCTAAGTATATTTGAATATGCCAGTTCAATTAAAGTAAATTATTTATATAAAACAGGATATTTTAAAGATCTTCATAATCATAAATTATCTACAGTAATAAAGGATATGAAAAGTGGAACAGTAGATTTATATTATCAAATACGAACAATATCTTCTCATTTTAAACTATTTTTTACACCTATTACAACAGAACCATCTTTTATAACAATACCAAGGCCTATGAAAATACCAAATTGGACTTACACTTTGCGAATATATAGCTTGGAAGTTATTGGCGTGTTGGTAGTTGTCATTGCATTAATATCATGTTATTTAACTTTTTCGTTAAAGCTCGAAACGGATAGAAACAGTATTTTTAAATTATTTGTTAAACACCTGTTATTAGAACTTGGAATACTTGTATCGATGCCTATGACAAAAGTACCTAACGAATGGAGAATTCGAATTGTTTTAGGTAAATTTCATTTACTAATTTTGTTATTGCTAGGATTTCATAAAAATCGCAATTCTAAATAGGTTTATTCAACACTAGTAGGGGAGAGTTGGCCAAAACGGGCTACATAGTGTTTCAAGCGCAATAACTTTCTTAAATAAACCGATATAGGCCAAAATATTTTCCCTCTAGTTTCAGTATTCATTAACATAGTTCCTCCAACCATCTTAAATAAAAAAAAACAAACTGCACAAAAAAAAATATTAAAAAAAAAATACAAAGTAGCCCGTTATGGCCTACCAGTCGGGTAAAATGGGCTAAACAACGAGGAAAATTTAATTTAACTTCTTAAATAAATCAAAATAAAATAGATAGCGGTAGAAGTCGCAAACAAAGTCGTCATCGTCATCAGCATTCATACCTGCACAAGCGTCATGCGCCCAACTTTGGCAATGCTGACACCTTATCCAACCATCTTCTGTCTTGGGCTCAGAATAAAGTTTAGTGCAAAAGATGCAAATAGAGTTTTCGTCGAATCTTCTTTATCTGAACTGGAATCTTCATTTACCTTAACTAGCCCGTTTTACCCAACTTGAGCACTACAAAACGTATGGCTATAATTTTATTATAACAAACACTAAATTCTTAAATGCAATCTACAGTATTTATAGAAAAGCCTTGTATTGTTCGTAAAATCAACTCAACTTCAATTATTGTTTTGAAGGAATCGAGCAATTTATTGTAAAATGCAGACGCGACAATTTAGGCTAATCTCACTTTTCACAACTGTCACATTTTACAGCGTGGAGAATAACATTAGAGTAGTTCGATCACTTGCCGCACATACGTGGTCGCAAATCATTATTAGTTCGGCATGCGCAAAATAAATAGCAGCACTTGTTTTTGAAAAAAAGGGGGTAGCCCGTTTTAGCCGACTAGCAATTTTTGGCCAACTCTCCTCTACGTATAAATATAAGTCGTTCATACTATAGTATATTGTGTCACAAGGGGAGAAAATGAGCTTTAGCAGCCCGAGGCTATTAGCTGCATCAGCATGAGCAAAAAATAGGAAAATATAACAAAAATCTTTAATTTTATAAATACAGACAGAATTTAATGAGCAAGTTAAGTAATAAAAATGTACCAATTTATTTATTATATATTATTTCCAGTTGTTAAACAATTCATAGGACTTTTCGTACCATTGCGCGTTGTCTTGTTAAGTAACAAATTTAGAGAAACATTACTACCTACCTTCTTCTTGCAAGTCTGGTGGAGTATTCGTAAATTCTTCATCACTGCCTGAATTAGGTACTATTCATTTTCACTAATTCACATAATCACAATTATTCAGAATCAGAACGTATTTTTATTTTAAAGTTTAATTCTCTTGATTCTACACTGACGTTTAATGAAAATGTATGTGAAATGTCAAAGTCAAAGGTACGTTGATAGTGAAAATTGTGTTCTTTTTGATTTTTGTGGCCCAAGGGCCGGAAATATTACTTTCGGTCTGATTTTTAGGGTTGATATGATTCATTTTCAGACATGGTAGGCGAAAAACAGATTTGGCACACTATTTCGTTATTTTAATTTTCTTCATACGAATATTATCTTTAGTAATAAATGTATATTTTTAATATACTTACTTTTGTAACTAATCCTGTATGTATTTATCGAAATATGTATGCAGATCGTTTCTTAAGTTCACCGTAGTAGTCAGTAGTTTTTTCGTTAATAGTTTTTTAAATGGTTTTTTAATATTGTTTACATTTAATTAATGTTTTCAGTACCCTATGGGCCTGATGATGGCAGATATCTGCCGAAACTAGTTGCCCCCTTGTTTAAAAATTATCTTCTATTAAAATTTGTGGTACTGACTTAGAGGCGTTTTATTTCTTAATACGTTTTTAGATTCCACTTTTTGGTGTCAACTTAATGAATATTGTGTCACTTTAAAATTACTAATAGTCATTACAAGTACAACCCAAATCTGATTCTGTTTTACTGTTTTCTGTTGCCCCTTCGTTGAACAAGATTTTGGCCAAGGCCTTGAGTCTTTTCTTATCCGCCCAACTGTATATCAACCACTTGAACACGTTCTTATATCCCTCATCCATCAGATCCGTTAAAAATATTTGGTGATCCTCTATATTTAAGTCATGCTTGCTGGCTATTAATTTTGACGTCTCTTTTCTGCTACCAGGGCTAACCTGGACAGGACCTACAGCTTATCGTGGGCTCCGAACCACAGTTCTCAATCACCTTAAACCCAAGACTATGCCTTTGTCATTCAGGTGATCTACCGACTAACAAGTGTGTAATTGTGTCTCCAACCCCTATCAATTCCACGAGATATCCGATCTCATCCGGCCTGGTTGAATGAAACTGCGCATGACACAAATACCTTTTTGCACTTGCCCAAAGTCTTATCTGACTTTTAATTCCACTTAAGTTTCGCAGGATTCGAACCTACGACCCGAACACTTGACCAAGTATAAAGGCCGATGCCTTAACCAACTAGGCCACCGTGTGCGGTTATATTTAAGTCATTAAAAAATATATACATTTTTATAGAACAATACATGAACTTTTTTTACATTTTAGGCTCCCTTTTACTATTTTCTGTAGTCAGTGGAACTTATTTTCAAGCAAAGCTGTCAAGTTTTTTGACCAAAAATCCCTATGAAAAACCGATTAAGACTTATGAACAACTTGCAAAGTCAAAAGTACGATTTAAGACTAGCAAAGAGGGTGGAGATCTTTTACTGTTTGGACACCAAAGGGTAATTTTAGATAAGGTAGAATTCTTTAATAAATCTCCAACTTCTGCCTTGGAACATACTATCGAAGCATATAATAACCGATTCGCAACAATTACAACTACAGGAGTTCTTATGAGTCTTCCTGGGCCATTGGAGGACATGAAATATTATCTGCCACTACAAGAGCTCTCAATTGGATTTGTACTACCAATCAATTTTGTTTTATATGAATATGTTGATTATACTATGCGTATAATGGTAGAAAGCGGATTTTATAATTATATTTTTTCCAAATACAAATATTCGGTATTCTTGAAAAACAGAGCAAAAAGGGTTGATCAAGATGAAAGCGAAATAATTACTAATTTCAGTTTTGCATTTTTCATACTTATAGCGGGACACAGCGTTTCTATATTAATTTTTCTTATCGAAGTTCTTTCTGAACGTTGGTTGGAAACATTTACTTCGAAGTTTTAGCTTTAACCATAAGAAATAGTATTTACCTAACAAGTGCGGAAAGTGATACTTTTCCGCACGCGACTGCAGATGGCCGAACGACGCGTTAGCAAATTAATTGCAGAGCCTAAAATGTTTTCCAATGAAGTCAGATTTCGTTTTTCCACTGCTTTGTCAGGACTAATTGTTGTAACCGTGGCGTTGGGAACTTGGCTGGAAGAGGTCATTTTGGAAGGCTTTACTGGAGACAGCTGCTGACTAGTGGAAGGGCCAGCGACAGCGACACTGAAGTTTAATATTTTATTCGATAGGCTCTTTTGGAAACTTGGTGAGCTCTCTACATAACCTTCTGCGACGCTAGAAGATTTCCAACCTCCGAGGCGTTTAATATTTGTTATTCCTTCTCCGGAATCTGCAAGCATTGTGGCGGCGGAACGTCGGAAACTGTGGCCCGTATATAATTCAGGATTTGGAAGCTTCAGATAACTTGCAATCTCTGATGGCATTTTTCCGAAGGTGTTTATTCCGATACATTGTACAGTGCAAGTTCCTTTCTTATATTTCACGAAAAATCGCTTATGTGGGGTTTCAGGCTTTCTTAAACTCACATAATTTCTAAACAAATTTAGCAATTTTCCATTTTCAGCTTCCTCAGAAATCGCAAAGCTTCTAAAAGAGTGGTTTTTTGTGTCTGGGATATTTATCAATAAAATATTTCCTTTGTCATCAATATGACCGAAAGACATCTTTGTTAATTCTTCTCGCCTACATGCGCCCGCCAAACCAAAAATCGTAGCGACTTTTATATGAAGATAAATTTTGTCAGGCGCTTCATTTATAAACTTAAAAATTTCTTCTTTTGGGTCTAAATCCAATGTTTTGTTTTTTTATATATGCTGTGACCTTGAAAAACTTGCTTAAATCGACGTCTTTTTTGAGTTTAATTACACTTTTCAACATTGAGTACCTGGACCAAAGAGTGTTTGGCTTGCATGTTTTGGAAATTTCAGCGAAATAAGCCAAAAAAACATCTTCTTTAAAAGTTTTAATTCCCTTATTCTGGCACCAGCTTTCAAACAAAATATATTCCTTTTCATACCTATAACGGGATTTTGATGGTAGTAGACCCAAGTTTGCAGTTCTAGCCGCTTCCAAAACTGACTCTGGCAAATCTTCGTCTGAACAATGCATGAAAAAGTATCTTCTAGAAAAAGATGCGACGGTAAAATTGGTTTTGACAAGGTAGTGTTTTGACTGACAGGTTTATTTTTTCTTTGTTGCTACGGTGATTCAAAGTGACAAATAAAAAATGTCAGATGTTTATTATTATTTGACATTCATTTGTTGAGGCTTATACCAGGGCCATTAAAAAATTATTGAAACGTACGTTTCTTTTTATTAAAAATTATAGCAGAAGTTTCTTAATTTTTCAGTCATTTTGTAAACTACAACCATACAAATATATATTTTAAATATTCAAATGTTAGTATACTCCCCAAAAACTTAACAAATTTATTAGTGCGGAAAATAGTTTTTTCCGCACTAGTGCGGAAAAGTTACTCTTTCAACACTAAAATGAGTGCGGAAAAGTGGACTTTTCCGCACGCTAGTAGAAAAAAGTATTTTTCTTCTTTGCAGTGAAATTTTTAGGATGAATATCTCTCTCTCCCTGTCTCTGATGCTATTATTGGCCAGAGTATATGCAACTGTTTAATTTTATTTTTCAGGTTTGTGTGGTACTAATTTTTGGAGCAATTAATATTTTCCCACTATTTTAAAAATTAATATTATTATTACAATTTTTTAATTTTAGTTTATTATAATAATCACCAAAATTAAAGTCCCTCAAGAAAACTATTAATGTGCAATCACACAGATTGTATTGAGAATATACCAGAATAATAATAAGTAATAATATAAAATTAATCGGTAAGTTAGGCTAGACCGTTAATTAAAAAGAAGTAACTTATAATTATAGTGGAAATTCCACTCAGTCTCTAAATGACAAGCTTCTATCATATGATATAGGAATATACTAAACAAAAAAACATCTTTCAAAAATTCCAAATTCCTCTGTATAAAACTGATTAACTAAAACTTAATATAATTTCAGTTTATATAACATTTGGAAAGCAGATTTTATGATTATATTTTTTCAAAATACAAATATTCGGTATCCTTGAAATACAGAGCAAAAAGGGTTGATCAAGATGAAACCGAAATAATTACTAATTTGAATTTTGTATTTTTCATACTTCTTTATTAATTTTTGTTATTGAAGTTCTTTCTAAACGTTGGAAACATTTACTTCGACGTTTTGGCTTTTATGATAATGGAGGGAAGGCTTCAAAGTTGTATTAAACAGTAATGAAAAGTCCTAGTACAACGAAAGAAGTAAAATTAAATATGAGGTACACCTTAACATATTCGTAATACATATTTGCACTCAAGTTTAGAAGCCCAAAAAGTTTGCACAAACGCACAAATTTATATTTATAGGTGAACATTTTAAAAGAATTTATTAAAGATTTGTAATTATTTATTAATAAATATTAAGAGCAAATTATTTTTTATTAAACTAAGTAAGTTATCCATAATCCTCAAACGTGGCCAATGTTTTATTAAATAAAACTCATCAATGTCAGTACCACAAGTTTATTACTAAAATTTTTAAGGGGCTACTAGTTTCGTCATACTGCCATCATCAGGCCCATAGGGTACTGAAGTCAAAACATCAAAATTGAAAAAATTTAAAAAAAAAAAATCATTGAGAACTTTTTAAAAAAGTATCACTAATACTAATAATATTAAATATGTTTGTTTCCACCACTAGTTTTTAATATTATTAGTATTAGTGATACTTTTTTAAAAAGTTCTCAATACTTTTTTTTTTAAATTTTTTCAATCATTTCAATTTTGATGTTTTGACTTCAGTACCCTATGGGCCTGATGATGGCAGTATGCCGAAACTAGTAGCCCCTTAAAAATTTTAGTAATACACCTGTGGTACTGACATTGATGAGTTTTATTTAATATTTTTTATTATATTAAACAAGAAACCAGAAAATGTTATCCATGTTATCAATGGTCAAATTACAATCTCAAAATTTTAACCAAAAATATTCCTAAAATAATTTTGTTCCGTAATTTCAAATTATTTTGGTGACAGCAAATTACCACCATTTCCAAAAAACGTAGTAGATTAATTTTTAAGAATATTGTCGGGATACCTCTAATTGTGTAGATGCCCACGAAATAATGTAACAAATATGAAATCGTTGCTGATAGTGGAAATTCCACTCGGTCTTTCAAAAATTCCAAATTCCTCATCAGTCATTTTTAGTTTAAATTTTATGAAATTTCAAATTATAAACCCTGTATAAAAAGTGATATTAACGGAAATAATTTACTGGCTTGTTTGATAAGTAAAATATACTAAATATCATTTCAGTTTATGTATCATTTGGGGTGGTAGTTGATGAATAATAAATTACATTTTTCAAATCAGAATAAAAGGGTTCCTAATAAATTATTTATTAGTACTAGAATATAAGAAATAATTTGAAGTAACTGATGCCACTAAACCGTTCGCAAACAAAGCACAAACAGTAAAAATATTTTTAAAAATTGTAAAATGAAAAAACCGATAATAGTTTTTTTACTTCTATATCTACATCTATCACCAATTTTTACTAAAATTTTAGTGACTAAAATGGAAGATTTCGTGAACTTATGTGTAGAAGAAATAATTAAAAAGTCAAAAAACAATATTAATGTCATCATTTCGAAGAAAAGTTATGATATATCACAACGTTTCGACAAGTTAACAAAATTGATTATTTCGACAAATGGATTACATCTACTAAAACAAATTAAAAGTACTCCAAATACATTTACAATATTCTATGATTCGTTGGAAGAATTAAATTCTACCTTTTCTAAAATAGAAGAGGCAAGTGACGATTGGAGACCTCATTTAACTCATTTTATTGTAATTGCTAATGAATTTCAGCACATAAATGAAATTTGTAATTTATTGTGGGAATACCGTTTTGCAAAAAATGTAATTCTATTAGAAAAAAAATCTAAAATTGAATTGTTTACTATAGATTACAAAAATAGCAAATGCGGTAAAGAAATTAAACCTAAAAAAGTTAACGATTATAACGGCAAAATATTCATTAAAAAATTAAACTTTCTTACTCCGAATTTTAAATATTTTTTTAAAAATTGTTCGTTAAATGTTGTAACAGTAAATGCTCCACCTATGTACATTGGGGAAAACTATAGCGAACCGGGTATTTTGATGGAATTCCTAAGTATATTTGAATACGCCAGTTCAATTAAAGTAAATTATTTATACAAGGCAGAATATTTTAAAGATGTCCAAGATCCTAAATTACCTATAATAAGAAAGGATATGAAAAGTGGAACAGTCGATATAGTTTTTCAAACACAATCAACGTGTTGTGATTTAAAACTACCTTTTATACCTATTACGAGTGAAGTAATATTTATAGCGATACCAAGACCTATGAAAATACCAAATTGGACGTACACTTTGAGAATATACAGCTTGGAAGTTATTGGTGTGTTGATAGTAGTCATTGCAGTAATATCCGGTTATTTAACTTTTTGTATAAAGCTTCAAGTGGATAATAACAATATTTTTAAATTGTTTGTTAAAAACCTGTTACTAGAACTTGGAATACTTATATGGATGCCTCTGACGAGAGTACCTGACCAATGGAGAATTCGAATTGTTTTAGGTAAATTTCATTTACTATTTTTTTGTTATTTCTAGTCGCAATTTTTAACCGATTTTTGAACTCTCTTCGTGAAAAATTCTTCAAACCTTTGGTGATTAAAGAATATGAAGTCCGAATCAGATCCTATGACAATAAGCATCAGAAACCTTGGAAAAATCGGTAAAAAACACAAATTCCTTATTTTCAATTTTTCAACTTTAACAACTTTGGGCATCTAAACCTGAAATTTGGGGCTCAGAAGTCCATTCTGAAATCAAAATGTTGGTCAAAAGCAAACATTTCAAAATTATTTTTATGTATACAGGGTGGTCCATTAGTAAACTAAGCAAATGTTTTTTCAAATGAAATGTCATACTTATTTTTACATTTTTATAACCGTCATAGTCCCAAAATTGTTTTGTAAAACTCCTAGCCATCTTGGAGAAAACAACCTTTTCCCAAAAATATTTGAATTTGCACGTCTCTTTTTAAAAAATCGCAACTTTTTCAGATTTAACGCAAAAGCTTTAAATTGCCAATGAACAAAGACAAAGGACTGAAGATTTTCTAGGCTCAGTTTGAAATTTTTCTTTAATAAAGGATGGTCTAACATAATATTCCAAAGACGGAATTTTAAGATACTTTGTGGTGTGACTACTGATGCTCCTGCAGTGCGTTTTTCGTTATTAATCGAAGCATCGGTGTAGATATACTCCGATTTTCCATATTTTTCACAAAGGTTGGAAAAAGCACTGGTTCGGCCTCATTTGACTTTTTTATTTTTTTTAATTATAATATCGTATTTTTATATAATTTGGCAACCTCGCATATAAAATATTATCGGTAGCAGGGGATGTCAAGCAGTTTTTTGTTTTTTAATCATTGTTAACTGATTTGTCATATTGTCAAGATGTTTAATAAAGTTATTAGTAAGTGTTAGAAAATGTTTTAATCATCAAAAAATATATAATACAAAGAAAGTACAGTCCACATTAATCCCGAAAGGGACACGAAAGTTAAAACAACACATAATGGTCCATCGAGCGAATTATTTACTTGCAATATAATTGCAACTCGTCAAAAAAAATATTGGATGAAAAGCCGACACTTGTGAAAGAAGCCGTTGTATGGAGATTCAAGGTTGATGACAATATACAATCAGATCGAGGGAGGTGCGGTGAGTGCATAACTGTTCCTTATTTTCATTTTTTACCAAGAGAATTATTGTAATTTGGAATTGCTTTGTTTGAGACGATAATTTGAGGTTTATTTTTGTTGGTATTAAAATTAAATTAGAAATATGACTGATTTGGCGACGCTAAGGCAGAAACGTGGTGCCTTGAAAGGCCAAATCACACGATTTAAAAATTTTTTAGATGGTATAAACACTATAAACAATGATAGTTTACAGCAGTTACGCGTTAGATTAGAAAAGTTGGAAGAAAGCGTGTTAGATAATTTTAATGAAGTACAATTGGGAATTGAGTTGCTAGAACCTGCAGAATTAGAACTTAATACCCGTGACGAATTTGAGACATTTTTATTTGAGAATATAGCCCAAGCAAAACAGAAATTAGCAGAGTATGACGCAACAGTTCAGGCGCAGATCACTCTAAATACAAATGGCTCAAGTAGAGGCCAAAGCATTGATTTGGAATTAAAAAAGTTTAATTTGCCCTTTTTTAGTGGGGAATATGATAAATGGTTTAAATTTAAAAATACATTCATTTCATTAGTTGACAATAATGCAAAATTTGATAATGTTCAAAAGTTCTATAGATTATTAGAATGTTTAAAAGGGGACGCAGAAAAGGTACTGTCCGAATTAGAGGTGTCTGATGGAAATTATAAAGTAGCTTGGGACATGTTAATAGAAAGGTTTGAGGATAAACCCGGTATTATCCAAAAGCATCTAAAAAGTCTTATAGATATGGATCCAGTAAATGACATAAGATCATTTTTGGATCAACTAAACAGCCATTGGAGAGCATTAAAATCACTTGGGGAGCTTATTGAGCATTGGGACAGAATTTTAATTTTATTAATGTCCCGAAAATTATTGGGACAAACGAAAATATTGTGGAATGAGGCGCGAATAGGTAAATTTAAGGGGGAACCCACTATGGATGATTTTAAGTTGTTTCTAACTGAGAGATGCAAAAGCATAGAGGCGTTAGAAGATAAAGATAAACAAAAGAGACCAGGTAACTCAATGACGCATTTTTCAAATCATAAAAAAGAATTAAAATCGTGTGTGGCTAGTTTCGATAACAAATGTAAATTTTGCAACGGTCAACATCTTATTTACTTTTGCGATAAGTTAAAAGATTTGGCTGTCGAAAAACGTTGGCAAGAAATAAAAATTTTAAAATTATGTATAAATTGTTTGAGACCTAATCATTTTGCTCGAGAGTGTCGATCCGAAGGATGCAAAAGGTGCGGTAAAAAGCACAATACGTTGTTACACTACGAAAATTCAAGAAATGCAAATCAAACAAATTTTTTATCAGTTGGAAATCAAGGGTCCTCACATTCGGAATTAGAACGATCAGCTGAAACTGCGGCGTTGCCGGTTCAGCTAGATGTAATAAATCACGAAGTATCCGCTCATTGTTGTACTCCCGAATCACAAATTTTATTAGCCACGGTTGTAGTTTATGTCACAGGAAAAAATGGTGAGCAGCATAAAGTAAGATGCCTGCTTGATAGCGGTTCGCAAGCTTGTTTCATAACAGAGCGCTTAGTTAAAAAGTTAAATTTGCCAATTACTAAATTAAATTTGCCCATAATGGGAGTTAATCAAGTTAGAAATACGATAACAATGCAAACTAAAGCTACGATTACATCAATTTTTGGTAACTACCAAACATTTGAAAAATTTTTAATGTTAGAAAGAATTACTGCAAGTATTCCTAATTATTCCTTTAATACGTCACGTTTAAATATTCCTAGAGATATTTTATTGGCTGACCAACACTTCAATTTGGCCAGTGAAGTTGATATTTTATTAAATGCTCGTATATTTTATGAAACCTTAATTGAGGGTAAAATAAATCTCGGAATAGGTTTGCCTATATTGCAAAATACTTTATTCGGTTGGGTAATAGCAGGTCCATTGACCATGACACGAGAAAATAAGCAAAATGAAGTTAAATGTAATTTATCGGTATTCCAAGAATTAAATGACATTGAGAAATTTTGGAAAATTGAGGAAAATGAGCCAAAAAAGGTACTATCAATCGAAGAATTGGAATGTGAAAATCATTTTTCCGAAACGGTTACTCGCGACGCAGTCGGGAAATTTGTGGTTACTTTACCGACGCGGGAAAATATTTCGGATTTAGGGAACTCGTTAGGAATTGCTGAGAGGCGACTAGTTTCAGTCGAGCGAAAATTCTCGAAAAATCCTTTATTCAAGGAAAAATATGTTAAATTTATGAGGGAATATTTGAACATGGGTCATATGGAAAAAATATCGGACAAAGATATTAAGTCACGAAGTATGGGTAATGAAAAAATTTATTATTTGCCACATCATGGGGTATCAAACGAGGCTAGCAGTACCACAAAATTAAGAGTGGTATTTGATGGCACTGCGAAACCGTTTGTCGGTCTAGCATTAAATGAAGTACTTAAAATAGGGCCGTGTATTCAAGACGACATTTTTTCAATTTTGTGTAGGTTTAGATGGCATAATGTAGTTATTATTTCTGATATCGAAAAAATGTATAGGATGATAAATGTTAATGAGAAACAACAAAATTTGCAGCGTATAATTTGGCGCGAAAGTCCCGATGACGAAGTTCAACATTTTAAATTAAAAACAGTTACTTATGGCACAGGGCCGGCTTCATTTTTGGCTACTCGTTGCCTTAAGCAAATTTCTGATGATATTGAGGATAAATTTCCTCAATTAAGCAAAACCATATCACGAGATTTTTATGTAGATGATTTGATTACTGGATGTGAAACAGATAAAGATGCAATCGTTATAGCACAGGAAATTACGCGTGTTTTTAAGCAATACGGATTTAATTTGAGAAAATGGAATTCGAATAAAATATCAGTTTTAAATCAGTTGTCTGACCGGAAATCAGATAATTTGGGGCATTTTTTAACAGATAATGATAATTCTAAAACTTTAGGAATATTTTGGAACGCAAAACGGGATGAACTTGAATATGTCATTGATACCAAAGTAAGGGATTATTCTCCAGTGACAAAACGCGTGATTCTAGCTTCTATTGCTAGGATCTTCGATCCACTTGGTTTAATCGGTCCGATAATTACCCGAGCAAAAATACTAATGCAGAGACTGTGGCAATTAAAGATTGGATGGGATGAGAAAGTCCCTTCTGAAATATTCACAATTTGGGTGGAATTTAAAAATCAATTACAATATTTACAAAACATAAAAATTACAAGACACGTATCAGTGGATGCTAATAAGAGCATTGAATTTCATGGTTTTTGTGATGCTTCGGAAACGGCTAGCGGAGCATGTATTTATGTACGAACGATAGATTCGCATGGTACAGTTAATGTTAAATTATTGTGTGCTAAATCACGTATAGCGCCTTTGAAAACTATTTCATTACCGCGATTGGAGTTAGTAGGGGCTCTTTTATTGGCGCATTTAATGAATAGGGTCCAACAGGCATTTGATAATGTTATACCAACCTTTTATTGGTGTGACTCTAAAATTGTACTATGTTGGTTAGCTGAAGAGCCACATATTTGGAAAACTTTTGTAGCCAATCGTGTTAGCGAAATACAAGGTATGAGTGACGTCCGTAATTGGAAACATGTGGAATCTAAAGAAAACCCTGCAGATGTAATATCTAGAGGTGTTAATCCGCGAGAATTGTTAGATTCAGACCTGTGGTGGAAGGGACCACAATTTTTAAGTGAAACCATAATTGGAAATGTAAATATAATAAATTCTAATATCACTGACATTCCTGAGAGAAAAAAGGTTAAACCTATGACGTTGATTAATCAACTTGAACCATTTTCACTTATAGATAGATTTTCTAGCTTAACTAGGCTACAACGCGTTACGGCATGGATTCTAAGGTTTGTTAAAAATTGCAAATCAAATGCGACATCTAAATTGAGCGGCGAATTATCAATGTTAGAATTAAATGAGGCTTTAAACAAATTAATTAAAATAGCACAAACTGAATCATTTGAAAAGGAAATAAGTTCTTTAGTAAAAAATAAATCTGTTTTCAATAAAAGTAAAATTAAATCATTGGATCCGTTTATCGGTAAGGACAGTTTATTAAGGGTAGGTGGTAGGCTACGAAAAGCGCCTCTGCACTTTGATCGAAAATTTCAAATTATCTTACCGTATAAACATAATCTGAGTAAATTAATTATTCAAAATGAGCATCATTTACAATTGCATGCAGGTCAACAGGCTACGTTAAATTCTGTAAGACAATATTATTGGCCAATTAATGGCAGGAGGGCAGTACGAAGTGTTATTTCGAAATGTATGACATGTTTTAAATGTAAACCTGTCTCATCTTATCAAAAAATGGGTGATCTGCCCCTTGATCGCGTTAATCAGCCCATCAGGCCATTTCATGTTTGTGGAACTGATTTTGCAGGTCCGTTTCTTATAAAGGATGGGAAATTAAGGAATCGCGCTATAATTAAAGCATATATGTGTATTTTTGTCTGTTTTGCCACTAAGGCGGTTCATATTGAAGTGGTTAGCGATTTATCCACTGAATCTTTTTTTAATGCCTTTAAGAGGTTTATTTCGCGTCGAGGTATATGTAAGCGGGTGTATTCTGATAACGGTACTAATTATGTGGGCGCTAGCAATCAAATTAAAGAGTTATTTGAATTAGTATCTAATATTTCGGACAATGAAAAATTTTCAAGGTTTTGTAATGATAATAAAATTGAATGGTTGTTTATACCTGCTAAATCGCCTCATCAAGGAGGACTGTGGGAAAGTGCTGTTAAATCAGCGAAATTTCATGCTAATCGTATTATCGGAAATTATCATTTGACATTTGAGGAACTTTCAACTATATTTTCTCAAATAGAAGCAGTTCTTAATTCTCGTCCTCTTACCGAACTCTCCCATGATCCTTCAGATTTAACCCCATTAACACCTGGTCACTTCCTTATTGGAGCCCCACTCACCGCTCTACCAGAGATGAATATCCAGGAAGTTCCTGACAACCGTTTGCCCAAGTATAGGCTTATCCAGAAAATGTACCAACATTTCTGGTCCCGTTGGTCCCACGAGTACCTTTCTACTCTTCAAAGGAGAAACAAATGGTCCAAATCCTCCAGCAATCTAAGTGTTGGTCACTTAGTTTTATTGAAGGAAGACAACATTGCCCCCCTACATTGGAGATTAGGGCGCATTATTGAGACTCACCCTGGCACGGATGGTATTGTTCGCGTAGTGAGTGTCAAAACTTGTTCGGGTGTAGTTAAAAGGTCTATTCAAAAAGTGTGCGCTTTACCAGTGAATTCTGACCTTTAAACTTTATATACAATTTTTTCTGTTTGATAATTATTTATGTTTTACTTTATGTTTTATGTTGAAAGGCAATCCTTTCAAGGCTGGCGGCTATGGTTCGGCCTCATTTGACTTTTTTATTTTTTTTAATTATAATATCGTATTTTTATATAATTTGGCAACCTCGCATATAAAATATTATCGGTAGCAGGGGATGTCAAGCAGTTTTTTGTTTTTTAATCATTGTTAACTGATTTGTCATATTGTCAAGATGTTTAATAAAGTTATTAGTAAGTGTTAGAAAATGTTTTAATCATCAAAAAATATATAATACAAAGAAAGTACAGTCCACATTAATCCCGAAAGGGACACGAAAGTTAAAACAACACAAGCACTGTTTGTTATTTGTGGTTGAGTCTCGTTTTTATTATATTTAGAGAGGTCCGTGTCTACGTTGGTGTGTGAGAGAATCCAAGGAGCTGTGTTGTGATTTTGTCTGGGGAGAATATTTGGGAGATTATAATTGTGCTAAGTATCTATTTATTCTTTCATAAAAAGGGGGAATAGTATTTTGATCACCCTCTATATTCTTAAAGAAGATGAAAATAGTAACCAACTCTTATTATGTTTATTCCACTTGTCTTTTAGAGTCAAAAAGGTGTATTATCTGGCAGTAATTCCTATCAGCTCTATTTCTGGGAATAATTCTGGTTCTATATGCTCCATTTTTTGTTACTTCTTTCAAATGAAATGAATAATTTTTAGATTTAATCGAATTAATTTCACTGTAATTTTGATTGCAAATTTCTTTTTATCTGGAACATTTTTATATTGACTGTAACTTAGATTCCAAATTTGAATCTTTACAAAATAAGTCGTTTTGTAACAAAACATTAATTTGGGAAGGAAGCAGAATCATATTTGGGATGTACTTGTAATGACTAGTAATTTCAAAGTGGGAAATATACGTTGATAGCAAAAAGGAGCAAGTAAACTTGTATTTCCAAGTGGGAAAAAAATATTAAGATTCATTAAAAAATATATAAATTTCCATAGATCAATAAATAAACTTTTTACATTTTAGGTTCCCTTCTACTATTCTCTGTGATCAGTGGAACTTACGTTCAAGCAAAGCTGTCAAGTTTTTTAACCAAAAATCCATACGAAAAACGTATTAAGACTTTTGAAGACCTTGCAAAGTCAAACGTACGATTTAAGGTGACCAAATTTGAGGAAAATTTTTTGTTTAAGGTTGGACTCGATGATTTATTTTTAGATAAGATAGAACACTATAGTTTAACCGAAACTAATATCTATGAACGTACTGTCGACGCATACAATAATCGATTCGCAACAATTACAAGTCTTGCAATTCTTATGAGTCTTCCTGGGCCACTTGAGGACATGAAATATTATCTACTAGCACAAGAAGAATTACAAGGATATGCACTACCAGTCAATTTTGTCCTTCACGAATATGTTGATTATACTATGCATATAATGGTAGAAAGCGGATTTTATAATTATATTTTTTCCAAATACAAATATTCGATATCTTTAAAATACAGAGCAAAAATGGTTGATCAAGATGAAAGCGAAATAATTACTAATTTCAATTTTGTATTTTTCATACTTATAGCGGGACACAGCGTTTCTATATTACTTTTTGTACTTGAAGTTCTTTCTAAACGTTGGAAACATTTATGTCGACGTTTTGGTTTTTGCCATTAGAAAAAGGAGTTTTCTTCATTGCAGTGAAATTAATAAGGCTTCAAAGTTGTATTCAATAGTAATGAAAAGTTTTAGTACAACTAAATCCCCCCTACAATCCCTATCTACATACTAATCACAGAATTAAATCTTAGGTGCACCAAGATTAAAAGCACAAAATGTTTGTCCAAACGCACAAAGTTATAGGTGAACATTTTAAAATAATTTATTTAACTTTGTAATTATTTATTGGTAAATTTTAAGAACAAATTGTGTTTTATTATATTATAAGAAACCTGAAAATGTTATCCTTTTTATCAGTGGTCATATTAAAATCTCACAAGTTTTACCAAATATAACCAGTTGAGAATGCTCTTCTAGCATTGCCATAAACCGAACAAATTGTAATGACATTATTAATAAAATTTACATACACACCTACATACACACATACATACAAACATACATACACTCAGATCGAATTCAGATACCGAACAATTTGTTCGGTGAAAATTGAGACAAGATTATTGAAGGTGTATTTTAGGGGAATTGAAATAAAAAAAAAGTATGTAAAGGGGACGTTAGGGAAAAAGAGCGATGGGTGTAATGGCATGTTTATGTGGATTAGATTTAGTTTTGAAATGTCAGATATGAATGAAAATAAAGATTATTAGAAAGTAGAAAAAACTTAGAATTTTCATTATCTTTACAAATGGCGCAAATAGAGATCGATTAATGGAAATTTTGATAAATATGAGGGGAGATTTGAATAGAAAATTAGATGTCTAGAACAACTAGAAAAAATTAAAAAGGAACAAGAAGAGCAGAACGAGCAAATCAAAAATATACAAGAAAACATAAAAGGACAAGAGAAAAATTTAAGAGAAGAAATTCAAGAAAATGGTGTTAGAATCAGACAGGACATAGATAATGAATTGGAAGAGAAGATGTGTCAATTAGGAGATAAAATAGATGAAAATTTAAAAGGTCACATACAAGGAGAAGTAGAGGAGAAATTGATAGATTTTCAAAAAGGAATAGAAGAAGTCAAATTGCAAACAAAAGCTAATGAGGAAGGTTTAGAAGGATTTAAGGTAAATGTCGATGGAGAACTTAAGACAATATGTGAAATTATGGAGGAGAAAAATAGGATATGTCAGAGGAATGTGGAGGTTATGGACAGATATGTAAACAAGGAAATTACAGAAATAAATAATAGAGTGCAGGTGGCAATAGAAGAAAATTTATCTAAGTGGGATAGGCAAACCATTTTCACAGGGTTAAATAATTTACAGGAAATGGGTATTAAATTTGATGGGAATTTAAATACAAATAAAATTAAAATAAACTTTCATAAATGGAAAATAAAATAACAATAATTAAAATATTTCAGGGGAAAACAGATTGAGAGATAATTCTTAGGATAAAAAAAATATTTTTAAATAATTTTCATTAATATAATTAATTAATTATAACGTGAAAATAATTTGGGGGAAACTGTTATGGTGTAAAAATTGAGACAAGATTATGGAAGGTGTATTTTAGGGGAATTGAAATAAAAAACAAATTATGTAAAAGGGACTTTAGGGAAAAAGGGCGATGATTGTTAAATGTTTATGTGGATTAGATTGTTGAGTTTTGAAATGTCAGATATGAATGAAAATAAAGATTATTAAAAAGTAGAAAAAACTTAGAATTTTCATTATCTCTACAATATATTCCTAACATAACGTTCCTCCGCAATTCAAATTCAGCAACTATGAAAATCTGTTGGATATCGGCCTTACAACAAACTAATAATAAATCTATGCTTCCAGAGGCCCGGTTTTGTGGGAAGCAATCAAATTCCTTATAACAGAAGTTTTACATGGGGCTTTCCATTTTTTAATAACTTTGGCAGCTTTAGCTTTACTTAACTCTTCAAACTCAATTCATACGTAGATGCTCTTCGACGATTCCCAACTCGTGCTCGTCTTTACCTTACTGACAAACTCGTGCTCGAGCGAATACGAGCGAATACCAGGTAGAAAACCAACTGACCAACTCGTGCCCAAGGGTTTTAATTCTTAATAATTAACATATTGCAACAAATATTGGAAAATTTTTCTATTATCTTCATCCAAAAAAGATACACATACTGAAGGTATTCAAAATAAAACTACTAAAAAAAAAATATATAAATTTATTACTTATACGAATATGAAAATTTCAAACTTAATATTATTGAGTACTATTATACCATGATATTATTTTGACAAAATAAATTAAACGTTTTTATTTTTTTATTCTTAAAATCATCAATGGTAGATTTTTTCTACGTCATCCACAAAAGGATACTTTTGAGAATTTAAAGAATAGATTTGATAGAACAGGAACCGTCAAGTATGAAAAACATTCACGTGAAAACAGCTGTTACTATTGACAACGAATATAAGGTAATGATCAGTAAAGTTGAAGATCCCAATATAAGCACAAGGCAATTAAGCAATCAGTTAAATATTTCCAATACCACAATTAGACGCAAAATAAAAAAGAATAAATATCACCCCTATCATATCCAGCTTCACCAAGAATTGTTACCACGTGATTTCGCGCGAATAGTGGAATACTGTAGATGGTTAATAAACAAGATAAATACAGAGCGTAACTTTTTAAACAAAGTTTTATTCTCCGACGAAGCCACGTTTCATAAGAACGGTTGTGTAAATAGACACAACTTCCATTATTATTCGGACCACAATGAACATTTATTTAGAACCACATCACAGTATCGATAGTCTTTGAATGTGTGGGCGGGAATAATAGGTGATTATGTAATTGGTCCCTATTTCTTTGATGGGACTGTAAATGGAGCTATATTTTTAGATTTTTTAGAACATGATTTTCGCAACTTATTGCAAAATGTGCCTCAAAATTATCGCAACGGAATGTGGTTTCAATTAGATGGTGCCACACCACATTACCTATTAGATGTTCGCAATTGGTTAAATAGGGAATTTCAGGATCGTTGGATAGGAAGGGGAGGACCTATAAATTGGCCTACTACTTATTAAAAATATTGTTTACAAAGAAGAGGTTACCACAAAAGAAAATATGAAAGAGATGTGCGTAAATCAATGAAAAAAAGGGCAAGAAAATATATAAATGAAAATGGAAGACATTTTGAACACCTACTATAAATTTTAACTTTCACTATTGTAGTTTTCTTACGATTAAACTTTGTAAAATTTTGTACTTATTAAAAATTGTGTAAAATATGTTGTTTGTCACTTAACGTCAATTATTAAAGTAAATAGTAAAGTTAGATGTGCAAAACCTTATATTTGAAAAAATTAAGTTATTGCCATTTGAAAACTAGACTATTGGCACGCCATCGGCAAACACCCTGTGCAACAGGTGAAGATGTTGTGTGATTATTGTGATAGGTGCATGTTTCATTTAAATCATAGTAGCTTTTTTGAGGAATTTTTTAAAAAATGTGGTTTTTGTGCTAATATTTCTGAAGTGCTATTTTTCATTAAATCTGCTTAAAATAGGAATAACTTGTCAACGCCGCGTCGGATTTACAAATACAAAAAACTACCGTAAATCTAATATTAAGTAGAATCAGAAGACATAATCGTATACAGGGTGTTCAATTTAAAAAAACCAAATTAATTTTCATTCCACAAAAATTAGCCACCCTGTATACATCAAAATATTTTAAAATTGTAGTCCGAGTGACACTGTCTACCCCTACAAAAAATCTTGTTGATATCTCTTTTAGTTTCGGTGCTAGAGATCAAGTGGAAATAATTGGCGCACCCTGTACATATAAAATAAAGTACTCGCGAAAACGCTTAAACTGAATTTTAACCCGCCTAAATCGGTCTAGCGGCTCTTGAGATATTGCGATTTGAACGTATATGGATTTTCGCCGCGGCGAGAACACACCTAGAGCCGTGTTCGCGTTTTCGCATGGCAGAAAGTGACTTAGAAACTTGATTTTTTTTGCTCCGATAGACAGTCATGACCCAAGCATTGTGTCCAAATTTCAACCCGGTAGTTTAATTTGGGGGGAGAGGGAGGGCAAACACTGATTAATTTTTGACTCGAGGTAACTTTTTATTTCTTGACCAATCCGATTCATCAAAATGGCAAACTCTTTCATGAGGACACTGCTACAGGATGTATTAAGGAGATGATGTTTTTTGCGAAAACGGACAAATGGCGACCGAATTTCGGATTTTGCAAATTTTATTTTTCGATTTTCGCAATGAAATAGTAAAATGAGGAAAATATTTTATGCGCCATCGGTTGCGGAATTTTTTTTTCTTTGATTTGAGCCATACAATCACTCGATCCGATTTATCAGGGAGGGATGGGGGTGAACGCGTTTTGCCCTGTAGAAGGGCAAGTGATAGGGTTAATGACTTCGTGCTATGCTCATTTTCAAGGGCAATCAGTTCTCTTTCAAGATTTTTTTACTACAAAGCTCTAAGTTTATAGAGAACCTCAGGTGTGCGTGATATATTTATAAAAGCGAGTGCGCTCGCTGAGCCGCTGTAAAATTAGATGCCGGGATAGGAGCTAAGCTCTCCCTTTTATCTCTCGTCTCTCTCACATTATCTATCTGCTCTCTCACAAATACTACTCCGGCATCTAATTTCACGGCGGCTGAGCGAGCGCACTCGTTTTTATAAATATATCACGCAGTCCCGCAGTCCTTAATGTAGATAGAGCTTTGGGGTAAAAAAATGTACAAAGAGAACTGATTTCCCTTGAAAATGAGCCTAGCACGAAGTCACTAACCCTATCCGTTGCCCTTCTACAGGGCAAAAAGCGTTTACCCCCCTCCCTCCCTTCCCCCTTATCGGATCGAGTCCCTGTAGGGCTCAAATCAAAGAGAAAAAAAATTCCGCAACCGACGGTGCATAAAGAATTTTCCCAACTTTACTCTTTCGTTGCGAAAATCGAAAAATAAAATTTGCAAAATCCGATATTCGGTAGCCATTTGTCCGTTTTCGCGAAAACCATCATCTCCTTAATTCATCCTGTAGCAGTGTCCTCATTTTGCTGACCCGGATTGGTCAAGAATTAAAAAAGTTACCTCGAATCAAAAATTAATCAATGTTTGCCCTTCCTCTCCCCCCCAAATTAAACTAGCGGGGTCGTGACTATCTATCGGAGGAAAAAAATCTCGAAGTCACTTTCTTCCATGCGAAAAACGCGAACACGGGTCTAGGTGTGTTCTCGCCGCAGCGAAAATCCATATACTTTCAAATCCCAATATCTCGAGAACCAAAAGACCGATTTGGACGGGTTAAAATTCACTTTAAGCGTTTTCGAAGGCAAAAACCTTATCAGCTGACATTTCCGGTTTTGGTCGATTTGGCCGGTTGGTATCCACTCAGCTGACTTGTAACGGTTTCATTTTTCCCCAAACTCTAAATTATTTTTTGGATACCCCTGGTATCAATCTTTTTTATTTTGACAGTAGTGACTGACGTTAGGAATAGATGACAATTCCTAACTGTTCTAGTTTATTGTAATTTTGCGTTTTACTCCAATATATCCACTGTTTTAGTTTTAAAATGGTATTTAATTTTTGGTATGCGTTAATATTTATATTTTATAGTAAAAATTGTAAAACGAACGTTGACGACAAGTTCGTTTGTATTTTGATTTGGATCTTTTGGAAAGTCGGTAATGTAGATTTTATTTTCGAGTTGCTATTAGGATTGGTCCTAAAGGTCACATGACTGACGCCAAATTTTCCAATTGGTTACGGAAATTCAGAGATTTGGAGAGGATGCGCGGTTTTTGTTTTAGAAGGTTTTTTTTGTGGAAGAACAGCTTTAAAATTTAGACAAGCGTCGGTTTATTTTTTTCATTTTTCGAAGAAGCACTTATATAGTGGCAAATTGCCATCCCTAAGTTGTTTGGGGGATTAAAAGTGCCATTCCATCTGCGAACAAATTGTAGGCGACATTTTAGTGTGTTATATACTGTTAACTATTGGGATAATCGCCTTTGTTCGCTCGACTGTCGTCGGATTATTGGAAGAATTTGCCGTACTTGTAAGACAACTCTACTGCCTAGCTGATTTCTGTTGACTATTGGAAAATTTGATTTGGATTTTATTATTTGGAAACTTTATTTTAGATTTGGTCTACTGGAAATTAATTTGATTTAGATTTGGAACATAGAAGATTTTAGAAGACAAACGGTTTGATAAATTTATTTTTTCTATTCTTTCGTCAATGTTTTGTTGAGTTGCGCTTTTGTAGTTTTCTTTGTATCGCCCTTAATTTTAAGTATTTTATTATTCCATTCAGCATTGGTACCACGGCTAAATGAGAACGTTTCTGTTTAGTTAGTTGTTTTTGAACTATATTTTTTTGGTTTTGAAATTGCCATTTGAACATTTTTATATTTAATTTTCGCACTGTTATATATATTTAATTATTTGTTTGGGATTGGGGTTATTTGTTTTAATAAATCGGTGATATATTGGAGTTTTGTCTTGCATTTACCCCTTTTGTTGATTTTCAGAGGGAAATTAGGTCAGATAAGCTAATTTAAATCAATTGGTGCCTCCCGAGCACTTAAAAAAAAGTAAGTTTTCGATCCATATTAAAAATTGGAACCACGACCGTCTCCACTACAGAGCTACGCCGATAGGCATAAGGTTGAGATCGACAACCCACCTTTATATGTAGCCCTATATTGTTTTATAGGCATATAGGGTGTTACATATTTTGGCTGGCCCAATGTGGGGCTCGATTTATTGAAACTTAAGAGTAATTTAGTGATAACCCAAGGGTTGGAATTTTTTTTTTAATATAAAAGTGTGTTTATTTATTTTTTATTGGTGTAGTGATTATTTCTATTATGGAAAATACAGTACAAGATAACAAGATTTGAACGACCAAGTCCCCAGACAGCAGCAGAACCGTATTGAAAATATTTTATTTGAATTTTTAGATTGTAGTTTTGATGTATAGTTAATTGAAATTTACTACAGTAAAATTGAGTTTTATTTGACCCTAAAATAAAGAGACCTACCCGAGTTTGATTTTATGAAATATTGGTAATATTGTTGGTATTGGGGTATTGTATATAATTTTATTTTTCTTGTTTTTTGGTAATTAATATTTAGCAAAATGGCCTTTAAGATGACCATTAATAGATTGGACAAGGATGAGTTAGAGTATGAGTTGAGTATTCGAGGTGTTGAATTAGGGATTGTTGATGAGATGAGGCGTAGATTGGCTACTACTCTGCGACTCGAGAAAGCTGGTTCTTCTTTTAGCTATCCGCCCCATCCATTTTCTTTTCAGGATGATCGTGCAGCAGTAGAAAAGAAATTGCAAGATATAGAGACACTTTTAGGTGTTTTTGATGGACTTCCTGGTAGTTCAGAAGCACTTAAGTGCGAGACTAAGGTCCAACATGTCCTTGGTAGGATTGATAAGATGGCACCTGAAGATGATGAAGAATTGAAGGTCAAAGGAACTATGTTAGGCAATATTCTCTCTTTAGGTGATGTTTTCTATAATAAGTTACATCCAGATTCTACAGATCCTGTACCACCAACCTTAGATGTTGTAACAAGTTTGAGTCGGTGTGTGTTGTCAGATTTTTGTCACGCTCCTAGTTCGTCTCCTAACCGTGCAAGTCATCAGAATTTGGGTAATGTACCTAGTGTTTCAAGTTCTCAGATGGTACCACCCCATAAGTGGGGAATAGAGAAATTTTCAGGCGCTATGAAGTCTCTTTCAGTTTCAGCTTTCTTTGAACTAGTTGAGGAACTAAGACTAGCTCGTCATGTCCCCAAGAGTGTTTTATTAGAATCATGAGTGGATTTATTTTCCGATAAAGCTTATCAATTTTATAAAGATGTTCGTTATAGAGTTTCTAATTGGGACGGATTGGTCGAAGAATTTCGTAGGGAATATTTGCCGTCTAATCATGGTGAAGCTTTATTCGAGGAGTTGAGGAAACGTACTCAACATTCTTCAGAGACAATCGGGGTATATCTTGCTGTAATGTCGAGTTATTTTAATAGGCTGAGGTGTTCAGTCTCCGAGGAAACAAAATTGGCTATCATCGTTAAGAATTTACATCCATATTATCAGGATCGATTGCGTGACCCTTTACCTACTTTTTTGGATGACCTCCGTGCGATATGTCGCGAAATGGAAGAACGCAGAGATGCAATTAGAAGCTATATAGAACCCACTAGTCGAAAATCGAATGTTTTGGAAAAAGATTTAGCTTTTGTCGAGATTGAAAGTGAAAAGAGCTTGGAAGTTGCTTCCACTTCCTCCTCTATTTCTGGTAGGACTTCAAATGTTAAGAATATTACGTGTTTTCGGTGTCATCAACCTGGACACAAGGCGATTGGTTGTTTGTTACCGAAAAATATTTGTTGTTTTAAGTGTAAGAAAGATGGTGTGACTATTAGGAATTGTTCGAATTGTAGTCAGGGAAAAGATCGAAAAAGAGACGCTGAGAAACGCTCGACCTCTTCTGTTCAACCTCTTTTAGATTTTATTTTGGGATCATGTTGTTGGTGATGAGAGACCTTATTTGAAATGTAAAGTACTTGGTTTAGAAATTTTAGGACTTTTAGATTCTGGTGCTACTAGAACCATTGTAGGTATTACTGGTTGGAAATTATTTGATAGTTTAGGTTTAAGATTGGACACATCTAGGAAGACTACCTGTCGAGTAGCCAATGGACAATTTGTGGAATCTCAAGGAGAATGCGATGTACCTTTTGTAGTTAGGGATAGATTAAGAGTTTTATCTGTTTTGGTTGTTACGGACATCCCTCATACGTTGATTTTGGGAGCTGATTTTTGGAGAGTTATGGGAATTGTTCCAGACTTAAGACATAACGAATGGTAGTTTTCGGACTCGTCGATGGGAATTTCTACGGTTGATCATCTTCGAAGTCAAACCGTGTTGTCGGAACTCCAGAAGGCTAGGTTGAATGCAGTTGTTGTCAGGAATCGCAGTTTAATGGGGTCAAGTCTTGGTTGTACGGATGTAGCTGAACATGTCATTGTTTGTAAAGCTGCTCCAATTAAACAAAGATACTATCCTGTGTCACCGGTTATGCAAACCCACATTGACAAGGAATTGGACGAATTATTGGCTCAAGGTATCGTGGAAAGGTCTAATAGTCCGTGGTCGTCGCCAATACTGTTAGTGAAGAAAAAGGATGGTTCATACAGATTCTGTGTGGATTATCGCAAGTTAAATGCAGTGACAGAGAGGGACAGTTATCCCCTCCCCTACATATCTAGCATCTTGGACAAGCTTCGTAACGCTCATTACATGTCGACTTTAGATATTCGTAGTGCTTATCATCAAATACCGGTCAGTGAATCTTCCCGTCCTTTCACAGCTTTTACTATTCCTGGCCGAGGATTATTTCAGTTTAGAAGGCTTCCTTTCGGTCTGCATAATGCTCCAGCTAGTTGGCAAAGGCTTATTGATCGTGTTCTTGGACCTGAGTTAGAGCCTAATGTAATGTGTTATTTGGATGACATTGTTATTGTGACTGATAGTTTCGAGGAACATTTGAAGGTATTGGATGAAGTTTTTCGACGGTTACGAGAAGCCAAGTTGACTGTTAGTTGGGACAAGTGTCATTTTTGTCGCCCTGAACTCAAATATCTTGGACATGTAGTAGATCGTAATGGTTTGCACGTGGATCCGGACAAAGTGAAAGCTATGTTGTCTATACCCGTGCCTACCTCCGTCAAAGAAGTGAGAGGCATAATTGGTACTTTTTCATGGTATCGTCGGTTTTTGCCAGATTGTGCAACCTTGATTTCTCCCATAACGTCGTTGTTGAAAAAGAATAGAAAATTTTAGTTTGCCTTTTGTTGTACGATGTGATGCTTCTGGGTATGGTATAGGTGCAGTGTTGATCCAACCACATCCTGATGGTGATCGAGTAATTAGCTATATGAGTAGATCTTTGACACGACAAGAACGTAACTACTCCACGACAGAAAGAGAATGTTTAGCGGTTCTATGGTCTATAGAACGTCTTAGAGGTTATTTGGAAGGTGTTCCTTTTACTGTAGTGACGGATCATGCATCGTTGGTTTGGTTACAGAATTTGAAGGATCCAACAGGAAGATTAGCTCGATGGGCTGTAAGAATGCAACAGTACGATTTTAAGATCATTCACCGTAAAGGTAAAGACCATGTTGTGCCTGATTTATTATCGAGATCTGTTCCAGTGGTAGATTCCGTTGAAAGCTGTACAGGAGATCGCTGGTATGATAAACTTTGTAGATCAGTTGTGAGTACTCCTCTCAAGTACCCACAGTGGCGTGTTGTAGAGGGTAAGTTGATGAAATATGTTCGACCCACTACCGGTTTTATTTCTGAGGATATTGACAATTGGAAGGAAGTTGTTCCAAAAAGTGGTCGTAGGGAAATCTTAGTAAGGTATCATGATGATCCTTTGGCTGGACACGCTGGTGTTTTGAAAACTTATAAGAGAATCTGTGAGAGGTATTATTGGCCGAAACTTAAAAGTGAAGTGTCGCGATATGTGAGGGTATGTCATAAGTGTGATGCACATAAAGTGGATCAAAGCGGACCTAAAGGTTTATTGTAATTTTGCGTTTTACTCCAATATATCCACCGTTTTAGTTTTAAAAGGGTATTTAATTTTTGGTATGCGTTAATATTTAGATTTTATAGTAAAAATTGTAAAACGAACGTTGCCGACAAGTTCGTTTGTATTTTGATTTGGATCTTTTGGAAAGTCGGTAATGTAGATTTTATTTTCGAGTTGCTATTAGGATTGGTCCTAAAGGTCACATGACTGACGCCAAATTTTCCAATTGGTTACGGAAATTCAGAGATTTGGAGAGGATGCGCGGTTTTTGTTTTAGAAGTTTTTTTTTGTGGAAGAACAGCTTTAAAATTTAGACAAGCGTCGGTTTATTTTTTTCATTTTGGAAGAAGCACTTATATAGTGGCAAATTGCCATCCCTAAGTTGTTTGGGGGATTAAAAGTGCCATTCCATCTGCGAACAAATTGTAGGCGACATTTTGGTGTGTTATATACTGTTAACTATTGGGATAATCGCCTTTGTTCGCTCGACTGTCGTCGGATTATTGGAAGAATTTGCCGTACTTGTAAGACAACTCTACTGCCTAGCTGATTTCTGTTGACTATTGGAAAATTTGATTTGGATTTTATTATTTGGAAACTTTATTTTGGAAATTAATTTGATTTAGATTTGGAACATAGAAGATTTTAGAAGACAAACGGTTTGATAAATTTATTTTTTGTATTCTTTCGTCAATGTTTTGTTGAGTTGCGCTTTTGTAGTTTTCTTTGTATCGCCCTTAATTTTAAGTATTTTATTATTCCATTCAGCATTGGTACCACGGCTAAATGAGAACGTTTCTGTTTAGTTAGTTGTTTTTGAACTATATTTTTTTGGTTTTGAAATTGCCATTTGAACATTTTTATATTTAATTTTCGCACTGTTATATATATTTAATTATTTGTTTGGGATTGGGGTTATTTGTTTTAATAAATCGGTGATATATTGGAGTTTTGTCTTGCATTTACCCCTTTTGTTGATTTTCAGAGGGAAATTAGGTCAGATAAGCTAATTTAAATCAATTGGCGCCTCCCGAGCACTTAAAAAAAAGTAAGTTTTCGATCCATATTAAAAATTGGAACCACGACCGTCTCCACTACAGAGCTACGCCGATAGGCATAAGGTTGAGATCGACAACGCACCTTTATATATAGCCCTATATTGTTTTATAGGCGTATAGGGTGTTACAGACTGTCTGTTTGACCCTAGAGTGTAGTGATAGATTAATGTTTCATCCATTGAAAAATCAAAGGAAGCAGTTGGACAGAAAATATTGATTCTCGACGTTGCTCGGGTCTACATTGGTATTGAATGATTTCATCTACTACCTGTAGGGCTTTTGTCCTAGGAGTACTTGTTTCATTTTGAGACTGTGCAACTATTTCCTTTTAATTTTTTAGGTTTGTGTGGTACTTATTTTGAGAGCAATGAATATTTTCCCATTATTTTTAAAATTAGTATTACTATTACAATTTTTTAATTTTATTTTATTATATAATCATCCAAATTAAAGTCTCACAATAAAACTGTTAATGTGGAATCACACAGATTGTCTCTTGGTTGAATGATCGGGTATTGAGAATATACCAGGATAATAATATAAAATTAATCGGTAAGTTCGGCTAGACCTTTCATTAACCCTCCGGCGGGCGCGCTTTTTAGAATTACACGAGAATGCGCGCCGCGGCAATTTGCCGCATTTGGTTTTTCAGGTTTGTAGTTTACAAATAACGAAGAAAATTTGTTTTACTTAGTAAAATAAGACAAATATCCCATTCTTAATCATTTTATTATAATACAAAAAAATATATATACAGTGTGTACAATTAGGTAAGTCGGCACCATATGGAAAACTTTTTTATTATTTGTTTTATGAAAAAAAATTATTCCTGATAAAAAGTTGTGCGTGGTCTAAAACCTGAAATGTAACCATCAGACATCAAATTTTTTTAGTAGAATACGAGGTTTGTCAAATAATATGAAAGAGAAAAGTACCTTTATTTTTGAAGTATGAAAAAAATGTTATTAAAAAAACTTGTTTATAATGACCTTTTACGTCAACATACCAATTTTGAACAAGATATTCCGATTTTAAGAAAATTTTCATTTTTAACATTTTTTGATACACCCTCGTAACTGGCAATTTTGAATTCATTGAAAAAGCTTAAAAGGAATGAAAAGACAAGAATTACATACCAATTTTTGTTGTTTTTGTCAGTATTGTTCGTTGCAAATTCGACCTGCTTTGGATGTTTCGCTTGTAACAACTGAACAGAAATATTATATTGCACCAGATGTGTCGATAGGCGGAGTCAATAACATAAACAAGGAATACCTAAAAGTCCATTTTCAAAGGGCTCGTCACATTTTAATTATAACACAAAAACAAAAAGTTGCAAAGTAACTTAGGCAAATGTATTGGCTGATAGTGGAAATTCCACTCAGTCTATACATGGCAACATATGGGGATGTGCTAAACAAAAATTCCAATTTCTTTTGTATAAAACAGATATGAAATAAAATAAACTAACTATAATTTCAGTTTATGTAACATTTGGATTAGTTAATGAGTAATAAATTACATTTTTCAAATCGTAGTAAAAGGGTAATAAATCATTTATTAGAACTAGAATATAAGAAATAATTTTAAGTAAATGATGCCATTAAACCGTTCGTAAACAAAGCACTAACAGTAAAAATATTTTTAAAAATTGTAAAATGAAAAAACCGATAATAGTTTTTTTACTTCTATATCTATATTTAAAACCAACTTTTACAAAAATTTTAGTGTCTAAAATTGAAGATTTGGTGAAGTTATGTGTAGAAGAAATAATTAAAAAGTTAAAAAACAATATTAATGTCATCATTTCGAAGAAAAGTTATGATATATCACAACGTTTCGACAAGTTAACAAAATTGACTATTTCGGCAAACGAACTACATCTACTAAAACAAATTAAAAGTACTCCAAATACATTTACAATATTTTATGATTCACTGGGAGAATTAAATTCTACATTTTCTAAAATAGAAGAAGCAAATGACGATTGGAGACCTCATTTATCTCATTTTAGTGTAATTGCTAATGAATTTCAGCACATAAATGAAATTTGTAATTTATTGTGGAAATACCGTTTTGCAAAAAATGTAATTCTATTAGAAAAAAAATCTAAAATTGAAGTGTTTACTGTAGATTACAAAAATAGCAACTGCGGTAAAGAAATTAAACCTAAAAAAATTAACGTTTATAACGGCAAAATTTTCATTAAAAAATTAAACATTCTTACTCCAAATTTTAAATATTTTTTTAAAAATTGTTCGTTAAATGTTGTAACAGTAAATGCTCCACCTATGTACATTGGGAAAAACTGTACCGAACCGGGTATTTTGATGGAATTCCTAAGTATATTTGAATATGTCAGTTCAATTAAAGTAAATTATTTATACAAGGCAGAATATTTCAAAGATGTCCAAAATCCTAAATTACCTATAGTAACAAAGGATATGAAAAGTGGAACAGTCGATATAATTTTTCAAACACAAACAACGTCTTCTGGTTTGAAACTACCTTTTATACCTATTACAAGGGAAGTAATATTTATAACGATACCAAGACCTATGAAAATACCTAATTGGACGTACACTTTGAGAATATACAGCTTGGAAGTTATTGGTGTGTTGATAGTAGTCATTGCAGTAATATCCGGATATTTAACTTTTTGTATAAAGCTTCAAACGGATAATAACAATATTTTTAAATTATTTGTTAAAAACCTGTTATTAGAACTAGGAATACTTGCATCAATGCCTATGACGAGAGTACCTAACGAATGGAGAATTCGAATTGTTTTAGGTAAATTTAATTTACTAATTTTTTGTTATTTCTAGTCGCAATTTTTAACAGATTTTTCAACTCTCTTAAGAAATTTATTTTTTCGAATACCTTTAAAACTGACGGGATTCAACCGGTACGTATAAATTAAAAGCATTATTTCGAGATACAGACTTGTATTTCCACTTTATTCAAATGGCAAAGTTTAACAGATTGTGCAAACTATTTTGTTCAAATAATAAATTTATATTTTTACATGTAAATTGCTACTTATTTAACTAACCCAATATGCGTATATCGAAATGTCTCTGCAGATCGTTGTCTTCTTTAATAATATATTTTTCTCAAAATCTTCTTAAAGAAGATGAAATTAGTAAACTTATTATGTTTATCTGATGGCATGTCATAATGACAACGTTATGTCACTCAATTTTGATGATATAAGACAGCTGATTATGGCACTTAGTCCCATAATGAAATTCTATATGAAAAACATGTGATGGTGAGATCAAAAAAGTTTATTCAAAATGCATAACTATGTACAAAACTATTTATTATAAATGGTAAAAGAGCAATTACTACAATTTGCAATATTAATTCCAATGGATTCTAGAGTTTTTACATCAGTAAACTTGTAATCCTGTTTGATTGTTGGCACCAAAAATTGCTTCTGATATTTTTTTCTTTCGCTCTTTCGAATTTTTGATGTAACCTTCAGCAACAGCATTGCTTTTCCATCCACCATGGCGTTGTCAAGGAAATGGCAAAGCACAGCTCACTAACCTACTAATATTTGAAGCTACATATATACTTGCTCCTTTAAAAATAGTTGTCATTGTGACATGTCAAAAATGCAGTTTTGAATTTTTCGAAAATGTATTAATATAAATGACATCAGATAAAATTTTGTATCTAATACGAATCATAAACAATCAATATGGCACATGTCGTGTTATAGGATTCGGCCACGCCTCGTCCAATAACATTCACGACTTGTACCATAATGACCGTCTTTATAATCCTTATTACATAAATAGCTATTATTCCTACATAAATACTTCTTTCAAATGAAATGAATTACTTTTAGATTTAATCGAATTAATTGCACTGTAATTTTGATTGCCAATTTCTTTTTTTCTGGAACGTTTTTATATTGACTGTAATTTAGATTTTAAATTTCAATCTTTGCAAAATAATTCGTTTTGTAACAAAACATTAATTTGCGAAGGAAGCAGAATCTTATTTGTGATATACTTATAATGACTTGTAATTTCAAAGTGGGAAATATACGTTGATAGCAAAAAGGAGCAAGTAAACTTGTATTTTCAAGTGGAAAAAAGATATTAAAATTCATTAAAAAATATATAAATTTCCATAGATCAATAAATAAAGTTTTCACATTTTAGGTTCCCTTCTACTATTCTCTGTGATCAGTGGAACTTACGTTCAAGCAAAGCTGTCAAGTTTTTTAACCAAAAACCCATATGAAAAACGTATTAAGACTTTTGAAGAACTTGCAAAGTCAAACGTACGATTTAAGGTGACCCAATATCAGGAAGATTTGTTTCTGGTTGGACTCCAAAATGTATTTTTAGATAAGGTAGAATACTTTAGTTTAACAAAAACTAATATCTATGAACGTACTGTCGACGCATACAATAATCGATTCGCAACAATTACAAGTCTTGCAATTCTTATGGGTCTTCCTGGGCCACTTGAGGACATGAAATATTATCTACCAGTACAAGAAGAATTACAAGGATATTCACTATCAATCAATTTTGTCCTTTACGAATATGTTGATTATACTATACATATGGTAGAAAGCGGATTTTACAATTATATTTTTTCCAAATACAAATATTCGTTATCTTTAAAATACAGAGCAAGAATGGTTGAACAAGATGAAAGCGAAATAATTACTAATTTTAATTTTGTATTTTTTATACTTATAGCGGGACACAGCGTTTCTATATTAATTTTTGTTATTGAAGTTCTGTCTAAACGCTGGAAACATTTTCTTCGACGTTTTGGCTTTTACCATAAGAAAAAGGCCTTTTCTTCATTGCAGTGAAATTATTAGGGCTTCAAAGTTGTATTCAATGGTAATGAAAAGTTTTAGTCCAACTAAAGAATTCAAATTCCCCTATGTACATTCTAATCACAGAATTATGTCTTAGGTGCACCTTAACATATTCGCAAGGGCGTATTTAGCTTTTTATGGGAGGGGTAAAACTTACCAAGTAGTCCAAGAAAGCTAGTAATTTTTTTTTAATATCGAGCAGAAACTAGTGACTGATCAGATTGACTGAAATTTTTTTGTAAATTGCTAGGAAAGGTGTCCAGAAGTAGAAAACTTTCGTTAGTTGCGTTTTGAGTGGGGGCAGGGGGATGTGAAAAAAAGAAAAAAAATTTCGCAATTGATAAATTACCTTTTTTAATGAATTAATGTTCCCTCCCGAGTTATAGTGCCCAGAAAATTACGATTTTAACCACAACAATCGTACATTTCTAAAAAAAAATTTTTGCCCGTAACTCTTTTTTGGTTGATAATATTAAATAATGTACAATAATCAATTTCAAAGCTTAGGATATCGCCGAAAAATCATGTTATGACAAATTTTTTTATTGGAATGACCGTTTTTTCAATATTTGACCCGAAAAAATGACATTGACGGTTATAAATGCAAAGATAAAAAAATGGTAACTATTCGGAAGAACATTTGCTCAAAGTCTTGTCTCTTTAATTTTTTTTCATAAATCAATACTTTTCACGGTATTGGCCAAAAATTGAAAATTTCTTATAAAAAACAAAAATTTTGCTCAACTTTAACAGATCAAAACATAAAAAATAATTATCCCACAGGACTAAAAATTACTGGACAATATGTTACGTTTTTCTGCAAAATGATTTTTTTTTCAAATACCACAGTCTAGATGGTGCTAAAAAAATGGCATAAAAAAAATAAAAACTTATTTTGTCCATAACTTTTTTTCTGCTTAAGTTAAATGATTCTGGATGCTCTTATAATGTTCCCAATGTTGTTCTCTCATTAAGATGATATATACATTTTTTGTGGAAGTTATATTTTTTCAGATATTTACACTAGAACAGCGGTTCTCAAACTTTTCAAATTTTGTACCACAAAAATATGAAACAAAAATATATATACCACCATAAAAGCATTTCGCCGTTAAAAATCAATGTGTCGCGAAATTGTTCGAAGTTTTTGGAAAAGTCGTCATTTCAATATTAAAACTAGAGCCGTTAAAGTCAAAAACTTCTTGAGGAAAAATATATGTGTTTATGAAAACAAAATGTTAAGTATTAAATTGTACCACTGAAACATTGTAATGTACCACCAGTGGTGCATGTACCACAGTTTGAGAACCCCTGCGCTAGAACGATACAATTTCTTTAAACACCCATTTTTCAATTGCCAGATCATCCTTCGTATTAATCGTAGAAAAATAAAAAAAAAATAATTTTAATTGTTAGCTGAAGGCAATAAAATTAGTTCATATCAATTTTTACGTAATAATATCAGATTTTCGGTTATATTTAAAAAACTTTTAGAAATGTACGATTTTTATGGTAAAAATCGTAATTTTCTACGCCCTATAACTCGGGAGGGGTTTATTTTCATGAAAAATTGTATTTAACATTAATTCATTAATAAAGGATAATTTATCGATTGCGCAAGTTTATTTTCTTTTTTTACCTCACTTTTTGATGAAAAAAAAAACGCCACTATAGAAAGTTTTCTACTTCTGAACTAAACACCTTTCCTAACAATTTGCAAAAAATTTCAAGTCCATCTGTTTCTGCTCAATGTTTTTACTTCATTTCTTGGACTAAAGACAGCATGTTTAAAAAAAAGTACTGCTAATATTAAAAGTCTACTAAAATAAGGAAGCTGCATACTTTTTTTATCGCGTTATAAGAAGCACCACTTTCTTTTGTGTGTATTATGTTTTATAATTTTTAAAAAAATTATAATCATAGGGGGGGGGGGTTAATTACCCCATGTACCCCCGCCCCCGTAAACTCGCCCTTGTATATTCGAAATACATATTTGCACTCAAGATTAAAAGCACAAAATGTTTGCATAAACGCACTTAGTTAAACTTATAGGTAAACATTTTAAAAGAATTTTGTAATTATTTGTTAATAAATTTTAAGAAAAAATTATTTTTTATTATATTATAATAAACCTGAAAATGTTCATTTTTTATTATATTATAATAAACCTGAAAATGTTATCCTTTTTATCATTGGTCATATTACAATATCACAAGTTTTACCAAATATATTCCTAACATAACTTTCCTCCGCAATTTCAAATTATTTTGGTAACAACAACTATGAAAATCTGTTGGACTCCTCCTTATCTATATGTGACTAATTGAGATCATTGTGATGTCGACCTTGTAGCAAAGTAATAATAGATCTATGCTTTCAGAGGCCCAGTTCAGTGAGAAGCAATCAAATTCCTTATAACAGAAATTCTAGATATGACAAACTTCTGGGGCTTTCCATTTTTTAATAACTTTGGCAACTTCAACTTTACTTACCTCGTCAAACTCCATTCATACGTACACGCTCTTGTTCTGCTTTTATCCGAAAGGTGCCTTCTGTTTGGTATTTTACTTTCCCGGCCCCTCGCCAAGGGAAAGTATTGTGAACGCGCTAAAAAAAAAATTTGAGATAACGATGGATACATCCATTTTGAGGTCCCCTGAGACGATTAAAACGATTTTCAGATGGAAGTCTGTCCGTCTGTCTGTGTGTCTGTGTGTCTGTATTCTTCCACGATAGCGTCCGTACGCTTAATCCGATTGAGCTGAAATTTGGTATATGGCTTTCGGGTGAACGGGGATTGAACTCATTAGTTTTTGGTTGAAATCGCCCCACCAGGGGGCGCAGGAGCCATATGTACATCGCGAAAAAAATAAAGACTTAAAGTTTTTATTTGATATTTAGGTGCCTCTCTGGCTTGTAAATACATCCTGAATTTTTCATTCCTTAATTTTAAATCTAATCTAAAAAAAAAAATTTTTTTAACTAAAAAATTTGGTATGTGGGTATCGAATCATCGCGGAATGAATCCGTTTGTTTTTGGTTGAAATCGCCCCACCAGGAGTCGCAATAGCCCCTATGTACACTGCGCGTCATATAAAACTGGTACACTTTTTTTTCCCAATGTAAACCTAATTTAATTAATCAATCAAAATAACTGTCACATTTGTCAAATTTGTCAAAGCGCATATCCACAATGCCAGCCCATTTAAGTAAGTTTGATCAAATCCGAATAATTTCCAAAATAGCCTGGCAGAAGATGAAAATTTAATAGTAATGGAGCTATGATATTAATTATTGAATTGAAATTTTTAATTTCTCCATCTCGTTCTCTAAAGAATTTAATTTTATCGTTACATCTACTAAAATTTTTGTTGACCTGGCATCACTGCCCTAGAAATTTTAACATAAAAACTAGTTTAGAGAGTAAACCAGTAAGGAATTTTAATTTATTAGATTCGACATCCTAAGACCGGTCTCTCTTTCGACTTCATCAGTTAGGCTTTTCGAATCCAATAAATAAAATTCCAAACTCGTACAAGTCAATAGCTATATCCGCTATGAGATAATATTTTTAGATGTGCTACCATCTATGGTAAGAAGAGAGTATTGACATTAAATTTTGACTGAATCTAGTCAAGATGTCACTCTCTTCTTTTTTATCCCTTTCAGAGATTAATACAAAGCGAGTAAACCAGTAAGGAATTTTAATTTATTAGATTCGACATCCTAAAAATGTTATCTTATAGCTATTGACTTGTACGAGTTTGGAATTTTATTTATTGGATTCGAAATGCCTAACTGATGAAGTCGAAAGACAGAAACCGGTCTTAGGATGTCGAATCTAATAAATTAAAATTCCTTACTGGTTTACTCACTTTGTATTAATCTCTGAAAGGGATAAAAAAGAAGAGAGTGACATCTTGACTAGATTCAGTCAAAATTTAATGTCAATACTCTCTTCTTACCATAGATGGTAGCACATCTAAAAACTAGTTTAGTGTTGACACATTTTAAAAGATGCATTTACACACCTAGAAAAACACTATTTTCGATTATAAGAGTTGTACCAGTTTTATATGACGCGCAGTGTACATTACAAAAAAATAAAAGACCTAAAGCTTTTATTTGGTATTATTGGCTTGTAAATACATCCTTAAATTTTCATTCCTTAATTTTAAAACCAAGCAATGGAAAAAAATTTTAAAATTTAAAATCCAAATGACATTTGACATATCAAAGAAAAAGTAAGCAAAATTCCGAACCTAAAAAATTGTTTTACTTTTTTTTGATATGTGAAATGTTTTTTCTTTTATATTTCAAGTGTCATTTTTACTTTAAAATAATTCGAAACGAATTTTTTTTGAGACTTTAAAAAATTTTAACACCAAATTAATTATTTAATAACTGTCGGGAAAGTCTTGTGGCGACACAACAGATTTTTTTAGGTTTTAGGTGCCAGGTCAGGTCACATAATATTTGTTATTGATGGTTCTTTCTTTCACAAGATTATTAAAATATCGTACGCCTCCCAAAATACGGAGGCCAAAATCTTAACAGCTGACATTTGGTCGCTTTGGCCAGTTGGTATCCACTCAGCTAACTGCCTATTTGACCCTGGAGTGTAGTAATAGATTCATGTTTCATCCATTGAACAATCAAAGGAAGTAGTTGGACAGAGAATATTGATTCTAGACAGTGCTTGGGTCTACATTGGTATGGAATGCATCTACTACCTGTAGGGCTTTTGTCCTAGGAGTAGTTGTTTGATTTTGATTTTGAGAGTCTATGCAACTGTTTCCTTTCATTTTTTAGGTTTGTGGGGTACTTATTTTGGGAGCAATGAATATTTTCCCATTATCTTAAAAACTAATATTACTATTACAATTTCTTAATTTTATTTAATTATAATAATCACCCAAATTAAAGTCCCACAAGAAAACTGTTAATGTGGAATCACACAGATTCATTAAAAAGAAGTAGCTTAGGCAAATATATTGGCTGATAGTGGAAATTCCAGTCATTCTCTACATGGCAAGCTTCTTATCGTATGGGGATGTGCTAAACAAATCAACATCTTTCAAAAATTCCAAATTTCTCTATATGAAAATGATATTAACTAAAATAAACTAAATATAATTTAAGTTTATGTAACATTTGGAGTAGCAAATGAATAATAAATTAGATTTTCAAATCAGAGTAAAAGGGTAATAAATCATTTATTAGAACTAGAATATAAGAAATAATTTTAAATAAATGATGCCATTAAACCGTTCGTAAACAAAGCACAAGCGTAAAAATATTTTTTAAATTTGTAAAATGAAAAAACCGATAATAACGTTTTTACTTCTGTATCTACATCTATCACCAACTTTTACTAAAATTTTAATGGCAAAAAAAGGAGATTTGGTGAATTTATGTGTTGAAGAAATAATTAAAAAGTCAAAAAATAATATTAATGTCATAATTTCGAAGAAAAGTTATGATATATCACAACGTTTCGACAAGTTAACAAAATTGACTATTTCGGCAAACGAACTACATCTACTAAAACAAATTAAAAGTACTCCAAATACATTTACAATATTTTATGATTCACTGGGAGAATTAAATTCTACGTTTTCTAAAATAGAAGAGGCAAGTGACGATTGGAGACCTCATTTATCTCATTTTATTGTAATTGCTAATGAATTGCAGCACATAAATGAAATTTGTAATTTATTGTGGGAATACCGTTTTGCAAAAAATGTAATTCTATTAGAAAAAAAATCTAAAATTGAAGTGTTTACTATAGATTACAAAAAAAGCAACTGCGGTAAAGAAATTAAACCTAAAAAAATTAACTATTATAACGGCAAAATTTTTATTAAAAAATTAAACATTCTTATTCCAAATTTTAAATATTTTTTTAAAAATTGTTCGTTAAATGTTGTAACAGTAAATGCTCCACCTATGTACATTGGGGAAAACTGTAGCGAACCGGGTATTTTGATGGAATTCCTAAGTATATTTGAATATGTCAGTTCAATTAAAGTAAATTATTTATACAAGGCAGAATATTTCAAAGATGTCCAAAATCCTAAATTACCTATAGTAACAAAGGATATGAAAAGTGGAACAGTCGATATAATTTTTCAAACACAAACAACGTCTTCTGGTGTGAAACTACCTTTTATACCTATTACAAGAGAAGTAATATTTATAACGATACCAAGACCTATGAAAATACCAAATTGGACGTACACTTTGAGAATATACAGCTTGGAAGTTATTGGTGTGTTGATAGTAGTCATTGCAGTAATATCCGGTTATTTAACTTTTTGTATAAAGCTTCAAATGGATAATAACAATATTTTTAAATTATTTGTTAAAAACCTGTTATTAGAACTAGGAATACTTGTATCAATGCCAATGACGAGAGTACCTAACGAATGGAGAATTCGAATTGTTTTAGGTAAATTTCATTTACTAATTTTTGTTATGTCTAGTCGCAATTTTTAACCGATTTTTCAACTCTCTTAAGAAATTTATTTTTTCGAATTCCTTTAAAACTCTCTGGATTCAACCGGTACGTATAAATTAAAAGCATTATTTCGAGATACAGACTTGTACTTCCACTTTCTTCAAATGGCAAAGTTTAGCAGATTGTGCAAACTATTTTGTTCATAATAATAAATTTATATTTTTACATGTACATTGCTACTTTATTGACTAACCCAATATGTATATTCGAACTGAACCACCGGATAATAATTATTGTATTTGTCATGAAAAACTTTACATCGTCTTACCACATATAAACTTCTTTAGGGAAAATATTAAATAAACATTAGAAAGTATCTTCTCTTCTTTAATAATATATTTTTCTCAAAATCCATAAATCACCCTCTATATTCCTAACGAAGATGAAAATGGTAACCAACTCTTGTTATGTTTATTCCACTTGTCTTTTAGCTTGCAGTAATTCCTATCAGCTCTATTTCTGGGAATAATTCTGGTTCTATATGCTCTATTTTTTGTTACTTCTTTCAAATGAAATGAATAATTTTTAGATTTCATCGAATTAATTTCACTGTAATTTAGATTCCAACAATCTTTACAAAATAATTCGTTTTGTAACAAAACATTAATTTGGGAAGGAAGCAGAATCATATTTGTGATGTACTTGTAATTTTACAAAGTTAGAATATATACGTAGATAGCAAAAAGGAGCAAGTAAACTTGTATTTCCAAGTGGGAAAAAGATATTAAGATCAATAAATAAACTTTTTACATTTTAGGTTCCCTTCTATTATTCTCTGTGATCAGTGGAACTTACGTTCAAGCAAAGCTGTCAAGTTTTTTAACCAAAAATCCATACGAAAAACGTATTAAGACTTTTGAAGACCTTGTAAAGTCAAACGTACCATTTAAGGTGACCAAACATCAGGAAGATTTGTTTCTGGTTGGACTCCAAAATGTATTTTTAGATAAGGTAGAATACTTTAGTTTAACCAAAACTAATATCTATGAACGTACTACCGAGGCATACAATAATCGATTCGCAACAATTACAAGTCTTGCAATTCTTATGGGTCTTCCTGGGCCACTTGAGGACATGAAATATTATCTACCAGTACAAGAAGAATTACAAGGATATTCACTACCAATCAATTTTGTCCTTTACGAATATGTTGATTATACTATGCATATAATGGTAGAAAGCGGATTTTATGATTATATTTTCTCCAAATACAAATATTCGTTATCTTTAAAATACAGAGCAAAAATGGTTGAACAAGATGAAAACGAAATGATTACTAATTTCAATTTTGCATTTTTTATACTTATAGCGGGACACATCCTTTCTATAATAATTTTTGTTCTCGAAGTTCTTTCTACACGTTGGAAATATTTTCTTCGACGTTTTGGCTTTTACCATAAGAAAAAGGGTTTTTCTTCATTGCAGTGAAATTATTAATGCTTCAAAGTTGTATTCAATAGTAATGAAAAGCTTTCGTACAACTAAAGAATTCAAATTCCCCTATCTACATTCTAATCACAGAAATACATCTTAGGTGCACCTTAACAAATTCGAAATACATATTTGCACTCAAGATTAAAAGAACAAAATGTTAGCACAAAAAGTTTGCATAAACGCACATAGTTATACTTATAGGTAATCATTTTAAAAGAACTTTTTAAACTTTGTAATTATTTATTAATAAATTTTAAGAACAAATTATTTTTTATTATATTAGAAGAAACCTGAAGTAATAGTTTGCTTCAAGCTATCGTGCGGAGTAGACGTGTATAAAACGAGTTCCTAATTCAACGGTATTCGTAAAAATCAAAATTAGTAAAAAAGTGTTTATCTATTAACCATAAACAGGTGAGAGAATCTATCCTTATCGGTTTATTGAAACGAAACCTTTTTACCTCTCATAGTTTTTACTATGTTCTATCACTCACTTCCTTCTTAAAGCGACGTTGCCAAATTTATTTTTCTTTCATTAAAAATCCCATATAAAGATGGCTTCCGACTACGGGGGCACATCAAACCAAACTCAAGTACCAAACCAAAGGCAATATTCACAAGTAGTTAACTCCAACATGTTTCCAAAGAAAGAGCAAGCAATTGTTTTGAATGTAAATGAGAACTTAAACCTAAATGATTATGTAGTAGCAGTAGCAAATATAGTTGAAGCCAAAAATATCTTATTCGCATCAAGAATGTCCAACAATCGAGTTTGTATATATTTGTCAACAGTAACACTAGCCGAAAAGTTCACAGAAGACCATAAATGTTTGATTATCAAACAATACGAAATAGCTGTTCGCCGACTAATAACCCCAGCAAAAAGAATCATTCTCTCCAATGTATGTCCTTCGATAGCACATGATATTCTAGAAATAGAAATAGAGAAATTAGGTTACACAAGAGCATCCCCTATGTCATTTCTACGCGCAGGACTACCAGGAAATGGATTAACTCATGTATTGAGTTTCCGTCGGCAAATTTATGTCACACCAAACGATAGTATAGTTTTACCATCTTCAATTCTCATCACTTACGAAGATACAACCTACAGAATATTTTTGTCCTCAGAAGGTCTCACATGCTTCCTTTGTAAAGCTTCAGGACATGTCGCTAAACAATGCCCAAATCAAACATCCACACCCATACAAACACCAATCCCCATACAAACATCCTCAATCATTCAAACCCCCACCCCCTTTCAAACTCCCACCCCCATCCAAACAATCACACAAATGCCGATTACTATAAATAACCCTACAGAAATTGTTAATCAAATTAGTATGCACAATAACAACGATTAGCTCTAGCGATCATACATCAGACGTAGATATAAATGAAGAAGATATACACCCAGTAGAAGTAAAACAAAAACATAAGAGGGTTAAACAAAGCTCTTCAATAGAAAATCTCGCCATCATCGAATATTTGGAACCAGCAAAGAAACTCTTCACTGAACCAACTTCTCAACCCACATTAAGTTTCGAAGAACTGGCTGATTTCCTAGAGAACGCTATCGGAACTCCAGATCCATTAAGTGTAGCCCAAGAATATACAGATAATATTCCAGAACTTCTTTCCATGCTACATAATATCTACCCGCTTCTGGAGAATAGAGCAATAAAATCAAGGTGCACCCGTATCCAAAAGAAAATCCGCAAACAACTTAATTTGGTTTCCATATCGGTTAATGGATCCGACTCGGAAGATTCAGTATCCTCCCAACCTAATTTACGATAATTCATTCATCTTACAATGGAATATTAATGGGCTCATTGCCCATTTAGAAAAACTAAAGTTAATTTTATCAAATTTACCAAACGACATGTTATGTATCCAAGAAACCAACTTTAAAAACAACTATCACTACCCACTAAAAGGTTACCAATGTATTTATAAAAATAGAATAGCCGATAGAGCCAGCGGTGGTGTTGCCATTTACCTGAAAAACGAATTCATTTGCAAAAAAGTAAATATTAATTCAGACTTAGAAGTAGTTGCAGCCAACATTCAATATTATCAGAAAAACTTAACAATTATCAATTTATATATTCCATCTAATAAAAATTTTACCGTTCATGACCTAAACACAATAATAAACCAAGTACCCGGCCCAAAAATAGTAGTAGGAGACTTCAACAGTAATAACGTCATTTGGGGCTCAGAAAACACAGATAATCGAGGTAAAGAGATAGAAGATTTTATAGACGCGAGAAATTTTATATTGTTAAATACGGGAGCAGGAACAAGATTCAACGCAACCACCGGAGATTTTTCCGCTATAGATTTAAGTTTCTGCGACGCCCAATTAGCACCCTTTTTATCATGGGAACCAGCTTCGTATCTTTATGGAAGCGACCACCTCCCACTCAATTTAACATTTTCTTCAAGAAATACACACGACCAACCATACACAACAAACAAATGGAACCTAAAAAAAGCAAACTGGGTAAATTTCTCTAATTATATTACCAATAATTTACCTACAAATGAAACAGATGATATTGAGACAATAACAAGTACTTTAACTAAAATCATCACCAAAGCAGCAGAAACCCATATAGGCTATATCACATTACCAAGACGACAATTCCCAGTACCATGGTGGACCCCACAATGCGAGCAAGCTATCAAATCAAGCAAACAAGCCTTTTATAAGTTAAAGAAAAATAATAACCAACAAAACTTACTTGAGTTCAAAAGACTTAGAGCCAGAGCGAGATATATTGTTAAACAAAGTAAGAAAGAATCATGGAAAACGTATGTTTCAACAATCACTAAAAATACCCCAAATACAGAAATATGGAACAAGATAAAAAGGATAAATGGATCCACCGTAAATAACAAAATTACAACTATATCTCACAATAACCAAATAATCTCCAATAAAGAACATATAGCAAATACATTCGCACAAGAATTCTCTAGACTATCCAGTGACGACAATTATGACCCGCAATTTATGGATTATAAACAAAACACAGAAGTAACTGTAAACCATAATATTAATCAAAACCATTTTTTAAATATCCTCATCAAAATGAGAGAACTAGAAGAAGCTTTGAAAAATTGCCACAACTCTTCCCCAGGACCAGACAACGTACATTACAGTTTCTTAAAAAACCTTCCACTGAAAGGAAAACAGTATTTACTAGACCTATATAACAAAATATACTTAAACCAAAAATTTCCGAAATCATGGTCAGAGGCAGTTATTCTACCGATTTTAAAATCAAACAAACCAAAAAATTTGATTACATCTTATAGACCAATCTCATTAACATGTACAATGTGTAAGGTTTTAGAAAAAATAATAAACTCTAGACTGATGTGGCACCTAGAAAAAAACAATCTAATTTCTCCGTACCAAAATGGTTTCCGTAGAAACAGATCAACAAATGATAACATTATTAATCTAGAGTCTGAAATTCATGAGGCATTTGCAAATAAACAGAAATTATTAGCTGTTTTCATAGATTTAGAAAAAGCATATGACTTAACATGGCGATTTAAAATAATTAAAAGACTGATAGGATGGAATATAACTGGAAATATAACGGCCTTCATTGAAAACTTCTTAAATCAACGAAGATTTAGCGTCCGAGCTAATGGAATTCTATCTTACGAACAACAATTACAAAACGGCGCCCCTCAAGGATCTATTCTAAGCACAACTCTTTTCCTTATCGCTTTAAATGATTTTACCTCCTCCATAACTTCACCAGTACGCACCAACTTATACGCTGACGATATAATTATTTACGCCAAAGGAAAAAATATTAAAACCCTAGAAACTATGATACAAAAAACCCTAAACAAAATACATAATTGGACCAAAAAGTCTGGCTTCAAAGTATCCCACGATAAAACCAAATGTATCCTATTCACTAAGAAAATCCAACAGCACCCATCTCTAACTATGGGAAATAAAACATTAAAATTTTCAAGCGACATTAAATTTTTGGGAATTATATTCGATGAAAAGTTAAATTTCAAGAAACATTTCGACCTACTTAAACAGAACTGCACAAGAGGATTAAATATTCTAAAAACACTATCGCACCAAAAATGGGGAGCAGATACATACAGCTTGCTTCACATCTATCAAAGCATTATCAGATCAAAAATTGAATATGGATCGATCGCCTTTAACGCATCCAGGAAAAGCTATTTAAAAACAATAAATGTCATACAAAATAAAGCCCTCAGAATAGTAATTGGCGCTTTCCCTACGACCCCAACAGAAAGCCTTTATAGTCTTCTAGGAGAAATGCCTTTCCACAACAGAATTCAACAACTTTCCTTAAGCTACGCCACAAAAATTCTAACACTCCCATCCAACCTAAACTATCGAAAAACCCGCTCAATGCCTTTCCCAACATCACTCTATCAAAATCAAAATACGATCCCCCCTTTTTACGAAAGAATAAATAGATACTTATCACAATTAAATTATAAATCATAAATCACAACACAGCTCCTTGGATTCTCTCACACACCAACGTAGACACGGACCTCTCTAAATATAATAAAAACGAGACTCAACTACAAATAATAAAAAGTGCTTTCTCCAACCTGTGTGAAAAATATGGAAAATCGGAGTATATCTACACCGATGCTTCGATTAATAACGAAAAACGCACTGTAGGAGCATCAGTAGTCACACCACAAAGTATATTAAAATTCCGTCTTCCAGAAGAATCCAGTATATATACAGGAGAACTATATGCTATTCATCAAGCACTCCTATATGCCTTAAGTAATCCACATCCCCAATATGTAATCTGCTCGGACTCACTCAGCTCGCTCGTATCTATCAAACAACTATACGCAAGACAACCACTAGTGCAACAAATCCAACAGTTAATACACCAACTCTATGTAAAACTGGTTTTGATCTTCGTTCCCTCACATATAGGAATTGCAGGAAATGAGACCGCAGACAAGGCAGCATATGAAGCAGCTTCTTCCGAAGATACCCCGATATCCCATTTATATATTCAAATGGCAATCCGAGTGGAACAACAGAACATCGAAACTCAAAATGATTAAACCAGACGTGAATACACCATTGCCACTACCATCCAACAGACAACAACAAATAAAAACCTCAAGATTAAGACTAGGACACACCCGTCTAACCAATAGTTACCTGATATCCAGACAAGATCCCACTATCTGTGAAACGTGCAACACCATCCAAACCATCAAACACTTAATAGAAGACTGTCCAAAGTATCAAGAAGAAAGGAAAAAACACCATATATCAAACTTACAAGAATCACTCGGACAACTCGAACAAGTTGAAAGGACACTGAATTTTCTAAATGATATAAACTTTTTAAACCAAATCTAAACATTTTACCCAATTAGTTTCAAGTCACCACTCTAAATTGTTTTTTTTGTAAAAGTATAATAATGTAAACTAATTTAAAAAATGCTAATGACCCTTAGCGGTCGAAGCTTAATTAAAATTAAAAAAAAAAAAAAAAAAAAAAGAAACCTGAAAATGTTATCATTTTATTAGAGGCCAAAACTTTAACAGATGACATTTGGTCGCTTTGGCCAGTTGGTATCCACTCAGCTGACTGCCTATTTGATCCTGGAGTGTAGTGCTAGATTTATGTTTCATCCATTGAATAATCAAAGGAAGTAGTTGGACAGAGAATATTGATTCTCGACAGTGCTCGGGTCTAAATTGGTATGGAATAAATCTACTTCCTGTAGGGCTTTTGTCTAAGAGTAGTTGTTTGATTTTTAGTGTCTATGCAACTGTTTCCTTTGATTTTTTAGGTTTATGTGGTACTTATTTTTAGAGCAATGAATATTTTCCCATTATTTTAAAAATTAATATTACTATTACAATTTTTTAATTTTATTTAGTTAGAATAATCACCCAAATTAAACTATTAATGTGGAATCACACAGATTATCACTTGAATGAGTGATCGGCTATTAAGAATATACCAGGACAATAATAAGTAATAATATAAAATTAAACGCTAAGTTAGGCTAGACCGTTCATTAAAAAGAAGTAACTTAGGCAAATGTATTGGCTGATAGTGGAAATTCCATTCAGTTTCTACATGGCAAGCTTCTTATCGTATGGGGATGTGCTAAACAAATCAACATCTTTCAAAAAATTCAAATTCCTCTGTATAAAACTGATATTAACTAAAATATACTAAATATAATTTAAGTTTATGTAACGTTTGGAGTAGTTAATGAATAATAAATTAGATTTTTCAAATCAGAGTAAAAGGGTAATAAATTATTTATTAGTACTAGAATATAAGAAATAATTTGAAGTAACTGATGCCATTAAACCGTTCGCAAACAAAGCACAAACAGTAAAAATATTTTTAAAATTTGTAAAATGAAAAAACCGATAATAGTTTTTTTACTTCTATATCTACATCTATTACCAACTTTTACTAAAATTTTAGTGGCAAAAAAAGGAGATTTCGTGAACTTATGTGTAGAAGAAATAATTAAAAAGTCAAAAAACAATATTAATGTCATCATTTCGAAGAAAAGTTATGATATGTCACAAGGTTTTGACAAGTTAACAAAATTGACTATCTCGGCAAACAAACTACATCTACTAAAACAAATTAAAAGCACTCCAAATACATTTACAATATTTTATGATTCACTGGGAGAATTAAATTCTACGTTTTCTAAAATAGAAGAAGCAAATGAGGATTGGAGACCTCATTTATCTCATTATATTGTAATTGCTAATGAATTTCAGCACATAAATGAAATTTGTAATTTATTGTGGGAATACCGTTTTGCAAAAAATGTAATTTTATTAGAAAAAAATGCTAAAATTGAATTATTCACTATAGATTACAAAAAGAGCAAATGCGGTAAAGAAATTAAACCTAAAAAAATTAACGAATATAACGGCAATATGTTCATTAAAAAATTAAAGCCTCTTGCTCCAAAATTTAAATATTTTAAAAATTGTTCGTTAAACGTTGCAACAGTAAATGCTCCACCTATGTACATTGGGACAAACTGTAGCGAACCGGGTATATTGATGGAATTTCTAAGTATATTTGAATATGTCAGTTCAATTAAAGTAAATTATTTATACAAAACAGAATATTTCAAAGATGTCCAAAATCATAAATTACCTATAGTAACAAAGGATATGAAAAGTGGAACAGTCGATATGGTTTTTCAAATACAAGCAACGTCTTCTGATTTGAAACTATTCTTTATAGCTATTACAAGGGAACTATTATTTATAACAATACCAAGACCTATGAAAATACCGAACTGGACGTACACTTTACGAATATATAGCTTGGAAGTTATTGGTGTGTTGGTAGTATTCATTGCATTAATATCCGGTTATTTAACTTTTTGTATAAATCTTCAAACGGATCAAAAACATGTTTTTAAATTGTTTGTTAATAACCTGTTATTAGAACTTGGAATACTTGTATCGATGCCTATGGCTAAAGTACCTAGCGAATGGAGAATTCGAATTGTGTTAGGTAAATTTAATTAAAAATATACATTTATTAAGGATATTTCGTGTGCCCAATCTGTTAACCACTGTCAATGTAAGAAAGTGAAGGTACGAGCCTGTATTTCGAAATAATGATTTTGATTCAATTGTACAGGTCAAATACAGCCAGTTTTCAAGTTATTAAATCACTTTCTCAAGAGAGTTGAAAAATCGATTACCAATTGCGACTAGTACAACATCCTAGAAATAACAAAAAATTAATAAAGTATAGTACGTAATGCGTGTTGTAAAGCAATTACGCACTCGCACTCGGCTTCGTGCGAAATTTTTCCATTCGTAACACATATTACGTAATATACTATTACATGCAAATGGCTATTTTTTGACTAATCCTGTATGTATATATTGAAATATGTCTGCAGATGGAAAATATTAAATAGAAACTGTCTTCTCTTCTTTAATAATATATTTTTCTCCATAAATCACCCTCTATATTCTTAAAGAAGATGAAAATACTTGTCAACAAATAGTATATATCTGTGAATAATTCTGGTTCTATAAGATAAGCTCCATTTTTTGTTACTACATTAATTTCACTGTAATTTTGATTGACAAATTATTTTCTTCTGGATCGTTTTCATATTGACTGCAATATAGATTCGAAATTTCAATCATTACAAAATAATTCGTTTCGTAACATTCATTTGGGAAGGAAGCAGAATCATATCTCGGATGTAACTACTTGTAGCGACTAGTAATTTTAAAGTGGGAAAATATATATTTGTAGCAAAAGGGGCAAGTAAAATTGTATTTCCATGTGGGTAAAAATATATTCAAATTCTTTAAAAAACATAAATTTCTATGCATTTTAGGTTCCCTGTTACTATTCTCTGTGGTCAGTGGAACTTACGTTCAAGCAAAGCTGTCAAGTTTTTCAACCAAAAATCCATACGAAAAACCTATTAAGACTTATGAACAACTTGCAAAGTCAAACGTACGATTTAAGGTGAGCAAACATGCGGAAGATTTGTTTCTGGTTGGACTCCAAGAAATATTTTTAGATAAAGTAGAATACTTTAGTTTAACCAAAACTAATATCTTTGAACGTACTATCGATGCATACAATAATCGATTCGCAACAATTACAAGTCTTGGAATTCTCATGAATCTTCCTGGACTACTTGAGGACATGAAATATTATCTGCCACTACAAGAGGAATTACAAGGATTTTTACTACCAATCAATTTTTTTTTCTACGAATATGTTGATTATACTATGCATATAATGGTAGAAAGCGGATTTTATGATTATATTTTCTCCAAATACAAATATTCGTTATCTTTAAAATACAGAGCAAAAATGGTTGAACAAGATGAAAGCGAAATAATTACTAATTTCAGTTTTGCATTTTTCATACTTATAGCGGGACACATCGTTTCTTTATTAGTTTTTGTTATTGAAGTTTTTTCTAAACGTTGGAAACATTTACTTCGTTTTGGCTTTTATCATAAGAAAAAGAATTTTCTTCATTACAGTGAAATGAAGAAAAAGGCTTGTTCTTCATTGTAGTGAAATTAATATTCAATGGTAATGAAAAGTTTTAGTACAACGAAAAAAGTCAAATACCGCTATCTACATTCTAATCACAGAATTACATCTTAGAATCAATTTATTTAAACGTTGTAATTATTTATTAATAAATTTTAAGAGCAAATTATTTTTTATTACATTTTAAGAAAACTGAAAATGTTATCCTTTTTATCAGTGATTATATGAGAATCTCACAAGTTTTACAAAATATATTCCTAATATAACTTTCTTCCGCAATTTGAAATTATTTTGGTGACAGCAACTACGAAAATCTGTTGGACTCTTATTTATATGTGACTAATTGAGATCATGGTGATTAAATTAAACTAAAGTAATTATTATAAGAATTAAGTAATAATATAAAATTAAACGGTAACTTCATTAAGAAGAACTAATTATCAAGCTTATATAAACGAAAATTAATTTTTTTTTCATTTTTAGTTGAAATTTTCAAAATTTCCAAATTATAAACCCTGTATAAAAACTAATATTAAACTAAATAAATACATTATTGGCTTGTTTGATCGTTGAAAGAATTAAATATCATTTCAATGTATGCATCATTTGCAGTGGTAGTTAATGAATATTAAATTTGATTTTTTAAATAAGAGAAAAAGTGGTAATAAGAATTTTATTATTTCCAGAATATAAAAAATAATTTGAAGTAAATGATGCCATTAAATCGTTCCTAAACAAAGCAGTAACAGTAAAAATATTTTTCAAATTGTAAAATGAACAAAACTGCAATAGTCTATTTACTACTATATTTACATGTATCACAAACTTTTACTAAAATTTTAGTGACTAAAATAGAAGATTTAATGAACTTATGTGTAAAAGAAATAATTAAAAAGTCAAAAAACAATATTAATGTCATCATTTCGAAGAAAAGTTATGATATATCACAACGTTTCAACGAGTTAACCAAATTGAGTATTTCCACAAATGAACTACATCTACTAAAACAAATTAAAAGTACTCCAAATATATTTACAATATCCTATGATTCGTTCGAAGAACTAAACTCTACGTTTTCTAAAATAGAAGAAGCAAATGACGATTGGAGACCTCATTTATCTCATTTTATTGTTATTGCTAATGCATTTCAGCATATGAATGAAATTTGTAATTTATTGTGGGAATACCGTTTTGCAAAAAATGTAATTTTATTAGAAAAAAAATCTAAAATTGAATTGTTTACTATAGATTACAAAAAGAGCAACTGCGGTAAAGAAATTGAACCTAAAAAAATTAACGAATACAACGGCAAAATGTTCATTCCAACATTAAAGTCTCTTGCTCCAAATTTTAAGGGTTTTTTTAAAAATTGTTCGTTAAACGTAGCAGCAATGTATATTCCACCAATGTACATTGGGAAAAACTGTACGGAACCGGGTATTTTGATGGAATTCCTAAGTATATTTGAATATGTCAGTTCAATTAAAGTAAATTATTTATACAAAAAAGAATATTTCGACGATATTCATAATCCTAAATTACCTACAGTAATAAAGGATATGAAAAGTGGAACAGTCGATATATTTTTTCAAATACGAACAATGTCTTTTAATTCTAAACTATTTTTTATAGCTATTACAACCGAACCGTGTTTTATAATGATACCAAGACCTATGAAAATACCAAATTGGACTTACACTTTGCGAATATTTAGCTTGCAATTTATTGGCGTGTTGATAGTAGTAATTGCATTAATATCTGGTTATTTAACTCTTTCTTTAAAGCTTCAAGCGGATAAAATACATGTTTTTAAATTATTTGTTAAAAATCTATTATTAGAAATTGGAATATTTATATCGATGCCTATGACGCGAATACCTAGGGAATGGAGAATTCGAATTGTGTTAGGTAAATTTCATTTACTAATTTTCAGTTATTTCTTGGAATATGTTTTTTTAATTATTTTAATTAATAACTAATTTTTTTCGAAGATCTTGAAAACTGGCTGTATTTAAATATTTTAAGATCATCTGCAAATAACAAGTATTTAGATTTTCTAATTAGGAGAGATATATCGTTTATGAAAAGATTGGAAAAAAGTGGGCCACAGTGGGACCCCTGGGAAACACAATTAGCAGAGAATGGTTGACTCTATCGGAGGCTTTAGAAAAATCGCGATCTTCTGACATTCTCTCTGTATGTCCCAACTCATATACATCCTTGATTGTTATTTTCTCTTAGACATCTTCTACCTTTCTTCCTCCGAAAATTTTTCGTAATATTTTCCTTTCTCATCTCAATATATCGTCTTCTGATTATTTGTTCATCACCCAAGTCTCAGGTCTGCATAATAAGTTTGATCTTAAGATCGTTTTATATAATCTTATTTTTCTTCTTGTTGATATTTCTTTACTTCTTAATAAGTGCATTGTGTACTTTATTTTTAATATAACATTCATTTAAGTTGATGCCAAAAAGGGGCAAGTAATAGCATATTAAGTTTGGAGAACGGTAAGGGCTTTTTACCGATGGAAGACAATTGTTTGGAGGAGGAACGAAGTGACGACTCCAATTATTGTCTGACATTGGTAACCCTTACCGTTCGACATGCTTGTAACGTTTTTTGCATGATTGGGCAATAATAAACTATTAAATTATCCATTTTTTTTTCATAATCAAAATTTCGATTCATCATATCAAGATACATGTTATGGTTGCTAGGTGGTTAGTAGGATGCATAATAAATATGAACATGTCTTTTTCTGCTGTCACTTAAAATATTGTTATGTCAATAAGTTTGGTTTTTGAGTGTTTCTTATTGATTATTATTATAATTTTTAAAATATGAGCGACGAAAGTGAATTTGAAGAAATAGAACGGGCAACGGAAGAAGGGTGTGCCGCAATAATTCCTGAAAAATCAAAATTTCGGTATGAGAGTACCTATAAAATTTTGAACAGTAAGTGAAAATTCTGAACGATAAGTGAAAAATCTGAACGGTAAGTGAATTACTTACCGTTCAGTTTTTCTTTACATTGTCATCAAAATAGATATGGTAAATAGTCAAAAATGACCAATCGTGCAAAAAATTGTATTTCCAAGAGGGTAAAAGTTATTAAAAGTCATTAAACAATATGAATGCCTATAGTTTTTTTTTACATTTTAGGTTCCCTTCTACTATTCTCTGTGGTCAGTGGAACTTACTTTCAAGCAAAGCTGTCAAGTTTTTTAACCAAAAATCCGTACGAAAAACCTATTAAGACTTATGAACAACTAGCAAAGTCAAATGTACGATTTAAGGCGACCAAACAGGGTGGAAATTTGTTACTGGTTGGGCATCAAAAAGTCATTTTAGATAAAGTAGAATTCATTAATTCAACCAAAACTAGTATCTTTGAACATACTATCGATGCATACAATAATCGATTCCCAACAATTACAAGTCTTGCAATTCTCATGCATCTTCCTGGACCACTGGAGGACATTAAATATTATCTGCCACTACAAGAGGAATTACAAGGATTTTTACTACCAATCAATTTTGTCTTATACGAATATATTGATTATACTATGAATATAATGGTAGAAAGCGGATTTTATAATTATATTTCTTCCAAATACAAATATTTGCTATCTGTGAAATACAGAGCAAAAATGGTTAAACAAAATGAAAGCGAAATAAATTCTAATTTTAATTTTGCATTTTTCATACTTATAGCGGGACACAGCGTTTCTATATTAATTTTTGTTATTGAAGTTCTTTCCAAACGTTGGAAATATTTTCTTCGACGTTTTGGCTCTTATCATAAGAAAAAGCCTTTTTCTTCTTTGCAGTAAAATTCTAGAATGGATAATCTCTCTTTATCTCTCTCTCTCTCTGTCTCTCTCTGATTCTGGTGTTAGAGAAGCAAGACATATATAGACTATTTTTGATAGAAAATAGACCGTCCGTTCAAAGTTGTATTAAACAGTAATGAAAAGTTTTAGTACAACGAAAGAACATTCTAATCACAGAACTAAATCTTAGGTACACATAAAGATATTTGAAATACATATTCGAATTTAAGATTAAAAGCACAAAATGATTGGACAAATGCACAAACAGATACTTATAGGTGAATATTTTAAAAGAATTTATTAAACTTTGTAATTATTTATTAATAAATTTTAAGAGCAAATTATTTTTTATTATATACAAAATGTGATCTCGATGAAACTTGGCATTTAAGTACTTGAAAGGGTGTAGAAAACGATAAAAAAATCTTTGCTGCTCTAAAGTGCTAACTTCACAATTTCGAAAATAAAATCGAAAATTTGGTTTTATCAGTATATCTCGAAAAAAGAAATAAAAATTTCGAAAAACTCATAGAACCACGTGAAAGAGCGGAAAATTTTACTAAAAATTATATTATAAGTTATTTAAAAAAAAAATTGTACCTACTACTATAAAAAATTATTAAAAAATAAGAAAGCAAATTCTAAAACTCTAAGCGCGCCGAGCCGTTGAATAGAAATGTTCAGGCGAGGCGTTCGGAAAAACTAAAGTATCTTTGTCTAAAATGTACGCAAAGTAAAAAAAAAAGAAAGCATTTTAAAGAGGAGACTAAGCTCTCTCAGGAAGCCATTAGTTTTTCCTTTTTTTTTTGTTTTCTCATTGAAAATTTAAGAAGTTATAATTTCTAAAATTCTCACTGATTTTTATAAAACTGAAGATATCTATTAATAGAGGCATAACAAAAAAATCCTTTCTAAATTATTTGTAACTTTATTTAAAAAAAAAATAATTTCTGATTTATATAAACACTATTTTGAAAATAAAAATTTAAAACATAAGTTTTACTAAACAGAGATAATGTTCATCATTTTAATTATATTTAAATCAAAAGTAAAAGTATAATGATGATAAATGTACAAGGATTTTTTTTGTTATGCCTCTATTAATATATATCTTCAGTTTTATAAAAATCAGTGAGAATTTTAGAAATTATAACTTTAATTTTTATTTTTTTTATCAAATACTTGCAATTTTCTAAGTTAAAAACCATTTTATTTCAAAAACATAAATGGAAAGAACTTAAAAATAATGCAGGACAACTCTATCACAAACGCTACATCTCTACATTATCCCGCTTTCTACCTTCCCGTCATTTTTACAGTATATTACATAACGAGAGTTGTAAGAGTTGTGAGAGCTCGGTAATTTTGCAAGCAAAAAACGTAGTAGATGAAGGTCTCAGCACTGCGAATTTTAGATTAATTTTAAGAATATTTTCGGGATAACTAATAAAAGTATGACATGTTAGTTTCCCCAAATTTTTGTAATTTAAATCTATGTTGAGCAATACGAAAAGACTGGAACGAAAATTCAAGTAGGTGTATATGCGGCAACGACGTGCCTGAATGGATATTTTTGGAAAATCAAAGGTAAAGAAAAAACCTGCTTAATTAACACATGGCGACCCTTTTGAGTCCTCGAAATTCTGAAGTAAATGCCCTGGGAAAAAGGGAATACTTAATTGGATAGAAGATCGGTCAAAGTTGTCAAGTTGTCTGGTCTTTGGGTATAATTCTATTTATAATGTTGATTATGATGTTTTATGATGCCTTTCATGCGAAACAATTGCAATAGCACTTATCGCTTATCATTCATTGTATTTATTGAATAAATCGACTGCACACACGTGAAAACTCTAATAGTGTGGATGCCCCCAAAATAAGAAAACAACAAATATAAAATCTTGGCTGATAGTGGAAATTCCACTCGATCTTTCAAAAATTACAAATTTCAAATCATTTTTAGTTTAAATTTTATGACATTCCAAATTATAAACCCTGTATAACAAGTGACATTAACAAAAATAATTTACTGGCTTGTTTGATAACTAAAATATACTAAATATCATTTCAGTTTATATATCATTTGGGGTGGTAGTTAATGAATATAAAATTAGATTTTTCAAATCAGAGAAAAAGTGATAATATGAATTTTGTTATTTCTAGAATATAAAAATAATTTGAAGTAAATGATGCCATTAAATCGTTCCTAAACTACGCATTAACAGTAAAAATATTTTTAAAAATTGTAAAATGAACAGAACTGTTTTAGTTTATTTACTACTATATTTACATCCAGCACCAACTTTTACTAAAATTTTAGTGACTAAAAGGGAAGACTTAAGGAACTTATGTGTAGAAGAAATAATTCAAATGTCAAAAAACCATATTAATGTCATCATTTCGAACAAAAGTTATGATATATCACAACGTTTCGATAAGTTAACAAAATTTACTATTTCCCCTAATGAACTACATCTACTAAAACAAATTAAAAGTACTCCAAATATATTTACAATATTCTATGATTCGTTGGAGGAATTAAATTCTACGTTTTCTAAAATAGAAGAAGCAAACGACGAATGGAGACCTCATTTATCTCATTTTATTGTTATTGCTAATGAATTTCAGCATATGAATGAAATTTGTAATTTATTATGGGAATACCGTTTTGCAAAAAATGTAATTTTATTAGAAAAAAAATCTAAAATTGAATTGTTCACTATAGATTACAAAAAGAGCAAATGCGGAAAAGAAATTAAACCTAAAAAAATTAACGAATATAACGGCAAAATGTTCATTCCAAAACTAAAATCTCTTGCTCCAAATTTTAAATGTTTTTTTAAAAATTGCTCGTTAAACGTAGCAGCAATGTATATTCCACCAAGTTTCATTGGGAAAAACTGTACTAAACCGGGTATTTTGATGGAATTTTTAAGTATATTTGAATATGTCAGTTCAATTAATGTAAATTATTTATACAAAACGGGATATTTTGAAGATCTCACTAATCATAAATTAACTACAGTATTAAAGGATATGAAAAGTGGAACAGTAGATTTATATTATCAAATACGAACAATATCTTCTCATTTCAAATTATTTTTTACACCTATTACAACCGCCCCATCTTTTATAACGATACCAAGACCTATGAAAATACCAAATTGGACGTACACTTTGCGAATATATAGCTTGGAATTTATTGGAGTGTTGGTAGTAGTCATTGCATTAATATCCAGTTATTTAACTTTTTGTATAAAGCTTCAAATGCATAAAAACAATATTTTTAAATTATTTGTTAAAAACCTGTTATTACAACTTGGAATACTTGTATGGATGCCTATGACGAGGGTACCTAACGAATGGAGAATTCGAATTGTTTTAGGTAAATTTTATTTATTAATTTTTAGTTATTTCTAGGATGTCGTACTAGTCGCAATTCGAAATCAGTTTAATCAACTTTCTTAAGAAAGTATTTTTTTTTCAACCAGTACGTATAAAACTAAATCATTCATATGAAATACAATAACTTTGTTACTTTCGTTAGTTTAATTTCCTTCATACGAATTGTCTTTAGTAATAAATGTGTATTTTTAATATATTTACATGCAAATTTCTACTTTTGTGATTAATCCTGTATGTATATATGTATGCAAATCGTTTCCTGCGTTCAGTATAAGTATTTCCTAGAGAAAATGAGTACAACTTATATAGACTGTTAGGGAAAATATTAAATAAACATTATAAGGTGTTTTCTCTTCTTTAGTAATATATTTTTCTTAAAATCCATAAATCACCCTCTATATTCTTAAAGAAGGAGAGAATAGCTTCCCCTTCTGAAATCAGTTACCGATATCTATACCTAATTAAATTTGTTAAAATTTTAATTATATTTAAAAAATTATCGTATAATATGCAATTTTGATCAAATACCTGCAATTTTCTAAATTACAAACTACTTTAATTCATAAACACAAATGAAAATGGTTAACAATAAACGACTTAAAAATAATGCAGGCCAACTCTATCACAATCGCCATATCTCTATATTATCCTGCTTTCTACTTTCCCGGCATTTTTAATTTCGTTTCCTGCTATTTTGTGCGTCTAATTTGCAGTTTCATTCGACATAAAACGTCGTAAATAATAATATTTTTTTGGTACTTGGTTTTCATCAATATTTCGGTGATATCCGTTTTTGATAATCTGTTTCTTTACTTTTGTTTTTCATCAATACTAATAGCACCACATCGTCGCCAGCAGCTTTTGGTGTCCAATCAACGTTCCATATTGCAGCAATTCCTATCAGCTCAGTATCTAAGTGTAGTTCTGATTTTACATGCTCCATTTTTTGTTATTTCTTTCCAATTAAATGTATAATTTGGTTTCACTGAAATTTTGATTGTCAAATTATTTTTTTGTGATACGTTTTTATGTTGACTGGAATTTAAATTCCAAATTTTATACTTTATAAAATAATTCGTTTTGTAACATTCAATTGGGAAGGTCGCAGAATTATTTCCTTATCTTAAAATCCTACCTTGAAGATCTATATTTTATGGTAAAACATCAAGATGAACACTCACCGCTTCATACAATAAATGACGGGGTTCCACAAGGAAGCGTTTTGGGACCGCTTCTATACCTCCTATATGCATCTGACTTATCAACATCAGCCAACGCGCTAACCGTCACATTTGCTGATGATGCAACTATATTAATATCACATGCTAACACTCAAATTTTATCCTAAATATTACAAACTAAACTTGACAATCTACACGTTTGGTTAACTAAGTGGAGAATAAAAGTAAATGAAGTAAAATTAACTCAAGTAACCTCCACAAACAGGCGAGGAAACTGCCCTACAGTCACTCTTAACAATAAAAATATTCCGCAAAGAGACATTGCCAAATATCTTGGAATGCATTTGGACAGAAGACTAACTTGGAAGAAGCACCTTTTCACAAAAAAAAAGCAGCTTGAGCTTAAACTTCACCAGTTATACCAGATTATTGGACGGACATCCCAACTGTCCCTAGAGAACAAGGTGTTGGTGTGCAAGGTCAGCTTCTAATTCAAATATAGAAATCATGGAGAGATTCCAATCAAAGGGATTAAGAATGATAGCCAGTTCTCCGTGGTTTGTAACTAATAATATCATTGCTCGTGATCTACAAGTACCTATGGTCAAACCCAAACAAACTTGCCAAAAACATTGTGTCACAGCCAATTATCAGACGAAGACTAAAAAGGTTCACCCCGTATGACCTGACTAATAGGTTTTAAGATATATTTTGCGATTTTAATATTTTACCTTATTTTAATAATTTTGCAACATTTTAATAATTTATAATTTACGATATCTCAATAATGTGTATTTAACGATTTAATATTTAAACTAGTTGTAAGACTTTTAACATTTTTAACATCTATTGTTCGAAATCGAACATTTTTACCTACGCCCATGGCGACAAAGGAAATAAAAATAACCAAACCGCGCGCCTAAGTGCCCTAAGTGCCCAGCATAGCAACAGAATATATTGTAAATTAATTGGGAATAAAAAAAAAATTTTTAATGGAAAAATATTCGCTAATACGTTGAGACTACTAAGGGGCGACTAAAATTGTACTTACAAGTGGGTAAAAGTTTTTAAAAGTCATTAAAAAATATATAAATTTTCATAGATACATAAACTTTTTTATATTTTAGGTTCCCTTTTACTATTCTCTGTAGTCAGTGGAACTTATTTTCAAGCAAAGCTGTCAAGTTTTTTAACCAAAAATCCATACGAAAAACCCATTAAGACTTATGAACAACTTGCAAAGTCAAAAGTACGATTTAAGACTAACAAAGAGGGTGCAGATCTTTTACTGGTTGGACACCAAAGGGTAATTTTAGATAAGGCAGAATACTTTAATAAATCTCCAACTAATGCCTTAGAACATACTATCGAAGCATACAATAACCGATTCGCAACGATTACAACTACTGGAATTCTTATGAATCTTCCTGGGCCATTGGAGGACATGAAATATTATCTACCACTACAAGAGCTCTCAGTTGGATTTGTACTACCAATCAATTTTGTTTTATACGAATATGTTGATTATACTATACGTATAATGATAGAAAGCGGATTTTATGATTATATTTTTTCAAAATACAAATATTCGGTATCCTTGAAATACAGAGCAAAAAAGGTTGACCAAGATGAAAGCGAAATAATCACTAATTTCAATTTTGCATTTTTCATACTTATAGCGGGACATAGCGTTTCTATATTAATTTTTGTTCTTGAAGTTCTTTCTAAACGTTGGAAACATTTACTTCGGCGTTTTGACTTTTATGATAATGGAGAGAGATAGAGGGAAGGCTTCAAAGCTGTATTAAATAGTAATGAAAAGTGTTAGTACAACGAAAGAAGTCAAATTAAATATTAGGCGCACCTTAACATAATCGAAATACATATTTGCACTCAAGATTAGAAGCCCAAAATGTTTGCACAAACGCACAAATTTATATTTATAGGTGAACATTTCAACAGAATTTATTAAACTTTGTAATTATTTATTAATAAATATTAAGAGAAATTTTTTTTTATTATATTAAACAAGAAACCACAAAATGTTATCCATGTTATCAATGGTCAAATTACAATCTCACAATTTTTACCAGAAATATTCCTAAAATAATTTTGCTCCGTAATTTCAAAATATATTGATAACAGAATATTTTCCGGATACCTCTAATAGTGTGGATGCCACCAAAATAACAAATATGAAATCGTGGCTGACGGTGGAAATTCCAGTTGGTGTTTCAAAATTCCAAATTTCTCGTCAATCATTTTTAGTTTAAATTTTATGAAATTCCAAATTATTAACCCTGTATAAAAAGTGACATTAACAAAAATAATTTACTGGCTTGTTTGATAAGTAAAATATATAAATATCATTCAGTTTATGTATCGTTTGGCGTGGTAGTTAATGAATATTAAATAAGATTTTTCAAATCAGAGAAAAAGTGGTAATAAGAATTTTATTATTTCTAGAATATAAAAAATAATTTGAAGTAAATGATGCCATTAAATCGTTCCTAAACAATCGAGTAACAGTAAAAATATTTTTTTAAACTGTGAAATGAACAAAACTGTATTAGTTTATTTACTAATATATTTACATCTATCACCAACTTTGACTAAAATTTTAGCGACTAAAATGGAAGATTTGATGAACTTATGTGTAGAGGAAATAACTAAAAAGTCAAAAAACAATATTAACGTCATCATTTCGAACAAAAGTTATGATATATCACAACGTTTCGACAAGTTGACAAAATTGACTATTTCGGCAAATGAACTACATCTACTAAAACAAATTAAAAGTACTCCAAATATTTTTACAATATCCTATGATTCATTGGAGGAATTAAATTCTACGTTTTCTAAAATAGAAGAAGCAAACGACGATTGGAGACCTCATTTATCTCATTTCATTGTAATTGCTACTAAATTTCAGCATATGAATGAAATTTGTAATCTATTGTGGGAATACCGTTTTGCAAAAAATGTAATTTTATTAGAAAAAAAATCTAAAATTGAATTGTTTACTATAGATTACAAAAAGAGCAAATGCGGTAAAGAAATTAAACCTAAAAAAATTAACGAATATAACGGCAAAATGTTCATTCAACAATTAAAGTATCTTGCTCCAAATTTTAAATACTTTTTTAAAAATTGCTCGTTAAATGTAGCTACAACGTATATGCCACCTATGTACATTGGGAAAAACTATAGCGAACCGGGTATTTTGATGGAATTCCTAAGTATATTTGAATGTGTCAGTTCAATTAAAGTAAATTATTTATACAAGGCAGAATATTTTGAAATGCTTCATAGTCAAAATATAACTACAGTAATAAACGATATGAAAAATGGAACAGTTGATTTATATTATCAAATACGAACAATATCTTCTCATTTCAAACCATTTTTTACACATATTACATCCCAACCATGTTTTATAATGATACCAAGACCTATGAAAATACCAAATTGGACGTACACTTTGCGAATATATAGCTTGGAAGTTATTGGTGTGTTGGTAGTAGTCATTGCATTAATATCCGGTTATTTAACTTTTGCTTTAAAGCTTCAGACGGATAAGAACACTATTTTTAAATTGTTTGTTAAAAACCTGTTATTTGAACTTGGAATACTTGTATCGATGCCTATGAGGAGAGTGCCTAACGAATGGAGAATTCGAATTGTGTTAGGTAAATTTCATTTAGATACTATTTTTTATTTAATTCTAGGATGTCATACTAATCGTAATTCAAAATCGGTTTGTTCAACTCTCTTAAGAAAGTCATTTTTTTTTTCAACCAGTACGTGTAAATCTAAATCAATCATTTGAAATATTGACTCATACTTCTACTTTCTTCCATTGGCAAAGTTTACCAGTAAATAAATAAATAAACTTTTTTTGCATTTTAGGTTCCCTTTTACTATTCTCTGTGGTCAGTGGAACTTACGTTCAAGCAAAACTGTTAAGTTATTTAACCAAAAATCCCTACGAAAAACCTATTAAAACTTATGAACAACTTGCAAAGTCAAACGTACGATTTAAGACTTTCAAAGAGGCTGGAGATATGTTACTGTTTGGACACCAAAGAATAATTTTAGATAAGGTAGAATTCTTTAATACATCCCCAATGGATGTCTCAGAACATACTATCGAAGCATACAATAACCGATTCGCAACAATTACAACTACTGGAATTCTTATGAATCTTCCTGGGCCTTTGGAGGACATGAAATATTTTCTGCCAATACAAGAGTTATCATTTGGATTTTTACTACCAATCAATTTTGTCTTATACGAATATATCGATTACACTATAAGTATAATGGTAGAAAGCGGATTTTATAATTATATTTTTTCCAAATACAAATATTTGATATCCTTGAAATACAGAGCAAAAAAGGTTGAACAAGATGAAAGCGAAATAATTACTGATTTTAATTTTGCATTTTTTATACTTATAGCGGGACACAGCGTTTCTATATTAATTTTTTTTCTTGAAGTTCTTTCTAAACGTTGGAAATATTTTCTCCGACGATATTTTGGCTCTTATTATAAGAAGAATATTCATGTATAGTACACCTAAGCATGTTATTTGATATTTGTTGAGTATTTGAACGGATACCATAGATTTAGCTCCCAAAAACTTTGTGCTAGATGGATTTACCAAAATTTACACTAGAGAACTCATATAAACATATTCTTAAGCAATGGCTCACTAATTGTCTAACCCGATTTATAATATTGTAAGAGGTGACAAATGATCATGCTGTTTATATGTATGATGCCCAAAAATGCAATAACTGAAAGTGGCCTATTTTTTGATAATATTCATAATCAATTCTGAACGCTATAAAAAGCTTTGAAATCTTTGAAAAGATCTGAAATAATAATATGTTGATTGTCCTTCTCTTTTGTATAATGGAAACAGTAAACACTTTTTTTCAACCATTCTACGCTAATTATCGTATTAATTCCTTTATCCCTAGATATACAAGATTGGCCAATCGACTAGATCTTGACTTTTTTACATCTTGTTGTAAATCTCGCCGGTAGCTCCAACTTTGAAATTTTTAAATTTTTAAATTGTTGTAATTATTGTGAGTGACAAGTAGTTTATTTTTATGATATGTATGTCTTTGATATTTTTTATTTTTTAACTATGTAAGACTTTTATTTTCAGTTGCATTTTTTTTATTGTAACTTTATGTTTGTAATTTTAAAGGGCGTGAATAAAAAATAAATAAATATTGAAGAAGAACAGACAATAAATATAGGGGCTATACAGACACACAGCGAGAATTCCCGATAAAAAATGAATTAATAGAATATCGATAGGAGGAGAAGTAGGAAAAAAAGGAGAGAAAGTCATGAGAGATATGAGGGAAGTAGAAGTCACGGACTGTAAAATGGAGGCCCTTAACTGAACAATATGGAAGAGTGAAATATCTCGAATCCAACGGCTACTAGGCTTGTAGAGCAGTTGTGTAAAAAATAAAAATTAAAAAATCGTGAAATTTTAAATTGAAGTAATTATAAATTTGAAGATTTTTATATCCCACATAAACCCAACCCTGGAAATGGAAGTTTATATTTAAAAGAAAAAACTAATCCATAAAAAAAATCATATCAATATTGGCGCTGAACAATTATAATCAACATACTAGTTGGTCATTACAGTTTATAACTAAAATAATAATATCGTCTATATATGAATGTTTATTCTATTGGAGGGACAGTTAAATAATATTAGACCATTTTTTTCAAATCAAAGTACTAGTAGTAATTAAAAATATATTATAGGTATTTCTAAAATGATTTGTTTATGATATTAATGTATAGTTGACAAGTTTAAAAGCAAAAAACAGTCAAATGAAAGAAGAAAATTTTGCTAAGATTTTAGATGTTTGGAAGAAATAATTTGTAAGTAAAAAAAAATAATATTAATGTAAATTTAATTCCATCCTCCTTAATCATATTGTGAAATTAACATTAAACAACTAGAATTTAAAATTTAGAATTTTTAGAATTTAGATTAAATTTGAATCAGTTTATTTCTTACAAGATATATTTTTTTCAATATACAACATTAATATTTCTTTTAAACCAACTTATACCTCGATAAATAATAAACACGGTTAAACCGTCAAGCGTCAATCGTCCAAAATGAGATTTTTTATTCCCATAATCATGTGTCCAAACTTGCTTCGTTTTCGAGATACAGGATGTCAATGTTTTTAGAATAAAAAAGTTCAAAAACAATTGGCTGATTTTGATAAAACTTGGCAATGAGGGACTTCTTTTAATATCATTATAGAATTAAATTATTAATTCCAATGGCGTCCCACAAGGTAATCTAATTGATATTAGGACAAATCATTGTACACCACTGGTTTTTTTGTATGTTTATTACTTTTCTTGAATTAAGTAATTGAAAACAGAAATTTTTTACCTCTTGTAGAAGAATTAAAATTTAAATTTGGCGCCAAAAGATAGCTCTAGTCTAGATTACCCCTTTCAAAATTTAAATAAAATCGGCCGGAAACTCGTCGTAAAAAAAATATTTACGAAAAAGTATTTGTTGTAAAATTTGTATCTGTATACAGGGTGTCCCACGACGTACTGTACACAGTCCAACTATAAGTACTATGGACCGAGGCCATTTCATATCTTGTATTAAAAAATGCCTTGTTGCGTTTTTGACGGATATACAGGGTGATATTTGAAAATATGTGAATTATTCTTCGTTAAGTATAACTAAAAGTAAAAATCTCCGACCAATCAAATTTGGCACACCGAATATGCTCCCTGAGCTCAATAAAATAGGTCAAAATCAACCGTTTAAATTACAGGGCCATATTTATTTTTTTTAAGTTTTTATTGATCCTGTAAAAACAATACCCTGTACAAATTTTCTTTCTGTAACGTCAAAGAAAAAACTATTACTTTTGATTATTGTGCAAATGCAAGTTGGCTTTGAATTCGATTTGATGTCCATTTTGACAGTTTTTGAAAGAACGTGGTGAGCGACTGACGGAAGACCAAAAAGAGGGTATTTTGGAATCACCCCCAACTGGTACAGAGACTGCAAAAAATAAATACGGCCCTGGAATTTCAAATTGATTGAATAATACTTTATATCGAGTAAAATGAACTTACCTTATGATTTTTGTTGAAAAATGATGATGTGCTATCAATGTAGTGCCGCATCAGTCATAAGAAGAATGTGAATCCATTAAAATTATACTATTTTTCAAAGTTTTATTTTTTTCTGCAGAAAACAAAAAGTTGCGCGTTCAATTTTTTTTAACTGTTGTTTAGTATCATCCTTAAGCTTTAAAGTGAGAAAAATAAAAATTGTCTGATCTGGCTTACAGGGTGTTGTTTTCAAAAAACCAATAAAAATCTAAAAAAAACTAAGTCCGGACCTGAAATTAAAATTTTTTTAAAACCTATTTTATTGAGCTCAGGGAGCACACTCGGTGTTTCAAATTTGATTGGTTTGAGATTTTTACTTTTAGATACACTTAACGTAGAATAATTCACATATTTTCAAAGATCACCCTGTATATCCGTCAAAAACGCAACAAGGCATTTTTTAATACCAGATATGAAATGGCCTCGGTCCATAGTACTTATGGTTGGACTGTGTACAGTACGTCGTGGCACACCCTGTATACTAAACATTTCGAAAACTTTATGACAAAAAAGTGTGCCAAATCCTAATGGGCAGATTTTCATCATCCTATCTTGCTATATAAAAACCTTCTTTCAATGTTTCTATCGTACAACATGCTTTCGCTCTCTCTGATGGGTGTCCACAACTCCCATATACGACTATGATAATAAATTGTATATCAAATCATAAATATCCTACTCATATTGCATGGTTTCTAAATACAGATTATGCATTCAAGTACGTTAAGTGCTCATTAGTTAAAATGCGCTTCATTAGTCACCAAAAACAATATTTACAGCTTCAACTTACATGACAAATTGTTTTTGCTAATGTATAAAGTTATTTTAGTAAAAATATTGGACTAGATAATCGTTTGAAATTCAATACTAGTTATTTTAGTTGTTATTTCAAAGAAATTATTTTACTTGCAAAGTGTATAATGTTTAAAAGTCAAAATAAAAATGAATATATTGTTATTAATTAGTATTAATTAATGAAAACAGTAAATTTAGTGTTTCTATACGCAGGCTTAACGATAAATTCTGAATAGACAGAAAAAATTTCTTGGTCTCAACACTTTTTCTCCTAATTAACTATTAAATCACCCATTCCATTGAAATTTAAACAGGTCCCAAGACGGAACAACCACATAGCAACCCCATATAAACTAAACAGTAGACCAGATTGAGTTGCAGTAGTAATTGCAGTGGCCGCCTGTTGTCATAAATCATCGTAAATTAATTTTATTGCTATACAGTCGTCTGGAGTTATATGCAGAACAGTAGCGTACCGTGAATAATATTTAAACAAAAACACACAAAGTTATATTTAAAGTAAAAGAAAATATCTCCGCCTATGGAGCGGGGAATCCACTAATGTTTTTATGGGTTTTTTCAGGTGTAAATATTCAACTAAGTTTGGAAAAACTATACCCAGAAGAGTAGGGGTGCGGCTGTTTGCCCAAATAAGCAAAAAAAGCAAAACACAAATTCATGTTGTACCATAACAATTTAAATTTTAGTATGTAAATAACCAGGTAATACGTTTGGTTTCAGGTGGTCAAAATAAGCAAGCTAGAGAGAGGGAGATATCTTGTTTTTTTATAAATTTTTATCTTCCTTATTTGACCAAATCTCTAATGTCGGAATAGATAGAGGAATTAAGAGGGGCCTTGCCACTGACGACCTCGTTTTCAGTTGGCTAAACTGAATATGCATAAAAATTTGACGATTTTTTGGAGAGTTAATCTCGAGAACGGAATTTTTGTTTGTGGAAATATTTATACCCGTTATAGCTTATACCTTGGAATAGGACATCTCCTTTTTTGAGTCAATTTTAAGGATTAATAAAAAAGATATCAGCCATTTAGTGGAGGTGTGTTTTTGACAGTTTTGACAATTTGTGATCACCAATTTTAACGTGAAAAGGAGATGGCCTAAATGAAGGATACAGAATTAATTTCCGAGAATACCAATTCTCAAAACTTTATAATTTTTGAGATTAACTCTCCAGAAAAAAAAATTTATGTAAGTTGCCTATATCCCAGTAAGATTTTCTCTTTCCATAGTTCAGGCGTTTTCCGCCTGACACTATGAGACAGTGGCGTTTTTTGGTTTTATTTTGAACGATGTATGCAACCAGTATTACGAATAGGAAGTTTAGAATTTAGAACTGACATTTTAGGTTATGTTGGCTAATTTATTCGTGTTTTGCAATTTTTTTTTAATGAGTAAATTAGTATTAACTAAAACCAGTTCTTCAGTTTAAAGTATTTCAATTAATGCCGTATACCTCATTTAAGACATGTTTCACTTTAAAATTGGTGATCACAAATTGTCAAAAGCACACCTTCCACTAAATGATTAATATGTTTATTATTCCTTAAAATTTGTTGAAAAATTGAGATGTCCTATTCCAAGGTGTAAGCTATAACGGATAAAAATATTTCCACAAACAAAAATTCCATTCTCGAGAGGCTGTTCAAAAAATCTTCATTTTTATGCATATTCGAAGGAAGTCCTAAATTAGTGATTAGTAATATGGAGAATGTGCAATTCAACTATAACAGTTTTTTGTGATTTTTATTCGTGCATTCAAAATAGTGTCTGCATAGTTGGGAATCACAGACATTTGCAGAAATTAATATTTACAGTATGTCTCACATATTAACCCGTCCATGGGACTCTTGATGTAGGTTTGTTACACATTTTATTTGCTATTATGTCTTTTGTCCATTGCTAAAAAGCAATGCAGTTTTTTCATAGTGTATTGTTTTGTTTTTGTTTTAGTGAATAACTGTAATTAGGTACTTTTAAATAAAGAAATAATTATTAATTGTTCAATTTATTTTCTTACAAAAATGATTTTATAATATTTAATGATTTACAATAAAGTTAACATTAAAGAAATGAGTTTACGATTAATACATGCAAGTATATTAGAACTAAGAATCTGAAATAAATTTATGATTAATAAATGCATATGTCATAAAATACATAAAAGATATATTTAGTTGGCAGATCTTGAGACTTGGTTCAAGATTTCTTGTCGATAGGTCTTGAGGAGGACCGGTTGGATTAAATGTCGCGTCAGGCATCATGTGCTTTAGCCGGGAGATCAAAAGATTGTATACTATTGTACTGGTCAACCCCTTGCCCTTTCGGCGTGCTTCTTTAACACTTAGTTTTCCGAGAGTACATATTTTGGAATGATCGTATTGTAGATTAGTAGCCCAATCCAGTACATACCCAAGTTCTACAATTCTCATACCTGTTATCGGGTTCTCAGGTTTCGGTACTCTCTCATATTCTAGCTCAAGTTTGTTTATGCTAGAAAATTAATGAAATATTAAATTATACAGGGTGTATCATAGGGATGGTCAATATTTTAATCATAGGTTCAGGACCTCGAAATATTAATATTTTACTAAATAACTCTGGGTCAAATGTTATCTACTACTAAGGGTGTTGAAGATAAAATGTATTTTTCGTTTTTTTGCAATAATTTCTTTATTATTTAATATATTGACTTGAAATTTGGTATGGTTATATTTTTAAGAAATTATTGCAAAAAAACGAAAAATACATTTTATCTTCAACACCCTGTATACAGGCCCGGATTCAGAGCCGTGATTTGGGGGGGGGGGATTTCCTTCCGGGGGGTCGAGAAAATTTTTGAAATAATGTATTTATTACCTTTTAGTTATTTATTTGTATATGTGATTTTTTGCGTTTGGCTCAGGATATCCTCTTCTAAATTTTCTTCTTCAATATCTTCTGTATTTCCTTCTCGTGGAAAGTCATTGAGTTGGATGACCTCTTCTAAAATATCCTCTTGCAGAAAACTCTCCTCTTGATTGTCGGCTTCTTTCTTTCTTTCTGTAATTCTTTCTTGTGGGAATCCCTCATTTTGGATGTTCTCTTGTGGGACACTTTCTTCATTAAACCTAAGAAAATGTACATAATCAAAAAATTGAAATAAAAAGCTAGGTATATGACAATTACTTTGACAGACTTTTGATTATGGGTACTTCATAGGAATAACTTATAAAAAATAAAACTTTATGAAAACTTACAATTCTTGTAATATTTCGCTGCAATCATTTGGGAATCCCTCTTCTTCGGTGTTCTGTTCTGGGACACTTTCTTCATTAAATCTAGGAAAATGTACATAATCAAGAAATTGAAATAAAAAGCTTAATAACTTATAAAAAATATGGCTAAAATATAACTTTAGAAAACTTACGATTCTTCTAATATTTCTGTGGAAATGTCCCTATTTTCTCTATTTCCCACAATCAATCGCGCTGCTGCAGTGCGTTGGTTCTTCTTTCTAGTTTTACGCGAACTTCGAGGCATCTTTGGATAATAACCTACCCTATATAAAAAATAATAAAAAAAAATTGTGTCTTTCTTCACAAAAATGAAACTCACCGAGGAGGGTAAACAATCAGAATCTAAAACCTAAAAATACTGTTGTGTCCGTTTCACACCACTTTTGTACCGTAATAATATAGCTCTAAAGGAGATAAAAGCAAAAATGCAATATGAGTTAGCGTGACCTGCTCAATCAGAGACCAACCAAATCACGACTAATAACAATAACTAAATTGTAAAATCACGTCACAAAACGGATGGAAAAACCGCCAAAATCACAAAACATTAGTTGCAAACATTTTCAAAGAATCCCCGCTCGAAGACACAATAAGAACTGCTTCCGCTCTTTGTCTAATCATTAAAATTAGTAGTGTTATCTTATTTTATTTCAGAATTAGAGAGCGGACAGAGCGAAAACAAAGACAAAACAGCAAACAACTAAAAACTGAAATGAAAAAACACACCAATGTTGCCGTAATGCCCGCAACCTCTAAATTATCAATTACTAAAAAGCTGTTTTTCACTTTTTTAAAATAAATGTACATATTATATTTTCCATTTAAAATATTTTGGAATGTAATATAAAAACGCTTTTCATATAAATTCATATCGTATATTGATAATAAAGAAATATCTAGGTAGGTATTTTCGACACTGTTCTGATGCTGCGGTAAATAAATAAAGTATAAAGTTTAGTATGGATACTAAATACGTGTCACTGGTTTTTTGGGTAAAATTTTAAAGTAGGTTTATTGTTGTATATTATTCTTATAGGAAAAATCACACTGAATACAATGGTGACATTAAAAAATTTATAAATAGCCGTTTTCATTGTTAAAAGCGATCGTTTGCGAGCATTTTAATTTTTCAACCCTATTTTTTGGACTTTTTAACGAAAATGGTGACACGGACAAAAAAAATTTCAAGGGATGAAACATGAACAATTTATCATAACCCATGGTTTAAGACTTGCAGCGATTTTTTATCTGTAACCGTTCAATTGTTATATACAAATTAATGCTCCAACATTAACAATAAAAGGACTTGCAGATAATTTATTGTGGTTACAATGTTGCATTTTGTTCATAGAACGCAGTTTTTTGTGTCGATAACTCATGTATTCTGCAATTGTTTAAACAAATAGATATTGATAAAAACATTTTGCGTTTGGGGCCGCCAATTATTTATTAATTCATTTTTTAAAAAAATTCTTGCTTCACCTTAAAGACTATACATTTATATAATTCTCAATTTTCGTATGAATCCATTGATGTTTAAATATTTTTTTTATGTTAGAAATATTAATTTCCGAGCTCCATTCCTATCTGATGTATTTAATGAGATTAGTCGCGTGGCAGCGCTATTCATATTAAAATAAACGGATTTATCCGAAAATAATTGAAAATTAATTAAATTAATAAAATATAAACTCTATTTTGATGCTAGAAAAAAAATAGTAAACAAAAAAAATGAAATTTCCTAAAAATAAAAAATAAAATTTCTGTTGTGGCTGAAGCAGGTATCGAACTCGTGACAAATGGATTATTAGCGCTCTCTGTGACAAGACTAATCGTGAAAATAAAGAAAATTTATTCTCTCAGATTCCTTAGATATCCCAAATAATATATTATATTTTAATACTAGCAGTGCCACCTAGCATACAGGAGATTCACTGAAGTCTTAAGATATCTATCTCTCTTCATTATTGCAGAAAGACAGTGATAAAAGATAAAGATAAAGATGGGGATTTTTGGTGTTTGTAGTTTGGCATACCTGTCGCGACGCCCCTCTTAATATAAATAATTTTACTTTCAAATTTCAACCTTTTGAGTATTCTGTAATCGCCATAATTCTATTGTTCATATTTCAAAGTTTTTATTTATTTAACTGTTCATTGCTTCCTTCTATCATAAATCTGCTGTTTAATTGGTACTTTATTTAATGAGTAAAAACGTACGTCAATGTTGGAGTTACATATGGGACTGAATCCCAAATGGAAAACTGAGTGTATATACCGAAGTGAAATGAATATATCTACATGTTGACTGTGCTTAATTAATAAGTTATGTGAGTTACCTTCGAGCAGTTTAAGTGCACATAAGCATGTGCGTCGATTGAATTGAATTCAGGAAAAATTAATATATTTTATAACATTGATAATTTTGTAGAGAGACTTAAAATTTTGAATATTAACAAAGAAAAAATATTAGAAAATCAACTGTTGAAGAAGACGCAACCATGTATCACGCCTAAAAACAACAAGTTGAAGTATTTTTTCATGTAGATTCCAAATTAAGGTCGTGGCCAAAGAAAATCAGTGATCGTAGTGAAATTATTTATTTAAATCTACCTGATAGCCAATGTCCAAATATTTCGACTCCTTGTATTACAAAATGGCCACTTTGGTTTAACAGCAATATTACTTTGATTATTAAACACAAATCTTGCCACATAAATGCACTATTGGGGAATTACGCAGTATTTCAAGCAGGAGCAGGGAGCCGGGAAAACAATCCTCATTCACTCTGACAGTCAAGTTGCCCTACAGGCCTTATCATGTAACAAAATCAGATCAAAATTGGTCTGGAACTGTCTACAAACCCTGCTCGTTCTGGCTAACCAAAATAAGGTAACACTTAGATGGGTCCCAGGGCATAAAGAGATAAAAGGCAACGAGGAAGCAGACGCCCTGGCAAGCAAAGCCACAGCGACCGTATTTACTGGGTCTGAACTGGCGTTTTGCATTCCCAAATCCTCAGTACGACTCTCGCTGATTAGGTGGATATTAAAAGAACACCAGTCACGCTGGGATCTCGTGCTGGGCCAACAAAACAGTAAACGAATGGTTAAAGCGCGTTAAAGCGCATTTCACGGGACTAATAACCTTAGGGAACACCTACACAAAATGGGTTTCTTTCAACATGGACCCATTTGTAGATTATGCAATGAGGAGGATGAAACAGCCTCTGATATCATACTAGAGTGCCAGGCACTCACACATTGGAGGTATAACCTACTGGGGCCAGTAAACCCACAGAAGGACTTTCCAAAACAAAAGAAAATCTGGTGAAAAGGCTACTCAGCCTGATAAAGGTAACAAACCTTTTCACCTGAACACAACATAGTACAATAAGTCTTAAGGCTGCAGTATTGAAGCATTTATAAACCTCAGTCAGGTACGTCGTCATAATCAATTAATCAATCAAACACAAAGCTTGACTTTAAACAAAGCAACTAAAAAAACGTAGTTGCTAAAAAAATCATCAATTCTGTTATAATATATGAATTTTCATCGCACCTGGACGTAATCAATCATTTTTTTCTATCTGGGCCCGTCTGATCCAAGACCTCCGATATCGCTGAAGCATACTGGATTATTCTTATTTTATTATTTTGTTACTCTACCCAGTCCAATATTTGTGTACTCTGTACTAGTTGTACAGTTCTTTTGCTAGATGTTTGTTAACTTTTTGGGTCTAATGTTGGTTGCCAAAAAAGTGTTTGACTCTTGCGATCCAATGCCTCGCATTTTAAAAGACAATTATGTAGAAAATATTAAAAAAAATTGGAATTATCATAATTAGTATCCAAATTAAGCAATCTGTATGTTACTATCCATCAGTCTCTTCCAAGAAATATTCTCAAATAAGAAACTTCAAAGAATAAGCCATGTCTGTAATAATACAACATTATTAGTATGTATATTACAGAGAGCAAATATTAATGGGTCGTCTTGCCTTAAAGCTATTTGAGAACTTTCTTTCGATATTGACTTATTTTACAGCTATTATTAAGTTTATTATTTATAGTAGATGTACTGTATTACTTTGTACTGTAAATATACTGATAAAAAGTTTTTGTTCTTCAGATAATTTCAAATTTAGTACACAGCTTTTTGATAGGGCTAACTATTTCTATCTTCCACTTGTAACCCTTAATCTACGTCCTTGTGTATCGTATTTAAATTAGTAGTTTGAGTATACGCACTAATATCGGTGGGATACGTATTACACTAATTTACTGTTTTCATCAAACCGACATTGAATAATAATTCGGGGAAATGTTCGACGTAAAGTTGCGATTAAATTCATACTCTGTAATTTTGTATGATACAAAAGTGTGTAGTCAATTTTAATTAAATAATTACTTTTTAATTTCTGATAAGAATTAATTGTATATTTAGCTATACATTTATAATTTTTTAAATTTGTAGCAAGCGATAGTTTTTTTTGGGGGGTACGACAGGAATGTGTGCTGTCTCCACTCCTATTCAACTTATATTCGGAGAGGCTTTGGAAGACGTGGAAATGGGAGTCAAAGTTAATGGAGTGTGGATTAACAATATCCGCTATGCTGACGATACGGTCTTAATCGCTGATAACATACACGACCTACAACAACTGGTCAACAAGGTAGGAGAACAGAGCAAATCAATAGGCTTAAATATCAACATCAAAATAACAAAGTTTATGATTATCCCTAGAAACCTAAATATGTTTGAAAACTTCACCATAACATTTAACGCAGGGTCCATAGAAAGAGAAGACAAATTTAAATACTTGGGCATCTGGCTTTTCGAAGACTGGGCATCAGCCGGCAAATAAAATTGAACAAGCTCGACAGGCATTCCTCAGGTTTCGAAGAATGCTTACGTGTTCCGATTTTTTGACCTTAACCTGAGACTCAGATTCATTAAATGCTACGTTTGGTCGGTGCTTGTCTACGGAATGGAGGGTTGGACATTGAAGGCGACTGTAATTAACAAATTAGAGGCTTTCGAGATGTGGCTACATCGCAGAACCCTGAAGATACCTTGGACGGCTAGATTAACAAACGAAGAAGTTTTTACGACGTGTCAACAGACAATTTGAACTGTTTGAATTGATTAAGAAAAGAAAAACGGCATATCTGGGGCATATAATGCGAAACACGAAATATCAATTCTTGAATCTATTAATCGAAGGCAAGATCGAAGGCCGGAGATGGATCGGAAGGAAAAAATGTCCTGGCTGCGAAATATCAGACAGTGGACAGTGCAATATACAATCGTTGATACGCACCGCAAGGAATAAAGAAGCAATGGAAAATGTTATCGCAAACATCCATTAGTGGATACGCATTGGAAGAAGAAGAAGAAGAAGATAGTTTCTTTAACGATAAACCCGGTCGGTGACTAACGCAAAATCAACGCAAAATCCTCTCAATGGCGATCACGTAAACTGGTCCACGTGGTCATCCATCCACAGTCTAACCACGGCAAGACGTGCTTAACCATCCTCGTTTTTAAAATAATTCTCTAGAATTATACCCACCTATGAAGTTATTACAAATACAAACAATATTTAGCATAGTTCGTAAACAATTATTTCAATGCAATTAAACCAACTATAACATTTCCATCCATTTAAAAAATAAACGTAAAATATATCAGGCGCGAGTAAATTTTTTGTTATTCTCCATAAAATTATCTGATAATTTACTATCCCTCGTTTCAAAATAATTCTCTGGAATTATACCCACCTATGAAGTTACTACAAATACAAAACAACATTTAGCAAAGTTCATAAACAATGATCTATTAATTAAAACCTAATGTATGTTGATTAGCGGGTACCAGGAGATACGTATATGCTGTCAGCTCCTTCACCCAAAATTATGAATACCCAAAGGCCGAAAAGTTCTGTTTTGTACTTTTGAATTTAAACTCAAACATTTCGTCCTAACACAACAACCTAATTATGTAACTAATAATAAACGATAACTTTGTTTCCGTTAATATATGATTATGAGCCAGACACTAAAGTAACAGTGTTACATCTAAGTTTTCGCTACATTAACAAAAACAATAATGCAAATAATCTAAATATTATATAAGGAACTTCTCTTCTTCCTGACATCTTTATTGTCTTTAGTGGAACAAAAAACAAAGGTACTCCGAGTTTTCCACAACGTATCCCAACATTACCACTTAACTGCATGTCATTTATTTAATATAGAAATTACTGAAACAAACAAAAACTAACAATCTGAATTACAGAGGTTTTTATGTCTTTCTTCATCATGAGGAAGGGACAAATCAATATGCCCTGTCGCTAAACATTTATTATTCAAGCTCGTGAAAGTGAAATAATCAAAAGATTGCCATCGCTGATAGGCCACCAACACTTAATTATCCATAGATATAGGAGAATAAGATAGAGTTTGTTTACATTTCGACCCGCGCCAAGAACAAGTAACAGTCTAAGCGCTGTGTTATTAAATTTATATTTCTAGTTTCAATGTTGTCAAAGTTATTATAACTTTTTCCGTCATTACCAAAGTCCTAAATCTATGTAAAAATTATCGTGGAAAATGAGATATTTTGTTTCGCTAAAATAATTGTACATCTGCGTTAACACTAATTTTCGTAACTAATAACACAATAAATCATATTGCTAGATAACTATTGACAAAGATACTTTACCACGAATTAAGTTTAAACCATTTCTACGGAAATTTGTTAGAAGCGGCAACTAAGCGCTATCATTATGAATGAACCCAGCAGATTAGAAAGTTTCGTAGTGAAGTAGTGACTGCCATTTTCACACAAATCTGTATGTTTATTATTATGTTTCATAGGTTATAGCATTATAATTTTCTTTTTCACATTGAATTTATTGGTTTAAGTTGATTTATTAGATAAATATGGTTCATCAGTGTGTTGTATCCAGCAATATGGATTATTTAAATCCCGATTTATCATTTCATCGGTAAGTTCATGTAAGATTATCAACAAAGCTCAGGGGCGTAGAATTAGTACTTTATCGACTGTTTAAATTCTTTAATAATGCCTATAGGATTGATTTAACTTATTGCAACGACTTATAATTATGTAGGTTTCATATATTTTGTTAAAAATTAAATCACATTTTGGTTTTCTGCCAAACTACCTAAGTATTTAGGTAATATTAATTTTTCATTTAAACAGTTATACATATGTCTTTTAGGTTTCCTGCAAATGTTGAAAGGAGAAATATTTGGTACTTGTTGTTAGGATTTGACGAAGTGAAGTTCCTACCTAAAAATGCTTTTATGTACGATTGACCAATAAAACGTTCTTTATAGAACAGTTTTGCGTCAATAAAGTAGCACTTTATTTTACTAGTAAAATAAAGTAATTGTAAACGTCACTGACAAGTTGCAAGACAACTAATTTGACATGTTTAAAAAATAAACATCTACTTATCACCGCAACTGCTGTTAGCCAAAATCGTATGAAATTTTTATTTTTTCAATTTATTATATTTTTTATTTGCAATCGAACATAAAATCATGTATATAACGCGTACATAAACAAGCTTTATGGACTCATCATTTTTTAGCCTCTCTCGCAAGCTCGCTCGGTCATAAAATTATTCGTTCAATAAAGCCCTTGTTTATGTACTTGTAAGATAAATAGCTATTATTTGTTCAAGTCATTTCCATGACAATGACTTTGAATATAAACCAACTGGAAGGAAATATTTGAAAAAAGATGCAAAACCAATATCGAAGTAATATTTATTTGTTTTTTTAATAAATTTTGGCTATACTAAAATGCAAACATTTTTCACTTGAAATAAGGTTCTTCCAATAATATTGTTTAAACATTATGGCCTAAATTTATGTAATGTAAAAGGTCAAACCAATCTTTTGAGAATATGTTGAATATTTTAAGCAATCAAAAACATTTCCATAATACCGACTGCTTAAACTCTAGTGATTTCCCATTAATTTTGTAACTTTTATAGAAATTTTAATTTTGTATTTTTGTGTTCTGTAATTGTAGTTTTAACTAATTACTTATTTGATTCGAGTTATATGTCGTTTCAGTGTCGATGCCTTCTTGCCTGCTTCGTGGATTATGAATGTATATAATTTTAATGTAGCGTAGTGTAGAAAAAAAACGAGGCTTGTCTCACAAAAAAATAGTAGATGAAGAAATTTCTTAGTTGATATTTACTAACAATTTTTCTGTTCGATAGGTTCGATAAGATTAAAACGGTTTATATATTTTTCAGGATTTATCTAAACGTAGAAGGTTCCTACTACACCAACATTATTTTTTTTATTTCAGGATGATACAACTAATAACTCATCAGTGTTTAATTTGTAGTTAGTTCCCTGTTCTTACCTCAATCCCGAATGTATTTGTCAGAGAACAGCCTGATAAAAACAACAGACACATTTGCAAGGAAATGATTAATTTTCCATTGATTATGTATTAACAAACACTAGGTGTTCTGAGCGGACTAGTCAAATAACTGATCGTCAATTTTTTTACGATTACTCATTTGATTAAATAAATATATTTTCATTAGTATTTTAAATTTGCTATGTAATCGAGGTGTTAAAATTCCCTCTGTGACGGTAACGGTACGCCCATGCATCGCAGCATAAATTGGACGCCATTTTCACACATTTTATATATTTATCTCACTTCATCCTTGGGCACGGAATATTTGAAACTAATAATGAATTGTTGGGGATGTGTAATTATCCTATAATATAACTCAAAAGTATTAATATTAAAGTCGTTTTCGCGATGGACCATTTGCTACTGGCAATAATGACGTAATAAGTGTACTTTGTGATTTTAATTAATGAAACATTTGGAATTTATAGTTGAGAACATTCAGAGAAAACCAACTTACATCTTTAAACGGTGTTTTAACAGCGAAAAATTGGGTCAAATTTTAAAAATCTATAGAAACAGATCACGTTGTGAATCCTAAGCTCATGAAGATTAGATAGGAAAACTTCTCTGATGAGGATAAATACAGAAAGGGATCAATAAGTGCTGACCCACTAATAAAAACAGTTACTATGCAGTCACAATTTGTAATAAAGGACATCTTCAGCTCAAAAAATTGCAATTACATATACGATGAACTAATTTTCTTCTATCTGCCAATATTCTGAAAACCCTCAAGAACCAATTTATCCAATCCTCTTCGAAGACAGCGATTTCTACTTTTTTACTTCATATTAATGAGATAAAAGAGATATGCCATAGTAATTAATATCTTATATTCGTTTTCTCCTTCGTAACTTTCTGTTCGAGACAGTCCTAAGAAAAAGTAATTTTTCATTCTTATAATAATGTCACAATGCGGGCAACCCAATGGAAAAGCGATCCTTATTATACCATATAATTTTGAATTATTAAATATAGGGGCAAAACGATGAACTTGTGGTAATTCATTACAAACTTGCTTAATTAGCATTTTGTAAAATCTACTGTTGATAGGTACTTCCAGACACTCTTAGGTGAATTATTGCCGGATAAACATTTATTTCTCATCGTCAATGGCGTAGGAGGGAATTTTCCAAAGAGGGGATTAATGAGATATTATTTTTTCGGTATCATTTAAAAATAATACTTTTATACTTATTATTATTATTTATTACGCGTAAAAATTTCAGAATTTTATACTCCATGTATAAAAGTCCATTTAATTTACATTGGCAAGGTGTCTCCATCTATCGCATTCCAGTGTAAACATATTGACTTACTCATCGAGTCGCCTTATGCCACTTCATTGTTTGACAGTTTAACCTAACTTAACCTCATTGGCAAGTTTATTGAATTGAATTGAAAAAGCTGCTGGCTGACTGAAAAATGTCGCAACCAGAAGAAGAGTAACAAATTGTACATTTAATTTCATTAATTGTTTATATTTTTTTGACCAAGCGAGATTTGGGATGAGTTACTTCTGTCTTATCAGGATGATAATATTCTTGCAAAATTAACTTTGGAAATCGATAAACATTGATGGCTTACGATGGCAATAATAGTTCAGATAAATCTGAGAATTATAAAAATAACATGCAACTTTTGCAGCAATTTTCTTTGTATTTGAAACAAACTTTTACTGAAAACTTAAAGAAAAATTGTCCTAATGAGTAACATTTAAACTTCGACAACCTAGCACATTAACTTTACAAACAAAAGGATAGATCATATTCCAGTCAGAATAAACAATAACCTGATTCCATATTCACAGCAAAATACTTAGATGGCAAAAAGAAAAGAGAAGAAATTGAACTGAAATACAGAAAAATGTACTGGCTAATTGGAAGAAACTCCACTCTGGATCTACATAATAAGCTTATGCTTTATAAGCAGATACTTAAGCATGTATGGACCTACGTTATCCAACTATGGGGATGCACCAAAGGAAGCAACTTAGCAATCATCCAAAGATTTCAAAACAAAGCACTGAGGAACATAGTAGATGCCCCTTGGTACAATAGCAATAGGGATCTGGAAATGGACACTGTTGACCAGACCATCAAGAAATTAGCCAAGAGTCATGAAGAAAGACTTCATCATCATGTCAATGTCGAGGCTATTCAGCTCCTTGACAATACTGGGTTAGAAAGAAGACTTAAGAGGATCAAGCCCTTTAAGTTAGTTTAGTGTTTTTAGTGCAAAAGCAGAGCTTGTGTGTGCACGTTAAACTTTAGAGCAATCCATTCTACAGAACCCAAGGAACGCTGATGAGTAAACCTTAGTTTTAAGTTTCAAACTCTATTAGATTAAGTTAGAATTAAATTGCTCATTTATAAATGCCTTTATGGGTGTTTAATAATAAAAAAAAACGGCGAATTTACCTACATAACAGTTCCAAGAAACTCTGGCCAATATTATTTCCAGTGGAAAATATGGATGTAGCCCCTAAGAGTACCGCAACGCACCTGAATCTTTAACTTCATGTTTCCACGTTCTTCGGAGTTGCCTCCTCTTCTTTCTTTAAGGGTCAGTTCCTTTAAATACTTGTTTCCCGAATCTCTATTGTAGTCTTAATAGTCTTATTAATTATCCTGCTATCCTGTTATTGTTTGAAGAGTTCTGTTGCCTCTTTTAGGTTTTTTACGATATTGTTTTTAGAGAGATCAGTTATTGGGGTATTTGGCACTGTTATTCTATATATCCACCATGATAAAGCTGCTTCTGATTCTTTTCTATTTCTTATGTTTTAAGGTTGAAGTCGCGGTTAGTATGATCATCGCGTCACAAGCTGAGTGGATTGGAATTTATACTGTTAAGTTGTCCAATTTTCATCGCTTTTTTTATCATTTTTGCGTATATTTCCTGGAAGCTAATTGTAATTTAACTATGGTTATTTCTTTTCACAAACTCTGGGTAATAATACTTGTCGCACAACTTTATGCTTTGCGCTCCCCCATTAAAAACTTCCAACTCACTCTGTTTGAACGCAGAAATAAAAATAAATTCTCTCAAAACTTCCTGCAATTGCTTTCATTTTAAATCCCGCACATAGCATTGTGTGGTAGAGAATCTAACAAATAAAACTGCCTTTGGAAAATTTTCTATTCGATTAAAGTACCTCCAGGCGACTGGTTTAAAATCCTTAGCTCCCCGTAGTGATCATATCGCTCCCTGAAGGACGACATTGTTTTTGAGTATTCTTAGTAGGCGAAAGCAAACTGAATTGTTTAAGACGGAATGAAATATGGGCAGACTAATGAACCTCTTCGTTCTCAGTGAGGGGGAGAACGCAAAAGTACTAAATTTATTATAGTTGGAGATGTAGTTTAACTTCTTCTAATTATATGTTATTGATTTAGAAATTGATAAATTGAGTCAAATTTATTTTTTTTGTAAATTAACTGGTAAACTCAAAGCTTTTAAAGTATTCCTACAGATGGAATAACTGACTACTCTCACAGTTCAATTTGAAATGACTTTAGCGATTTTACCTGTTAATAATATACCATTGTTGTAGTTTTCGCAGCAGGTTTTGCACATCGTCTTGCAGTAGGTCTTGTAGCAGGTCTTGAAGTAGGTTTTGTATTAGGTTTTGTTGATCTAGATCTTCCGCTTAAAGCTGCTGACATGGTAGAGGGAGTTTTACTTGGTTTTTTACTAAGTCCGGACGTTTTTTCTTAAATTTAGGACATTTCTAAAGACATGGAATAAATCGTCTGCCAATGTAGCAAAAATCTGCTACTACTACAGCTGTGGCGATGATAGCGTACAGAAACAACTTGTACTTGATCTATTTAAGCTGTTTAATCAACTTTTTTTTTCAATACCTACTGCAAGACCACGTGCAAAACCTGCTGCGAAAACTACTGCAATAATAATAATAAAGTAAGTATGCCAAAACGTAAACATTGCCTAGTAGGCACCAGTGGCGTAACAATAATTATATTAAAATATACGACAGATATATTATACTATTATTTAAAATTTTATATGTTTAGGAAAGGATAGTTCAATATCGCTCTATTTAAACCAAATAAAGCAGCTTTTTCAAGCTCAATTTCCTCGTTGTGAGATGCGAAGCGGAAGAACGAGTAAACTCGGTTAACAGTTTGGAATTTTCCTAAATTTCAAATTAAATTTATAGAGAAGCCCTTGAGCATTAGACACTTAAACTATGTATAGAGTTAAAGGAAGCCCACATAGTGACGCGGTGTTTATTCTTCCAAAGTTTGAAACAGAATGCATATGTATGTAATTATTGCGATAATTAATAAGTTTTAATGAGACAAGTACGGTTTATAAACTGTATCTGGCATAAGGAACAGATTGTTGTTAATTAAAGTGTTGTAATAACGCCTGCGTAATTGAATTTTGTACCGGCATGTGCATAAACTTGGTCTTGTGGTTACAACTGGAAAATGAAATAGATCGTTTTAGTACACAACAAAATTGATAATTAATTAACTGTTAGCCAATAAAAAGTTATATTTTCAGTAAATTACAATTAAATATTAGTGAAATAATAAAGTCGAAAGTTGACCTTTTGTTGGATTTTAAAGCCTTTTGAAAAATAGATCCTGAAATTAATAAATGGAATGGAATAGAAATTATAAATTAGAAGTTAGTTACTTACTGATAAGAATCGGATAGCGCGACAATACCGGAGGTCCTCACAATATCAATGTAAAAGGTATAATCAAACAATCGAACGATAACTGCAGGATTAATATTATGTGAAATATTTTACGTTGATTTTGTATTAAATAATGAAATTTTAAAAGATTAACAAGTAGTCTTAAATTGGTTTGGTTATAAATATATTTTTATGTTTTGATTTCGACTCTATCATGTCATATACTTGAATGTTGACATGTGGTAGTAAATGTATATTTTCAAAGTGTGAAAAATGCACGACTAAAAAACGTGTCGCTCCATTTTTCCACTTAGTGTATGCTGCCATTACGGCACCTGCCATCTTCTTTTGACGCCGGTTTAACCTCAATAAAGCGACTTGGACACAATTTGCTGAGATGTTGGATAAGAGAATCAGCAGTTTGGACCCAACACCAGAGAACTAAGAGCACTTCACTGATAAGCTTAAAGAAATCTCAAGAAAAACCATTCCCAGAGGATGCAGAACTCAATTTGCGAGTCTATTAAACAACTCCGAAGATCTCCTGAACGAATACGCTAAACTGTACGAACGCGATCCCTCAGTGAAGAAACAATAAATTGTGGTAACGCATTGATCCAGCAGCTTGGTATGACACACAGCAGTATGGCTTGGAATTTTATCAAGAAGCTAAATGGTGATCCCGTTGTGAAGCAGAACTCATCCAATGTCACCCCAAATCAAGTCTCTCAACAACTAACAAAAAATGGCAAAACAGAGAGTACCCGAAAGAAACCAATATCTTAGAAACACCGTTCACAAATAAAGAGCTCAACGACGCAATAAACACAACGAAAAACGGAAAATACCCTGGTGTTGACGACATATGTACAGAACAAATAAAACACCTTGGTTCTCCAACGAAAAACTGGTTGGTTAAACTTTTTAATAAGTGTATTTCAGATTAAAAAATATACGAACGCCTGATCCTATATCGAATGGGAAAAACCGTAGAACCAAAACTAATTCCTCAACACGCGAGATTCCGACCAGGAAAGTCGTGCACTAGGCAAATCCTTGCACTTACAGAACCTATAGAAAGTGGTTTCGAAGAAAAACTGATCACAGGCGTGGCACTAGTCGACCTATCAGCAGCATACGACACAGTAAACCATAAAAAACTCATTACAGAAACATATAATCTCACCAAAGACTACAGATTGACTATAGCCATCTTGTCCGTAATGCAATACCGACGTTTCTATGTTATTCTTAATGGCAAAAAAAGCAGGTGGAGAGAGCAAAGGAACGGTCTTCCTCAAGGGAGTGTCCTCTTTAATATTTACACCAATGACCAACCAATCTGTGAAAACTCAGAAAGCTTCGTTTACGCTTAAAAAACTAGCTTCTAGTAGGTGGGGTGCACGACCTTCAGTTCTTAGAATTACGGCAGAAGGCTTATGCTTCTCCACTGCAGAATACGCTTGCCCTGTATGGAGTAGATCGAGCCACGCTAGACAGGTCGACCCCGCTCTGAACGAAACATGCCGAATAACACCTTTACCGTACTCTATAGAGCATCAGGGTTTTCTTGTCCTCAAAAGCGTCGTTAAGCTGCTGAATACACTGAAAAATGTAAGCAGATATTTGACGAAAGGTACTCACTATACGGGAAATATGTGACACATGGAAGACTAAAGTCTCGCCGGAATTTCCTCCAGAGGGTTAATGAAGAACAGCCTGACGATTACCCTATACGTCAAGAAAACCCAAGCGGGACAAGCCTGAACTGGCGAACATGGAAAACACTAAACCGTATCAGAACGGGAGTTGCGCCTGTCAAAACCAACAAAATGAAATGGAATCAAATAGACCTGCACCCTCTACGATTTATGGAATGCTGAAAAATTAATAAAATGGCAAAATATAAAAAGTATTATAAGCAACTTATTTCATATGGCTGTTATGACACTCGTCCTTTAAAAAACTCATCGCTGCGCGATTCGTTTTTTAAACTTGGACTCGTGTCATAACAGAATGCCATATGAAATGCGTTGCTTAATGTACTATTTGCTAATCACATAATTCTTAGTTCTATTCTGAATGAACTTTTCCAACGTTTCCCATATCTTAATTCTACATATGCTGTAAATTATTTCTGTAGAATTAGCCGTTCGATTATCCTCTATCGTTTGTCATATATTTTCCTAGTGTAATTCTGCATCTGCTTTTTCCATCCTTACGTTAAAATCTACTACGTAAATTTTTTCTCTATAGTTTTCTGTTACTTTATTTAGATCTTAAGCTTAAGCTTAGTATTATTATCTGATAAGGCTGACTTTGTGAGCGAGACATACATCAAGCCAAAAATATTTAATTTTATTTAGTTTTCAAATTAAAATAATTATTTTTCTACACCTTATATTTTTTATCAGCAATTTTTAATTTCTAACGTCTCCCAAGCATCAGTATAATCCAGAATAAAGTAAGGAAATTTATTTAAAAAACCTCAACCAAAATAAGAATAGGGATTTCGTAAAGTAACTGGCACCATCTGCGAACAATCTGTTGCATAAAAATTGCATGAAAGCCTACGACTTTTACCCACTCATAAATGGAGGCATCAAAATATCTTGAGAGTGGTTTTGAGCGTCTCAGAATTACAAATTATATCTGACGCCTTTAAACTCCGTACAAGATATTTTACTCGGTCGATTTTATCTTGGGGCAGAACCGAAATATAATTTAAAGGAAGGAAACGAGTGCTTTGCATTGGCGGGTTTGAAGTAAAATTTGGAGGGTAAAACCATATACCTAAATCGCTTATCAGACATTTTTAGTTCTTTTCTATCCTTTAACGATGATCTTTTAATTTTTCCTCCAATTTCGTATTAATTTTCTTAGTCGGTCAAGCATCATCAAAGTTAATTGGATCCAACTGAAGCTGATCTGAAATTAATTAATGAGCTGACAACTTCAGGATAAAGAAATAAAACGGCCGATGAACTCATTAAACGGGTGGTCCTGTAACGTTTCTTTTCTACTCCAATTTCCATAGAGGGTTGAAAATATCTTTATATGTTCTAAATGCTTCCTAATCAGAGTTGCAATCCCTAAGAGTCACTTGGATTCTAATAACATTTTGCTAGTTTTTATGGGCAGGATAAACACGGTATTATGTGATGAAGCGTCAATTTAGGAAAGTCAGAACAAGCAAACAATATCTGCGTATTTAGGAATGATGGAATCTTGGAAAATTTAAATAAATTTTTAGGCAAAGCTTTACGAATTAATCAAACATGTTTGCGTTATAGTTATGACAAATAATAATTTATTTTACTGTTTCATTCATCTCAAAGTTCTCACTAATCTGATTAATCATAAACCAATTCTGATTGGGGTATTTGAGAAATAAAATTTTCAGCTGTAGACATCAAAATGGGTTGGTTTAATGCAAAGTTAAATTAAATTATTGGCCAAAATATTATATTTTCTGTCGTAGTAACCAAAACCGTTTGGAATAGTACTGCAATTTTTTTATCATTTTAAAAAACACAAAGGCAACTCGTGACAGCATAATAAAATTATTCATTTCTATAACTCATAGTGGCTTTGCACTTCAAATACTCTTCTTTATGGATATTAAAACCACTTATTTTGTTAAAAAGTTTTTTAATTTGACGTTTCGACTTCCTTAATCGGAAGTCGTTTTCAAAATGACATAACAAAATATATAATAAAAAATTTCTCTTTCCGATAGAGCAAGAACAATTTGTTCAAATGACAATATTTTAAATAATGAATTATCACTTGTTAAATCTGTCTTGATTAAGAACAACTACAACAAGTAAATTTATAAATCGTGAACTTTACAGAGACATCAAAAATAAAGAATAAAATTTAAATCCCCCAATACTTCATTCAAATATAGTAAAAATCCCTTATATTCCAAAAGTATCCGAAAAATTAGGATTGCGCAATACATTTAATTTAAAAACAGTTTTTCAAACTAATAATACATTAAAATCTTTAATAGTAAATACAAATCCTTTAAATGAAATTTAAAATACAAAAAATTGTATTTACAAGATTCCATGCGAATGTAATAAATTTTATATAGGAGAAACATCTAGACCTTTTCCTATTAGACTTAATGAACACCAATCATACATTAAAAATAAACAATTCGAAAAATCAAAAATATGTGAATATGCATGGGATTTTGGTCATAAAATACAACGGAAATCTTCAACTAGATTATTAAATGAACCTAATAATTCACTGGATCTAGTGAAAAACGGCATAACTCGAAAACGGTACTTTTCAGGAGACTGCTTACGATAAAATAATCAAAACCATTCCTAAGCCATTACAATATTAGGTAAAGTAATTGCTGTCATAAAAAGGTTATGGGTTTTTTTGAAATATGCCCTTATGAATGAATGCAAAAATCAATAACGTTAATTAAAATATTTTGGTTATATTATGAAATGGCATAAAATGAAATAAATCTAAACTAACAAATGCCCCCAAAGGAATACTTACACGAGTTATTCCTTTATTCACTACTACAAAGCTGAAAATAAGTTCAATTGTATCGTTTAAGTGAAATTATTGCTTTCCACCGTGCTCGTCATTCTGAAACATCATTATTTGTAACAGCATCGAACTATTTTATAATTATAGTTATGTCTCTAAGGTATCTAAAAAATCTGACGCAGCGCGATTTACGCCTTTGTGGACCTACTCATGTCTGGATAACCAATATTTAGATCGATATACACGACGAGTTATGCCCTTAATGCTTTTTGAAAATACTATTTAGGAGTAAGATAGAGTTATACCCTTTTGCTAGGGTATAGAGTTTGACCTGCCGGTGCTAAAAAACAAATAACAAGATAAGGACATAACTCAACTTATTCCTGTTTTCACTAGAGACAGTGAATTATAACCGCAAAGTTAAAGAAGCACCATTATGATGATATTCTAATTGTTCGCTCGATATTTCAAAAATTTGGATGCCTATTTTACAAAAAGAGTTAATTGCAAAAAGGATACCCTCTAGATCGGGATAGTATCATAAGTTTTTATCTGGTTTTTTCTTATGATAATATTATTAAGAAAACTTCGTTTATGACGAAGTATACATTCTCTTATAATATGCAAATGCGCTATCCTTTTTTCAAAATTCGTGCCCAGAAACGTCACAAAAATATGATGGAAACAGATTTTTACATCTTCAATTTCAAAATCTTTCTCCGTGTCCTATGTTGCTGTCATGTTTTTGTAAGATTATCAAGGGTTCTTGTTTCTATAGTACATTTTTTATTATATATTTTGTTATGTCATTTTGAAAACGACTTCCGATTAAGGAAGTCGAAACGTCAAATTAAAAAACTTTTTAACAAAATAAGTGGTTTTAATATCCATAAAGAAGAGTATTTGAACTAAAATTATGGCTAAACCTACCTGAAATAATGAAGAAGACATGCTTAATATGAAATAGTCTAGCAAAATAACAAATATTTTCTCATAATTATGTCTCTTATTATTTCACTCAAATGTATTGCCGTGCAGAAACTCAATTTCATTTACAATAAATCCACAAAAATATCTCGAATATTCAGAACATCGTGGTATTACTTATTATGATATTTATTTGATTTTAATAAAACATTTTTGTTATGCTTGGATTTTAGCAGGTATTTCGAAGGAAGCTCTGAAACATTTACCATGTATTTTTCATAATTATCTACTTTCTTCACTTCTAACCATTGTACATTCTTGAGATTGTAAATTTGTAAAAAAATATATGATAATGGATCATCCCTAAATAAATCAGCAGCTGCCACTGCGCTATGTAAAACGTTATTTACAATAATGCAGTTTTAAGCACTCCTAAGTCGGCAATATCTCGAAGGCGGAACATTCGAGAATTTCGACAAAACAAATTATTCAAATTGTCTCAATATTTCTAAGCGAAATTGGCTTCGACCGAACCCTGAAACTCGCTAGTCTGCGAATTACTCAAAATGAAGTGTCGATGGCTTAGAGAAGAGCCGAAAATGCGGAAAACAGAAATGAATAATTTGCGGCCCAGATTTCCCCTGTTGTAGCGATAAGAAGTTAAAATAAGCTTAAATAATTGATACTTAAAGTAGGAGTATTAGAATTAACGAATTTTATAAAAATAAGTCAATAAGAAATAAAATAAGCGCAGAATGTCTCTGCCCAAATACTATATGGAATAAATTAATTTTACTTAGTATTTTCTGCTACTTTTAGACTTCTAAACCCTAAATTTTAGAAAAGTCTTATGAAACGCTTCTGTCTGTCTGTCTGTCCGTCTGTCTGTACGCATTTATAACTCAGGATACCTTGAATGTGTGCTCGCCTAAATTTCAGCTTCCTACGACTTTTTTATAATTAATAAAATACTGATTGTTTAGGGCTCTGGATTAAGCCCTATGTTCGAATTTCGTGGACTGTATTTTTTAGGTGAAGAAATATGCTGTAGGTTTACTTCCTCAACTTCATCCAATAAAACCAATGGACACTTTTATTTAACCATTTATTAAAGCTCGTCAAATAAATAAATGAACAACAAAAAAAACAACAACGTAACAAAGATTACATTAAATTAGTAATCGTGAACAAGAACAAAGTATCAAAGTTGATTTAACGAAATGACCACATCATTCAGAAAATATTAGTTTGCGTGTGTACTGTATGAGTGATAGGTAGACACTGAGAGGTCCTAGCCTGATAGCAGCTAGAAACGCACTGATTTTAAATTTGACGACGTTTACCGGTTTCAGATATATCCCTTCCTTCGCCGGCAATTTGTTCTAGAAAGATTCGAAAGATTCCTTTAACTTGTACCGCGTAAACAAGTGTAATATTTTTTTTCTATTGTCTAGACTCGACGGTTAAATTTACGACCCATTAATTAACATCGAGCAAAAAATAACTTTGATGAGCCGCGCTTCCGGGTTTGATACCGCAATTATGAAATGAAGAAAAAAAATTGTTTTTGCCGACCCCGCGCCTTTGTGATACCGCTCGTCAACATATTTGGTGCGGCGTTGCCGGTTTTACGGTTTTACGAATAAACGAATATGAGTTTAGATGTTTAATTATCTGAAAATTAAACATTCTCCCCCCGCGAAAAGAGGCGGAGTATAGCGACGCATTGGTATTGAAAGTTTTTTTTTTTTTTAAAATTTTTTAGTAATTTGGGTCATCACCCTGTAGTTTGGGAATGAATTTAATTGAAATAAGTTTGAAAAATGTAAAAGGTTTTTAAAATATTTGGATATTTGGATCCTGGCCGCTTGTGGGCGCATAGTTTAGTAAAAATTGGATATTTGAATCCTGGCCGCTTGTGGGCGCATAGTTTAGTAAAAATTGGATATTTGAATCCTGGCCGCTTGTGGGCGCATAAGTTTAAAAATTGGATATTTGAGCGAAAATGGGCAAAAAGATCCCAAGGGTATACGATTACCCTGTATGAAAATAGAATTGTTTAAAATATTTGGAATGGATATAAAATCCTAAGGGTGTTTGCTCACCCTGTATGAATGAAAAAAGTTTAAATGTTTCTGAATGATGAATATAAAATCCTGAGGGTATTTGCTCACCCTGTATGAATGAAAAAGTTTAAAGTTTTTTGGGAATATTTTCCGCTTGAGGGAATCACCCTGTATAAAAAGAATTGTCAGAGTATCTGGAGACGAAGTGTCCCTAGGGTATAATCTTTGGATGAGATCACCCTGTATGAATGAAAAAAGTTTAAAAGTTTTCTGAATGATGGATATAAAATCCTAAGGGTATTTGCTCACCCTGTATGAATGAAAAAAGTTAAAAGTTTTTTGGGAATATTTTCCGCTAGATGGAATCACCCTGTAGAAATAGAGAATTTGTCATAGAATATGGGCACGAAATGTCCCTAGGGTATAATCACCCTGTATGAATAAACAAGTAAATGTGTAACAAGAGACTTAATGAAGATCATTGTTATGAGTTGAAATGAAAATGTGAACGAAAAATACAAAAAATTGCGACTATAGGCGTTGGCTTTCCCAGATCTGCTAGCAGGAATATCCCAGATCAATTCCTTAGCCCTCTCTCTATAACGACTGCCTCAGCCTGCAATATCAAAATGGGCAAAAGAAATCCCAAGGGTATACGATCACCCTGTATGAAAGTAGAAAAAATGAAAAAGTTTAAAATATTTGGGAATATTTTCCGCTTGTGGGAATCACCCTGTATGAAAAGAATTGTCAGAGAATGTGGGCACGAAATGTCCCTAGGGTATAATCTTTGGATGAGATCACCCTGTGTGAAAATGTTTAAATGATAGATATAAATCCTAAGGGTATATGCTCACCCTGTATGAAAATGAGAAAAAAAATGAAAAATAGAAATTGCATCACTGCTTGTTTAAGGTATTTGCTATAAAATGAAGTGCCTTCTGAAAATTAAAATGAATGCGTTTGAGCGTTTTAATTTGTTTTTAAGATTTATTTATGTAGTTTATTCGATTGATTTTTGTTTGGTTTTTAAAATGATGGGTTATTGATCCCTTGTATGTAAAAAAGTAGAAAGATTTGATTTAACGAATAGTTTTTTGTTGTGGAATGTTTTTTCCAGTACAACAATTGAAATGAATGTACGAACACCTTTTTTGGCCACATCAGAGGATTTCTGGTACAAAGTAAAGTAGAAATGTCAAAGAATGTTTATGATAAAAATAATTGTTTGAGGGTAGTTTTCCCTGAAAGTTGAATACATGAAAAAGTACGATAAATGGATAAGTAATCCTGAAAATAGAGCCTTATTAGAAGGACATTTTTAAAGTTTTTATTTGTTGAAGAGGGTAGTTTCCCTGAAAGTTGACAAGAGTTTTGAATTTTAGAACGATACATAACTGGGCATTTTAGTATCCCGTCTACAACCCCTTGGACCTAGTTTGGCACCAAAGGGAGGTGTCTCACCATAGAGATCACCTGGCATTGTTGATTGACAGAGTCTGGGCATCCAATATCCCTGGGGGTAGTTTCCCCATACAACCCCTTAGATCTGAAAGATACCAAAGGGAGATGTCTCACCATAGAGATCATCTTATTTTTGTCATAGAGTCTGGGCATCCAATATCCCTGAGGGTAGTTTCCCCCATACAACCCCTTGGACCTAGTAAGGTGCCAAAGGGAGATGTCTAACCATATAGAACATCTTGTGCGAAAATGAAAAGTAGAATTGCTAGAAATTTAAATGTTTGTTGTTAGAGAAAAATCAAAATATATTTGCAAAGGAAGGTATAATCTTTTAGTAGATCACCCTATAGAAAAAAGTATAAAATTGTCAACGAAAATTGAAATATGTTTGCTAGAAGAGGGTATAATCGTTTAGTAGATCACCCTATAGAAAAATGTATAAATTGTTAGCGAGGATTTAAAATATGTTTGTCAAAGAGGGTATAATCTTTTAGTAGATCACCCTATAGAATAATAATGCGAACGAATGCGAATAAAAATAGTACAGGAGCCTTGCTATAAAATGAAGGACTTCCCTTTAGATTGAAAATGCGAAAATGAACGAAATACAAGAAGTCTTTAAATAAAGAACTTCTTCTTGAGTGCAAAACGAAAAAATAGAAAGTATGTGCAATGAACGATAGATTGAAAATTGTTTGGCTATGGAGAGCCTGTTGCTAAGGGATAATTTTCCCTATGAACGAGAATAAAAATATAAGGGTATGCAGCCCTTTTGTACCTCTGATGCGGCGCTAGTTTCTAGAATAAAAGGGAGGTGTCTTATTTTTTGAAGAACACCTTGTATAAAAAATAGAAAAATAGTAAAATGTTTTTATAGTATTGAGTTGTAAGTTAAAAAATGATTTTTATTTATTAAGTGAGATATTAGATCTCGAAACAACGATCAGCTGTTGTTTTGTATTTATAACGAAAGTGAAATTTAAGAATAAAGTTTGATTGTAAAAATAGCGAATGTTTATGATTTGAGTTTTAAATATTGTTTAGCGATTTATTTGTAGAATCGTAGAACCATATCTACGGGTTTTTTACGAATTTGTTTAACGAAATGATTTGTTGCGAACTATTTGAAAAATGCGAGAATTATTTTTTGCCGTCGGCAAATGGAAAAAAGTAAGTTAAGAATAAATGCGATTTGATTATTAGTGCGATTTTCTTGTACGAAAATTTGTTTTAATTACGAACGATACGAATTTTTTTAAATTGTTTTTGTATAGTGAACGAGTTGAATTGTTGATTCTTAACTTGGAAAGGTGGCGTTTTAAAAGCCTAGTTATTTTTTAATAAACTTTCGTGCTGTTTACACGAAATGTAAAAATTCGAATGCATATTTTCTGAATGATTGTGACGAGATTTGGTAGCGAGAACAATTTTTCAATTTTTGACAGAGAAATGTTTGTATATATGAAAATTGAGTTCATTTTTGAATTGTAGATTTTGATTGTGTGAAAATTTGTTCTTTCTGTTAGAACACAAAATATGTACGATAAAAATACGTAAATACAAGTAAATGCAATGTATTATAGGTTAAAAATATGCGACAATTATATAAATACAAATTCCTACAGAAAAAAATGTATAAAATGCGACAATGTTTTATATGTTAAGAAAAAATGAAAAAATACATGTATCTGAGCTTTATAGCTATAACTATGTAGAATACATAAATACGAAATGTTTTCTTTTTTATAAATGTTTGATAGTTTACAGTAAGTAAGTAAATAAATATCTACGGCCGGCTAGTTAGCGCATGCACCGAGAATTTGGTAAGTTTAAAATACAATGAAAGTTTTTTATACGTAAATGTAACGAAAAAATGTGTGCATTAATTTACCACAAGCCTACGATTGTTATCGGACCGCTTTTAAGTGGTTACAACGAATTTAAATGAGTTTTACAAAAAATACCTTTACCACAAGCCTACGATTGTTATCGGACCGCTTTTAAGTGGTTACAACGAGTTTAAATGAGTTTTACAAAAAATACCTTACAATTTCTTGCTGTGAAGAGTTGCTTGAAGGTTTGAAGTTGCTTGAAGTTTGTAAGCCACCATAGGCCTACTGATGAAGTTGAAGAGTTGAACTGGATCGCTCAGGATCATTGAAGAGTCTCTGGAGTCGCTCAGGATCATTGAAGAATCTCTGGAGTCGCTCAGGATCATTGAAGAATCTCTGGTTTAAATCCGAATCGTTTGGACCATGATGAGGTCCTGGAGAAGTAACGAAGTTTTGCTAATTGAATCCGGTTCGATGGGACCATGTTGAGGTCCTGATCCGGCTCGTTTGGACCATGTTTAGGGCTCTGGATTAAGCCCTATGTTCGAATTTCGTGGACTGTATTTTTTAGGTGAAGAAATATGCTGTAGGTTTACTTCCTCAACTTCATCCAATAAAACCAATGGACACTTTTATTTAACCATTTATTAAAGCTCGTCAAATAAATAAATGAACAACAAAAAAAACAACAACGTAACAAAGATTACATTAAATTAGTAATCGTGAACAAGAACAAAGTATCAAAGTTGATTTAACGAAATGACCACATCATTCAGAAAATATTAGTTTGCGTGTGTACTGTATGAGTGATAGGTAGACACTGAGAGGTCCTAGCCTGATAGCAGCTAGAAACGCACTGATTTTAAATTTGACGACGTTTACCGGTTTCAGATATATCCCTTCCTTCGCCGGCAATTTGTTCTAGAAAGATTCGAAAGATTCCTTTAACTTGTACCGCGTAAACAAGTGTAATATTTTTTTTCTATTGTCTAGACTCGACGGTTAAATTTACGACCCATTAATTAACATCGAGCAAAAAATAACTTTGATGAGCCGCGCTTCCGGGTTTGATACCGCAATTATGAAATGAAGAAAAAAAATTGTTTTTGCCGACCCCGCGCCTTTGTGATACCGCTCGTCAACATATTTGGTGCGGCGTTGCCGGTTTTACGGTTTTACGAATAAACGAATATGAGTTTAGATGTTTAATTATCTGAAAATTAAACACTGATTTTTCAAATTTAATAAATAATTTTTTGTTTGTTCCCGCTCGTTTGTAGATGCGGCTATAATAGTAACGGCCAAAACTGGGGCAGACCTTATGAGACATGCTAATGAAACGTTAAGGAATATACAAAATTGGATAGAAAGTAGGAAACTCAAGTTAGCACAACACAAAACCGAGACATGTGATGCCATACTGCAAATAGTTCACTGAAATCCAACCAAAAATTGAGAAGCACCTTTTTTTTGGTTGAGGGGAAACCGCTTGGCACCACGCGCTGGGTGTCAATGCACGTGGTAGTGTCAGGCGACACTCCGAGTAAAACCCCTCATTGCTCTAACTCACAAGATTGGTATCGCCCGTATGGGCCTGCTTCAATCCTTTGGTCTGGAGCCTGCTTATATTGCCTATTGTCGCTGTCTCTCCTCATTTTCTTTTTCTCCCATGATCTTAGATATAAAATTTGTCACTATTGCCTATTTCCTGCTGTCGCTAACCATGTGTACAATTATATTACCTACGTCTGGTGGTTCCCCTATTTCCAGCTCAGTCTCTGCTCTTTTCCTCATCCACCTGACGCATACAAACACCGTATGTTCCGGGGTATCCACCTGTCCGCAATACCAGCAGTCATCAGTTTCGGTTTTGCCAATTCTTTTCGTGTAGGTCGCGAAACTCCCGTATCCAGACAGGAACTGAGTGAGAAAGTAGTTTATTCTCATACGCTCGCATGATGTCCAACTGTCCCTTATCAACCTTCTAGTCCAGACTCCGGTTTCTTGGCCTGTTTCCCATTCCAGTTACCATTTCCTTATTGTTTCCCTTCTTTCTGCCCTTTTCGCTGTGTCGCCTATTTCCTCATGGTTTTGCAATCTCATTCTCTCCTCCACCATTAGGTGTATTGGCGGAATTCCAGCAATCACCTGCGTGGCTCCAGCAGAGATTGTACTATAGGCGCTTATTACCCTTATAAGGCTTCTTCTTTGGATACTGGTCATTTTTTGTAGGTATCTTTTTATTCTCATGCCCCCCCCCCCCCCCCTATATGGGGCACCGTATAGAAGTACAGATTATACCACCCCATATAGCATGAGCCTCTTTTGGCTACCCGGGCCCCCGATATTCGGCATGTCTACCTAATGCGGCTAGAGTCCTCTCAGCCTTTTGGACAGCGTATTCTTTATGAGGGCCAAGAGTTCCCCAGTTGTCAATGACCACCCCTAGGTATTTAAACCTTTTCTTCCCCCCTATCTCAGCCCCTAGAATGTCCAGTTGGATGTCTCTTTTCCTCTTGCCTTTGAGTACAACTACTTCAGTTTTTTGGGGCGCTGTCTCCAGGTTTTTCGATTTCATCTATCTTCCTATCCTTCTCGTTGCAATCTCGATATTGTGTTGCAGGTCCTCGATATTTTCAGCTTCCACTCTCGCCCCTATGTCGTCAGAAAATCCAACCGATGTGTCCCTCACTATCGATGCTTAACACTCCGTCGTATAAAATATTCCATAGGACTGGACCTAGGACCGAACCCTGTGGGACCCCTGCCGTGAGGTCCATTCCGTTTTCCCTCTCTATCAAGATTTTCCTTGCCGAAAGGTAGCTACAATCTTCGTGATAGCGAAAAAGACCCCTATAGAAGTATTGGTCAACGAGCAGAAGGTGCTGTACAAGATCAACAGGAAAAAAAGAAACCTCACCGCCGTGAGACATCGACATAAGTCAAATTAGAACAACGAGGGGAAAGGGACGCTCGAGGATAGGCCGTAAAGCAAAAGTGGTGAGTCGCATGATAACCACACCTTATTCGAGTGTCAGAAGAGATTGATAGAACCGATGCAAGTTACCAGAGAAACCTCTAGTGAGAACTGGAAAGGAATCAAAAACCTTTGGAAGACAATTAAGAAAACCAGGAAAGGTGAGGAAATGACAGAGTATATCTATCGACTGGAGGGAGTTCTAGTAGTTAGGTATATTTGCTTTGCAGTATCACGTCAGAAGTTCACACTACTACGACTTGACTGGAAAGTGGTGGTGTTCACCTAGAACAATTTTGAAACATTATTTGTCACAGTGCACCTGACTTGACTAATATTGAAAGGATATAAAAGTTCGGATCACTCTACGTTAAAAATGTAGAAACAAAACACAAACCACAAAATGTTACTTCCATTCAGGAGGTTATTAAAAAATATTTTCTGAATAGCGACATGTTTCAGCAATATAAAACTGTCACTATCAGCAATATAAATCAAACGAGGTGCAGCGTAATTTAGGAGACTCGTGAATAGAATGCCAGAAACGAATTAAATTTTAATAGTGGCAATTTAAAATGTTGGTCTTATTAACATTACGCTGAGACGCGAGTTTTTTTAAAACAAATTTGTTCATAATTTATAGCGAAAACGTCTTAGAAATAATTTATGGATACAATTTTTTATCCAAATTAAAGTTTTTTTAAATCACTAGTGATAAAAAAAATCAAATCCTTAGTTTACCTTGTAACTATCGATAGTATGCGGAAGCCGCTATTTTGATGTCGATATTAGCACTAATTTGGTATGTGTGTTTTTAATAAACGATGCAATCATTCAAAAACTTTTATTATAACCTTACATAATTTTAAACTATCTACATGCATGATTATTTTTTACAATCAAAATAAAAATAACAATTATTAATGTTATTAAACTGAAGGTTTATTTTATTATTTAATGAAATGATTAGTTGCTCTGAGACATTAAAAACAAGATTTGAACTGTTTTCAGTGTTTGGTTCGATGTTTGTACTACTGGCGATGGGTTAATTATTTAAATTGGTTTCTAATGTATTATCCGTTATATTAAAATTGGGATTGGATAGTGTCCCTTTAGCGTTTTCAGGAGCACCTATTGCAGCTTCATGACCCAATATTTCTCTGGAAATTTACTATTTTATTTTTGATAGACTGTTCGACATATCCTTCTGCAACTGAGTCAGAACGCCATCCTCCATGTATTTTTAATATCAACAAATCGGCACCTGCTTCAGCCAGCAATGTTGCAGAAGATCGTCTAAAACTATGTCCAGTATAGTCTTGTGCATTTTGAAAACCCAGAAACTCTGATATCTTCTGAGGCATTTTAGAAAATGTGTTGGTACCTTACATTTTTCATTTTTATAATTTAGAAATAGTCGAGAATGTGATAAGAATATATCACATTCATATTCTTCGGACGCAATTTCATATATTTTCACATCAATTGCATTCATTCCATTAACGACAGTGAATACTCTTTCTTTGTAAGTCAATATTATTAGTAGACATAGCTACCAGTTCGCAAACTCTACAGCCTCCTGAAACTCCCATTATTAAAACTACCTTAAGGAGTAAACATTTGGGAGCAGTATCCAAAAATTTTTCGAGATCTTCTCTAGTAAACACATTTTACTTTTTTGGCCTATATCCCACTGATTGCTTTTTGAAAAATGCTTTCACTTGGTAAAATTTTATTAACACCAATGTCTAATTTTTTTACAAATTTAAAAAACCTACTTGTTTATGTTCACATTTTCTTTAATAGACATCTTTTTAAGGTGCGAATAATGGGTGTTTCATAGTTAAACCGACATACGTTAACTGTAAATACAGGGTACTTAGGTGATTCCAAATAACCTTGGTTACTGGGTCTAACGCATTTAGTAACCGAGATACGGGGTGTTTCATCCATTTCGGCCAATATTTTGATAAGCCGTAACTTTAGAACCACCCTGTAGATTTCTCTCATACTTGGTACAGGTATAGTGTGTTAATAGCCCAATCCAATAGTATAAGAACTACAATTAAAATCCAGATCCGGATTAAGAAGAATTTGCAAAATTTGAAAATTCCCAAAACAACACCCTGTATATCAGATTTTTTAAAATTGGGATGGATATTTGAAAAGAACGAAAAAAAATGAGTTAAAGTGAAATTTTTTTTTAAGTGCACATCCCATTCTACTACTGAAGTTTTAACATCAAATTACATCAAATGCATTTTTTTCATTTTCACAAGCAGTAACTTTCGAAATACCTGGTAGATTTCTTTCATATTTGGTACAGGTATCATTTTTTAGCAGCCCAATCGTATAATGTAAGGACTATACTACAGTTAAAATCCAGATACGGATTAAGAATATTTTTTTTTAAATTGGTTCACACATTCGAAACGAATGGAAAAAACTGAGATATTGTGACATATTTCTAGAAATGCATATCTCGTTCTACATATTACTAAACTTTTAAAGTAAATTCAATTAATGCAATACATATTGTCACTTTCATAAGCTATAACTTTGGCAACACCCTGTAGATTTCTTTCATATTTGGTACAGGTAGATTATTTAATTAGCCCAATTGTACAATACAAGAACTAAAGTTAAAATTCAGATCGATCCGGATTAAGAAAAATTTGTAAAAGTTGATAATCTCTAAAATAGCACCCTGTATATCAGATTCGTTAAAATGTAATCGGATACCTATTTGAAAAAAGAAAAGAAAAAGAAAAAAGATGTATTATTGCCGAAGCTTACTTGATAGTTTAATGAGTTTTGTATCCGGAATTAATCCGAAAAATTAAATCTGTAAAATTTTATTAACACCAATGTCTAATTTTTTTACAAATTTAAAAAACCTACTTGTTTATGTTCACATTTTCTTTAATAGACATCTTTTTAAGTTGCGAATAATGAAGAAGACTTCACATTTTTTGACTTTTCAAATATATACGCCATAATTATTTTCTCGTTGACTCCTTTAACCTGCTTTTTATTCAGCCATAGACAAAAAAGCATATAATCCTTCTCATAGAGGGTGTTTCATAGTTAAACCGACATACGTTAACTGTAAATACAGGGTACTTAGGTGATTCCAAATAACCTTGGTTACTGGGTCTAACGCATTTAGTAACCGAGATACGGGGTGTTTCATCCATTTCGGCCAATATTTTGATAAGCCGTAACTTTAGAACCACCCTGTAGATTTCTCTCATACTTGGTACAGGTATAGTGTGTTAATAGCCCAATCCAATAGAACTACAATTAAAATCCAGATCCGGATTAAGAAGAATTTGCAAAATTTGAAAATTCCCAAAACTACACCCTGTATATCAGATGTTTTAAAATTAGGATGGATATTTGAAAAGAACGAAAAAAAATGAGTTAAAGTGAAATTTTTTTTTAAGTGCACATCCCATTCTACTACTGAAGTTTTAACATCAAATTACATCAAATGCATTTTTTTCATTTTCACAAGCAGTAACTTTCGAAATACCTGGTAGATTTCTTTCATATTTGGTACAGGTATCATTTTTTAGCAGCCCAATCGTATAATGTAAGGACTATACTACAGTTAAAATCCAGATACGGATTAAGAAATTTTTTTTTTAAATTGGTTCACACATTCGAAACGAATGGAAAAAACTGAGATATTGTGACATATTTCTAGAAATGCATATCTCGTTCTACCTATTACTAAACTTTTAAAGTAAATTCAATTAATGCAATACATATTGTCACTTTCATAAGCTATAACTTTGGCAACACCCTGTAGATTTCTTTCATATTTGGTACAGGTAGATTGTTTAATTAGCCCAATTGTACAATACAAGAACTAAAGTTAAAATTCAGATCGATCCGGATTAAGAAAAATTTGTAAAAGTTGATAATCTCTAAAATAGCACCCTGTATATCAGATTCGTTAAAATGTAATCGGATACCTATTTGAAAAAAGAAAAAAAAAGAAAAAAGATGTATTATTGCCGAAGCTTACTTGATAGTTTAATGAGTTTTGTATCCGGAATTAATCCGAAAAATTAAATCTGTATTTTTTGTTTGTAGAACGCTCTTGTGCACTTATAAAAATATTTTAGTATAACACAGCTTTTGTCTTTTTTTTTTCTTTTTTAAAATAGGTATCATTTAAAAAAATCTGATATACAGGATGCTATTTTAGAGATTACCAACTTTTACAAATTTTTCTTAATGCGGATCTGGATTTTAACTTTAGTTCTTGTATTGTACGATTGGGCTATTTAAACAATCTACCTGTACCAAATATGAAAGAAATCTACAGGGTGTTTCCAACGTTATGGCTTATGAAAGTGACAATATGTATTGTATTAATTGAATTTACTTTAAAAGTTTAGTAATATGTAGAACGAGATGTGAAATTATAAAAATATGTCAGAATATCTCAGTTTTTTCCATTCTTTTCAAATGTCTGATCCAATTTTTAAAAAAACTGATGTACAGCGTGTTGCTTTAGGGATTTTCAAATTTTACAAATTTTTCTTAATCCGTATCTGGATTTTAACTGTAGTGTAGTCCTTACATTATACGATTGGGCTGCTAAAAAATGATACCTGTACCAAATATGAAAGAAATCTACCAGGTATTTTGAAAGTTACTGCTTGTGAAAATGAAAAAAATGCATTTGATGTAATTTGACGTTAAAACTTAAAAAAAAATTTTACTTTAACTCATTTTTTTCCGTTCTTTTCAAATATCCATCCCAATTTTAAAAGATTTGATATAGAAGGTGTTGTTTTGGGGATCTTCAAATTTTACAAATTCTTCTTAATCCGGATCTGGATTTTAATTGTAGTTCTTACACTATAGGATTAGACTATTAACAGACTATACCTGTACCAAGTATGAGAGAAATCTACAGGGTGGTTCTAAAGTTACGGCTTATCAAAATATTGGCCGAAATGGATGAAACACTCCGTATCTCGGTTAATAAAGACGTTAGACCCATTAACCAAGGTTATTTGGAATCACCTAAGTTCCCTCTATTACAGTTAACGTATGTCGGTTTAACTATGAAACACCCTGTATAAAGATTTCGATTTATCGGGTAATATTTTTCCTAGAGCTTCATTTGCTTCTTCTAACACTTCTTGGGGAACAAATTCTTCTGGCACAAAATCTAATAAATCCATTTTGAACTTATTGAGACAATTTAAAAAATTGTAAATGAAACTAAACTCGATTCAACAATGGATTCAACTATAAACACAAACATAAATAAACAGCCGGTATAAACAACCCCTAGCAACGTTAACAACCAGTGTTAATATGAATGGCAGAGACCTCTTAGTTAATCACATCGTCAAAAATAGTAGGTGAATACAAAATTTATTTTAAAAAAATAATTTTTTGGATGAAAAAGGTCAAAATTGGATAAAATATTGTATACGCCTCGTGAGTTAATTAATTTTTATTAACTCACTTGGTGTATAAATATCTATTATTTATTATTTAATCACACTATTTTATCAATTTACAAAAAAAAATATCTGGACAAAATTTACGGATCCTAACCCAGATATACGATATACGTCTTTTCTTTATACCCTTTCTAAGTTTTAGACTTCAACTTCAATTACTTTATATTGATAGTGTTTAAAGGCGCAAATTTCAATTTTAACGTCTAGCTCCTTAAAATTCTTTTCTTTTCAAAAATCCATTTCTACAGCTTTTCGTTTCATCAAATTTTAGTTTTCTACTTTAAGTACTTTAGATATATAGTGTTTTAAAGACAACTATGTTCAATCCCCAAAAATGCAAATCTTAAATACTCTGTTTCCGAAAAACCACTTCTACGTCTTTTTCCTTTATCTTCTTTAAATTTTAAACTTCTATTTCAAGTACTCTTGTATTGATAGTATTTAAAGATAACGATAGTAAATCCCCAAAAACTCAAATTTCAATTTTGACGTCTCTCTCATTGAAAACCAGTATCAATAGGCCGTTTTCAAGAGACCATTCCTACAGCTCTTTACTCTATCCTTTTCAAATTTTAGACTTCAACTTTAAGTACTTTTAAGTTGATAGTGGTCTCATTTTGTACCGATAAGAGTCGCCAATTATGGTCGGCAATGGCCTAGGTAAACCACAGAAAAACCTAGGTCTCAACTCAAGATAGGCGATATATTGGCACACATTATATAGCTTTTTACCTTTTACGTACGTTTTCCTTACGCATAACCCTTCGTGGCAAACTTCAAATTCTGTCGACTTGTCTCATACCACATTTTACCGTACCCGACTCGAATCGCTTTCTTGAAATATAGTTCAGTTAAGTAATAAAAAGAGACCATTACCGTGGCAAAGGGATTTACGATAAACTCTTCTCTTGGTTTATTTATTTTTAAGTGTATTTATAGTAACTGGTTTCGAGCAGTAAAAGCAAATTAAATCTTGTAAATATATAGACAACGTAATTAAAGAAATTTATGGCTTTCTTTTAATCAAAATGGCTTGCCTGACATAGAATACTTTTATGTCACTGTATATTTTTGGATTAAATGAATGGAGGATTCGCCCCCGTTGGTACGAATCCATTTTTACCGCCGTCTCTTTTTTACCACTAATTCGTTTTACCACCAGCGTATTTACCAACGTATTCTTTTTACCACCAATTTTTACCACTATTTCAAAATCAATAGCGTAGCTGTCAAATCGTAATCCTGTACGTCATTCTCGGTGTAAAAAAAAAAGGATATTTTGCAGGTGAATGTCATCCGGAAGCTGATCGATTGATGGTGGTAAAAATGCATCGGTAAAAGTTGAGTGGTAAAAGTGGAGTGATAGAAATGGAGATTAAGATATTTTTTATATTTAATCTAGACGAATTTTTAAACCAGTCATGTTTCTTTAATTATAAAAGAATCCAATAAAATACATAGAGGCTGTCTTCAAATTGGTCGCAATATGAAATTCATATTTAAAATTAGGGTATAGAACAGTATACAGAAAAACTATTAAAGCAGCAAAGCAATTATATTTTGAAAACAGAATGTATAAAGCTGGCAATAAACAGAAAGAAGCTTGGTCTATTGTTAATGATCTGAGAGGTAAGACATCAGCTCCTATTAATATTGAAATATCTCCAGAAGAATTAAATAAGTACTACTGTTCTGTTGATCCTAATCTAACAAATAATTTAAAACCTATTTTTAATGCTACAAAATATTTAAACAACGTTTCAGTTCCAGGCACTTTTTATTTTGCTCCAACTGACATTTCTGAAATTAAAGAAGTTTTGCTTGATGAAGCGATACAAGCTTTATCTGAACATTTCATTTGAAACCGGTGTCTTTAACACCTGCTTGAAATTGGCAACAATTTTGCCTCTTTATAAAGGTGGTGAGCATAATGACCCATCCAATTTTAGACCTATCTCCTTATTACCAACGTTGTCGAAAATAATAGAAAAATTGGTTTAAAAAATAATGTTAAACTTCCTCGAATCAAATGATCTAATATCCAACATACAATTTGGTTTTCAATCTTCCAAAAATACAACAGATGTCATATTTAATTTTCTTGAGAAAGTGTTTTTAAATCTTAATGCCAGTAATATTGCGGCGGCAGTATTTTGTGACTTGTCTAAAGCGTTTGATTGTGTTAATCATGGAATACTGCTAAGAAAATTAGAAATAAATTGGTTTAGGGGTATATCATTAAAGTGGCTTCAATCTTACCTATCTGACAGATACCAAAGAGTACTAGTAAATAAGCAAGTTTCCAACAAAGCTCATATTAAATGCGGTGTTCCACAAGAATCTGTTTTGGGACCGTTGCTTTTTCTTATTTACTTCAATGATTTAGCAAGTATTAATATAAGTGGAGCATTCACAATTTTTGCTGATGATACAACAATTTTGTGGAAATCTAAAATTGAACAAGATCTAACGGAAATTATTAACGCAGATATAAATGAAGTTAAAAACTGGTGTGATACAAATTATTTAACTTTCAATATTAACAAAACAAGTATCATAACTTTTAAATGTAATTTAAATGATAATATATCTTTGGGTAATGAAATAATTGAAATTAACACAGAGACTAAGTTTCTGGGAATTTATATAGACTCTAACCTTAAGTTTGAAAACCATATCAAATACTTATCCAAAAAATTGTCATCGGGTTGCTACGCCATTAGATCTGTTGCTCAAAATTTAAATTTTACTTTGGCAAGAAACGTTTATTTTTCCATTGTAGAGTCTCACCTACGCTATGGAATATGTTTTTGGGTTCAGCCTCACTGGATTCTGTTAATAATATTTTTGTCCTTCAAAAAAGGGCAATACGAAATGTGTGCAAAGTCTCTGCAGGTACTTCATGTAGGTAGACCACTTTTTACAAAGTGCAAAATTTTAACGTTAATTAATCTGTATACACTAGAAATGGCTTGCTTGATATTAAAAAAATATAGAAATAACATATGTGAAGCATCTGTGCATGGTACCAGATTAACTTTTTTCTTATCTCTCCCTATTCCCTCGTCTACTCTTATTCAAAAGTCATTAATTTATAATGGCAAGAAAATTTTTAATCACTTGCCTTTGAATATTAGACGAATAGGTTGTGAGAGGAATTTTAGAAGGCAACTAAAAAATTTGTTATGTGTAAGGGCTTACTATTCGCTGACAGAATTTTTTGAGGACTCTTTTTAAACTGTATGTAAGTTAATTTTTTTTTGTTTTAACTGTGTTGTTGTTTTTAGTCTTTTACTTTATTTCTTTATATCTTTTTTTTCTCTTATTCCCAGCTTTGTCAATAAGTTTTACTTTAGACAATAAAGCAATTTTGATTTGATATATTTTTCGTTTTCTCTTTTCAGTTTTCCTAAAGCTATATTATTTACCACCCCTTCTATCTTCTCTCTATCTGTTGATGGAGTGTCGATACACTGCAACCTATAAGATCTATTGTGCCCCCTTCTGCTGCCCATTCGTTAATGATGTCTCAACGATAAGAGCAGTTCCTGTAGTCCTACTGCTTTCAAAAAGTTCAGGATGTCGGTAGGCTTCAGGTTGGGTATATCTCCCTCTTCTATTTGATATTCTCCAAGGTATCGTACCCTTGGATTTTGCAGGGTTATGCATTCTGATATTCACATATAAGTGTGATCGTTTTTTCAAGATGGTGTAATTAATCTTTCATACACACTATCTAATTAGAGGCAATATAACTGACACCTATGAAACTGAGTTGTCGATAATCTCGCAATTACTAAATATTATCCCCTTCTAGTTGAAAATTTACTCGATAAGAGGATGAAAATTTACTTCGGTATCATAAAATTCGAAGACGGGAATAACCGCTAATCCAATCCAATTTATTCTGGTTCAATATAGTCTCGACTGTTTGCGATCTAGAATAACATCTAATCGAATCTTATTAATTAAACTAAACTTGCATGTATAAGTAAAGCGGAATCATAGTTCAGTCAATAAGGTAGAAATAAACATAAATCTGTACTAGAAAAATCGTTAAGGGGTACTTTTTTAATATAATTTTACAGGATATTTATTTCAAATTTCAACTTTCTTGAGAGTGTATATACCATTCTGGTGTCAAAAAATCAAGGTTTCCGTTCAAATCCCTTTAAATTGATGGTAATTAATTTTTTAACAAAAATCATCCATTAGGAACGAAATGTAGCTCCAATACTCCCAGGGGATACGGTTATGGATGCTCCCGTCTCCTGTCTCCAAAATTGTGCATGTATGAAACGGCTATCCATTCGAAGTTAGCAATTATGTTGAAAGATGCATTGTGGATATATGTCTGTTGAAATTCTTGTATATCCAAGGGGCATAGGTATATTGACCACCGATACCTTGACCACCTCATTGGGCATTTTGCCCCTTGTAGACTTGATTGACGAACTGTATACAGTGATATGCTGTATTTAAAATGAACTTAACATTTAAAATCCAGAGTATGTGCGACTTCAGCTCCTTGGTTAACAAATAACCGAATTAAAAACAGGACTTTGTCTTTTTTAGCTTTACTTTAAATATTGTCAATAAAAACTAGGTATGTTGTTATAGTTTGATATATTTCGTTTTATTTAACTATTTAATCTTTTATTTACTTATTATTTGGAATTTATAGTACCTAGTTTGCTAAGACATTATTACACAACCTCAAATTATTACTTACCAAAAACTCTGAAAACCTTAGATTGAACTTAGATTCTTTCTTTGTACTAGGATTTGCAATTTTGTTTAGGGCGCCATCTCTTGCATTAATAGCAGAGCAAGAGAAACTCTAACCTGAGGTGGGGATCAACTAATTTTACGAATGGCAATTCAACGACAACGGATCAATAACAATAGAACACTCTTTATTAACTAAATAAAATAAGTCGAATTTATAAACAATCAACAATAAAAAAATAGAATATAAATTCTCCATATCTAAAATGTGGCCCTATTTTTTAAAATAAATATCGAAAAATTCGAAAAATCAAAACCAACACTTTGATTTTGATATTTGGTTAATAGCCTTCCAACTCGCGTCTAAATCGTTTTAATTCAACACCTGTGGGGGCTTTTGTCCCAGGAGTAGTTGTTTTCGATTTGGACGTGATTGCATTTTGTGTATAATTTTATTATACTTTGTTGGTACCGACTCTGAGATTTTTCGAATTTTTCGATATTTATTTTAAATAAAAAAATAAATTTTAACTATGAACGGTAAGTATACCTTTATCTCTTAGTATTTTATTGAGAGTACATTTTTCTTAGTCTATTATGAAATTTTGGTACCTTTTTAATTGACGCACTAATTTACAACTGTAAATTTAGGAGAACACATCAATTATTATGGATTCTATGGGATACAGGAACTATTCAGGAAACTGGCAGGATAGGACCATTGGATAACAATTATCAGGAAATTTTATTTCATTTTCATCCTGAATAACATATGCTAGTCTGGTAAATGTTTTCAATTCTTCTACGTAACCTTTTACTTTTTTCTAGTTCACCTTCGATTGTTTTTTAAATTTGACACCACCATGTGTATTGTACAACAGATTTTTATCAAAAAGCCTCGAAACTTCGGTGATTTTGCTTTTATTGAACTATAAAGTCATAGCACACTGTTAAAAATCACCAACATTTCTGGAAATTTCACATAATTTCTTAAATTTAAAGAATTTTTTAATATAAATTTAATTATTACATTAGATACAATAATAAAAAAGAACACTTTTGATATAATTAATATTTAACTTGATGACTTTAAACTTACAATATTATTGATTTTTAAAATGTAAGAAAATTTAATTATTATTAGAGTCGTCTAATTTTTTCCATTTTTAATAGGATCTTCTACCTAAAAGTCTTTTATTTTGATTTATACTGAAATCTAATTTTGAGATTATATTGAAATGTTATTTTTTTAATAGCAATTAATGAAACAAACTTCTTGGTATAATTTATGGCTCAGTCTTATCTATTGATAGCTTTATTTTATTCTTAATTTGACCTAGCTTCAGTTTTCAGAGCCTAGTAGTGTATAAATTTAACCAATTTGAAAATCATTCATATAAATTTTTCTTTGCAAACTATTGATGTACGATCCTAATTTACTAAATTTGATATCATTACAATTTATAGCTTTTGTTTAATGTAATATTCTTCTTTGTTATTTTATATTTTTCGAAACAATTGTGGATGCTCTCTTAAAATTAAACTTTACTAAATCCTGCATGGGCTTTTCCGCATTTCAGTGAAAATTCGTATGCATAAATAATCTTTTTACCCAGCAGCACTCCGTAGAAATAACATGAAATCTCAGAGAACGTATACGCACTGAAGGTCTGGGGTGAGAATTTATTTTATAAATACCGAACAGAATCCTAAGTACACTCCATGGAGATTGGGTACTCGGCACACTTTTGAAATTCGGCCTGATATTTTATGCGTTCCATTCGGGAGGCAGAAAGGCGGAAAAAATGTAATGAATTTTTTTTTGAGAGAATTTATTAATAAACCCCTGCTTAAAACGCTATAAAACCTGATAAAAATAAATTAAATTTCTTATGACTGTCAGTTTTTCCAATAATTAAAATGCTTGCGTGACAAAAACTTAAAGTAGAAGGATCGTTATGGTCAAGTTATTGAAAAATGTGAAAATTGTAAGTATTTTTTGCGTAAATTTTAGGCAAAGAATTTACGCAAAAAAAACATTTTAAAGAGGAGACTCTAAGCTTTCTTAGGAAGCCATTAGTTTTTTTGTTTTCTCATAGAAAATTTGACCGGAAGTAGAGCAGCAAATATTTTTTTATAGTTTTCTACACCATTTAAAGTACCTAAAAGCCTAGTTTCAGCGATATCACATTATATGAGAGCTTTTGGACTAAATGTGGCTCTGGCAACTGGGCTATAAATAAATTTTACTATTCAAAAATCTAGAAATATGAAAAAATGTATTTTTTTCGTCGAAAAATGCTTGCCTTCGAAAATGCTAGATTTTTCTTTCGGAAATTAGTACGTTTTTGTAGAGGACGACGAAGAAATGTAAAATGCGCCTCGGCGAAAAACTGTCTATTGCCTCGCCTGCTTGCTAGCCTCGGCTGCGCCTCGGCTATCAATTTGCAGACTCGACTATAATAGACAGTTATTCGTCCTTGGCACATAAATAACTATTGTGCTCTAATATCTGTTGAAGGGGTAACCGTATAGTTATTATTAAGCAAATTATTTTAGTAAACCCTAGCAAATTCTAGAAACCACCAATATAACATACCGGATACGGTGGCCTAGTTGGTAAGGCTTCTGCCGATTCAGCTTGGTCAGTGTTCGGGGAGTAGGTTCGAATCCTGCCGTATTCGAGTGGAATTAAAGTCAGATAAGACTTTTGGGCAAGTGCAAAAAGGTATTTTTGTCATACGCAGTTTCATTTACGCCGGTAAACAGGCCGGATGAGATCGGATATCTCGTGGAACTGATAGGGGTTGGTGACACAATTACACACTTGTTAGTCGGTAGATCACCTTCATGACAAAGGCATAGTCCTGATTTAAGGTGATTGAGGACTGTGGTTCGGAGCCCACGATAAGCTGTAGTCCATTTTAGGAAATTAGGTCAGAAAAGAGACATTAAAATTAACAAACACAACCAATATAACACAACTCGCTTATCCCACTATCGTAAAAAAATCAATTTCACAAAGAGCATACTCCTTTTGTGTAATTAAACATATTACCGGAAAATATAAAAATAATAACATCAAAACCACTATTCAAAAAAAGACTAAAGTCGTTCATTTTTCAAAGAGACAGACAATTTGTTAGAAATCTAGTGGAATAACTACTAACTAATAATAAAAATTATATCTCTTTTCATATCATCCCCAAATTTGCTCTCTATAATACATAATACTGATCTACTCATATATACATATATCGTTGCTGCAGAGTAAAAACCACGTATGTTCGAAAAGGTACATTTTACAAAAACCGATTTACTTATGATACGTTAGCAATGTAAACGTGTTTATCAAGTAGACTATTAGATGGTGTTATAGGTCTTGTTAAATTAAAACGTTTCGTGAGGAAGTGCGCTACGAGTTTTCCAAGCTTATTAAGCAATAAAACTATTTTCATAAAAAAATGACATACGTGGTTTTCACTCTGCAGCGACGATATATTTTTCTCTTTCTACTGATTTTGTATACTTCCTCTCCCAATAATATTGTATTGCATTGTAACAATATTTTTGTATTACTCCTTGATGTACATATTTTGTAAATTTAAACAATTTTAAGTATTTTTAAGTATATCTTAGCACGTATTTCTGTTTTAACCATCTTGTGTTGTGTCTCATTTTACTATATCCAAGTCTATTCTATACTATTTTATCTGTTCGCTTTTTTTGCGAAACAAGTGCATTTTGTATTTTTTTTTTGTATATGTATAGTGAATAAAGTTCTATTACTATTAAACCCTAGTTGCATTACTTCCAATAAATGCAGATGAGTTTTAAAGCACTTTTCCAAATTAGGATTCCATATCGTTAATGGCTTTCAACTAGGGCATAATGTTATGTTTTTAGAAACCTTTCAGATTAAGAGCCTTTTTTTATTGATGTATTACTAGTTTTTACCAGGCTTCGCAGTTCGCACGCGTGCATTTTTTTTTCTTTATCACGCCCTGAGTTCCATTATGGTATTTTACTTATTTTGTATAACACATACAGAGTGTTATTAATACATGCATATATTTCAATACTAATTGAATTTTTAAAATGACCAGTTTTACATTATTTAGCAGTTCTTAGCGTAGACGTCATCAATAGCAATTCAAATAAGGGTGCAGACAGGTTCGCATTACCAGTGACGTGTAATTTGAAATATATCGGTCGTAATGTATGTCATATAAAAGAGAAAATATAAATACAAATAAATGTATTTATTCATTATGTATACTTGACACAATCTGAAGCTGAAGCTTTAAGTTGAAATGCATAATAATTTTTTTTATTAATATGTAATAAATTATTTTTATTCACTTTAGTTTAAATTACATTCAAAAAACTTTCTTTCACACTTCTATCAGACTTGGAAGGTAGTACATTTAAGACTTAGGAGTGTTGATGTACTGTTATTTTTTATAATTTTATATTTTTGTCATTATTGTGTTTCAGTTTCATATTTTTTGTTTTTATATATAATTTTTCCTCAATTTTGATCGACTATTTAAACACGCAACTTTTTTAATGTTAAATTACGAAAAATATATTAAACACGAGTGTCAAAAAGTTCAGAAAAAGGTGTGAATGCGTTTTTCACATAGCAATACTGAAGTTACTAGAAACATGAAGCAGATCTGACAGAAAACGTCACATGTTGGACTATTACAGAGAATTAAGACAGACTGCAAAAAATTCTTTGATATATAACCCATAAAAACAGATATTTCATCATCATATAATACCTATTTGTTCATAAAAGAGCAGTAATGTAAAATTAAATATGAAATTCAATAAAATCACGTTTGTAAGAAACATAAATAATTAACAAAAAGATCAAACGATCTTAAGGCATTATTCAAGTTTAGAAAAGTTGGATGCCTCTAAAGAACAAGCAGAAAGAATAAATCCCAAAAACAACTATTACAATTAAAACTGTATAAACAGAAGTTACGATTCTTGATCCCTAGCAAAGAAAGCACGGAGTTTTTCTTTCTTGAGTAAATATTAGTTTTATGTTAAAGGAAATTCGAGTTAAGAAAGTATTTGTTTGATGAAAAATAACGATAAAATAATCGGTATTTTAGAAAAAGTATAAGCTATAGTAAACAGATAATTTTTTATATTAGGAATTTTAGGATTTAAAATAAAATTTTAAAAATAATCTGTTATTGTGCTTTTAAGAAAATTCTAATATATTTATTAACTTAATATAAATTGAGAAAAAGAAGCTTTAATGCCTTTTATATTTCTTCAGTCCATGAATTAGTTGTATGAATAGGAGTACCTACCTTTCTTTTGATTTTTGGGTCAGCGGCTTTAAGCTAGTAATTTTAACCGCCGCAGATATTTCTGGTGGAGTAAATTCGATCAAAAATTCATCCCTTTCCATTTTCACTACTAATTATTCATAACAATTGACAACACTTTGACAGAGGTCGTGCGCGAAAGTAAAATATATCACACGACTGTGTGATATATTTCTTCTTTTTAACTTAACTGGACTCGTATGATATTTGTCACTTTCGAAGTCAAAACAATTCGGAAATTGTCATTTTCATAGGTGGTCGTAGGAAAAATTATTTTTCATTATACCTAGCTGAATACACTATATTTACTTGCTTATTTAACGCACCGAAAATGGACTTTCTCTGTGCAACCGCACGGAAAATTGTACAGCCAACTTACTGCCTACTTACATGTCAAAATAAAATAATATGTTATTGACAGTTCTCTCGCAAATTGTTAAAAATAAAGGTATTGACAGTTCTCTAGAAATCGCAAATTGTTAAAAATAAATGTTTCTTAATCTGGTTTTCAGGTAGATATAATGAAAAATATCGTTCATTAAACGTCCAAAAATGCTTTTTCTGGACTCCTAATGAAATAAACTACTGACGTCTCGATTTTGGTGTTGATCAATCAGTCCCCACTCTCTTTTTTCTCGTTACCTGGTTACCCTTTTTCAATATACAAGGTGACTGGCAATATATCTGTCAGAAGATGACCATGTCCGATGTCAATATATTACGAGAAAATACGTATCAGCGCAAGGAAAATAACAACAAATAAACAACTTGTTTAACACAATCATGAATTTGAGACTCGGTTACTTTAATAACAAAACCAAAGGGTTGGTTTGCCCCGACATGGTTTCAATGTCGGGCGGGTAGGAGTATTTAACGTTCAGATACAGTGCAAACTGTTCAAAATAATTTGAAGGTCTTTGTTGGGGGAAATCAGAAACCAGTAATTTTTGATAAATAATAATAATAATAATAATAATAATAATAATAATAATAATAATAATAATAATAATAATAATAATAATAATAATAATAATAATAATAATAATAATAATAATAATAATAATAATAATAATAATAATAATAATAATAATAATAATAATAATAATAATAATAATAATAATAATAACTTTATTGTCCATATGATCAGTTATAAATGAAATGGGACAAGTCAAAAGACAGTTTATAAGATGTGGAAAATAAAATATAAAAATACAAAAAATATAGGAAGGAGAAAAAAATAAACGTATAGCTAAAATTTAACAGTTAAAATATATACGCCAAACAGAATAAAAACAATTATCCATCAATAACCCTTCTACTTTTTTTCTTAAATAGTTTCAAAGGTCCTAAACTAAAAAACTAAAATACCCATGTATTGAGAGCTTTTTTCAAAAAATGGCGAGTTATGTGTTGGTATCATCAAATCATTTCGAGTTCGAGTTAAATAATTATGGTAGAAGTTATTACTACGAAAATGTTCTAGGTTTGATTTGACATAAATTAAAAGTTATAGAATATAAATACAAGGAAGTGGTAATATACGAAGTTCCTTAAACTTTGCTCTGCATGACTGCATATACCTCAGTGACGCTATATTTCTTAAAGCTTTTTTTTAAGTTTAAAAACCCTCAATACATGATCTAATGAGCCCCATAAAATTAAACCATATCTAATGTGAGAGTACCTAGTAATGCGTAATAATATGCCAACAGAACAAATTTATTAGTTATACTTCTAAGCGTACAAACTGCAAAACATGCAGATGAAAGTTTTTTACACAGTATATCAATACGAAATTCCCAGCTTAAAGAGTTATTTATGTGAACACCTAAGAATTTTGTACTTGTTGCATAGATTTTCCATCTCTTCTCAATCGATGACTATCAAGTATATCATTCACCCTAGGAGTAAAATGAATAAACACAGTTTTTTCTTTATTAACAATAAGTTTATTTTCTTTAAACCATTGTACCTACTAGCTTATTTATTTTAATTTGAAATTCAACAGTTAATTGGGAGATATCATTATTACAAAATAGATAGGAAGTATCATCGGCAAATAGTACAATACTACCATCATTAACCGTCAGAGCTAAATCATTGATAAAGATTAAAAATAAAAGAGGCCCAAGGACAGAGCCATGAGGTACGCCACAATTAACTAAACGGGTTTCTAATAGACAAGAATTAACGACTGTTAACTGATTTCTGTCAGATAGGTAGGAACTCAACCACTCACCAACTCTTCCTCTAAAACCATACTTACAAAATTTAACATTAAGTAGATCATGATCAACTAGATCAAATGCTTTGCTTAAATCCATGAAAATACCTACACTTTTTTTGTTTTTGTTCAAATTATCATAGAGGTTATTAAGGAAGTTTAGGAGAGCAGTTTGAATAGATCTGGCTGTCCTGAACCCGTGCTGACTATCACAAAACACGTTATATTTAAACTAAAATATTTACAGTGAAAACGGAACATTTTCAGAACATGTATCGATCACTAATAAAAAATGTCTGCCATTGCTTAAGATGTAAATTCAATTAAAACATGCAAATCTCAACCAGAAGTTTTGAAAAAACATTAAATGGGCTTTTCAATAGTTCGCCAAGCAAGTGAATCCGGCATAAATCAGATTAGACGGCACGCCACCATTAATTGATAATGCTCGGGCTTTGCGAAATCCACATCGCTATATAAAAAGAGCCACAATCAATCTGTTTTTCGAAGTTTCTCGATGGATTACGTGTCCCTAAAAAGTAGAGAGAGCATGAATAGATACTAATGAAAATAGATTTGAAACGTTTGCCATAGTGATGAAGTGTTTGCTTGGATGGAGTCAAGCTTAGTGATTACCGAAATGGGATTTTAAGAGATCTTCGGATAATGTTAAATAATCATTTAATTTTGTCACTGTAGCTGTAAGGGGACAATAATTACAAATTTTGGTCTTCATATACTAGATAATATAATAATAGTAGTAATAATGTATATTCAAATTTAAAAAATAAATCACAAATAAATAACTAAAGAAAGTTAAATACATAATCTGAATAAACAAGGTAGAAACCACAGAAGCATCAGATATTGCTTGTACGTGGCGAAAAGGAAAAGTAAAATTATGGTAAGTTCGCATAAGTATTGAAATAATTTATAAAAAAAGGATTCGCGTATATAAATAAAATTTCACCTGACCATTTTAAATTACTAAATATATAAAATTTAAATTTTAAATCGCAGAAAATAGCTATTAAGACAACTAGGGTTTTACAGACAGTTTAAAAATCGAGTTGTGTTGAAAATATTACCCAAAAAGGTGAAAGAATTCTCAACTTACCCAATGTATCGCTGATGTAATTTGCTGGCTAGGAGAGGATGAAGGGGGATAAGGAAAAATGCCTTTCTTAAAACAAAAAAAATCACTATCCGAAATTTAAACACTCGTTTTTTAATTTAATTAAATTAAATTTTGTTCCGTTTAATGTACTCTCCGTACAAGTACTGAAATCTTACTCTAAGGAAAAAGCAAAGTTGCCACGTTTAGAATTTTGCGGTTGACGAATAGACGTAGCTCTAAGAATAGGAAACATGCTGTCTTCAAGAATTTTTCTAATACTAATAGAATCTTTAAATGTGGAAGCTTATTTTAAATAGCTATGAAGTACGTTACCATTGACAACGTATTTTATAAGGAATGGTGGATTTTATTGACAACTTAAAGTGATAGTTCTAATGGACCATAGTAACAGTATAAAGTGTCAAGTATAATATAAATCACACAAATAAAATATAGTAATTCAGGTAAGGTTAAGTAAAAAACATTCAATCCAAGTATAAATATATACAAATATAAAAGAAGTAAGTAGTAGTTAAAAGTTTCAAATATAAAATGTTATATACATAAAATTAATTTGACACTACTCTGACAGCGATAAGTACACAGATGTACTTGTCTCATTATAGGTACATAATGAAAATACAATTATAAAATATGGCCAATTATTAGCAAAAATGACCCCATCTTTAACACTCTGTAAAACACTAAATCAAAATAAATCAACTGGTCTTTGTATTCAAATGTCATTCTCATATCGTTGGCTGTGCTCACTATTAATTACTTTCTTCATCTGTGGCTTCTTTAATACAGGGTAAACAGAATAAATCAAGCAATATCTCAAAATTTTCAAATTGTAAAAAGACTTATAGGGTGATATAAGTCTTTTTACAATTTGTTAGTACAATTAATAAGCTTTCAAACGATATAGTATAGTTAGGGTATAAGTTAATGGAAAACTGTAAATATTTTATGATAACGGAAAAATCATGTATTTTACGTACACAAATTATATGGTATTAAATTTTTACATGAAACTGTATATTTTAGGTTTTCTAAGGCATTAGAATAGTCTACAAATTGTAATCGTAATTTTGGATGTGTCTATTATTTTTTACTGCTACCACTAGAGGACCGCATACCTTTATAAAGATATTCGAAATTATTAGTCCATTCTGTGAGCCGGAAAAAACCTCGAAAAATACAAATATATTTTGACGCCCTCAAATTGCGCTATCCCTCCTTTTTGGAGGATGCTGAATACGATGGCGAGGGTTAAAATTCGTTTAGAGTTGGCCCCACCCCCCCAAACGGCCAATACCCACCCTCAAAATTGTGAATCGCGTCTTTCACCGGCAAACCTAACGTAACTCCCCGTTTTCAAGGTTGCTGGTCACGATGGCGTTGGTGACAATTCTTTTAGAGATGACCCCACCCCTCAAACGGCCAAAAATCACCCCCGAAAGGGTGAAAAGTTTGTTTTTCGCTATTAACGAGAAAACCCGCATTATCTCCCGTTTTCGAGGATGCTGAACACGATGGTGATGTTGGATCTTCTCTCCGAGTCGACTCCACCCCCCAAACGGCAAAAAAAGAAAAAATGTTTACCCTTTAATACCATTTAATTTGTGTACGTAAAATGCATGATTTTTCCGTTATCATAAAATATTTACAGTTTTCCATTAACTTATACCCTAACTATACTATATCGTTTGAAAGATAATTATCAAATTGTAAAAAGACTTATAGGGTGTTAAAGAAGCCACAGATAAAGAAAGTAATTAATAGTGAGCACAGTCAACGATATGAAAATGACATTTGAATACAAAGACCTGTTGATTCATTTTGATTTACTGTTTTACAGAGTGTTAAAGATGGGGTCATTTTTGCTAATAATTGGCCATATCTTTTTAAAACACCCGTATAATATATTAACATGCTATATTTTTTTAACGCTCTTGGTGAGATATTTTCGAGTCTTGAATAAAATATAGTATGTTCCATTTAAAAAAATGGCACGTTTGTGTTGCCACGAGGTTTTGGAACAACCTGTATAATTGAAACTATTTTCAAAATGTGCACCCAGTGACTGTACTAGCTCACACAAAATTTGAAAGTTTTATCTCTTACGACAACGACGTAATCCTCCGGCGACAGAGGTTTGGCCCACCCTGTATAATAATTTCAATTTGATGAATATGCGTATTAAATGCATCTCCTCACACTGCTATTCCATAGCGGATATGACCCGTTTTTTCGGACAATATAGTAAATGATTATAAAAATTAAATCTTATTACAATCCTCACTAATTATATGTCCTTTGAAACAAACTCTCAATACAACTGAGATTATGCTACTCTCCATCATCCATACAGTCAAGCTAAAATAACTAGTTGCATATACCGATTATTATTTTCTACAAATTTAAAGAAAAATATATATTTCTTTAGTGATTTTTTTAAATAAGACACTAAACAAAATCGTATTGAAATATATATGTCACTGCTAAACATAAACTTTGGAATAAAGTGTGTTCATCCAAATAAATCATACCATGTCATAAAAATTTTATGTTCGCTCACTCTTGTGACATTTTCGCATGTTTTCTGAGCTCTGTTGAATCTGATCTAATCACTCAAAATTGGTGGCTGCATTATAAAGCTCTCCTGACATTTTACACACTGGCGAGCTTCATTTTTTGATCTGGAGAATTTTGATATATATAGATAAAAATTATAAGTTATAAAGAATCACATGCATTGTAAAGAAGTGCTAAAATGAGTTAAAGAAACTGAAAATAAATAGGCATCATTGATTATAACGGGTCTTACTTTCAGAATGCTAAAAACAGAGTGAGTTCTTTAGTTTTTAATTATTTTTACTAGACTACAGGTAATTGTATCTCTCAGAAGTTACCTTGAGGGCATACTTTTTACACCGATTACCGATCATTACGATTTAGTTTGGTTGAGTAGCCTTAATGATCCGAATGGTCGCTTGTCGTGATGAGCCGTCTGCTTACAGCAATATTCGCTAATAATTGTGCATCTAGCGCAGTATGAAGGATATTATACTACCAGATTTGCATAATGTTTGAGAAAACTTCTTTCTTATAATTGCTCAGCGTAGTTTTAAATTCCCCAAATAACTAAATTTCAAAACAACTACTATTAAATTCTACAGAACGATCCACTAAAACTTCTTTTGAACAATGAAGTATTTCCCGGGAGTTAATAATCATATTTTATATATAAATCTAACAGTATATATTTCTGAACTACCCTCCTGATTCTTTCCTCTTTCACTTTCTTCACTAAAATTTCAGCTATCCAGTAATTAGTTCTTTGATTTTCAGTACGTTTGTCCTGGCACGCCGCTGTTCTCATACCATGCGTTCTCTCGTGTAGATCAACAAATTTCCTAAGGCGGTAACCCTAACCTATTTCATGCCATTCGTTTATTGCATTCTTTCTTATCTAACCCTGGCACCAAGAGACTTATATAGAGAGAGATATGTTTATGGAAAAAAATATCCTCTTTGAACTATCTCAAGAACGTCTCAATGTCAACGGAGACATTTTTCAAATGACCCACATTTCATATCATCTTATATCGCCCTGGAAATGCGATCGCTTAATAAAAAAGATTTTATAGAACTTACACTTGACATTTGACCTCGCCTCCTTGTTGGAAAATCTGACATTCCACTCGAAATGAATTTATAATAGAATACAGGATATCCCAAATAGAATCAATAGATGTTACGTTAAAATAATGCTCACTTGGCAAAATCAGTATAAACCACAACCTTATTTTTACAAAAATATAAATCAGGTCCACAACATGGCAGATATTATAGAAAAATTAGAACAACAAATTTATTCAAGCATTTAATTGACGAGCTAGTTCATAAATTAAGAGAAGTAAAATGAGGTGTACCTTACAGAAATAACTTGGTTTCCATTCACCCCCACTTTATAATCAGTCTCGCTCAAATACATATTGTAATATTATGATCTGCTCGCGTTAAAAATTTACATTGATAGTATTCAAAAAGCTAGTGATCAAATCTGTACCTGGATAAATAACTGTAATTCGCTCTATCATGCTGTAAACAATTTGAGTATACAACTGAAATTTGGAACAAAGTTTAATATAAAAGTGTTGGCTTTTTAGTATTTTGCAGTGATTTAAATAAAACGTTCAAGATTAATAGCCTGTTTCATTTAAATCACTGCAAAATACTAAAAAGCCAACAGGTTATGGGCCAATGCACTAAGAACTGAAGAGATTTGTGAAAACTTATATACGAAATGGTGCAGGAAATTACTAGAATGAATATACCTTTGCTGAATGGTGGAAATTTTGTTTATTGGAAAACAAAGTTGAAAGCGATCGTGGTTCGTAATGAACTGTGGGACATTGTCACACACGAGAAGCCAGCCAATTCAAATGCAGAGTGGGAAAAGAAAAATAATAAAGATATGGCGTATATAACATTAAGCGTCGAGGATTCTCAGTGGAATCACTTCGCACATTTTGAAATAGCGCATGAAGCGTGGACCACGCTAATAAAGAAGTACGAGCGATCTACCTTTGGAAGTAGACTATACCTACGTCGAAAATTGTACAGGATTCACTACACTGGTGGGTACATTAGCGAGCATATCGATGCAATCATGAACGTCGGACGATTAATGGATCCGGAAAACCGCTCGAAAATGAAGAAATTTTTGCAGTCTTGTTAGTAAGTTTACCAGATTCATATTCAGGATTGGTCACTGCGCTCGAGGGCCGTGACGAAGCGGATCTTACCGTGGATTATGTAACTGGGAAAATGCTGGATGAGTACCAGAGAAGAAACGAAGCCAGGGAAATAACAAGCAGTGAAAAAGCAGATGTGGCACTGAAATCGATGACTGGAAACAAGAGGAAGCCAAGAGAAACGCGTGAGTGTTATTACTGTCACAACCCGGGCCATCTGACGGCTGATTGTAGATTGTTCAAGATGGTTACGACCAAGGAGCGTACAGCGGAACAGAAAAATGGATCTGATTCAGCCAAGTCAATCGTCGAGGTTAAGTCAAGCGGAGGTGGATCTTAGCTGGTGTGTTGATTCTGGAGCTACTAGTCACACGACCAACGACATTAACTTCTTCTCAAGTTTGCGGGAGATCAGTAGTACAGTTGAGATTGCAGATGGCTCAGTCTTGACAGTTACTGGAATTGGACACGGGTACATAAATTGTAAGATACCTGATGGAGTACAAGAAGTGCGACTTGAAGATGTACTTTAGTCCCAAAGTTGGATGACAGTTTGGTTTCTGTCAAACGTATTATTGTAAAAGGATTCAAAATAGTCTTCAAAGATGATAAATGTCGAGTTTACCAGGATCAACGGATAATCGTGGAGGCGGAGATCTGCGGAAATTTATTCAGTATCAAGACTACTGATTTAAAAGAGAAAGCGTATACCACAAGAAAAGATGTATGTATTCACCAATGGCACAGAAGAATGGGTTACAGAGACGAGAAGGCGATTAAAAATCTCGTCTACAGAGAATTAGCTACAGGAATACAAATTTAACCATGCTCCCATGAGGAAACATATGAGTGCTACATAAGAGGTAAATTAACAGAGTGAAAATTTTCAGAAAGTCAAAGACGGGAGAAAATGCCAATGAGACTCGTCCATTCAGATCTATGCGGACCAATGAAAACAGCAACGCCTAGTGGAAACAAGTACTTTCTGACTTTGATCAATGACTATTCGAGATTTACTGTGGTTAAACTGGTAAAATCTAAGTACCAAGTTGCTGATGAAATAAAGGGTTACCTGGCAGCAATGGACAATGGACGGGAGTATATATCAAAGAACCTGGAACAGTTTCTTAAAAAAGAAAGGAATTGGACATCAGTATACTGACGTCTACACGCCACAGCAGAACGGAGTTGCGGAGCGGCGTAACAGACACTTGGTGGAATCGGCGAAATGCATGCTATTGGATACTGGGTTAGATAACCGTTTCTGGGGAGAAGCAGCTTTAACAACCACGTATCTGCAGAATCGAATGGTTATTTACTATTTACTATTTACTAATGAGAAACCAGATTTGAGAAAAATAAGAATATTTGGTTCAAAAGTTTACTCACTAGTTCCGAAACAATAGCGACGGAAATGTTTTGTTGGGATATAGTGGCGAAGGCTGCGCCTCCCACAGGAGCCCGTCGCGCGCGCACAGAAAAAGCCTATTTTCTGGACTCCTAATGAAATATATTATTACGATAGATGAAAGAATTTTGACAGAATACGTTGATTTGTTTAAACAAATCGAAAGTATGACTGACTTGTTCATATGAAGGTAACCAGCATGACTGTAAAATATAATTTATGGCTACTAATTTAAATTTCCTCATCATTAGATATAATATATAACTAGCAAAAAGGAAACTTAACAAATTTTAAAGACAAAATTTTCCTAAAGACTTTAAGAATTCCCCGCACATCCTTTCATTAAAAACGTTACTTTTAAACTTTCAAAAAAACACTCACATTCAAGGCGTACCAAGTTATACTAAAATTAAGAGTCTCCTTCGCGTGATAATATTGTGTCGTAACTCAAAAGTTATTATGTATAAACGTCAACGTAGTGAATTGCTACACTTACAAGGTAGTTAAGAGAGATTTTGCGCCTACAGCCTCTGCCTACTTTTAATATTTCAGTTAGAATGATATTTAGAGGTAGTGACGCTCTCACGACATATACCACTAAACCCTCATTTTATAACAATTTATAATACGCCGTTTTGAGTATATGAGTCTGTGGAGCATGTAAATGATCGTATTATATTGTTGGAAATTTGCGAATAACTAATTTTTGTTGAAATTAAGGGTTTAAATTTAAATTAAATTCTAACTGATGCCTCTTTGATGTTCGTTGTTTGAATACAACAATGATAACTATTGTCTACACTATTTTCGTGTGGATAGATAAAAATTGTTGTAAGGCGATATTGCTGCTGCATATAGACTAAATAGTGGAGTATTCTGAATTCAGTAAAAATAGACAAAACTATCAATCAAACCAAGCCGGATTTTAAATTATTCAGACCCTTCCTCTTCATCTATTTCGTTATGAGTTCCCTTATCTTCATCAGTGACTTTATCAATATAGAAAAATAAAATCACGCTATACATTAAAGGTATAGAGTATTATGATGTATAATAATTATTCTCCAGTCTTCTATAGCATTAAAAGTCCAAATGTACAAGTACAAAAACAAATTATATTTAAACTTACTAGTAATATTTCAGAATTTGTATCTCAATTTCTCTGAAACTTCTTTTGGAGAACCAAAAAAATGTTTTGATTCAGTCAAAGGTTAAAATAAAAATACAATACGTTAAAGAAAACTTTTCTTGATACACGACACTAGCAATAATTTGTTGTTTCTTTCCCTTTTACTCTTAATTTCCTGAAAGAACGATGAAACATCAGGACCAATTGTCTATTTTCTAGGATAAGTATTAAGTAGTCCTCGGCTGTCATGAACAATAAATCGAAGTTTCCTCAAATGGTTTTGGCAGAGCAGCAACTTCATCGATCGCAACACATTGTTCGAAGATGTCTAACCGGAAAAGATTGTATCGGTGGAAAGGTTGAGTTATGGAAGACAAAATATATATACCAGAATGCGAGTAGTTTCGAATGGTTGGATTACACTGAAAAGACAAGATAAGGATTTCTGGAAATATATATATATATATATATATATATATATATATATATATATATATATTTCGGCTGTATAAATTAATTGAACTTTTCGAAGTGTGTTGTAATGAATTTGTAAGGACTTTTTGAGATATCCGTTTAAATAAATTCGATTTGTGCTATTTAAATACTTTTATTTCCTGAAAATTGCTCATGCAGCATGCAGTATTTTGCTTAAAAAAATAAAATACTCGTATGTTTTGGCTAAGGTACAGGGTCTCATAATAATATAATAATAAACAAAACTTTATTTCAGAAGTATGTTACAAATAACATAAAATGAAATAGGGTCAATAGTAACAACAAGATACAATATTGTAATCTAATTAACAGAAATCGACTATAAATTAAAGAATTCACTCACTTAACGTATAAGGTTCTAATTCAACTAGAAATTCAAATAATTTTCTTTTTTAATTGTCTAATATTGTCAATATGTTTTAAAGTTAAAGGAAGACTATTATAAATACGGATACATGTATAATATGCCCATGTTCTGTCATTGAAAGTCTGTGGGATGGATACTCATAATTTATTGAAGTGGTTATGTAATTACTTTGAGGTTTATCTTTGTCAAAAATGATCGATTATTGAAGAAAACACTGATTCTTGTATGAAGATACATGAAGATTCCTAGGCCTATCTCAATAAGTAAGGTTCTATCCACTTTAATATTGATCCTCTAATTCCGTAACAATCCAATTTACTTAACAGTTGCTTTTGATAAGTCCAGGAATAAACCCAAAGGAACGTGTCCTTCTTCCAATGTTAATAATATTTCATTTGTAAATTGGAATTGAATATTATTCAAATGATAAGTTGAATACATAAACTCTAAGATGCGCGAACCAATGATCTTTTCAAATATTTAGGAGAAAGATGACAACATGCGTCTGTAATTCTCGATTTGTGACTCCTCATATTTTGTCTTTCAGTTGCGTGTTTTCACTAACATTTTTAGTCCAATCATATTAGGGGTTTTACCTCGGAATGAGAGATAATAAGCTGGAAACTCGTATACACCTTCATTATGGTGTTCTAAAAGTTGTCTTAAAAGTCACATAAAATCTCTTGTCTGCGTGGTAAGGTATTCGAGGTCAAACATCACAAAAATCGGTCTTTTGCGATTTTCTCGCTTTCTATAGCTCCAATGATGTAAACATCTATTACAAAAATTGTAGAGCAACAAACTTGCGACAAAATTTATTTCAAACATTTTTTCAACCGTTTATGAGATAAATAGGGAGGAGTGCTCAGCCCTCAGGCATACATACTATAATGCAAGATCAACCGTGGATCTGGGTGAATAATATGTTGTATAAAGTTAATAAATCATTAAAATATCATTAACAATGAATACTTTGTATTATCTATTAATTAATACATTAATACTTATATCTACTTATTTGTGTAATCAAAAATTTATTTATTTAAGTGAAATACTTACATTATTGTATATCTTAATTTTATATTAATTAATTTTAAGTAGTTTTTAAGTAGAAATAAAACGAATAAGTATATTGCTCGTTATTTTGATTGGACGCACTCAATTGCATCAAGAAGAAATTTTCCTTAAAAAAGTTGGAAAAGGCAATGTCAAAACACAAATCTATTCTTCAAAAAGTTTTGATAAATATCACCTTTCTAAAAAAACATATTTTATTTTTACATGCATTCAGTGGCTGTGATACAACTTCTGCACTGTTTAAAAAAGGAAAAAAATCTTTCATAAAATCGCTAGAAAAACTTGTCAATTCGACCAACTGGCTAAAGTTTTCCTAATAGAAAACTGCCCTATACAACAATTGCATGAAAATGGAGTACGCATATACCATGCTCCTAAATCTGAGGACAATATCGATCATCTTCGATATACTCAGTTTGTTAGATCTACAAAACTTCATAAGTCCAGTTGTCTAATCTTCCACCAACAAGCGGAGCAACTTATCAGCATATAAACCGGGTATATTACCAAGTACAAAAATGGTTAGGGCATGATTTAGAACCCCAGGAATGCGGTTGGGTGCTGCAAAATGAATTCCTGGAGCCAATAACAAGAATATTACCACCAGCTCCAGATGAATTACTTAATACCATATTTTGTAATTGTAAGAAAGGATGTGGTTCACGCTGCGGGTGCAAAAAAAGTTAGTGTAATGGGCAAGCTGGCCTCAATGCTGTATCATTGCAAAGCGAACCCGAGGAAAAGAGTGCATTTGAGCCGGAAATTCTAGAAGGCCTGGAAACAACCATTCAAGATGATAAGGGTACAGACATTTTCGTAAGCCCGGAAGATGACGATGAAGAAGAAAATTAAAACTTTTGTTGTGTAAATTATTAAACATTTGTAAGTAATTATTATTATTATTTGTAATTTTTAATTCACTTTAATTTAAATTGTAATATTTATCGTTTTATTTCTACTTAAAATTAATTAATATAAAATTAAGATATACAATAATGTAAGTATTTCACTTGATAAGTTTTTGATTACACAAATAAGTAGATATAAGTATTATTAAATGACTATATTAGATACTTATATGTAAAATGTTATTAAATTCAATGTATTAATTAATAAATAATACAAAGTATTCATTGTTAATGATATTTTAATGATTAATTAACTTTATACAACGTATTATTCACCCCGATTCACGGTTGACCTTGCATTATAGTGTATATGGCTGAGGGCTGAGCGCTCCTCCCTATTTATCTGATAAACGGTTGAGCGCATGAAAAAATGCTTGAAACAAATTTTGTCGCAAATTTGATGCCCTACAATTTTTGTAATAGATGTTAACATCATTAAAGCTATAGAAACCGAGAAAATCGCAAACGACCGATTTTTGTGATGTTTGACCTCGAATAACTTACCACGCAGAGATTTTATGTGGCTTTTGAGACAACTTTTAGAACACCATAATGAAGGTGTATACGAGTTTCGAGCTTATTACCTCTCATTCCAAGGTTGACCCCTTTTTTTTGCTTAAATGATTTGAGTATTTATTAGGAAAATTCATAAAGTTGGAATTATTAAAGACATCACAGAAATGAATGGAAACAGTGGAAGGTACTCCGCTGAGCTAGCAACAAACTGAATGGGGCTTTTAAACTTTTTGCACAAATTTATATACAGAGAATGGAGAACACAGTTTCTAGGGGGGAGTTATATACAAAAGTACATCTGAAAATAGTTATAGATTGTTAAAGTTGGAAACAGAAGCAGCTTTTAGATTTACTGGATTTTAAATTTTTTGTGTATTACTTTCTATTCCTCTTTACATAAAAATTTTAGGTATAATATTAGTTAATATTAATTATTTAAAAATAATGGTCGTTTAAATACAAAAATTGTATTTAATTACTCTACAACAGTAATAAATAAACATGGCGAATTTTTCAAGATTCAAGTATACTTCTATACTATTCATAGTGTACTTAAATTCACTCCTGGATGTGGATATTGAAGGGATAATACTTTCCTTTGCTGATGACACTGTTTTGGTATTTGATGGAGTTGACTGGAATGATGTTAAAAACAAAATGATAACAGGCTTAACCAGAGTAAAAAATTGGCTGAATTCAAATAAACTTTCATTGAACTTAAAAAAAAACTAAATATATTGTCTTTTCTTTAATAGTATCAACACGACCACAATACTCATTCATTACACTTGAAAATGAAAAAATCAATGAGGTCCCGAAAATAAAGTACTTGAACAGCACATGAAGTGGAATGAACACATAGACTATATCTCTAATAAAATTCGCAAATTAATATATATATTTTATTGTTTAAGGCATATTTTAAATAAGGAAAACTTAGTCATCATATATAAATCATTTATTGAATCACTGATAAGATACGGTATTTTGGTTTGGGGTGGTTTGTATGACAATGCATTATACAAAGAAAGTTCTAAAAATCATCTATGGTAAAAACAAAATATATCCAACAGAACTACTATTTACATATGATACTTGCAATACACGAAATTCCCTATAAAGCATTGTAAATCAAATTAATGATTAACATTGGAAAGAAAAGAAGAAACTAATCCTAGAAGGTACACTAGATATGAAAATTAAAATGAGATTGGGTACAAGACCGATATGTATCATTAATTTTTATAGATTTTTGTACGCCATTTTGTTGTATTAGTTTTGAAGTGCAAGTCCATGTTTGCTTTAATTGCGTTTTTGATTTTTACGAACCCTCTGTTGTGGATGGAGGGTTCTTTCTCAATTTCTCTAACGGTAGAGAATTTGGATCGTTTGATTTTTGCAATTTTCATAATTTTGCTAATCTCACCTTTCTTAAATTGGGGTTGTAAGGAGCCGGCAAATGTAGAGGCGTTGGGCAGGTGCTCATTTCCACCTAGCACAACATTTTTCACCTCCGCATTTGAGCGCAAGTTATATTCTCCAATGTTAGAAAGTCTGAGATTGTTGGATTTACCTAAAATGTTCTTCAAATATTAAAAAATTTTAACTTCGTTTATTTAATTAATCTTAAAAATTTTACCTTATGGTAAGTTACAAAGTTCATTATAAAAAACTGTTTGCAATTTCTTGTATATTTTTGTAGGCCTGATGATGGCTAATAGCCGAAACTAGTTGCCAAATTTTTGTTAAAAATTTTTCCAAATACAATCTGATTATATGTGGTACCGACATTGATTAGTTTTATTTTTATTTTAATAAAAATATAAATATCCCAATAAGCCGCAAAAACATAAACCTCAAATTCTTTAACTATTTAGCGCCTAAAGTTTATAACAAGCTACCTTTCGCAATAAGAGGAATAACAAAGAAAAATAGTTTTACAAAAGAATGCAAGATATATATTTTTATTAACTTTAACCAGTTCGCTGAGATTTTTAAATAATAAAATAAATTAGCAATATATAATCTTTGTTTTTTCTTGTTTCTTTTTTTATCTAATTGTCATGGAAACTTGTTAACATGTCTTATATTTTTAACTATTAGTTTTTATTATTTACTAATTGTAATTGTATTGAAATTTCATAAAAAATGTGTTATAAACTGTTAAAAATTTTGTAAAATTGCACATACAGGTGCACCACCTAGGTGCAAAAAAAATCATTTATGATATATAAAATAATGTATGATTCTGATAATGATGAAACATTTTTGGTATTATGTTTAATTATGTTTAAAATAAATAAAAAAATAAATAAAGCGAGTAAAACTGTTTTGTCCACGCTAGTTATTTAAACAGTGTTTCCAGTTTAAACACGAATTAAAATTAGTCTTAAATAGGGACGCTGTTGATACAAAATAGCAATTTCTACAAACAACAAGCTCCGAAGCCCAAAGCGAAAGCCGAAACTTAACGAGACCTTCGTAATTCAACATTTTCCACCAAGAGACGTATTAAACGTGGTAGTTGATTCTCAGGAGAACGATAAAATACGATTAGGGAAAATGCACCAGTAAAATGAATGTAAAACGAATGTACCTCGCAGAATTTATATTCTCCGGTTCCGACTAAACCTAATCTTACAATTTTAATTAGAATCTTTACTTCAAACCCGAACGCTGATCACGAATCGCTTTGTAAATGTTTATTAAGAAAAGTAGAAATCGGCGATTGTTTCAAGTGATTGAAGACATACACTTTTTTCGAGACTCAATCAGGAGAATTATTTTTTATTTTAATTTGGTATCTGCAGTAGTTAAATGGATAAAATAATAATTTAACCTTAAGCTTAGATTGGATACAAAATTGTGGAAGACTCTGAATATCATAGCGTAATGGATGTAATTATCAAAGGTCAATATTTTATAATATAAACAAAATTAAAATTTTATTCAAATTAGATTCGTTCGCTGAAAATTCAAAGAGTTTTACATACCAAAGTCAAATGCACTTTCCTACCAGAATTGCAAGAATAGTAATATTGCAAACTTGCAATATTGTTGTTCCATTTTAGTTAGAATACATGTAGAAATTGCTGACAATAATTTGTGTTAAATTAAAAAGAACTTTTAGTATTAATTTGATAATGTGAGACTAAACTTGTAATTTTATGTAATAAGTTGAAAGACCCAATAAATGGTTTAAATGCGAAGTAGCAAGCTTTCAAAAACAAGGAACAATATTACAATAGTCAGCCCCATTTACTGCCTCCATGTTATTCTTTCCCCTAAGTTATCCTGAGCCTTGCTAGTATCCAAAATTATCTTCTTATTTATTTACAAGTTCTACTAAATTATCTACTCTAGATTCGTAATCTACCCTTGAGGTAGTCTTGATTTTGTGATGCTATCATGCCAATTCGAAAAACTGGCCTGAAAGTCCAATGAAATACTATTTGTAGGTACTCGAAAACAATAAAGATGTGATATTAAATAAAATGAATTTAATTGCAGTATCTTTAAGGTTAATTGAAATAATATTGGAAACAGATAAAATATTGAATGTAATGCAAAACAGTGGGAAACATTAGGAACTTAAGTTCAAATTCAAATCCTTTTACCACAATATCGATATAGTTCGTTGTAAAGACATGGAATCCTCACTGGATGGTAGACTACCACACTCAGTATCCACAAAAAGTTAATTTGTGGGCCACAACTGTAATTAATACTGTGATAGGTCCTTATTTTTTAAAAGGCCACAGGTATTTACAAATGTTAATCCGGAGTCGCATGTTTCCAAATAATCAAGATCCTCTTCAGCAAGATAGAGCCTCATCTCATTACCTGTTTTTCCCGATAGTTGGATGGACCGAAGAGGAGTAATAGAATAGCCGACGAGGTCTCCCAACATGACACCTATCGGTTAATTTTTAAGTTGCTACGTAAAAAATAAAGTGATTTGAAATTTTTCTAAATTACTACCTTGACACATGAAATTTATTTATTTATTATGACTTAGAATTTTTTAGTTGGAATAATTGAATATTCCATACTTTATCAACGCACGGTATAGTGATACTAAAACTCTATAGCTGCTTCCACCACATTCAATATACTATTACCGTGCTCACTTTATTATAATCGTTATTAAGAAAGCCAATGGCTGACCACCACATCCAATTATCTGTAATTCAAACCATGTGATAACGTCCTATTGATTTGATCTTTTGCGAACAAGCGTATCTAGCATACAGGGTGACAGTAACTGTCCTTTGTTATCATTTTGTGGAGCGTAAGTGATAAGGTTTAATAGAATATAACAATGCTTTTGCACAGAAAATTGAAAAATGTAATTTTTACAAATGAATCGACTTTGGGTTTGAGTTTATACACACTAAACGTTACCAAACTTTAAAAAATAAAAAGCAAACAGTAAAAATGACCTATATTCCAAAATTATCGGAAAAAATAAAATGATTGGCAATTATTTTAATATAGGTAAGAACGATTTATGAAACAAACAGTTCAATGTAATCTTTAATTTTAAATACAAATCCATTTATTTCAAAAATAGACAACAATCTCACTGAAAAGATCAAAAATATGTGAACAGCTTGGGATTTTGGCCACAAATTTGGATTTGGATTCAACAGAGTCGGTTGACCGTCCATATCGAGATAGTACCATGAGTTTTTTCTGAGCTATTCTTCTGGTATTATTATGAAAACTTCAGTTATAACATGAAAACTTCAGTTATAATGAAGTTCAAATTTTCACAATAAGCAAATGCACTATCCTTTTACAAAACGTTACCAGAAACGTCACAAAAATTATATTTACGTATTAAATTTCGAAATCTTTTTCTTTAGACCAAGTGGCTTTCATATTTTGTGAAAATACTCGGTAATCCTATAGTATTATTAATATTTTTATGACGTTGTCAATCTTTCTTTACACACGTAATTATCCAATCCGAGACTGTAAGCTAAAGAAATAAATTTATAAATCAAAGTTTAGAACCCTAGAAAGTTAACTTGATTCAAGCGATATTTTTGACAAAGATCTAAAAATATTCACCTTTGGAAACTGTTAAATTCCTTTTTTAAAGAAAATCTCATATAAGAACGAAGTAATAGAACTAAAACGCACCCTGTATATTGATACAAAAAGGTTTTCGTGAAACTACAAGATCCAAATATACAAAAACAGTGCACATTCACATGCAACAAGTGCATACGTCATTAAAAGTTTAGTGAGTTTATACAATCGGCTAGAGCTGATTCGACAAGATATCGTATACAATGCATACTCCTCATTGTTATAATAGTCAATCAGAGACATGTTAAAGCCATACAGAGCCAAATCAACCGAACATGTACGGAGGCAACTACTGTGTAATATTGTGATAATGTATACTGTCTCTGTTTGTGCTACATGGTTGTTTAAATTTCGAAATTTGCTAAAAGGACAAGACTGCCTTACCAAACAAGTTATTACAACTGCCAGCTAAATTGCAAGACTACTACATTACACTGAGGTACGTTTATTAATTTGTAAAATGTAACTACCACTTCAAAAACCTGAAATGAGATAATACACTCAAGATAAATATTTTTGACTAAATTTAAGTTTATGCTCATGTTTAATTAATATTAGCTCGTGATATGGACCGATTTATTTATAGAACAAAAGTACAAAGGACCCAATTTAATAGTGAATTTAAATGGAAACCTCAAATATTAATACCATTTCGACCAGAACGAAGGGTCGCAGACAAAGACATCACAAGTAAATTTGATTAGCATTTAACCTTTCTAGCTTTGGATAGATATGTAAACTAAGCATCAAAACCAACAAGTTGATATAACCACGGTTATTATTAAGTAAATTGTTGTGGTTTTCAATAATAATCCTTATTCAAAAATTTACAGTATCGTAATAAAAAACTATGATTAAAAAATGTTCGTATGTTACAACACAAAATAAATTAATCACACATAAAAACAGTCTCCCATTATTTTTGTAGCGAAATATTTTAATTACATATCCAGTAGTCATTCAATCGGACACATAATGACTTCTTAAAATATCCAATATGATCAGTGACTATGCGACCTTTTATTGTAACTGATCCAGCACCTGGCGAGGAGTCAATCCTGAGCATTCACTAACGCATCACGGACATATGGGCCAACGAAACGCAGCAGTCATAATACACCCACTCCACACGAAATATGTCAAGTCCGACTCCAATAAGTATCAGATAATCCCTGTATCAGTTACATACAAGATTTTCTCCAAAACTGCACTTATTAGAGCAGAAAATATGCCGGAACCAATCATTCCAGCTTCCGCTTAGAGGGATCAGAAGAGATCCTGAATATTAAGACAGCAACAGCATACAAGAACGGAGAATCCTCATTGATTTTTATGTATCCTCTTCGACCATATATTAGAAGAAGTCATCAGCTAATAGACAAGAAAGGCAACCTTAGAGTTTACTGCTTAGATTTCGCTGACGACGTCATCATTCAACATTCTACTAAATCGCTGTCAAGATAGGGTTCAAGATCACTTCTTATATCTCCAATTGGTGAAGACCTTGCAGTGGCGGATCTAGGGAGTTTTTCAGGGGGTGGGGGCATCAGTGAATGGAAATTGTAGCCAAAGTGATTAAGTGATAAAATCCATAGGAATGACAACTATTTTCTACTACTCCTTTGTCTTTGATTCTTACCGCTCACGGCTTACCACTAAGATGCATTTAACTAAGAGAACTATCTCCAAATAAAATTATTTTCCTCTATCGTTCTGTTTTGAAGCCCTTTGATGAGCCCGCCTGTGTTTTTTGTACACATTCGCACTGCATAGAAGAATATTTATATTTGGTTTGTATAACGTGTGTTTTGTTCTTGTTAAAAACTGTCAAAGGTTTACTTGCATACCCAGACTCTAGTTGTTGAACCAATATCAACTATCCAGAACTCTAGGGAGGCCATCTATAATTGCTGTTTGATTAAATACTCCACATGCACATGCTTTAACTTAGACATGTTATCGGCAGTCAATGAATCGAGAAATCCGAAACGAAACTGACGACAACGAGTGGCAGTTAATTACATTCTCCTAAATTAAGTAAATTGTTGTTGGTGTCAGGGTTACATTGCCTCCAGGTCACCTAGTAAACAGGCTGGGCTGTCATAATAATCGATCAGACATGTCACTCACAAAGGAACTTAACCAATTCAACCGAAACATTACATAGATGTGTATCCGGAGTACGAAAACAAAACCGCACAGAATCATACACCGAAATTTCCATGGTAATATGTTTGTAGGCTCGGTCAAATTCCTAAAATCACTAGCAACAAGCAAAACAAAACAATTTTAGACAAACAATTATTCCAACGCTTCTGAAACATTTCAATGCATTTTTTGTACAACGATTTATCTTTGACCCCAAAATAGACTTTAGTTTCTGCAATAACTTCATGGGGCCAAATTTCTTTTCCTGGAGAATTATTTTACGTTTGCAGATAGCTAGTAGTCATTGAGAGCTAGATCCGGATAATACGGTGGATGGAGAAGCATTTTTCTCTTCTTTATTTTGAGTGTTTCTTCCTTTTAATGCACCGATAACCTCATATAATATTAGCTGGTTTTTAAGTGGTCATGAAATAGTATATTTCATTAGGAGTCCAGAAAATAGGCTTTTTCTGTGCGCATGCGACGGGTTACCGTGGGAGGCGCAGCCGACCACGGGAAGTCGTGCAAGCACGGAAAAAGTATTTTTGGACGTGTAATGAACGATATTTTTCATTATATCTATCTGAAAACCAGATTAAGAAACATTTATTTTTAACAATTTGCGATTTCTAGAGAACTGTCAATAACATATTATTTTATTTTGACATGTAAGTAGGCAGTAAGTTGGCTGTACAATTTTCCGTGCGATCGCACAGAAAAAGCCCATTTTCGGTGCGCTAAATAAGCAAGTAAATATAGTGTTTTCAGATAGGTATAATGAAATAGTACATTAAGCAACGCATTTCATATGGCATTCTGTTATGATGCGATGGTACAGGTTCTTAGTAATTTTGTATATTCAAATACTCAAGATAATAAAATAATAAAAACCATCTTTACTATTCTAAAGTAATTTATTGAATCCCAAAACATTCATCGCCTATTCCAACCGACAACAGAATTGCTGCGTCGTCAGGAATAGTGTCGATTAATAACTTATAACAATATAAAATAATTAATAATAAAGAAATTGCTTAACCTAGTTTTAAACAGTTCAATAAACTATAAAATATAAAATGATATACGGTATGATATATTTGGATGCATCCAATAAACTAAATCTAAATACTTATATTACTACAATGACACGAGTCCAAGTTTAAAAAACGAATCGCGCAGGACGAGTGTCATAACAGCCATATGAAATAAGTTGCTTATAATACTTTTTATATTTTGCCATTTTATTAATTTTTAATAAATTTATACTTTGCTTTAAAAAAAAATGAGCTGGTAGCACTGTTGTAGAATTTTTAAAATTTGACAGAGATATTAGATACAAATGACAAATGTCAATTCGTCATTTGTTGATTCATATTACCAACAGTATAACACAAAAAGTTGCGTACTCTAATGAAACATTAGAGTACTCAAATGCGTATCATAATGTAAAATATTATAGATGCAAAATATAAAAATATCTTTTATGAGCAGCAAGTCATTTTTTGGAATACCTATAGAAAATAATGTTTTAAGGTAAATAATAAAGTATTTTTATAGTATTATGATTTACAAACGTACAAACTAAATTATTCTAAAATCAAAATACTATAAAGAGAGCTCTTTTATAGATTTTTCTTTATTTTTAAACTTTTTATTATATGAATCTTTTATTTATTTATTTTAATTCGAAAACCTAACTTGTTTGAGGCAATTAAAAGATTTTCAGTGAATAAGTTAGTAAAATGAAATTAGCTGTCAGGCGATTTGGTCTACATCGCTACCAATTCATTAACGACCAAAATAGCAGAAGCGGATATTGATTAAAAACGGGAAATTATAGGATTTATCGAAATTAATTATAAACTTATTAACAAAATTCGTTAATAATTCGAAATTCGTTTATTAAATTTTGTTTACACTTTTGAAAGAGCTTATGTATAATTACGTTAAAGAATTGCTTTCCATTTATTGTAATTTTTAAACAGGGTGGTGCATCTAAAGCAACGCCAAACTTTAAACGCGTCTCTGGGCAAGAAGGAATTCGCTCTTGTGCCATTTAAATCTATTTTAGTCCTTCGAGATTCTTCCGAAAACATGCTGTCATTTCGGGTTAAACAACAAGTGTGCTAAAACAGTATATTACGTAACAAGTGTTGTAAGTAGCATATTAACGAGTGCGTAACTGCTTTACAACACGCATTTTTCTAATTAATTTCATAGTAGTGACAGGTTTAAAATTGTTATATATGTTGACTAAATCGATTTATTTGTACTATATTAAAACCAACCACTTAAAAATGTTTAAAATAATACCTTAATTAATCAAGAGCGGCTCTAGCCCAGAGATTGGGGGGGGGCAACGTCGTCGGCTAACGGTTATATATATAAAAGTTTAATATTTTGGGTTTGTTGATATAAATGCACCTAGATTCTACACAGAAAAATTAAAATTTGGTTTACGTAGAATGAATTTACCGAAAATTGCCGAAAAAAAAAATGTTTGGGCCATTTTTGAGCGAAAAAGTGAGTTTTTTATCTACAAAAAAATTCAAAAAAATTAAAATTTGGTTTACGCAGAATGAATTTTGTATAAGAAACGATTGGCAATATCAAAATTATCGAAAAAAAATGTTTGGGCCATTTCTGAGGTAAAAAGTTAGTTTTTTACGATATAAATGTAACTAGAATCTACAAAAAAATTAAAATTTGGTTTACACAGAATGAATTTTGAATAAGAAACGATTGGCAATGTCAAAATTACGGAAAAAAATGTTTGGGCCATTTTTGGGGGAAAAAGTGAGTTTTACATGGACCTAGAATCTACAAAGAAAAATCAAAAAAATTAAAATTTGGTTTAGGCAGCATGGATTTTGTATAAGAAACGATTGGCAAAGTCAAAATTACCGAAAAAAATGTTTGGGCCATTTTTGAGGGAAGAATTGAGTTTTTTAGGATATAAATGGACCTAGAATCTACAAAAAAAATTCAAAAAAATTAAAATTTGGTTTACGCAGATATGAGAAATATATAAAAATGAATTGTCCATTCAAATTTACTAATTGACACATTTATGTCAAACTTTTATGTAATGTGTATTGCCTAAATTGATTAAATTAGCATTATTTACTTTTTTTTTTTTACTTCTGTGTCGATGCCATTCGACTACTATGGCCATTAGCCTCGTGTTCTGTGTAGGCTTTGTTACTGTTTCCCAGCGCCACTTTAGGAACAGCACTGTTAATTAGAACCCAACAGTGAATGGTCGAGTGAGGAATCACACCTGGTATATGAAAATCAATTTCTAAATTTTTAATTAATTAAAAATCAGAAAAAGATTTCTGCCTTTGGTGTGATTCGAACCCACAACCCTTGGATTATGAGTCCAGTGCTCTACCGCTGAGCCACCCACCCCCCTAATTAGCATTATTATTATTAATATTTTAAATGAAACTGTATGTTTAATTTCAGATAATTAAACATGTAAACTCATATTCGTTTATTCGTTCAACCGGCAACGCCGTACCAAAATACGTTGGCGAGCGGCGTTAAACCCGGAAGCGGTGTCGACAAAGATAATTTTTTGCTCTATTTCATAATGATGGTATCAAGCCGTAAATTTAACCGTCGCGTCTAGACAATAGAAAAAATCTTACACTTGTTTACGCGGCTCTCGCTAAAGAATCTTTCGAGAAGGTGTTGCGCAATCCGAAAAGAAAGATCTTGAAGCGACGGAGGTTCGTCGAATTTGATTTCAGTGTGTTGCTAGCTGCGAACCAGGCTAGGACCCTCCAGTGTCTAATTATCACTCATGCAAAACACACGCAAATTAATATTTTCTGAATGATGTGGTCATTTCTTTAAATTAACTATAATACTTTGTTCACGATTACTAGTTTAATGTAATCTTTGTTACGTTGTTGTTTTTGTTCATTTATTTATTTAACAAGTCTAATAAATGGTTAAATAAAAGTGTCCATTGTTTTTGTTGGATGAAGTTGAGAAGGCAAACCTACTACAGCACATTTCTTCAATCTAAAAGTACAGTCCACTCTAAATTCGAACTACGATGCAGTTTAAAAAGGCGGTAACACATTGTTGGCCGTCCTGGGAAACTGGCACAACATAGGGCTTATTCCAGAACCCTCAACACTGTAGGTAAATTAATGTATCTGATTTTTGATCAGTTTTTTTATATTTTAATATGTTCAACATGAATTATTAAGATTTTAAGTGAAATTTGTATTACCATAACACACACTATGTTATCTGTCGCTTACTGGTGTTTTTGACAGTACAATATTTGACATTTACAAGGTGTAGATAAAAGCAAATACTCTGAAAATCGTGTTTTATTATCTCAACTAGTCCCAAAGGCAGAATATAAAATTATTTATTTAGGCAAGAGTAAAAAAACTCCAAACCTGCCGATAAATTATTACTTTATAGCGTGAATCTATTTCAACGCATTTAGAAACAATTTTCAGGACTATAAACACCTCTGTCAGATAACAGTGATAGGTGTAGCCGCAGATAATTTGAGTCCGCATTTTAGGGCCCCCATCATATACATTTCACGACGTAAACAATTTCAAATCTGCCGGTATTTCTACCGTGTAAATCTATCTTCGGACGTGATAAATCCCACAGTTGCCAACGTATTCTAACTGTTCGTCATCACACTAACGTGGTCTGCATTGTGAAGAGATTGCCCTCAGCCATGTACTTTAGAGCCATTCCCGTTTTATTCCATCAGGACACCCAATTCACCTTTGACGGCTTCTACCATCCCGTTTCCGTGCATATTTTGAAGGAAAAGGCCATTATAGGCCGGTATTTGCATCACAAAAATTTTCTCATTAAAACTTCCTACTAAAATGTTTTTAGAATTTTCACTTATAATACCACAAGAGCTTCAATTATTACTGGAAATTTTTTCGAGAACACGAATATTTTGAAAATTCTCCCGAGTCGAAGTCGAGAAAGGTCTTAGAAAATAATGAAATAGGCATTTAAAAAAATAATAATAAATTGGTTAAACAAGTGTAAGCTTTTGACGTTACCTGAGTATAAATTATCGAAATAAATTCGTTGTGTTGTAGAGTTTAACAATGGAGGTATTTGCGAAATACATTTTATGCAAGTTTTGTAATGAAGTTAGTGAAATTAAAATGTATCGTCGGAATAAATTCGACATAATCTGAAGTTAAATGGAAATGTCATTTTACCTATAAACCTCAAAAAATTTCCAGTGTAATTTCATGCTCCTTCCCCCAAGGAGGAGACATTTTTTTAGTTTCTATGGTAACGATACAAAATAAAGGCTTTTAATTGGTGTGGAATTTCCGGTAAAATTGTAAAAATTTGTTTTATTGATAAACTCATGGTTAATGGGTCTGGGTTTTGGTGTTTAAGTATATATTTTTCGGTACACCCGATTATTCAAAAAGTGCTAGGGGTCAAACCAATATAGATAGGAATCTGAAACTAATTATAATCGATAGAGGAGGGTTCATTTTATTTGGAAAAAATTAAAAAAAAATCGATACATAATTCAAGTTCTACTGTTGTCCGCTTTGACTAAAATTTTGAAAAAACGCATATATTGAAAGCGAAAATTCTTCGATTGTTTTGTGAGTTGACTAAAATTTTGAAAAATGGCTTTATTTAAATAAAAATTTTGATAAAAAAGTCCAATTTGCTAAAATTCATAAAAAATTGTTATTTAAACATTGAGACTCCTCTCATTTACAGAAGACGGTTGATTTAAAATGAAAAAAAATTTACGGGAACCTGTGATTCAAAATTTGACCACGGATCTCACTTTCGTAATGAAATTTTTTGAGACGCCCATTTATTCAAAAAATGGTAGGTGTCAAACCAGCAGATATGCAAACCTTAAAATACTGGTAATCGATATAGACCTATTGGTTTTAGTGGAAAAAATCCTAAAGTAACGTGTCTCAAAAATTACAGATGCTCACAAGGGGTCAAAATTCGAGTTCGTTTTATAGATTATTCCAGTAAGTAGTACCTAAAATTTTTCTTCTACTGTTATCCAAGTTGACTACACTTTTTGAAATAAAAAATCAAAATACCGTAACAAAATATATTTTAATTCTGGTTGCTGAAATAGATAGAAAATTAATATTCAAACTTTAAGACATATCTCATTTTCGAAATTTTCCATTTTTTCGAAGTACAGGGACTGTTATTCATTTTCTCCATTACTTCTTTGGCTTATAACCATTTATTACGTTCAGTGGACGGAGGTATTGGCCTAAAAAGGGTATGTCCTTAAATTATTTCAAAATTCAGTCACCGTAAAGGAGTAAATCAGTGCCTTCTGAGTCAGCGGATGGTTAATCACTTCCAAAATATATGTACATTACTAATAGGCCTGTCCTTAAAGCGAGGAGGTCTTAACTTTTACATCAACTATTTCAGGCTTAATGCAAGAATGAAGTGGAAAAAAGTTTCCTCTGAATTACATTTCGCAAAAAAGCTGCTTATCAATAATATTTTGTTCCTTCCTTACAAAAATTTAAATCTGACTGTCCAAAAAAGATCAGAACAAATCAGAATAAAAAATTTAAATAGTATCCATACAAAAAAGAATTTTTAATCTAAACCAGGTTATAATATCAGTTTTTGACAAATAGGTTAGATTGGCTTTTTAACAAGTCAGATTTTACGAATTCCCAACTTGCATTTTAAAAGCGAAAATGAGAATTGTATCTCTTTTGGCGAAAAACACAACCTAGACCATACTTCCTGCAGATGGATTGAACAGAGTCATCATCATCATCATTGCCGTTCAATCCCGTAGGATTAGGGCATCGCTTATAGCGTTTTAAATCTATTTAATGAGGTAGATTATTCCTCTCTTTCGCTTCTTTGTCCAGTTTTTCTATTGCTTTTTTTAGATCTTTTTCTTTTGTTGTTATTATTGTCAGATCATCGGCATACGCTATAACTTGTATTTGGTCTGTTATTATGTTTCTATTGTTCCTTAATATATTTTCGAGAACTAAGTTAAATAATGTTGGTGAAATGGAAACCCCTTGCTTTACCACTTTATTTACGCTGAACTCTTCTATAGTGTTTCCCTGAAATCTCACTTTAACTTTGGTATTTTTAAGGATTATTTCTAGCAAATCTATCAGTTTTTTTGGTATACCCAGTGTTTTTAATTTCTTCAACATCTTTAATCTATTGATGCTATCAAAAGCGGTTTTGAAGTCTATAAAAATTATGTGGATTTCTTTGTTATATTCCCATGTTCTTTCTATTATTTGTTCTAGCGTATGGATTGCATTGATTGTTGACCTTCCTGATCTGAAGCCGTTTTGGTAGTCCCCAAATAGTTTTCTCTTTCTCTGCGTGGAGCTTTAGCTTTTGGTTTATTAAGTTTGCAGTCATTTTGTAAGTCGTGTTAAGTAATGTTATGGTTCTATAATTATTACAGTTTTCTTTGTCGCCCTTTTTATATATCGGAGATATGATACCTAAATTACATTCTTCTGAGATCTTATTTTGTGTCCATATTTGCTGTACCAGAAGTTGTAGTTGTTTGTGTAGTTCATTCCCTCCAAATTTCAGTAACTCTGCTTCTATATTATCATCTCCTGGTGCTTTCCCGTTTCTTACTCTTCTTCTTTCTGGATTTCTCTTTCAGAGGGGCATTCTACTTCCAGTGAATCATCTTCCGCTATTGGTTTCTTCTTTTTCTCTCTGTGTTTCTTGGATATTCTTGAGATTCAATGTTTCTTCCAAATGCTCTTTCCTTATTCTTCCTATCTCCCTTCGGTCGTATTCGGTCTGTCCGTTTTTGTTTTTAATCCCTCTTACCTTAGCGTAAGGCCACACGGCACTCTAAACGGAACGGGTCCGGCCCGTTCGAATTTATGATACATGGAGAGCAGTGATACAGGCCACACGACAACCTAAACGGGACGGGCCCGTAAATTGGCTAACGGACCCGTTTTTGTGTAGCGGACCCTCCGTCGGTTCTGCTACTTTGGACGGGCCCGTCTCCGTTTTTCGCATCGTCACTAGCTAGCGGATCATTGTTTGTTATCTACGATGCCACACGGGCATTCACGGACCCGTCTCGTCTTCCATCGCGCAGACACTGCTAGACTTTCAAGCATCAGTACCGTATTCATTTATTTCATTATTCAGTTGATGTGTTGCTGTTTTGACGATGTCTCAAGAAATAGATATTGAAATTTTAATAGCTTGTGTTGAAAACAGACCCCTGTTGTGGGATAAGTCAAATGAGGACTATAAAAACAAACAATTAAAAACTAATGCTAAAAGAGAAAATTTTGTTTCCTCCTCTGTCAGGTCCATAAATAGTAAATGCACCATGAAAATATCTTTTCTCGATAATTGGGTGAACCCAATAATTTCTCTTTCTCCGCCTACGCAACAAACAACACACTAGCACTTTTCGACTTTCCAACTCCATGGTAGTTAAAGGTACTGAATCAAGACCTGTAATGTATATTTTGTAAAACAAGGCGCCGATGGAAACATGATGGAAGGGGTCGCTTCGTGACGCTCGTCAAACCGCTATTTGTGACTAGAGAGATCAACGGGTCCGCCACCCGTCCTCCGTTCTCCGTTCTCCGTTCCGTTTAGGGTGCCGTGTGGCCTTACGCTTAGGTTTCGGTTTAGCATTAAGAATATTTAGTTTTTTAAAGAATTGTTTTTGGTTGTTTATCATTTTCCATATCTTCTAGTTTATTATCCATCCAATCACTCTTTTTCTTTTTGTATAGCATGTTTGCCCTGTTTCTTGCAACGTTGTAGTTTCTTCTATTCTGTTCTGTTGGTGCATTTAACCATTTAATTCTTGTTGTGTAATTTTTTCGATCTAGCTTCATCACATTCTGTATCGTACCATTCCGACAACTAATAAAAGTATGACGTCATTTTCCCCAAATTTTTGTAATTTAAATCTAGGTTGAGCAACCAAAAGACTGAAACGAAAATTCAAGTAGGTGTATATGTGGGAAGGACTTGCTTGAATGGATATTTTTGGAAAATCAAAGGTAAAGAAAAAACCTGCTTAATTAACACATGGCGACCCTTTTGAGTCCTCGAAATTCTGAAGTAAATGCTCTGGAAAAAAGGGAATACTTAATTGGAAAGAAGATCGGTCAAGGTTCATACAGATGTCTGGTCTTTGGGTATAATTCTATTTATAATTGCCTGAGGTTGTGAAATAAATCACACTTGTTCCCAAGAACAAAGACATTAAAATGTCCTACACTACACCAGCGTCTGGACTTCAACAACTACTCCTTGGTATTGAATTACGAAAGTCCAGACGTGGTTTGGCGCCCGACCAAGTCGGGGCTTTAAACCAAAAACTTCGATTTTATTATTAAAGGAGCTTGCCATTCTTGCCGCTTTCGGAATTATTGTTCCTGATCAGTAAGAAGCAGGCTAGCTCGACACCCTATCGTTAAAGGCTGTCTGAAAATGAATTCGACTCGCCTTGCTCTTGATAAAAGTGTTCACCTATATCAAGAACGAGGATTGTGTCTTGCTATACCGGTTTTGGTTCAGTAGTATTTAGGTTCTATTTTATTTATTGTGGCTATATTACAAGGTAGTGATCTGTGTCTGCGTTTGCACCCCTATATGATTGAACAGAGTATTAGAGGTAAACTGGGACGAATTCAGGGCCATCAAGATTGTAGGACTCATTAATGATCGTTAATACTAAGAGACAAAAGAAAAGTTGTTAGTGTGCGTCTTGCTATATACAGTCAACCATACAAACCATCAACACCATCATGTGAAAAAAAAGAGACATTTCTGTATGCCAGAGGTATACGTTCTAAAAAGTTATATATTTAAAAAATGTATTCTTTCTTTTGAACAAAAATATCGCAACTCAAAAGCATAAACTCTGAAATATTTCATATTCAAAACCTTCAAGTATTAGACGAGAAAAAAAAAGAAAACAGTGAAAATGGCAAAATCGCACTACATATATGATAAACGTTCTAGGTTCAAATTGAAACAAATGTGTATCTTGTGACTTCAATTCGAGGCGGGTGGCTAGGTTACAAATTCTCTCTAGATATTACATGCTAATAAACTAGAGACCCTTATTTTGTGAATTTCCCACAGGCATTTTAACGAACGGTGGTATTAATGCGGGCATCTCGCATTCTATAGCTGCAAACTGCATTTAGTTGTAGATTTAATAAAATTATTGATTGATAGGAATGTAGCTTGCAAAATTCATTAGAGACTGTCGCGTAAACAATTTCCAAGTCGTAAGATGAAGAGATTATTGTGGTTTTCATTTTATCATAGATAAATTTATTAGTTAACAAAGAGTTTCAAGATTTTCTGTGAAGATGAATTACATATAGTATTCAAATTTTTTCAGGGAGGAGAGGATACTTTTCCTTGACAAATATGGTGTTATTTCCGAATGGTAATTTGAATTTATAGATTGTAAATTAACCTTTCTCTTTGTTCGATCTCTTTTTCCACCATACCTTCTCATTCTTATTTGGATCCATGGAGAATACAGGAACTTTTTGGATGCCACGCAAGAAACTCCTTTAGTAGCCTATTTGAAGTAATAGTTTGTTCCCAATGCTGGCGATCCTTTTGTAGTTATATTGCTTCTCTTTTTGCTTCCTTTCAGTTCTTCACTACTTTCTCGGCCTATTTTGTCCCAAATATAACTTTCCCACTGCGTACTTCAGTTGCTTCTGGATCCTGTCATGTATCCACAGTAATTTGGTTGATAAAACCTAGTTTTCTGTCCAGGGTTTCACCTTGCTGGCTTATTATCCTTCCTAGATATTGATTTTCATATTTGTTGCCTTAAAAGACAGATCTGCTTCTCCTTCGGGGTAATAGCTATTTATATTACAAGTACATAAACAAGGGCTTTATTGATCGAATCGTTTTATGGCCGAGCGAGCTTGCGACATGTCAAATTAGTTGTCTTGCAATTTGTCAATGACTGACAATTACTTTATTTTACTGTAAAATAAAGTGCTACTTTATTGACGCAAAACTGTTCTATTTATCCAGAGAATTTAGACAAAAATTAGGTCCAACTTCGGAAAAAGTAGGGGAAAGCTGAATTTTTGCAAGAGGCTTCCTTTTGTGATCCTAAACAAATCTCAAAAGTCCCCGCCTATAAACTTGCCGCTAAAAAAGTTATGCGGGGTTAAAAGTCAAGAAAAACGGTTTTTTTTAAATATCTCGCTAACGGTAAGTTTTATCGAAAAAATTCAAATTACAATTTTATAGCTTAGAAAATTTCCTACAAAAAACATGTATAACTTTTTTTCTCGTAATACGTGCACTCCTTTCCACGCCAGCTTTGAGGTAGAGTATGGGTAGAGTACAAGATGGGTTTTTTTTAATGTTGTCCCCAATAGACATAATCCACGTTCATTTGTGATGTGCTGACATTCTCTTCGATGGATCCATGATGAGTCAAGAAAAATTCCTTGCAAATGCAACTAACAAGCATAGATTTATTTCTATGCTACGTGAAAAATTTGAAGCTGCTAACATTACAGTAAAACAAGCTCAAAACCATGCTGATGTTCTCATCATTGAAACAGCAATTGAAGAAGCCAATATAAGAACAAGCATTATTGTAGGTGAATACATAGATTTGTTAATAATATTAATTGCAAGAATCGATAAAATCATATATTTTTTAAAATCGGGAAAAGCAAAAATACCAACAACAATTTATTCCTTGCAAAGCTTAAGCTTCTATCCAACATCAAAAATCATATTTTGTTTTTACATGCAATAACCGGTTGTGATACAACATCAGCTACTTTTCACGAGTTAAAATTAATGCCTTTAAATTAGTAGAAAAGAATAAGCAATTAATTAAGTATGCCGATATTTTTACTAAAGAAGAATGCTCTCCCGAGGTGATTTTTAATAATGGTATCCGGTTTCTGCTGGCTATGTATAAAGCACCAACAAAAGAAGTGTCCATTGATAATCATCGATATTTAACTTTCGCAAAATTAACACAACTTAGAAAACCGGTAGAACTATCTTCTCTTCCGCCAACATCTAGGGCTGCTCGACAACATCTTTATCGAGTTTACTACCAAGTACAAGTATGGCTTGGTAACGAGCTTGTCCCTCTAGACTGGGGATGGAAATTACATGATGACATTTTAAAGCCAGTTAAAACTCTTCTTCCACCCGCTCCTGATAGCCTTCTTAACTCAATTTTTTACACTGTTCACCAGTTTGCGGTAATTGTTACGGTCAGAACTGCTTAAATGTATCAACGTATGCGTTTAATGACAATGACAATGACGAGCTTACTGAAGAAGTAGACTTGACGGAAGCTATGGAAATGCAGGAGACAGAAGAAGAAGATGATCGAGAGATGGACATGTTAATTGTACTTTACCTCAAAGCTGGTGTGGAAAGGAGTGCACGTATTATGAGAAAAATAAAAGTTACAACTTTTTGATTTGAATTTTCTCAAAAACCGTTAGTTTTACAAAAAAAAGTTGTATATGTTTTTTGTAGGAAATTTCCTAAGCTACAAAATAGTATTTGAATTTTTCGATAACATTTACCGTTAGCGAGACATTTGCGAAAAACCGTTTTTCTTGACTTTTGGCCCCGAATAACTTTTTAGCAGCAAGTGTATTGGCGGGGACTTTTGAGATGTTGTTTAGGATCACAAAAGGAAGCCTCATGCAAAACTTTTTTTGCGAAGTGCCATGTCTTTATTCCCTGGATTATATAAAGAGCGTTTTATTGTTCAATCGAACATAAACTTTGTTATTCGGCGTTGTTTGACATATTCGAATAAAAAAGAAATTCTTAAAGTAGATCTATGTTTTTAAGAAAATTATTTTTAAGGTAATCTGATATATTTTGAACTAAAGTTTAAGTTTTTGTACCTAAAAAAGTATCTACCAATATTATTCCGTCGCGGAAATCCACCCCTAATGCCTACATACTTTTATACCTTTATTTACATCATTTTTGATCCCTTAAAGGTAAGTAAATAGAAAAGTTGAGAGTCTAGAAAAGTATCACGTATCGAATGTTTGCGTTGACGTACCTTATGATTGCCGGAAAGAAGGCTATGAATAATATATATCCCCGTTTCAAGTAGCTCTAAGCTAAAACGAAAAAAAAATTTCTGTGTATAAAAAATACCGATATGGAAAAAGTTGGTGGAATCCTATAAGATGGAAAAGTATATTTAACGAGGAAAATTGAAATTTTAAGTACAAATTTGTGTCGAACTGCACTCAACTGAAATTTATCTACTTAAGAAGTTATAGAAAAGTTTTATATCAAATCTCCCTCTGCTTAAAATAAATCGAATTTTCTCAGAAAATACCAAAGAAAGTGGCTGAAATTCCATTCTGCATTTGGTCATTTTAAATAACATTAAATTCATTACAGAGTAAGAAAATATAGGGAAAAAACGGAAAACCTCCACACAGCACATATCGTGCAGTCCTTAGATGCAGGTCTTATGGATTCTGTGAAAATATATTACGCTGCACTGACAAAGTGATTACACTCAATATTTGTAGGCTCATCGTGTGAAAGAAAAAAATAAAATCCATTTGTGCACTTTACACAGTATTTAATTAATGATATTGATTATTTCAACTGCAATTACGCCGCATTTATTATTGTGGCAAATTGAACTCGGCGATAGTTCAATGTGCATAATATGGCCTCTCCACGATATGCATATACATTCCACTAAATCACTGCTTCAGTATAATCACGTTGTTTAATCGATAATAACACGGGTAAGCACATATCATAAACAATATATATAGCGGAATTTCAATAAAGAGCTTTCAATTGAACAAAGAGATGCTTGAGTTCAGTGGTTCCCAGAATTACATTTCAACACATTTAATTACGCTTTTTTGGAAAGTAAGCAAAAGTAAATTAAACAAAAAACGGCTTTAAATATCCAAAGTTTTAATCAATTAATGAATCAAGTTTCTGAAAATTCGATCCTAATATGTAACCAATCTGGTTTTAGAAAAAGTTTTTCCTGTTAATCAGCGCTACAACTTACACTTTGTAACATTCAAACTAAATTAGATGAAAATAAATATGTTGTAGCAGTATTTTTGGACTTAAAAAGGGTTTTCAAGACAATTGACAGACAAATAATGTTATTAAAATTGAAACAATATGGTATTGAGGGTAGAGTATTTGAGTGGTTTAGTAACTATTTAAAAAATCGCAAGCAGACCGTTTTGCTGACCAAACATCCTGTGACATAAATAATGATATAGGGATTCCTCAGTTATTACGTTAATAAATACTCTGGACTGGTTTCCAGTAGAGAAAAGAATGTACTATTTTACAATGATTTTAGTATTTAAAATAGTAAATCATATAGAACCAGAATAGTTCCAACAATATATTACATTCAACAATAATATCCATAATTATCTTGTATTATAATACAAATAACATCTACATTGCAAGAACTACATATTAAAAAACTATGAATTCTTTATTCTTTAAAGGTTTCAAAAAATTCAATGATCTCTATTTATCTACACGAATCAACCACAATAAACTGTTTTAAAATTAAATTTAAGGACTTTATTAAAAATATTCAATTTAATTAAGATTTTACTAATTCCGTTACTTGATGTTTTTAATGTATATTATTTTGTCTATATTATTTTGTACTTGTATTTTATATTTGAAATGTGTATATGTATTTTAAGGGTTTTTATTTATTTATACAACCTTTAGATTTATATGTTTTTTTTAGTCTAGTTTTATATGTATATTAGCATTCCTAATTAATAAAGATCTATCTATCTAATGTAAAACATATCTCGACAGAAATAAAACCGACTAAATTATATTCTTTTAGCAAGTGAAAGAATTAAAACCTTAACCGCAGGAATTAAATTAAGCGAAATTTTGATAAACGAGATATTTAAAATATTTGAAGAATTTTTCGAATTTTTGGTGAATGCGTTTTAAAATTTAATCGGACAAATTTTATGAATTTTGGCGAAGGTCTTTTGATATTTTGGTGAGAGTACCGATGTTAGAATAATGGACGAAAAATAATGTGTTCATCCTTCTCAGTTTAAAATGTGTTAAATAACTGAAGCCATTAAAAATTATTGTCAAATATCACAGCAAACTAAAAGTGTTAAAACTGAGGAAGCTCGTGGCTATTATAAAAACTTTTCTACTTAAATTTAGATAATTTTTTACCAAATCTGCACGTCAGATGATACTACGAGCCTTTTCTGAATTTTTTGCGGTTTTTTACACATTTGGAGTAATAGTAATATGGTCTAATAAACCTATCGGTTACTCTGATTGCAGTACATAAAGAAAAAAATCATTGATATATGTATTTAATGCAAAAGAATATATTATCATATAAATTTTCAATATTGTGATTGTAGATTAATTCTAAAGACTATATTTCACGCAATTTTGAATAAATTTATAAAGTTAACACCTCGTATTAGCATCTAAGTTATACTAAATTGAAAGTTCCATGACTTGAACGATATATTAATTGTCAGCTCATTAAAAATAAGTTTAGTATGTAAATTATGATAGCAGGAGAGATTTCTTCTTGGTTTAGCAAACTTAAAAGGCTTCCCGAAGGGGTTCTAGTTTAAACTTTCCAAATTAACTTTAGGAACTCACCTAAGGTCACTGTTGGATGGTTTTCTGAACGGAATTAGTCTATTTGGCATTTCTCCTTGTCCTCAATTATTTTTCTTGACTTATTACCATTTTTATGAGAAAACTTACGCCGCACATCTAGACGAGGACAATCGGGAAATTGTTTTATTCTCCCGTCTCTATTATAGATTTCTATAAAAAGACTTTTATTTTATTCCTCTTTTACTACCCCTCTTCAAGGATTAGCATTACAATAATATTTTCAGGGCCAACTGAGAGAGAAAATCTATTACAAAAAAGGGTGAAGATTTTGCTGAAATATTTGAAAACTTTTTCGAGGACAATATTATCGAGTTGTCACTAACAGAAAAGCAAACATATGCAATTTTTGAAGGCGTTCCTGACCCTGACATTACAGCTGAAAAAATCCGAAGTTTTATTGCAATCCCAATCGTTAGTGGTACAAGGCGGACGTGCGAAATGAAGCAATCTATCTGGTTACTCAATAAGTTGAATGACATATAGATGACTCTGCTATTGAGAAATCCATATCAAGCAAGTACTTTCAAATGATATGTGTCAATATTTCGTGACAATCTGACGTTTAGTTAACAAGTTATAGTTGTTTTTATGATGCTGCTTTTGTTATTTAACATTTTGTTATATCCTAGATTTTGAATTAAACCAAGAAAAACAAGAAAATGCCAATACGCAGCATCTTCTTAAATAATTTGTAGATTATAACTGATATATGAAAAAGTATTAGACCTATAAACGAACAAATTCAAATTTTGTAATAATATTTCACTAATTTGATTGTATTATTAAAATAACTATACAACACTTATACAACATTTCATATTCAATGCATATTATTATTCTATACCTACATGTATAAATTAATATATTACTAACTGCTAACGAAATTTTGTTGTCCAGTAGTTGATTTAATAAATTATCCATTAATGAAGTTTCTATGAACAACCAATATTACATTTTAGGCCAATTAATATAGCTTGCGTATTTACAATTAGAATGATGTTTTAAGCGTACACAATAGAATTAGGCTTTTAAATTGCTTTATAGTTATGGAAAACTACACCACTTTGAGTAACTCATTTGCATGTGTGATGTCGCATTTATCCTGTTAACTAATTTGTGTTTTAAATAATATTATACACCGGATGTTCCACCATTTTTTTATTACTCTTGTAATAAATTTAGAAAATAAATAAAAGAAGATTATTAATCTTATAGTTTTTGCTTTAAATTAGTGATGCCGCGAGATGAGTGATTCTCGTCCCGAGGGACAGATTCGAGACGAGACGAGAAAGTTTCATTTCTCTACGAAAATTTATCGTTTCTATCGAGCAATTCCGTTTTGGCTTCCTTGATATTTTCTATCACTAATGGTTACTTAAATCTTTCCATATACCTAAATAAAAAGTTAATTATAACGCTTGTTTTCTATTTTATTACATGTAAAATTATTTTATAAATGACTTATTAGAAAAAATATTTTTAATGTTAAAGATGAAATTCTTCGTCCTCCATACCTTTTTGGCAAACTAGTTTTCAGAAATAGTTTACAAAATCATAAAACCAGACATTTGCAGATAATTAACATGCCACACCACTCGGCAGCTCTGTTTGAACGCAGTTTTTCCTATAATGCAGTTAAACTTTTTAAATCCCTCAAACCAGATTTATAAATACCACTAAATAAATTTATAAAATTTGGGTCAATTCATATCAAGTGGTCCAGCACTAGTTGCTTGACCATCTCAGAAAAATATTATATTTGGTATGTAGATTCCAATATGTTTCAAGGGTTCAAAAATATTTTTTCAAAATTTTTAATGTGTACCATTTGGAAATGGCGGCGATATTTATTTTAGGCCGCACGCTATTTTTCGCGTTTGCAGGCATCTACGATTTTTTAAATTGTACAGCAATGGATCAACCTAGCCTTCTCAAATAAACTGCATTGACTTCAGTACACTGTGGCCTACAAGATAAAATCATAATTACCTAATTATATGTATTTATTCATATATTTTTTAGAGCTCAAAATTATTGGTCGGAAATTGGCAAAATTCAATTTTTGAAGGGTAATTTTTCAAAGCCTTAATATTTTTTTTGCTGTTACACTAAACAGTATAGTTACTTTTTATAAAGTACTAATGGTGAAACTCTTACCCATAAAAAGATATGCATTTTTAAAAAACAACTTTTTGAATTTTTTTCAAAGTTTAACCTGCAATATTTTTGTTGGGGGACCAGATAAAAACCTGAAACATGCACACATAATAATACTGTTATTAGCCCAAATATAGCGATGCGAAAATAACGAAATTTTTGTTGTTGAATCTCAAAGTTGAAATTTATACTTAAGTTTGATATCATAAAGACCTATTATGTGTGCATTTTTCAGATTTTTATCTCGTCCCCCAACAAAAATATTGCAGGTTAAACTTTGAAAAAAATTCAAAAAGTTGTTTTTTAAAAATGCATATATTTTTATGAGTAAAAGTCTCACCATTAATACTTAACAAAAAGTAACTATATTGTGTAGTGTAACAGCAAAAAAAATATTAAGGCTGAGAAGTTATTACTTCTTTCAAAAATTACCCTTCAAAAATTGAATTTTGCCGATTTCCGACCAATAATTTTGTGCTGTAAAAAATACATGAATAAATACACACAGTGTACTGAACTCAATGCAGTTTATTTTAAAAGGCTAGGACGATCCATTGCTGTAGGTACAGTTTGGCGAAATAAGAATGCGAGGTACTCTATCTGGAAAACTATCCATCGTAGAGGCCTGCGGAAAAAAAAGTTATGACTAAAACAGCCAAGAGAAAGACCTGGAAAATATTTTCAAGAGTCTGAAATGGCCGCTAGGGGGCGTAACTGCAATCTTGAATCTAAGAAAGTGATATTTCTGTGAATTCCGCTATATTAACCTAACAAAAATATACCTGATCTTTAAAGTAGAGGATAATCTGAACCTTTTTTGTTTAACAATTCTTGCTGTATCTCTAAAAATAAAGTGGTGGGGGGTATTCAAAGGTTTCACTAAAAAACACCCTGTATATTCGAAACGGCTGAGCCGATTTTAACAAACTTGGGCTACTTGAATAGAGCTATTCTTGGGCTACAAATGTTATAATATTTAAATTTTCGTTAGTTGCACATGTCGCCGCTAGAGGGCTTTTTTCGACATTTCGACCGAAGTGGTTAATTTTCTCAGTGCTACATTTTTAGATTAGAAGATTTACTATTTGTTTATCACTGAACAAATTGTTCGGTATCTGAATTCGATCTGTGTGTTAGCTTAGTGCTTGATGTACCTCTTTGGGAACTCCTTCAAAAGAGGGGTCCAAAATATGAAAATTTTGAAGTTTAAAATGACATTGAATTTAAACACATAGTGAATGACGATTTGGTAAGAGTGAGTAGACTGTGGCTGTGTTCATTAGAATAAAAACTGTCAATCTAAAATTTTATTAATACTTTCCTTACAATTTGTTCGGTCTATGGCAATGCTAGAAGAGCATTCTCAACTGTTTTTTTTTTGTTTTTGTTTCATTTTATAAACGTTAAGAGTCAAGAGTAGATATTTAGCAAATCTTCACCTTTTCTGGGCAAATACATGTACATTTGTCAAATAAAGTCGATTTATTAATATTAATGAGCCCAAGAAGCAAAGCTTGTATGGGAAAGATTATTATTATTTACAGTAGCGCTCCAGTTTTGCGAAAATTAGAAAAACATACAGATTTCAGACTACTAGTGGCTCATTAGGCCACTGCTATAATTAACCGAGATGTTGGGACAACCGGTAGAGTGGTAATAGCAGATAACGAAGAAAAGCAAAGAATTATAACACGACTAAATAACTACAACTTATAATATCCATTCTCCTTATCTGGAACAAAAACTCAACTCAGCTTTATAAACCCGCCACAGATAATCTCTTTGTCGCTCGTTCGTACGAATAAATCTCTCTTTGCGATCTCTTTGTTGCCGTAACATAATTACAGTCAGGAAACACCTGATCTTCAAATAAATTAGGCGCAACCTCGTTATATACAAGAAACAAGGCCAACACGAGGACTCTTCAACCCTTCAAGTTTTTTTTTGTAGTGTTACCAACTCCATTGCATCGACTACATTTGTTTAACACAATTAAATATCCTTTTCTTTGTTATCCGTTCGTTTGAATCGAAAATTTGATGGAAATGTTTGTTGACAAAGGAAAATGGAGGATGGCGTAATTGCAGTCGCTTCGCTATGCACAAAAATACAGATTTTCTCTTAACACATAACCGCTGGCTATTTGCATTTTGGAGCGTTTTAACGACTTTGAAGTATAAACTTCCTCCGCTGTCAGAACGGTGTCAGGTGCGCAATTTTTCGAATGAGACACTTGGCTCGCTTTTTCACACTGTTTTTACCACTATCTACACTGATTTATTAAAGTGTTTTCACACTGTTTTTGCAAATGCATATAGAAGTCTGGGGAATTATGAGTAGCATATGTTTCACAGTTTTATATACTGTTTGTTTTAATTTATAACTAGCCCAGTTGCCAGAGAAGGATATTGACCAAAAGCTCGCACAAAATGTGATCTCGATGAAACTTGGCACTTAAGTACTTACAACGGTGTAGAAAACAATAAAAAAATCTTTGCTGCTCTTAAGTGTATGCTAACTTCACAATTTCGAAAATAAAATCGAAAATTCGGTTTTTCCATTATATCTCGAAAAAAAAATTTCAAAAAACTAATAGCACCACGTGAAAGAGCGGAAAATTTTATTAAAAGTTATTTTAAAAAAGAATTTGTATTACTATAAAAAATTATTAAAAATAAGAAAGCCAAACTAAAGTATGTTTGTCTAAAATGTACGCAAAGGAAAAAAAAGAAAGCGTTTTAAAGAGGAGACTCTAAGCTTTCTCAGGAAGCCATTAGTTTTTAATTTTTTTTTGTTTTGGTTTCATCGAGATCACATTTTGTGCGAGGTCAAACTCTCTGACAACTGGGCTAAACTGCGTTAACTTGTTTTTAAATTTAGAATTTGTTTGTTTGGGTATAAATTCACAGCGAAAATATTATTAATTGTGGGAGTGGGTGGCTCAGTGGTAGAGCACCGGACTCATAATCCAGGGGTTGTGGGTTCGAATCCCATCGACGGCAGAAATCATTTTCTGATTTTTAATTAATTAAAAATTTAGAAATTGATTTTCATATACCAGGTGTGATTCCCGACTCGACCATTCACTGTTGGGTTCTAATTACCAGTGCTGTTCCTAAAGTGGCGCCGGGAAACAGTAACAAAGCCTACACAGAATACGAGGCTAATGACGAGAGTAGTCGATGCCGTTGACACCGAAGTAAAAAAAAAATTGTGGAATATCCTGCAAATATAATGAGTAGAGAGTACTACGAGAACTACACAAGAAATAATAATAGTGTAGTGTTGTATCCAAAATCTTTTTATTGCACTTATAGTGCCAAACTAGACGGGTGTAGAAATCGCAGCAGATCATCCGCAACATATCCTACGCTGACTTGGAAACCACAGATTTAAATAAGTCAAACGCATAAATTCGCTAGCGAAGACGATATAGTTTTTCCATTTTCAATTGCAGAAATATAAAAACAAAGCCGATCAAAGCAACTTGCCAACACATTTGTTTTTATATTTCTGCAATTGAAAATGGACAAACTATACTTAATATCGATATAATCATTTATTAATGAGTTTAGGAAGAAAACAACCATTGTTTTCTTCCTAACCTCATTACCTACTACTCACATATGGCTAACCCCAATTTTAATCATTTATTGTCCAATAGAAAATCCATTTACAGAACAATATTATTAGAAAGTAGCAACTATAATACAAAATAAACAAAACAACTGTTATAAACTGATTACATAACTGAACGGTTAATTATCTAAATAACTACGAAATAATACAAATAATGTAATTCTTATATTTACCCAATAGACCCATCTCATATCTTTTTGTTGAAGAGTTCATGCGCGAACTTAAAGTTACCCAGATTTTCTTTCATGTTGGCTAATATGAAAACTTAAGAATTTGACATACTTCAAAATTGTTAACATTTGTCAATTAGGTTAGGTTAGGTTATTTTAAAGTGATTTCTGTTTAATTAAAAAAAAAAAATTTAATGCAACAGGCGCTTTCTAGGGCCACAATTTTTAATATAATTGGATATCTAAATTAATGCAAAAAAAAAATCCTCACCAATTCTGCGTAACATATAAATTTAAACTATTTCATCTAAAAGCAATAAAATTAATTGAAATTCATTTCTATTTAGTGTATATGTTTTTAATAAAGGCTTTAATTTTAGTTTTAAAAAACTATAAATGCAAAGGGCTCTTCTTAGGGCCACAATTTATTTTTAAAAATAAAAGAAATGTGCATTGATTAGACACATTTTGTTTTTGTAAAATGCAGTTTTTGTAGTTTATTTTATACATAAAAACACAAATATATTTTATTTCTTTAATTTATACATGAAAGTAAGCAAGACAGGAAAAATTTTACTATTGGGGCTCAGCCCCAATTTTGATGGGGTATTTTTTTTTAGACTAATTTTGGGTCGCTGATCACGAATCTGCAATCAGTTTCCTGCGGTCTCATCAAACAACAAAGTTATGAATTTTTTTTAAGTAAAATGGTCACCTGAATAGCGGTCACAACGTAAACTCTTGTCATATTTTTCGCTGTGGCTAGGGTCCCGTCCCTCGGAACTCCAATTTTTTCCCGTCTAATAAACGCATGCGCATTGCGTTACATAAATATATTTACTTGAAATATTACTTTGTACCTCATTAATATAAGCACACCCGAACTTATCTTTTACCTGACCTCATTATTTTGCACATCATTAATCTGAGCACACCTGAACTTATCTTTTACCAGACCTCATTATTTTGCACATCATTAATCTGAGCACACCTGAACTTATCTTTTACCTGACCTCATATTATTTTGTACATCATTAATATGAGCACACCTGACCTTATCTCTTACCTGACCTCATTATTTTGTACCTCATTAATATGTGCACACCTGAACTTATCTTTTACCTGACCTCATATTATTTTGTACCTCATTAATATGAGTATACCTGAACTTATCTTTTACCTGACCTCATATTATTTTGTACATCATTAATATGAGAACACTTAAACTTATCTCTTACCTGACCTCATATTATTTTGTACCTCATTAATATGAGCACACCTGAACTTATCATTTACCTGACCTCATATTATTTTGTACCTCATTAATATGAGCACACCTGAACTTATCTTTTACCTGACCTCATATTATTTTGTACCTCATTAATATGAGCACACTTGAACTTATCTTTTACCTGACCTCATATTATTTTGTACATCATTAATATGAGAACACTTAAACTTATCTCTTACCTGACCTCATATTATTTTGTACCTCATTAATATGAGCACACCTGAACTTATCATTTACCTGACCTCATATTATTTTGTACCTCATTAATATGAGCACACCTGACCTTATCTCTTATCTGACCTTATTATTTTGTACATCGTTAATCTGATCACACCTGACCTTATCTTATCTGATCTCACCTGATCTGTTAAATTCTGGTTTATTCAGACGTCGTGCAAAAAAAAGTCAAAAAAATATTTTTTTTTGCGTCCATTCATCGTTATTTGGCCTGAAAAACGCGAAAAAATACGTATGGAACCGATCGGGTTGAGACCACTGAAATGATACAAGGATGACGCCTATTGATTTTGGGACAGGTCGGATATCTCCATACAAAAAAATTCTTGGAAAAATTTAACTTTGAGGAATCCTGATAACCAATGTTGTTTATTGAGAAATAACTAATTGTCGTCTGAATAAGCCAGATTCTATTAATTTCAAGTAATACGCAATACAGATGCGTTCATCACAGACGAGAAAAAAAATTGAGTCCCGGAAGGACGGGACGCTAGCCACAGCGAGAGTTTACGCTAATCGCAACTCAAGTGACCCTAGTATTGCCAAATGTCAGTACGTCAAATTGCTGTATGAATTTTTAGGTTATCTTTTATAATTTAGTATATTTAGCTGAAATATTACTGTGTACATCATTAATCTAACCAAACTTGACCTATCTTGTACCTTAAGTCTTTTGGTTTTAATATATATTTATATAAACCTACTTGTATACATATTTTTCTGGTAAGTATTAAAGAAAAGTTGACAATTTATTTCACTTAAAAAATTCATAACTTTTTTGTTTAATGAGACCGCAAGTAACTGATTGCAGATTCGTGATCAGCGACCCCAAATTAGTCTAAAAAAAATATCTCATCAAAATTGGGGCTGAGCCCCAATAGTAAAATTTTACCCCGAATTGTATACCAGTTATACAAAAAGTTGGTATATTTAAAAATATACCAATATCTTCTAAAATGGATTTAATGTCAAACCGTTTATCGGCTAAAATTACATCTTCTCCATTCAGTTCCCAATTTCCACTTTTTTTTAAGAACTTTAAGAAATCCACTTTCTTCAACAATTTTTTTGTCTGATATGGAACCTGAAAATATATTATTTTGTATTATACCTAGTTGAAATAAAATTACTATGAAAAATGTGTACCAGTATAAAAGGCTGAAACGAAAAGTATGGCTCCGCTGGAGCTATCATTATAAGAGCCTTCAATGTTGACGTTCCTTTGTATTTAATTTTGCTAATCTGACGTACCTACATTAAATTTATCCACGTCAAAAAAATCTTACCAAAAGCACTTTTTGAAATATTAAACATATCTGACATTTCGTAGTCACATTCTCTTCTTAATTTCATTAATGTCAGGAAAAATTCATTTAAAGGGGTTAATTTGTGATTTTTTGTGACTTTTCCCTTGTATAAATGTTTTTGAACTTCAATTTGTCACTTTTTAGACCTATAAAAGAATTCAAAAACCACCACAAATACTTTCTAACAAGGCAGCCCAGTATAATGTGAAATTTTTTTTGTCGTTTCCCTTGAATTTTTGTAACTCTTTTGGTTTAAGTGTACGCTTTCTGTTTCTTGCATTTATAATTTGTGTATCCATATTTTCATTTTCGTTTATTACAATATCAACAATAACAATAAGCATAAGCACGTACACGTACCAAAACGGCCAACCCAATAAAAATAATTGGGGTAAAATCAGACAAGGATAGGTAGATTCAAACCACCCGCCGCTTTTTCGCGCACGAGCTCTAGCTAAAATGCGAGATATGAGATGGGTCTATTGTAAATTGGAATAAAAGTTCTGTTTAGATTTATCAACAATCTGCATTAATGAATTAAAGTGAAGGTCGCAGTCATTTGCAATTTGATTAGAATTTGAGCATATGCTGTGTAGTGGAGAATGAGACAGAATGTTAGTTATTGCATTGTCAGAGTAAAACGTGAGATTACGACGTGAATGAAATCTTGGAATAAGAAAATTGAGCTGACTTAATAAGTTTGGAGAGTCAATAATATTATGATTCAACTTAAACAGGAAAGCCAGACCACTATTTATTCTTCTAAGTTGCAAGTAGTCAATGCCGAAACGATGTAGCAAAATAGATTGTTCGTTCCCCCTTTCGGGGTAAGTCCCATCAATCCTACTAGCTAAAAATTTCAGAAACCTCCTCTAACAAATTAATGTGGTTTAGGTAATACGGACTCCACATAACAGAAGGGTATTCAAGTTTTGATCTTACTAGAGCGAAAAATAGCGTTTTCAATGCATCCTCATTAGAAAATGATTTGCAGTTCCTGATTATCTATATGTATTATAAAATCCAATTTATTATCAAAAGTTATGCCCAGATCTCTAACATCAGTACATCTAGGTTAAGTCCACATTATCGATTTGGTATTGTATAAAACGGGATAAGATTTACGGCTAAAGGTACATACTTTACATTTACTTAAATTTAAAGGAAGACGATTTCTCGTACACCATTCATTAACTTTATTTAATTCCAATTGGAGCAAATGACAATCAAAGTGAGATCTAATTTCTAGAAATATTTTTAGATCATCAGCAAATAATAAATTTTTAGATTAGAATAGAAAGGTCATTTATAAATAGAAAAAACAATAAGGGACCTAGGTTGGACCCTTATGGAATACCTGACGTTGGGGAATATGTTGTAGAGGAAAACCCATTATAAGAAACAAACTGAACTCTATTAAAAAGATAGGATTTTAGTCAACTTATAAGCGAATTACTAAAGGCAAATAGTTGTGAGTGGTCTATCTTATCAAAAGCCTTGGAGAAGTCATTGTATATGACATCTACTTGGCACTTGTTGTCCATCGCTTCAGCTATATATTGAGTAATCTCAACTAAATTAGAAGTAGTAGATCTTAGTCTCATGAAACCGTGTTGGCTTGGCGATATCAAGCATTTTATTTGATCATAAATTTGATTATACACTGACATCTCCAATACCTTCGCGAAATTGTTCAATATCGAAATTGGCCGATAATTAATTTGCAATATTGGCTTTATCTTCATTTTTAAGCACAGAGCACACTCTAGCAATTTTTCACATATCGGGGAATACAGACTTGAAGAATAAGATTATATATTCTAAGTAATGGCTGAACAAAAGCAAGGCTACAATCTTTTAAGATGAAACTAGGAAACATATCTTTTCCGGAAGTAAGTTTATTTGGAAGTTTGGCTATAGAGTTTAAGATATCTTTCTCAGAAAATTGAGATATATGGCAACTAGGAACATTATTTACTTCCATTTCCATATTTATAATATCACCTTGGCCTTGAATATACACACTTTGAAAATAATCGGCGAAGCCTGCAACAATAGATATGAATAATATTGTAATGCAAGTTACCATTTTTTCCTTCTATAACTCAAACAGTTTCACTAAAAAAACGATCTTTATTTGAGTCCAAGAATTTTCATCGTAAGTATCTCAATTGCATCTATTTTTATGTATCGAATTTTGTTAACTTAGACAAGTTGAAAAGCAGTCCACAATTATACCTACATATCTAATTAGTAAATAACTTCTTTATACAGGGTGACCCACGACTATTCCCTTGTTTTCTTTTGCCTAAACGGTACAAGAGATGAGCTTACTTTTTTGGTGACATATGTAAATTGATAAGATCTATTTGTTCAAATTATTTGCAATTATACAGGGTGATCCAGAAAATTGCAATTTATCAAAGTTACGATTTTTTAAATGCAAGGATAAAGAAATATAGGGTGGTCCATTTAAGTGAGTTTTTGCGGTTTGAAAAATATAAAATTAGAATCATTCTCCTAAACACCCTGTGCAAAATATCGAAATCTTACACAATGCAAATGAAAGCCCTAAAAATCAGAATAAATCGATAGAAATTTGTTTTATTGAAAGTAAGAGGTTTTCGTGTTTAAATATAATATTTTTCTTAAAATCACGATTTTCTCAAAATTGGTAAGAGATAGATATAGGAAACGTTGAATAAAGTTGACTTAGTTTTTAACGTATAATCTAAAAATGTCATAAAATACAGGGTATTGCATTAAAAAAACCTAACTTTGATAAATTACAATTTTCACCAAAAAATGAAACTGATATCTTGTACCATTTAGGCACAAGAGAACTAGAGAATAGTCGTGGATCACCCTGTAGACTATAATATTTTTAATAAATTATATTTCAGAACACAACTTAACGTACCTAATATACCTAAAAATAAAGATCAAATCTACTTATTTGTGAAATTTCCCTTTAAGCCAGAGAATCTCTCGTTACTAAAAAAAATAAGACCCTATATATCACAAAAAATTCTTATTTAAAAATATTGCTCTTTGTAAATAACTCTACATTTTTTTACTGACAAACAAATCGCGCCGTAAAAAGTGGCAACAAAAAAAATATATCCTTACTGATATATTCGCCTATTTCAGACTGTACGAAGGGAGCACAAGATAGAATGTGGAGTATTGAAACATCAGGGTATATTGACTTTATTGAGTCATTTTCACCGCCAGATGGCCAAAATCTCATTTACGCTACATATCAAAATCTCTTTAGCCTAGTCGTTACATATTTTTCTTTGGATACAAAAATAAATTGTACAGTAGAGTAGATCTGAGAGGCCTTCCAGTGATTTAGGAATCTATTTATGTTGCCATCAAAATAAGGGAAGACGTTGGAAAAAATACCCTTATGGGGTCACACAAAGGAAATATTGTCGAAATGGGATTCATTTCAAATCAAATATTTAGTTTTTATTATATCACTGACTTTTTTATTGACGCGACTGATGTTTCAATAGATGTCCAAATTCTAGGACTTTTCTTTGCGCGTGCGACGATTTCACATCTTATATGGATACGGAAAAATGACTGAAAAGTGTCTTTCAGTAACTTTTCATTGTATCTCTCTAAAATACATACACATTTACATTAGTATTATATATTATTTTGCCAAGTACCTATTATAAAGATCTTTTCAGGGTATTTTGTTCAAGAATACAAGTTTATTTTTTACTTAAGTGGTCGATATTTGATTATTATACGAAATACAAAGAGAAACAGTTTTACTCATCTGATATGAAGAAGCGCAACAATCCGATAAACAAAAGATAACTGATGACGTGCAAGTTTTTAAATACAGAAGAATTTGACAGGAAAATCAGGTTTCTTAGCTATAAATTGAAACATAATAATTTAAATCAGTTATCGATGGACCTTTGAGTAATTATTTTTTACGCGATCCAAATAGTATATGCACAGATCGATCCCAATTGCGTCGCAATTTTCCTAAAAATATTCATCACGTTGAGTTGCCATCAGCGTTAATTAAAGAGTACAAAAGCACTTGAAAACCGCATTTTGTTTTAGCCTCCGCAAAATATGCTGAAAATCGTTCCCATATTCGTTAATGGTAAATGCATTACCCTGTTTCAAGGGCGTAACATTTTTTTTCTATGTGTATATGTTCTAGATAGTTCAATTTTAAATTCAAAAATATTTATTTCAAATTACGACAAATAATAAACATTTCTATCGAATATTATTCTAATCTGAAACTAACTTTAGTTATATACAGGGTGTCCCGTTGGTAAACGGAAATATTTTAAAGGTAGGTAGAGATCACAAAGGCGATTCTAAATAACCCATATATAATGGGTCTCTTGACTTCCATAACCGAGTTACAGGGTGTTTTATCAATTATGCATAATTATTCATTTTGCCAGAACTTTTGAATCACTTAGTATGTTTTTTCCATTTTTGGCATACAGATTACACTTCTCAGGAATAATGTACTGAAATAATGAGAGATATGAAAATCCAGGTTCGGCTTTAGTAAAAATTGAAATATATTAAAAATATCAAAACAACACCCTCTATGTCACAATTTTAATATTTCCATTTTAGATTTGAATAGAGGAGAGAAAACTGAATTGAAACAAGTTGTTTCCCGCCACCAATTCGAATTGGAAAATTTTGAAACTGAAAGTAAAATTTCCATTTAATTTAGAAAAAACAACTCATTTTTTCTTTAACAATTTTCTTTAATAATATGGTTCCAACTTAAGTAGACACCCTGTATAGGTGTAGGGGTTATAGTCCTCACTTTTATCCAAATTTATCAGCATTTATCCACCTTTTCCACTTTTCTCTGCTCTGTGCCAAAACCTTTGCATCTCGCCATTCAAGTCCCCTTTTCTCACAATTTTTCCTACCATTTTGTTCCAAGTTTCTATTGTCTACCTTTCCTTCTTTTTCTCTTTGTTTTTGATTCCCATATCTTTCTCACTTGAGTCGAGTCATTCATTCTTTGTAGGTGTCCCCACCATCCAAGTTGACGTTTCTCAATGGATCCTTCTATTGATCATATTTCTAACTCTTTTCTTATATCCTCGTTCCTAATTCTATGTAGTTTTGTTACTCCTCTAACCTTCCTTAAACACTTCATCTCAGCTGCCCCAATTTTACTCTTTTGTTGTTTCGTTAGTGCCCAGGATTCGCAACTGTATGTTAAAATAGGTCTACATATGGCTTTGTATACATTTATCTTCGAGTTTCTTGATACGTCTTTCTTATTTAATAAGCTCTTGTTTAGCGCATAGTAGAATTTATTCGCTTTTTCTATCATATTGTTCATTTTTCTGTAGCAAGAGTTCTGTCTACAATCTCTTTTAGCGAGAAAACGTGGTCTTGTGTGCATCTGCCTTTCCTAAACCCACTCTGGGAAGAGGACAAGGTCGGTTCTATTTCTTTCCTCAGCCGTTTTTCTATTATTTTTTCTAATAGTTTGAATATCGTACTTAGCAGCGTTATCCCCCTATACTTATTACAATCATTAGTATCTCCTTTCTTGAAAAGTGGTAGTATCAAACCAACTTCAATTTCCTTAGGAATTTCTTCTCTTATTCAGATTTTTTTAAATAATTCTAGCAATACTTTCGTTCCTTCTTCTCCCATGGCTTTGATCATTTCCGCCGTAATTTTGTCAGCACCGGGTGCCTTTCCATTCTTTAGTTCTTTAATGGCTTCGATTAATTCCTTTAATGTTATATTTTCCTCGTTATTATCTACAACTTCTCCTTCTATGCTTGCTTCTGTCTCATTGTTTTCTGTTTGCTGTTCGCTATTTAATAGTTCTTGGAAATACTGTCTCCACCTTGCCATTACGTCTTCCTTTTTTCTTAGTATTTCTCCCTTTTTATTTTTAATTGTTAGTGTTTGTACCTTCTTACTGTTATTTCTAAGATTCGACACTCTAAAAAAGCAATTTCTGGTTGCTTTTGCTATCTTTTTCTAATTTTTCACCAAATTCTGTCCAGGTTCTTTGTTTAGCTAGTAATACGAAGTTTTTCACTTTTACTCTTTGTTGTTTGTAAGCAATAAAGTTCATTTCTGTTCTATTATTTAAATATTTGCGACATTGTTCTTTTTTTATTTTGACTTGCTGTTTGGCAACGAAATAATTGTCGGAAAAATTTCGTCGTAATGGAAAAATTGTGTAAAAAAATTTTTTTCTGAAAAAAATAAAATTGACAAAAAAATTATTGCAAAGAGGGTGGACAGTCTGCACTTTAGTTCTGTTTTATATATACATTTCTTGAGAAGAAAAAAAATCAAATCTTTTGCCGACTGAGTCTTAAAACTTCAGCTCAACTTTATCTTACAAGTGGTTTTCAAATCAGGGTACGGATTTTTTACACTAGCACCACCCTGTATTGTCACATAAACTTTGATTCACATACACGGCCGATTCCGGAGTATTTAGTGGCGTTGTGCGAGTGGGCGATGTAAGCAAATCTCGGTGATCGGTCTCCTCCAAGTCGTTGATATGAGAAAATCAACTTAATCAGATTTGTTCCGGCCATCTAGGATTGAAATTGGGGGGTAGAACGGTGAAACAAATGCGAATCGGTTTGGTTGTAAGTTGTGAAAGCCGCTCTAGGCCTGGGAAGGCTGGATCGATCGAAGTAAGCGTAGACGGTTTGTTGTTCATCCTGACACACCACCATCATTGATGAAGAGGTTAAATTACAGCAACAAACAATGATGAGGAGCATGATGGTTCAGAAAGCATATTAAATTTAGCTCATTATTTTGAAGCGAGCTGGATTACTGTAATAAGCGAGATTAAATTATTGGTTCAGAATCGAGAACGCGCTTATTTAGTCTGCAAACAGAAAAAAAAAAGTAGAATCCTGGATCTGGCAAGATGAATCTTATGAAGCTCCATAAGTTTATTTTCGTGATATACGACAGTCTCTTAAGATAAACAAAGGCGTAGGCATATTTTTTTTTGGGGTAAAACGAATATATACATACGTGATGAGCTGTGCTAAGCTGTTCGATTAACAGGGACGTAGTCAGGCAATTCTAAGTATTCTATAGTTAAAAAATCATTTTTTTGTTTTAATTTCCCATTTCATGAAAATACGTGTAGTACTTTCAAAGATAGTATTTTCAAAAAAAAAATAATATTGTTATTTTTTATAAAAATTTAGGACAAATCTAGAAAAAAATCGCAGAAAAAACGAAATTTGGTAAGGGATAAATATAGTAAAAAAATCGATTAGCATAATCAAACTTTAGGAAAAAAATTTAATAGCTTTTGGTAGGAAAAATAAATTTTTGTTAAAAATTAGGATCAAATCTGAAAGAAAATCGGAGAAAAACAAAATTTGGTTAAAAGGAGTATATTATGTATAAAAAACGAATGTGATATCGCTGAAACTAGGCTCTTTAAAGCGTGTAGAAAACGATAAAAAAATCTTTGCTGCTCTAAAGTGTATACTTTCACAGTATCGAAAACAAAATCGAAAATTAGTTTTTTTCATTATATCCATCACCACGAGAAAGAGCGGAAAAAAAATACTCTTACTATAAAAACGTATTAAAAATTTAACGTTATTTTAAAATTACCGCATATTCTAATTTCACCTGATTTCTTTCAAACCGGTACAATAGGCGTGGCCCAAGGAGAATAATCTATAGGCTTAATTATACCTAATTTTTGTAAATTATCTAATTCGGTTTCTATTTTACTTCTAATTCCAAAAGGAACTGGTCTAAACTTTACGAATTTCGGAGTAACACTTCCGTCTTTTAATTTAAGTGAAACTGTACCCTTATTGAATGTATCCAGGGCCGGAGAAAATACCGAATCAAATTTATTAATTAAGGTATCAATATTTCCTACACCGTTTGCAAAATTTATCTCGTTAATACCAAGTTTAAATGTAGACATGAAATCTCTACCAGAATAGGAGGACCTCCATGACGAATAACATAAATATTTAAACTGTTTTTAATATTATTATAAATTATTTTTGCTGAAAACATACCTAAGGTTTGCATTTGTTCACCAGTATAAACATTTAAAGTTTTATTTGAAGAATCCAATTCATAATTTGATAAATTTTCATTCCAAAAATTTTCAGATATAGCACAAATGCTCGCCCCGGTATCAAGTTGAAATATCAAGGGTTTATTATCAATAAAAATTTTAATTAAAAATGGATTTTCTACAACCTTTTCATCAGAAGCAGAAAAAATATCCTCGCTTTCAATGTAATTCTGCACAACTTTTTGTTTTGACCAACAACCATCCTTTCTCTTTGGACAAACTGGAGCTAGGTGACCTCTGCAATTGCAGAAATTGTACACACAATTTTTAAAATGGTACTTTTTTGTGGCATGATTAGTTCTACCACAGCACGCACATTTTTCCTTCACACTTGCACTAGCACTTGGTGGACACTCTGTGTGTATGATGAATTATTGCGTTTCTTACTTCTAGTACTGACGTGATGAACTCCTGGTTCGGTTTTAATTACCGGCTGCTGTGGCCTAGACCCATTTTGTCCGCCATTTCTGTTACAGCGGTTTCAATGGCTTCGGATTCGAAAACTTGGAAATCGACAAACTTTTTAGGTACTTAGTAACCACAGCAATAGAAAAGAAACTCCTGCGCTATTCCTTATTACCCTAATTAGGAGACCTACTGTTAATAATTTAGAAATGAGCGCATTAATAATTGTTTACTACTTGTTTACTTCTTAATTGAATAAAATAAAATTTAATTTAATTGAATAAAATAAAATTTAGAAAAAGCCCTGCTTGACAGTGCGAAATATTTTTTATAAGTCACCAAGTCATAGCTTACTAGATTGAAATTTAACAGTTTTTTAAAGTAAATTTTTACAAATTCAAAAAAATATTAATTTTTATATAAGTTTTAATTAACAACAAATTATTCTAGAGACGAAAATAATAATTTTGATATAATTTTCACACTATTCCTACTTATATTAACTTTATACAAAGACTTTTTATGTTCGTTATTATTGAGTTCTTAAATTCCATAAAGCTACTATTATTGCTTTTTTCCACTGTATTTCTTTAATTTTAGAAATCCGAAACTCTACTTCTCTGATTTATACTATTTCCTTTGAATATTAACTAATTACGTTGATATATCATGATATTGAAATTTGAGGTTAGCTTGTAATTTTCTTTTTCTCCTAACAATTAATATAATAACATTCTCATAGTTATTATATTCGCAGACTTATCTGAGACTACATTACTTTGAATTTATCTATTCAGTTCTTTGCTACATTTTAAGTAAATACCCTAAATCCGTTAGTAAAAATTTCTTAGGGGCTCTCAATGTTAATTTTTGCTATGTGAAATTTCATAGTTTCTTTTACAATTAATATGCTAGTACTTGTTTAAAACATTGTTTTAGAATCGCATTCTGTCCTGTGATTACTCAAAATATGATAAGTAGTGATTTTATTCATATTAATAAGATAATCTGTTTCTTTTTAATTCTTCGTGTTAGATATTAAATTTTGTATTCTCTTTTTGAGGGAAGCGGATTTGTCGGGAAGCGCATTTGTCGGGGCGCTTTTGTCGGGGCGCATTTGTCGGGTAACCCTGTGGGATATTCCAATAATAATACATTACTTAAATTCCCAATAATTGTTTATTAAATTAACAACTAACTCAATTAAAAGTACAAATGAAACTGGCTTGAATCAAGCAAGAATGTTTAATAATGGTAAACTGTGTTCCCTAAAAAACCAATACAAAAAAGGGTTCTAAGAACTCCTCGATACACTTAAATAACACAGTGGCGTAGCAATAATGTATAAAAATATACCACAGATTGTATCTAACTTGGTACTTATATATTATGGATGTTGGATCTGTGTCGTGTGTTGTAGGTTGTTTTAACTGCCCTATATTAAATGACTTGAACATTTTAATTCCTTTACTGGAAGCTATACCACCAATAGTTTAACCAAAACCCACTTTGCTTGATTTAATTCATTACTATGTTCCGTTAGTTAGTACAGATTTCTTTATCTTTATTATTTTCATAGAAACTAAAAGTAACGAATGCTCGGATACTTAAATAGGTATTATTTTCAAGATCCACTTCGCCACTTCAAATGCAAACCCAATTGATAAACCTAATTAATATTCACTTCTAGTCTTCGCAGTTAATGTATCTGATTGAAATCATTCAGTTCAATTTCGGAGGGTAAATCTGACGTCAAGAGCCACTCGAATTTCGCCGGATGCTCTAGCTTTATTTTGTAAAATAACAGGAAAATCCACGCTCGTTGTTTGGACTAAATCAGAGGTTTGAATGAAACGTTCCATTTCGGATAAAACTTCAAGCAAAGGTTTCCCTCGGTATCAATAGTTTATCAGGTAGAATTAAACCTCAGAGGCACGGTGGATGGATATATCTAGTTTTGGTGTTTATTCAGACAGCTATCGAAATGGGAATGAAACGGGTGACGCGAATTGAATTTTTTATTGTAAATCAAGACGGTTATTTTCACTCCTTTCTTGTATACTACGAAGGCATATCCATATACTCTATCCCTGACAGTTCCATTTGCATAACTGTCTAAAATGTTTAAAATTTTATCTTTTTTTGTTTTTTATCGCAACGTACTTCTATAGTACAGCATCTCGTAAGATTTAAACAAAATAGAGTATCGGGCACACGGCAGTGATAAAATATTTACAAAAAATAATGTCGTCTGTTTAATTTTCAATTACAAATTAAACATAAAAATGCATTTCATTAATTTTTAAACAAAGCGACAATTACGCTGTCCTACGTCACTGAATGGCAACGCTGTACCAGTGAATCGCATCACACATTCAAATTAAATCAAATATAAGAAGTTAAAACTTTTTCCTTCTCCAGGAGTGAGAGAAAGACTTCGGTCAATCTTGAGACACAAGAATCAAAACGGATTTCCGGTTCACGCCATTATATCATGACGTATCCACACGTACCCAGACACACTTCCGCAATCCATTACATAAAAACTGTGGGCGTGGCTTAACAAGCCCCACGCTTAGCGACAACGAAATCAAATTTAGCAGAATTCTATTCAGTGTGTCACTAGCTGCGAATCAGGCTGGAACCCTCCGTTGTCCAACACGACGTAAATACATATCGTTTCTCAAATCAGTTCATAATAGTCTGTAATAAACTCTAAATTAGAGCACAAAAGTCCTTTGTTCATCAACATCGTAGATTTTGTCTAATTTTTGTAACTGAGTTTTTTAAGGTTAGAATTTAATTAAAGAGGCAGCATAGTAACAAAATTTCAACGGCTGACCTTGTAAACGGCTACAAAAACGTAATCTTCGCTGATTTACGACATCGTCAACTAACATACACTATATATGCACTATATTGTTTCAACTGTAGTTAACGTAGTTTTTGAGTGTTTTTTGCTGGAAATTAGACACCGGGATAACTATTTACCCCGAGGTTTTCCAGTGTTTCCACTCGTTTGCAGCGTTCAGACTTTGGAAATCCGGGGGTAATATTACCGGTCCATTTTACATTTTAAAATAAACTTTGGTTTCTTGATGTAACTTTAGCAGTAACATTGTGGAGATTAGGATAAATTCAGCAAATTTCATTCATTTGTTTTAGAATCTAATTTATATCTTGTATTAAAGCATCGTTATTTTAAAATGTCTTCAATTGCAACACTTTTTTCTGAGTTGGGATATTTTGATTTTAAATACAGGAAACTATCGACCCGTGATATCCACCCCTGTTCACGCGAGGCTATAGACAAACCTTAAATCCTGCAGTTGTCTCCTGCAACATAATAAATCATTTTGATTCGACGTGATATTGCTGTTCTATGCAATCCTAGTATTTAAGTCAATTACTCGCACAATAACAGATTGAGTGGTGGTGCATTCGCGTCTCTCAATACTGCGATAGTTAACAATATAAATCTCGCTCCGAACTCCATAACCGTAGTCGTAATCGTATTCGGAAATAGAAGGATCTGCTTTGGTAACGTCTGGAAACGACATCTGCTTGCGCATTATAGATATCTAAACGACGAAACGTGTGATATGAAGTAGTAAAATAACCGTTTAAACAATAAAGTTTTATACTTAAGATTTTCGTAAATGTTGTTGCATAAGAACGTAGATACTGGTATCTGCAGGTTAAAAAAATGAACCGTATTTGACTCTAATACTAAACTTATTTTTACCTGGAAGCAGTAAAATGCCTACAACCGGTCCTGCACCAAGATACGAACAGTAAGGACACCAAAGACTACAAAAGCCAAGTGCACCTGCCTTAATCTCTTATGCATGGGATTTGAATAGAACAACGCTGAATTAAAATTATTTACCGACTTCCAGAAGACAATCGAGATTTTGAATTTGGATTAAGCTCGTTTCTGGATTCCAAAATAGCTGTTCATTTAAAGACTACCTACCTAAAATTATTTTTTTCTGTCAAAAATACCATCTTTGGTTTTTTTATACAGGTCTCTTGGAAAATAACAAAAGAGAAAAACAATAATTTGGAAGGAGGCGACGGCAAATAATAATAATAGCCGTCCCTCCCCCGCACAAGCTGCAGAGCTTCTGGGGTTCACTCGTAAGGGAGTGAATTGCAGGGCGTATATTATTATTATTATTATTATTATTATAAGGATATGGATTTTTATTTAACGTAATGAAATAAATTTATTTAAAAATGTATTCAATAATTTTTACCCAATCCCCATAAACAACTAACGAATTTAACCACAAAACAAAAACGCCTCATTTCCGCATTTATCCTTTGTTTTTGGTTGTTTATATTTCTCTAATATTTTCCTTTTAATTAAATCAACCAATAACAGATTATCTGATTGAATTTATTGACTGCTTGCACAAACAATATAAATGGTATCTCATGAATTGGCGATAATAAAACACTGATTATACAGATCTGGCAAAATTTTAACGGAACATAGGATTTTCAAGGTATTTTGGACAAGGGCTCACGTAGAAGTCGACCAGCACAAAATCTAAGAAATATGCGCGAAGGCGTATCAACTATTCTATATATGTCCACTTACAAAGTGTCTTTTCCCTTCGAGAATTTGGACCAAGTTTATAATCCACAAATTTGGCCCAAAGAAGCAGCTATAAGAAGATTTAACTTCACCAACACCAGACGACCGAAGAGGAAATCTAAACACAAACAATTTAAATAGTTTTGACAAAAACAATGTTCTTAGTGTTTTCAAAAATGTCACCAATGTACAATGCGTCTCCAATAAGGTGGAAACAATAAATGCTTTCCTTTCTGATCACCATTTTGATATTGTTTGTTTCTCAGAACATTGGCAGACCGAGAACTGTCTTCAACATATAAACATATCTGGATATACTTTAACTAACTTTTTTTGCCTTAATAATAAAATTCACGGAGGCGTCGCTATTTATATAAAACAAAATAAGGATAGTTTGAAATACATCTCAATCAATATGAAGTGAACAAAATGCGGAATTTTCAGCAATTTATTTACCATCCATAAAAACAGCGGTTGTAGCAGTATACAGATCTGGTAAAGGCAACATCGATGTGTTTCTTTTGAATTTTGAACATGTATTGAACAACTTATTAACTTCTGTGAAGTTAATAGCAGATGTAACAAAACATCAAGATGACCAAAAAACATATAGGGTATTAAGGCAAGACTATAATAACGAGCTAAAAATCGCTAAAAAATTTGCATACGACAATTTTATAATGTCATCTGATAATAGAGCAAAGGCTTGTTGGAAAGTCATTAACTATGAAAGAAAAAAATCTAATAAGCAATCCTTAATAACTCCTGAATTGTCACCATATGAAATAAATAACTTTTTTGCGAAATTGCGGTAAATATTATTCAATCTCTACCTAACATTACCAATGACGAACTCTTAAGTTTTAAAACTTTTCCAGCCCCGTGCAGTTCATTCTATTTGCACCCAGTTACTTATCTTGATGTCTCCTCAGTCATTAAATCTTTAAATAACTCTAATTGTCTTGATATTCATGAACTTAATAGTCGAATCTTGAAGGAAGCAAATTTTATTGCTGTAGAACCTTTTACTGAACTCATAAATCTCATGTTTAATACTGGTATATATCCCGATATTTTTAAATTATCCAAAGTGCTACCTCTTTTTAAAAAAGGCAATACTTCTGTAATCGACAATTATCGACCTATTAGTATTATCTCAATATTTAATAAAGTCATTGAAAAATTAGTCAAAATACGACTATGACTATTTTCTTCAATAATTCCCAATTTGGCTTTAGAAATTCCCGCAGGCAGTCCTAAAAGTTGTGAGTGACGTAGTAGACTCTCTTGAACATGGCAATCGTACAGCTATGCTGTGCGATCTTTCGAAAGCCTTTGACTGCGTTTCTCATGATATTCTCATAGAAAAATTAAGTTATTATGGTGTCAGAGGAATGCCGTTGAAACTTATAAGTTCTTATCTTTCCAACAGAAAACAATGTGTTACAGCAAATGGTATAACATCAGATTTTCAGTCTGTAAGTCATGGCGTGCCTCAAGGATCGGTTCTAGGCCCCTCTTCTTTTCATCATTTATATTAATGATCTGAGCTGTTTCATGTCACCTTTGAAGTCAGTAATGTTTGCAGACGATACCACTTTTGTTATTTCAGAAAAAGACGACGTCAATTTAGCCGCCTCTCTAGATTACGTAACCGACAAGGCAAATGAATGGTTTTCAACAAACAAACTAAAATTAAATAATGATAAAACTCAAATCATGCAAATATCAGCAAATCACCAATTCTCAGTTATCCAAGAAACAAAAAGTGAAAACTACTCGGATTAGTCATTGACAACAGATTAAGCTGGCAGGCACATATTGATCATTTAGTTAAAAAACTTTCGAGTTCCTTATTTATTTTACGACAGTTGAAAACAATTACTAATTCAAGTACTTTTAAAACCACATATTTTTCACTCTTTCATTCGCATATTAGCTATGGCATCACCCTTTGGGGTAATTCCTCCCATGCGTTAATCATATTTAGAATGCAAAAAAGGCAATAAGGCTATAACAGCTATAACACGCGCAGTGCTCACCATATCAGAAGCAGTCGCTTTCGTTTAAATACTTCGCAGTTAAACTCACCCAACTATGAGCTTTTTAATATTTAGCCATCAAATTTAAAAAACTTGGGCATTAATGCATTTAAAAAACACTTAAAAAAGTTTATCCTTAAATATTGTTTTTACTCTGTTGAAGATTACATTGTGCATTGTCGAGGCAATCACAACACCGTATCTCTGCTGTGATATTTTTACTTCGTTTGTTTTTTTTTATATCATGTCTGTAATGTAATGTTTATATCTCTATGTAAAACTTTTTGTATGTTTATTTACTTTCTTCTTTTTTTGACGTGCTACAAACTTTTGTAAAGTAAAAGTAGTTAATAAAGATCTATCTATCTATTCAATTGAACCACTGGTCCCCTTCCTGCCTCGAGCAACTGGCACGTGGTACTTGCCACTCAGTCTACTGAAAGTCAATCGCAGTAGTATTAAGCCTATAAGATTGAAAATAAAATGTTCACGTTCACAAAGGAAGAAAAGATACAAATGTTAAAGTAGTACTTTGGGGGCCACTCGCTTCGAGATACAATAAATTTACTTATTGTTGCATTCAGTGCCGGATGGAGGGCGGGCAACGGGGGCATTTGCCCCGGGCGGCAAAATGGGATTGAAAAAATGATCCTTTTTTATAATTCCATATTGCCATAAAAATATAAATAAAATCAAAAAATTTAGATGTCATCAGATCATATTCTTTTTATACTGGTGGGGTTTTATTAATTACCTACAGAAAGTAAACTTAAACCCTTGCTTTACGTAAAAGTAAGAAGCGTATTTCAATAACAGAAGATCGCTAATTGCGTTGATGTGATTTGAGGAGAATGTTTCATTGGCGAAAAACAAGCAAGTATAATAGCTAGGGGAGGGGTGGGTGGCCTGTGACTCATAGAAGAACACCCTACACAGAAGAGAAAGTAAAAGGCGAATTTTCGTGCCCTTTCTTCTCTGCTAAGTATTACATCTTTTAAAAAACTTTCATGAAGTAATCAGCGCTCTCACTGAGTTGAACCAAGGAGAAAACTATATACCAGAGACAAAATCTGATGCATCCAGTCTCATTCCTACTTTGAGAGACTTCCGACTTGTTTCGTATTTGGTTTGCTTGGGCAAATATCTTGAAAGAACTTAACAGAGTTAACAAGGAAATACAGAAACATAACATAATGTTGTCAAAAACAATACAAATGTTGAAAGGACTCACCAACACTATGGATAGGCAAAAAATTGAAGTGGAGCCAACTATGGAAACTCGCAGAATCCCAAAAAGGAAAATAATGCATGGGGAAATGGCGCAATATGAAGCAAGAAGTTTCTCTGTAGAAGAAAGTTTTTACCACAGTATGAAAGAAGTAATCGATGTAATACTGATCCAGTTGGAAGAGAATGCAGAGTATAAGTGCACTCAACAATATATTTTTTTCTAAATTGTAATGATTTAAAAAGATTAAATAACAACGAGTTGAAAACTTGTGCTGCAAACTTAGTTAGTAAATATCGTGAAGATGAGTTCCCCACTGAAATCTTAGTTCTTCGTGACCAGTTACAGAATTCACCTAATTCTGAAGAAATGAGTCAACTTGATCTTCAATTATTTGAAACTATGACAAAAAAGAAACAATGAAAAACTTTCTGAATGTAAGAAAAATGTTTCGATAAGATAGAATCGTTTATAGGGATCATTATTATTATTATTATTATTAATAAAACTAGAATTGCATTCAGAAATGAAGTACATGGGTTCTTGCTAGATAATTGCTTCTACAATATGGATGAATTTCTTGCTTCCAATAGTTAGAATCATTTTGAAATTTTAAAATTTGGTGTTTTTCTTTTTTCAATAAGTTTTTCTAATTGTGTATGTGTAAAAAAAATTTAGTGATGAATAAATCTTATCTTATAATTGCTTCTACAATATGGATGAATTTCTTGTTTCCAATGGTTAGAATCATTTTGAAATTTGGTGTTTTTCTTTTTTCAATAAGTTTTTCTAATTTCTAATCTTATCTTATAAGTAGTAATTTCAATTTTCTTAAAAATCTTGTATTCTTTTGTTAATAATCATTCAGAAGATTTGTTTTTTGTAAAAATGTTTATATACCATTAAGAAATGAAGTACATGGTTTGCTTCTACAGCATGGATGAATTTCTTGCTCTCAATGTTTAGAATCATCTTGAAATTTTGTATTTTTCTTTTTTGACTAGTCCAATAAGTTTTTTCATGTATTTAATTTTGTAATTGTGTCTGTGTAAAAATTTTTAGTGATGAATAAATTATCTTTTCTTATCTTGTTTCTCAAATTTAAATAATTTAATAAACTCTCTAGTATACATTTCGACGATTTTACAAGATATGATAACATATTAGCCGTTGAAAATCTGAAATTTATAAGCCCGGAAAGCGTAATAGACTTACTAGTTATTGGCTACTAGTGATCTTGTGATCTTTATATTTAATTTGGTTGTTTTATTTTAATTCGTAATTGATTCCGGATGTGACGTACTTATAGGCTCTTACTAGCTGTATCGTCACACATTATTTTATTTTACGTTAGGCTCCAGGTCAACATCGCGAATCGTCTTGTATGTGAAAGACACTTAATCTTACCTAATATTTATACTATAACAGATAAATTAATTGTTTATTTGATTTATTTTGAATTTTACTTAAAAAAATATAAATTTAGGCACTTATTTTCTAAAGATTGTGTCAAAACTGAAAGATATTAATCAGCAAAAGTTCACTTTTATGGTCTGACTACTAGAGAACGTTTCTGAAAAGAAAACTCCTTGTTATTTGTTATTGTTATATTTTATTTTTACCCTCAGTATAATCGGATATAGGAAAAGAGGTACGGAAAAAATGAAAATCGAATATATTCACATGCTACTTTATTGTGTACAATTTTAATTGACATGTTGACGTTTTTACCCCTACTTTATCGCCTAGATTAAAATTTCAATGAATATTAAAGCACAAAGAAAGAAAAACCCAGCTCTGTTTATTTCAGTAAATTTCGGCCGACATATTGTCCATCATCAGGTTTTCAGTAGACCAATACTTTACTGAAATAAATAGTGGCGGTCAGACTTTGGGTTTCTCTCTCTATTTACGAGTGGACCACTTTGAGAAGATATGGATAATAGATATTAGAAAATTATATTTTTCTGTATATAATTTTAAAATTTGTTCTAAAAACCGCGACTTGTTGACGTAGTTGACCTATGTCCTATCAAAGTGATCATAAACGACGAGAAACGTTACGGAAGACACGAATATCAGAAAATATCGCATTAATGTCACATTTATGAATACTTTTTCTTTTTATTTCTAATTTAAATGTACTACCTGATAAATTATTTTTTTATTGTATTATTTTACTAATATTCATTGAAATTTTAGTTTTTTGCTTATAAAATCGCTTTTAATGACCTTATATGGTTATTTAAAAATAAAATAATTAAAAAGTGTTATAAATTATCGTTTAGCAAAGGCACACTTCTACCATTGATTACTTCTACTTAATAGTTAAAATTCTAGAGATGTACTGCCTAGGTAACAAACTAAATTTACAAAAAAAAGTATTTTTCATAATAAAAGGTTTTAAAAAACGAAAAAAGTCCATTTTGAAAGTAATAATAATTTTTATGGGTCTAATACACAATTTACTATCTGCAATACATCTCATCCTAACATGAAATTTCTAACAATGCCTATGAAACAGCAAAATACGAGAAAATTCTAACTACCTAAACGAATATATCTGACACTTCTTCGAAAAAAATTTATAGATTCTACTTCCCCACAATCGCCTGGCAATCAATCGATTCAAGCAAATGCTGATCCGATACTTTTGGTGATTTTGTTTCTCCACAATCATTGTTAAGATGTCTAAATACTAAAAACTACAATATTCGCATAGAATGTGTAAATGATTAGTAACAAACGCTGTTAGAAAGAAAAAGTAGAAGAACGTATATTATATTTGTTTCAACAACTCGAGAACTGTTCTTAGTAACAAAAAGAAGAATGAAAAAATAGCAGAACGTATATTATATTTGTTCCAACAACTCGAGAAACTGTTCATGGCACGGTCACGATCATGCAAAATAAAATGATTTATCGGAAAAGAACTTGAATGAAAAAAAAGTATTTTTCATAATAAAAGGTTTTAAAAAACGAAAAAAGTCCATTTTGAAAGTAATAATAATTTTTATGGGTCTAATACACAATTTACTATCTGCAATACATCTCATCCTAACATGAAATTTCTAACAATGCCTATGAAACAGCAAAATACGAGAAAATTCTAACTACCTAAACGAATATATCTGACACTTCTTCGAAAAAAATTTATAGATTCTACTTCCCCACAATCGCCTGGCAATCAATCGATTCAAGCAAATGCTGATCCGATACTTTTGGTGATTTTGTTTCTCCACAATCATTGTTAAGATGTCTAAATACTAAAAACTACAATATTCGCATAGAATGTGTAAATGATTAGTAACAAACGCTGTTAGAAAGAAAAAGTAGAAGAACGTATATTATATTTGTTTCAACAACTCGAGAACTGTTCTTAGTAACAAAAAGAAGAATGAAAAAATAGCAGAACGTATATTATATTTGTTCCAACAACTCGAGAAACTGTTCATGGCACGGTCACGATCATGCAAAATAAAATGATTTATCGGAAAAGAACTTGAATCTCTTTGGTGCAAAATGGAAGTCTTCATCTACCAAGCCTCTAAACTTAATTGAAAAATTGAGTCCGTTCAAATCTATATGGTTCTATAAGATCCAAAGCGAAACTTAAATTTTTTTCCTCTCGTTGTCCAAAATCTCCGTGCAGTATTTAACCACACAAATCCAAAGAAAACTACACCAGAAACACATCCAAGAAAATCGCAATATTCCAAATCAAACAGATTTGAGTTCCAACACCTCAATAAACTGTTAATAGCATGGCTACAGTCTTGCGCAATAAATAAATTAATTTTTGTTGTTTTTCGACCAAACTTGTGATCACTGATATTTCAGCTGACCTGGCATTGAGCGTTTTTTTTCTGTTATTAGTGAATTGTGTCAAATTTAGTATTCCTCATTAGATTATTTTTGTGATGAAGGAAAATTTTGTGAGTGAATCGCTTTAATCTGAACCCCATCGAATCAGTATCAGATATAAACGTAAAGTAATACCACTCAGATATCCTGTATAAAAAAGTCTTTTTAGTTACTTCAAATGTTCCCTTTTGATTTAATTGGTATGAGGTATAGTTTGGATTAAAAACTAGAAGACCGAAATGAGATACAGTTTAGTAGAAAAAATATGTTACTTTGATAAAAAAAAACTTTTGTTGCGTGTATTTGGCCGTTTCATTTAGTGAGGTCTTAAGATTACAATCTAGAAGCACTTTCGCTGCATTTCTATTTGTATCACATTGATTGCTCACTCTAATGATCTAATTTTTAATTGATGCTTTGTTGTTTTATTCGCTACTTTTCACTATACGAATCAACTAAATAAAATAAAACGTTTTAAAACGCAAAATTGTATTTATTGATATCCTAAATACCTTCGACACATGGTCATACACAGCAGAGGATCTAAAATCAATTAACAGGGAAAATGGTCTAAATCTGATAACGTCTTGTCTAGAGCCACCCTGTACATTTGGCCGCCTGTTTTTACAAGTCCGGGCAGATACATTTTTGATTTGACTTTTTGTGATATCTCGTAGACAAATTAAAAATTAAAGAGTATCAGATTTGGAGTATTTTCCTGTAGCTTTTATGGTTGTTAAATTTTGTGCGTACATACTTATTTGGAATCAATAAAAGTTTGAGATATAAACAGAAAATAACTTTTCTGTAATTGGTGCATATATTTTTATAACTTTTTGATTTGTTAAATATATTAACTTAGTTTCTGTCAGTTATACAGTGTGTCTGCTTAAGTTCGCAGCATATGGAAAACTTTTTTATTACGAAAAAAGTTATGCATGGTCTAAAACCTAAAATGCAACTATAGTGGAGTGAAATTAGATGAAAATATTCTGAAAATGGATATAAGAGCTAAGTCAATTTTTTTTAATTTTTTCGATTTTATACATAGAGAGAAGCTTGTAAAAAAGTTTCAATAAATTTGGGCTGGAGCTTTATGGTATTTTTCGAGTGGATTGCTTCACTATTTTTTAAATATCTCCGGCTCTAAGAGTCGTGGAAAAATAAAAAAAAAATAAAATGACCGTGATGAAGTAGAGTATCGATCCGTAGAGTAGGTTTTTTTTAATGTATCCTAACCTCAAAAAACGAATTCGCGCACATTTTTTTTTTACTGAATTGGCAATACCAAAGAATCCTCGAATTTTCTTGAAAATTGGGGAAAATTGGAGAAAATATGTATTTTTGTCGGGAAGAAAAATTAAAAAAAAATGTATTTGTCCAGCCAAAATCGGCATTTTTGAAAAAAAAATTGAATTGCCTCCATTTTTGGAAAAACAATAGTAGAGAAAAATTTTTTATCTTAAAAAGAAGGATTTTGTGTGTACTTTTGTCTAAGAAAATCCAACATTTTATTTCTTTATTTAAAGTGCCAAATTTAGGGGAATAATAAATAAATAAAAATTCGATTTTCATTTTTTCCCATTTTTTATCGCGATATTTATGCTTGATTCTCTTAGAAAAACTGTATTTCAGTGGAAAAAATGTTTCAGGTTCTAAAGTAAGATTTTTGTGAGGGAACGAATCAATATAAATATTTTTTGATACACCCCCGTAACTGACAATTTTGATTTCATTGAAAAAGCTTAAAAGGAACCAAAACAATTCTATACCAATTTTTGTTAATAATATTCGACATTGTGGTTAGTATGTCTGAAAAACTTGACAACAAATGAAAAATTCCTTTATTGATTTTTCAAAAAAAAAGTTCTGCATCAATAAGCAGGAATCAAATTTGCAAAATATTTAGTGGTATACAGTGAAAATAATTTTTAATCCGGGTTAAATTTTTTCTTATAAAAGGAAGTCTATTATGGGTTTGTAAGGTTCCTTTGAACATTCTTAAATTTTTCAATAAAATCCGAATTGTCAGTTGCAGTGGAGTATTAAAACATATTAAAAATTAAAATTTTCTTAAAGTCTGAATATCTTGTTCAAAATCGGTATGTTGACGTAAAATGTCATTAGCAACAAGTTTTTTTCATAACTTTTTTTTCATATTTCAAAAATAAAGCTCCTTTTCTCCTGAGCTAAATTCATGTTTTTTGACAAACCTCGCATACGACTGAAAAAATTAATATCTGTATTTTACATTTTAGACCATGCAGAACTTTTTATAAAGAATAACTTTTTTTCGTAAAAAAGTTTTCCATATGGCACGAAGTTAAGTAGACACACTGTACAATTCACGATAAATCATATTTATTACGAATTAAAAATAGTTGAAAATAGAGAACATTCAAATTATTTTCAAAGCAATTCGCATTGTTGCCAACGCTTTATTTTTCAGAAAAATATTTCCAACAAAAATACTATTCTTAGAAATCGTGGGAATATGGTGGTAACAAGCAGATTTAAAATAAAAAATATTTCCCCCTTCTGAATTTTCCCTATTTCGATACGATCACAGAATTTAAATAATAATAATATAATAAAATGAGTCAATAAATATTTTGTAATTAAGTACAATTATAATACCGTAAAAATATCACTAATGTTAAAATAAAATGAGTAACACTGTTTGAAAAATTAAGAAGACTATCGATAAATTATAATTACCTACCTATTTACAATTACATAATAAATATATTCGCGACAACATTATGTAAATATCACTAAATAATCACTACGTTTGGTATTTGAGCTGATGTTCTGTAAGCAAATCTGAACAATTGTTCGAAAATATCGAATATATTTAACTAATATAAATAATAAAAGCCAATCCTGTACACTAAATAAAAATCAAATGGAATAAGTAAAATAATTAAATTTCTAATAAATATAAAAACAATAAGCACGCCCATGGTCATTTGTGAGTTAACGATTTACAGTTACCGTGAGATCTAGATCGGAATAGAGTTTCCGGTAATTTGACTTCTGAACCAATAAAAACGAGAAAATTTCTACACCAATCGGACTGAACCATCCGTCAACAAGAACTTTACTTTACTTTTTTTATCCCCGACCCTAATTTTTCTTTATGAAAGCTACAATTTGTGACATATCGGGTTCAAACAATTTTACGACAATAGTTTCCTGTGTTCGTTTGATTTCAACCTGTCTTGAAAACATTTTGTTAATTCGTAAAAGAGAAGGTCTAACTCAGTTTAAAAATAAATATTTTAATTGCAACGGTTTAATTATGTGGTTATTTTTAATCATTTAGATATTAAAAAGCAATCCTGCACATACTCACAATCTACTAAACACTAAACGTTTCAATTGTGGTATAAGTGAACGAAATTTTTTTGAAATATATTTAAATTTAGCTCTTTGAGGTAAAATGCCACTAAAATAATACAACCCTGTCATTTACCCAGCTTATAAGTAAATACTGCGATCAATTTTACGACCGGAAATTTTTTAAATATGTATTTTTATCGATTATAAAATAATTCAAAACAAACGGTAAATTAAATTAATTGTAGCCTATTTGCTGTCAGGAATATCAACCGCTAAATGTGAAAAAACCTAATTAGTAGTTAATCGAATTGTAACATATTTCCTGTCAGGATTAGCAACCATTAAATGTGAAAAATTATAAATACCCTCCGCCATATTGGAAATGCTAATGTTCAAATTGCGAGCTTAATACTTAAAAATATAAAAAAAGTCCTATACGTATATAAGTTATCATCCGCCGTTCTTCATGTGCCACTGAGCAGCTTTTGTATTTACCATTTTTGTTCAACTAGGCTAACAAAATATAGGACAACTAGTTAATAAATTTAAAAATTAGTATGACTTCAGAAATTATGAATGTTTTAACATTCTGTTAACGAAATGTATAACAAATATTCAGATTTGCATTAAAGCTAGATTAAAAAGCCAGCATTACGACTCACAGAGCAATTAACCTAGTTTTGCTATCTTTCCATTGTGCTTGTAGTTTCTTGTGTTCCTCAATTTCCCTCTCAGAGATGTGCCTTACCTGACCGCTTAATTTTCTTGGATCTAAATTGGCTCCAAAATTTTGAACACCCTTTGCTAATTTACTTAAAGGTGAGAATACCTAAAAATAAATTCTACTTATAAGGACGAACTAAGAAATAGAAAATAAAAAAAAACTAAGAGTGTGTAGTTCAAAGAAATGGTTTATGGTCCTTTATTGGGTACTCATTAAATGCAAGCAGAAAACACCAGAGTTCTTATTTATTTGCATAACAAGTGCAATGATAACGTGCCCAACGGCCGCCATAGAGGTATTCCTAAGCCTTACACCCCTCCATATAGTAGTGGAGAGTATAGCGATAAGGACATCCTACATAATGACCAGAGAAGGAGCAACTAAACGCAAGTTTCGACTCCTTCCTGGAAATCACCAAACCTGGGACATGATCCAAGATAAGATGACAAAGAAGTTTAGCTTTGTGAAAGAATTCAACACAAAGCTAAGTAACAAAAGCGAATGGGACAAAGATACCATCCCAAAACTCAAGAGAAGTGCCATTAAATAGTACACAGATGGTTCTAGAACAACAGAAGGAACAGGAATAGGAGTATATGGGCCTGGAACCAAATATTTCGAAAGTTTATGCAAATCTCCGAGCATTTTCCAAGTTGAAATATACGCCATCGGAAAATGTGCCCAGTTCAACATAGAAAGAAATTTTCGCAGACAAGAGATCATCATCATGTCAGACAGCCAAGCAGCCATTAATGCCTTGAACTCCCACGTAATCAACTTCAAGATGGTTTGGGAGTGCGTAGAGAATCTAAACGAACTATTCAAGAAAAACACTCGCAAAAAAAGGGGCTGAAACACCATTTCTGGGACCCGAACCGTTCGGCGGAATAAGCACCAGTACAATACTTGATGAGCTTGGAAAAGAAGTAAATAAGAAAAGATACCAATACTGGATAGGACTACAAGGAATGAGGCAGGCCAAGACACTACTGGGGAACTATAACCAGAAGAGATCTGACGACTGCATCAGTAAAAGTAAAAATAAGCTCAGAATACTAACCTGACCTGAAATCCTAATTAAACCTTATAAATATAATTAAAAGGTATAAAATATATAACACTGAACATGGTTGGTACTAAACATTAACAATATAAAACTATACAAGTAAAAATATAAATCGATACACAATAGACGACCCAAATAAATTCACATACATTTGATCAGACATCACCTATATACTATAATTCCACTAATAATGATTTTTTGAAGTTGCCCAAGTTTCCATTCAAAGTTATTATCATTGATTATTTTTAAAGTTCGATCGATAGGTCTGTGTTTTCCATAATTTATGTAGTGGAATGGAATATAATAAAGATTATTATTTCTCAATGGTCTAGCTGGAACATTGATGGAGATAAGTTGTAATAACTCTGGACAGATTTATTTGAAGACAAAGCATGTATCACTGCAGGTCCTTCTTTTTTGCAAAGAGTACATCTTCATTTCATCCAAAATATGGGAATAATCATGATCAAGAATGGGAATGGCTAACTTGAAGGCACAGTTCGTAAAAACTTATTCTGGATTCTTTCAATTTTCATGTTGTGAACTACATGATAGGGTGACCACACAATTGAAGCATATTCCATAATGGATACAACTAAAGATACATACACCCTTTTTTACTGTTGTGACACAGAACTCTTGACAATTTCGTAATACAAATCCCAATGTTTTTGAAGCTTTTGCTACCATGCTCTGAATATGTTCAACAAAAGTTAGCTGAGAATCGAACCCAACTAAAAAAGATATTGCATGAACATTTATCTGGGTTTAAATGAAGCTTATTCCTATAACACCAATCAATCAGATTGTCCAAGTCTTCTTGTAGCAATAAATGATCATCTGTAGATTTTATACATTTGAATATTTTGAGATCCTCAGCAAACAATAGATAATCACAATTTCTAATACAGCTTCCAATGTCATTTATGAATAAAATAAAAAGCAAAGGTGCACGATGTGATCCTTGAGAAACACCTGAAAGCACTTCAATATCATCAGACGTAAATTCTCGATGGAAAGAAGAATGGGAAAGTAGCACAGCACCCAGTTACCATAGTATGCCATGTATCTCCAGCAAACCAGAAGGATTTGACCTCCACCGTAAGACCTGGTCAATCTTCAAGCGCATTAGAACCAACTGCGGAAGATGCGCCGACTCCCTGCATAGATGGGGTAAACTTCCTTCTGCGGCCTGCGATTATGGTGATAAAGGACAGACTGTCAAGAACATAGTGCAGGAATGTCCGATAAGAGCGTTCGCAGGAGACCCACAGGATTTCCTAATCGCGCCCCAGGAGTCAATTGAATATATATCTAATAGGGTGGGCCGAAAAAACCTTTTTTTTTATTTCGAAGTTGTAATAGCGCGGGAAACTTGCGAATCATATAGACTAAAAAAAAGAAAAAAAAATTATTATTCGCGCATAGGCCCTAAAGTTTGACAAAATATGAAAAAACTTCATTTTTGCGATTATTTTTTTAAACGTTTGAATTAGATGTTTTCGTAATGTAATAGTTTGTAACGTCTTCAAATAGAGCCTAAAAACATTGTGTTTTAATTTGGTTTAAATCAGTTGATATCTTCAAATCGCGCATAAGCCCCAAAATTTGCCAAAATATTGAAAATCTCACATTTTTACGCATTTTTGGTGTCACAGGCCCACAACAAAAAGCGGAATGAACTTTACATATGAGTATACACCCCTTTGGATTTTGAGCCGCTGAATCCGATTCTGGTCTCAGAATTTTCCCTAGACCCCCCAGTTTTCTCCTAGCCTAGGGGAAATTTCAGGATCTGTGAAAGCAATTTCGATATAGTCTATATGATTCGCAAGTTTCCCGCGCTATTACAACTTCGAAATAAAAAAAAGGTTTTTTCGGCCCACCCTAATATCTAATCCAGACATTTGTTTGTAATTAGATTTGTGTTCGACTATATACAACTTAGTGTCTGATATACCTTTATGTAATAGTATATAATATGTCTTTGTTCTTCTCTTTATACTGTGATGTTAAGCCATACGCTACCTATTTTGACTTTCGTGTACGTGTACGTGTGTACGTTCTGATAAGAAACTTGATAACCACCTCAAAAGATCATTACTAAAACCGATGCATTCAAGTTTGCCTAACAAAGTATCATGGTCCACTCTATCAAAAAGTCGGTGTAGATGGTGTCTATTTGACATTTGCTTTCAAAGCATTCAATATTCTGTCCTCATAAATCAATAAGTTAGTTACAGTTGACCTTTTTGATGAAACTCCATGTTATTTACTATAAGCTATCGAAAAGTTTTGATATAGAAGATTGAATGCACACACCTATAGATTTTTATGTCCTCCCTCTTTCCTGATTTAAATATGGGCATGATAAAACTTTGTTTCCAGCTGTCCGGGAATTTTCCAGTTTTCAAAGAGAGATCGAATATTAAATAGAGCGAAAAAGTTAATGAATGAATGCAACTTTTCAAAAAAATTTAATTGGCAGACTGGTGATTTTATTATATATCATTTCTAGGGATATTTTAGGGCAACGTTTGTTTAGGTATATTGTTGTTATATGTATTATCAATTTTTAAGTAAATTGTTGATAAGTGTTTGGCAAATGATTCAGCTATTTCTTCATTATTTCCAGCTCTTGATTCCTCCAAATACATGGACTGTGGTAGATTATATCAGGATTTTTTACTCTTTATGTAGTTCCAGAAAAATGCTGGGTTATCGTTTAAATTATTTTCAATGTTGTTCATATAGTTATTGTAACATATTCTTGATAAATCTTTGCACTTAGATCCGAGAGTAGAAAATTCCATATAGTGGTAATTGCTTTGTGATTGTTTCAATTTTTTATGGGCCCTTTTCTTCTTTAATACTAAGTTTCTTAATTCTAAAGAAAACCATTTTTATCATAGTAGAAGCGCGCCAAGTAGTTCTGGTCTAAGTTCATGGAGGAGAAGGTTGTTGGCTGGTTTGTTTGGATGGACCTCTAGTTTTTCTGGCTATATTTGGAACTAATAGAAGTAATTCTCTTCTACAATGGACACCTGGCGATCACGATGCATGACAGGGTTTGGAATAGACCATAGAATGTTGCATATTTGTTGGAAACGTTGAATATTCATAATATTTGCCGAAACTCAGAGTATCACTCGCAAAAAAGTGAAAGAGAACTACTCGCGGAACGCGAGATCACGAAGGCATTGTTTCAAATCGTGCGTCATTAGGATCGGAGTGTTACCTCTAAGATACAACATGGACAAGAAATACTAAACGGAATAAATATTATCTACTTACGAAATCTTTTGTGGCAGGACCAATGGGACTCATCATATTCAACTTCTTCAAAGCGGATTCGCTCTGAGATTGGGATATGTTCATTGCGACATCGTAATCAGAAGTTGATCTATCGATTTGTTTGTTGTACTCGACCATATCGTTAACTTCTAGTGATGATCTACTCTTTTTATCTAACATTAAACTAATGGGAGGGTTTTTCTTGGAAGTATCTTCCATATTTTCGGAATTTATCTGTATTTCGGGAGCAGGACTCAAACCGGAACTGATAGAGGCGCTCTGCATAATACTTGATAATTGAACGTCATCCATATGGGAAGAATCAGCTCTGCTTAATAAGTTGTGCCTTTGCTCCAAGATACCTTCTATGTCGGTTTGATCGCTTTTGTTTCCCATCACTATTCCTACTCCTGGTAGAAACGAGTCTACTTTTGGTGGTAGGCTCATCGCATCTTCTGTTACTTCCAAACCTAAAGATATTGAATAGATGAAAATAAAAAAATATTTGAAGAAAATAAATTCTCCATAACTCAAATGTGGCCCTATTTTTAAAAAAAAAAATATTTACAAAATTATACATCATCACCTTGTTCTATACTCCTGTTACCAGGTGAGTCCATACCCAAGGGTGAGATACCAGTTGCTACATGAACATCCGGTTGGAAGATAGAATTTTCATACTCTTCATCTGAATCACTGGAAGTTTCCGTTCTAATTTTTTGTCCATCTTTGATCCTTGTTTTTGACTTAAATGTGTTTCCAATTTTGTTCAACTTTGAAAATTGCTGGGTAACGTTTGATATAGCCTTTGACCCTATAAATTAATGTAAGAAATATAATTTTACACCTGTTTTTTATTTTGTACTAAAAAAATCTATTATTTTGAACATTCGAGGACTGTTCAAAAAAATCTATTATTTTGAACATTCGAGGACTGTTCTCTTTCTAACTAGCGGGGTAAGTCTGGCGAGAGCCCCCCAATTAGAACAAAAATTGTATTATCGCCTTGATTTAAAAAAACAATTTGTGTATATTTCAAATACTCTCTTCGACGTGATCTTGAGATATAAGACAAAGTAGGCACTATTATTTTAATATCCCATATTTCGATGACTGAAACCAATTCATCTCATCATCATACCATATATCATTATTAAAAACATTTCCAAAAATAACACTAGTTGTGTTATTCATCATAACAGAATATTAGATTTATTGTCAAGAAATATAGACTAAATAAAAGCTGGAACATACAGAATTAAAATAAACAAAGGAAATTGAAAATAAACAAAGGAAATTAAAAATAAACAAAGGAAATTAAAAATAAAGGACAAATATACAAAATTACAGCCTAAATATTGAAGAAATGAAAATTTTTAAATATTTAAAAATATAAATAAAGAGAAACGGAAGACAGGAAATGGAAAGTTAATATAATAATAATTAATACAAAAAACCTTGAAAAAAGATAAATGGACAAAATACAGACCTTTTCGAAGGACATAAGAATGTTAAAAGGTAGCACCAGGAGGGAGAGACTAAGTAATAGAAAAATACGAGACGACCTGGAGGTACAATTAATCCTTGATTTTATTTAAAAAATAAACGGTTAAGGATGGGAATAAAAAATATAGAAAAAGAAGAAGAGAGGAAGACCAAAGGAATGAAGTGCTAGGAGATATTCTATTAAAAAAAAGAAAAATATTGAAAAATATATCACGTTATCAATTATTTATTTCTTTAAATTTCATAGGAATTACTAATATCTAGCTACAAATATGATTTTTAAATAATTATAAATATTTGGGGTGCATAACTATCAATTTTAGTCTTACCTAACTAAGTTTTTGAGATCTAGTCCAGTAAATTACCGCCTCAAAAACCCCAAACCAGGGCATCAAGTCTGTCCGTCAAATTTTTTTTTTAATTTGCAGGTATTCATAGGTACATTTACCTCCGAAAATCTCAGCTACGTGGAATTTGTGGGAAAATGGCTTAGAGCATTTTTGTTTAAACAAAAAATGAAGAGCAGTTCATTACCTCCAAAAGTTGTCCTTATGATTTTTATCGCTATACACTAATATTTTTTGCAAAAACGGCGTTTCAAAAATTCGCAATTTTGAGAATCTGAAAATACGGCGCTTTCTTATCAAAATCTGGGAATAAATAAATAAATTTTAATATCCACCCGTTTTTGTCTATAGATAAAAGATAAGGCAATAATAACCAACTTTTTTTCACTTTTTGCACTTGGTTAATAAATTTATTGAAAAAAATTCAATTCGAGAAAGTTTGAAGACAGAGTTTTTTTTCGTGCACTTAATAAAATATATATTGATGAAAAGGTCAGAATGTGATCTTTTATTTAGTACAATTCCTAACCACAAAAAATTTTAGCACGAAAAGAAAATAATCCTCAAAAAAAATGTCAATTTTTCATAGGGGTGAGAATTTTCTCAATTTTCCGGAAAACCAAATATGAAAAAAAAAGAAAAATGCCACCGATAGACCCGAGCATTTTCGAAAACTCAGGAAATCCAAAAAAAAACATGTTGTTCATGAAAATACACAAAAATAATTTATTGAATCTTTCTGAATATATTTAACACCTTGCAAAGCCCCATTATCCAAAAGGATTCGGTGAAATTAGTATTGATAAAAAAAATATGAATAAACTTATAGGAGGGTCAAAATATCGATCAAAAACAAACTTTGTAATAGATAAAAGGACAACGGAACATGGTATTATAGCTACAGGTTCCTTCTTTCATCTGAACTTTGAATCATGAAAAAATATTCATTTTTATGTGATTTATTGAAAAATTTGTAATCCGCTTGCGAGAGTCATTCCTTTAGAGCGTGCTCTCTAGCAGGGCAGGCGCTAAAAAGGGGGATGCGTTTTGGAGGCGGTTATGTCGAAAAGTATCATATTTTTGACAAAAACGATGAGGATCATTTTTGTAGGTAATGAACTGATCTTCATTTCCGTCCAAACAAAAATTCTCTAAGTGTCATATTTTCGGAAATATCGGCGAAAATATGCGAAAAAAACAACACATTTTTGAGACCAATGGGCCATTTTCCCGCCCTTCCACACATTTCAGACAGCTGAGATTTTCGAGGGTGAATGTACCTATGAATACCTGCAAATTAAAAAAAATTAGGCTGGACAGACCTGATGCCCGGGTTGGCACCTTCGTTTATTGGACTTTGTATAATAAAAAGGAAAAGGAATATAAATAATGCATTTTCGCAAAGCCTCATAGGTGGAAAAGATACCAACATACAGTTTAAAATTTTATATTGGTTATGATATTGAAAAAATATGTATTCTACATTAGCAAATATAGAATTTTACAGGAAAAATTTCAAATCTGCGTTAAAATTTCCAAAAAAAAAAGCATGCACAAAATAATACTTACATGCTTATAAAAGCAGCTTTGGGTTAGAGAAAAGTAAAATAAAGCTGTTGTGCTAAAACTAGCAAATAAAACGTCCACTATTTTCTTATATTTGTACTTACCAACATTTTTAAGGGAAAGCAATTGACTTTCGGAAACGTTTCTAGTCATTTGAGGTAAAGAAGTTATATCTAAGTAGATGCTATTAGAAGACCTACCGCTGCTTATCACTTTCGATTTTCGCCTATCTAAAGCTTGACCTTGCACAAATGGAATCGTTGTTAACCCACAAATGTCGATCGCTACCAGAAATCCCTCGCAAATCGACTTCAAGGATTCTGAAAATGACAAATATTTTAAATTCCACTTTATATTTAGAGTTAATACGTCTTCCGGGGTTGGATCGTGTCACTTCAAGAATAGGTCTCTCTAACTGGTTAACATACTGAGTTACCATTATCTCACTCATTCTCCTGAAGAAGCCTCTTACGATGGCATGCAAAACGTCGAGAGTCGAGACCTATTCTCGAAATGACACGGTCCAAACCCGGAAGACGTATTAACTCTACTGATTCTGGCCATGGAAGCCTACGAAACGATTTCACTTTATATTTTTTGTCTCTAAAAAAACTCACCAACTTCTTCTTCGGCATTCTTAATCACAACTGCCAAGTTATTGAAAAACCTGAAATTCGTCGACCTAAACATGTGATAGTAGCCACTAACATTGTTAACCTTATAATTAATCCTAATACTGTATCTATGTTTCGACGTCTTAAACAAAGATGTGTTGCTGTCGGCCATTCCGAATTCCAACGAAGTAACATCTTCTAATAAAACTCTTTGGTAATTGGTAACTTTGTCTACTTGGTCGTCGTAGTCGGCTACAAAATACGAATCTCTGGTTAAAATGAGTATCGAGTCCATTTCCGTTTCGTTCGGATCTCCTTCGACCGGATCTGCATTTATGAGACCCCAAGCACCTACTACTAATTCAGGTTGGTTTATCATCATCTTCTTGCAATCTTCGATAAGTAGTTTGACGTGCTCTGCAGTTACGGTTTCTTCTTCGAAATGAGTTGCTTTGGATTCATTGAACATATCTTCAGGTACGTAATTGCCTGCAAAGAGTTGTCAGTTACGGAAAGGTTTTGTTTATATACATTTAACATATTTTAACATTTTTTTATAAAATTGCCAAGAGGCCTGATAAAAAAAATACCAACTGCAAATTTGCGGTCCCTACACTGTTCCCGCCACCCAAATTGATGTACGCCCCTTAGGGTGGGGCCGTTTGAGGTGATTTTTTTTTAAATGTTCGTCATAAAATTCCCAATCGATCCCTCTTTCTCGATTTTTGCTTCGGGTCTTCATTCTCGCGGAATTTTACTCCAAAAAAACTAGGTTTTTTTATGGGGAAATGCTGATCTTGGAAAACCCAAATTTTCACATATCAGAAATCGTTCTACTCAAAAAATCTAAACTCGTAATAGATCGCAATAGATGTCCAAAAATGTGCCCAAAAGTTCTGAAAAATTTTTTGCGGATTCCCCGAATGTGTACAAATAATTTTTGTCAGATGAGAATTTTTTCCAATACTTTCCCAGTTTTCAGTAGAACGATTTCTGATATGTGAAAATGTATGGATGATTTCTCCCCGAATTCTAAGTGGACTTGTAGGGTTTTCCAAGACGAGCATTTCCCCATAAAAAAGTCCGACAAAATCTCAATCTCGTGGCGTACATCAATTTGGGTGGCATAGTGGGACGAAACGCTACAGCCCTCATATAGTTCCACTGTTTGAGGTGGATTTTTTTTAAATGTTCGTCTTGGATTTCCGTATCGATCCCTCATTTGGGATTTTTGATTTCGGTCTTTATTTTTCTGAAATTCGACACCAAAATTTGATTTTTATGACAAAAAAACTGATTGATGATGATGTTTTTCGAAATTTTTTTCAGTTGAAAATCTTCGTTTTGATAAATACTACAAAACTGTCTGCGTGAAAGTGAGGAGAAAATTTTTTCATATTCATATTCAATGTTCCAAAAATGTTCGTGGAGAAGCGATTTTTTAACTCAAAAATTCCGCAACATGTGAAAAAATTAGACGAAACAAAAGTTTTCTCCTCACTTTCTCTCTCAATGGCGTTCAAATCTCAGTCTAAAAGTACAAAATACTTAGGAATACACAAAATGAATTGGAAAGAGCACATAACCAAAAAACGAAAATAAAATTTAAAAATTAAAGAAATGCAGTGGCTAATTGGAAGGAGATCCAAATTATCATTAGAAAACAAAGTTTTGGGTTGTGCTAGCAAATCTAATTTGGCAGTAATCCAGAGAAGTCAGTCAAAAATTCTACGAATGATCACTAATGCTCCCTGGTATGTGTCAAACCAAACACATCATGAAGACCTCAACGTACCAATGGTCATGGATGTCATCAAAGATAAAAGCAGACTATACCACAACAAACTTCAAAATCATGCAAACACACTCCTGCACCCACTACTAGAGCAACAGATTCATAGAAGACTTAAGAGGAACTGGCCTATTGATCTGAAGAATTATTAAGCGAGCCTCTTCTCTGGAGAAGACTCGACTCTATCACGTCATAGAAGAACTACAAAAGCTAGTTCTTAAGTCATCACATTATCCCATAGAATGTTTTGTTCTGATTGCTAATAAAGTTTAATAAAAACAAACTTTCACGCAGACAGTTTTGTAGTATTTATCAAAAATTCAAAAAACATCATCTTGCACCACGTAGGACCACATTTGCGCCGAAAATCAGTTTTTTTCATAAAAATCAAATTTTGGAGTCGAATTTCAGAAAAATAAAGACCGAAATCAAAAATCCCAAATGAGGGATCGATAAGGAAATCCAAGACGAACATTTAAAAAAAAAACAACACCTCAAATAGTGGAACTATGTGAGGTGTAGAGTAATTTGAATGCGACAGTGTCTGACGAAACCACGCTTAGAAATTCTCATGTTAATAAATTTTCATTCTAATCTCCACGCTCTTTTTTATTTAAATTGATTCAAGAAAATTTTGTTATGGCATTTTTACAAATTTAAAGTAAAATAACACAGATTCTGGGCTTCTACCACAATGAAAAATATCTTATTATGAATTGTTGTCTTACTGTTTAAAGATCTTGTTCAATTATTATAAATAGATTTAAACATTTTGGAATTATATGCGTTTCTCTGTATAGAATCAGCATTTAAAATGATTAAAATTTTGGTTTTGTACGCTTAGTATCATTCATAAATAATAAAATAGTCTTACCCAACATTAAATCTATCGTTCCCTGTCTAGTTGTATCTTTAAATCTGCTTAAATAATACCTGAAATACAATAGAATCTATGAATGACAATATTTTTTACGTAAATATTATAAAACGGTAAGAAAAGTAAAACAAAAAATTATATTATTTTTTTACCTCTTGATATCTTTTACTCCAGGGTTCAGGAATAAATATATATTTTTGAATAATTAATTGAAAGTCATATTTCTTCAATAACCTACACCAATTTTTTTAGTTAGTAAAAAACTTTCTATAAAAAACAAGAAAGCGGCAATGACAAATAAAAAATACATTTTTGCGAAGCCTTAGGAGGTTTCAAACAACCCAATGTGCAAAGTTTTTTGACCGATACTGGTCAAGACGTCACTCTCTTCTTCGTATCCATTGCAAGTTAAGAATTCGTTGCTTTGTAAAGTTGTTAAAACTCAATTCTAAGCTTTATTCTTCAATTTTACTGATAGATGGTAGCACATTTGCGAATGTTATCTTATAGCGGTATAGCGTGTCTGGAATTTGATTTATTGGATATCAAAGACTAACTGACGAAGCCGAAAGGCAGAAACCGGTCGATGTCGAATCGAATAAATTAAATTCCTAACTCGTTTGCTTAGAATGAAAATAACTGTTAATATGAATGAAGAAAAGCAAAATATGAGATGGAAGCAAACCGAGAGAAGTATTTTAAAACTCACCTTGTTTTTAAACCGACAAAACTTCAACGAAATCCCCCCTAACCATAGAAATTAACAAAATCTTACTATTGAAATTTCTATTAACTCGAATTTGGTTACTTCTTCTATTTAAAATTGAGAGCAATTATTTAACAAACAAAAACCAACTTATGTTAGTTAAAAAAAAATGATAACATTAAAGTAAAAGTTCCTTATATTTATTTGTCTTCGTTATAACATAATTTGGGGAGTTATTTTTCAAATTTGGAACTAACCTAAACATTTGATAAAGCATATGCGCAAATTCGAATTCTTGTTGAAGAGCTAAATGGGGTACAACCTTAGGGGGCTCCGCTGGTAGAATTTCGCTAGCTATAACTCCAACTTTACGCAAATTTGCCCAAAAATCTTGAATTTCTACTTTCGTTAAAGCTACACCTTGCATTAGATCTAAGCAATACTGACGCATAGAGTCTTTGAAGTGGTTTTTGAAATATCTACAAAAATAAGTTTTGAAATGAGACCTCTTTAAATGTATTTTATTGAGTTTCAACAAATACCTGTATTTGAATATGATATGGCAGTTAATACAAATAAATTATTCTCAAATTGAATTAGAAAACTTAAATGTGTCTTTATTTAAACCTTATTTTGAGGCCATAGCCAGAAAAATATTTGGAAAGGGGGTACGAGAAACACATTGTTTATTTTTAGTGCACTGATTCTCCCCTGGCTACGACCTTGCCTTGTTTAATCGGTTTCTCAGTTACAAAACAAGACCAACAAAATATTGATCAGTTTTTAATACACAAACATACGCTCTCTATAAAATTATAATCAATAGTACCTGTTCGCTGAGTTCATTCCATCTTTCATAATGCCCGTAAATTTTCGTTCTCCCGTTCTAGTGTAGTCTCCCTAAGAAAAATTTGATATCAAGTTAAAACAATTTTCGTGAAATCGGTTGTTGGAAAACGTCCAACATATTTAATAAATAATAAAAGCCAATCCTGTCCAAGACCGCGAAGTCTGAACCAATAAAAGCTCGTAATTTTGAATAGACCGCGAAGTCCGAACAAATATTTTGGAATTTATTAATTATTAAAATTACCTTTAAGGCATTGGTTCCTGCATACTGCTTACTAATAGTGTCTCCATTATTCGCCCATAACAATTGGAATGTATTCTTAATACCGCTAGGGATAACGCCCTCTGGTGATATTAAGCCTAACTTACAAAACTGTATTTCCATAACTGCTTTACCCAACGCGGTCTACAAAAATTATACAAAATCTACAAAAACTACAAGAAATTTTAGGTATCGAAGAAATCAAAATCTAATTTTACTTTATCTTCAACTAATGATAAGAATAATTGGTCCAGAAATGTATAGAGATAATCTTAACTAACTCTAATGTTGTCAATCATCACCCATAGTGAATCCGAACAATATATACAAACTTACTTGAACAACATTTGTCCTATCCAAGCAGTCAATACAGTTGATTCTGAATACCCCATTTTGGGAACAGATGTGACCTTGACTGTCCCTCCAACAGTAATTCATGTCTTTTAATATATCACTAACAGCGCTGATGAGTATTGAAACGTTTTCAAAATGCATTCCTCTGCTGAAATACAAAAAATAGAACAGTAGAATTAGCCGAAAGAAAAATGTTAAAGTCCAATGATGTATTTATTTGATCCATTTTTGTATATAATGAAATGGAATTTATTATTAATGAGGGTTGTTTGGAGAATTTGGGTACATAATCAAAATTTATAATGAAGTGGGGTTTGTGGTTTGGAGTGAAATGATTATTGGGAAAAATTATGTGTAGGGGTCTTTAAAAGATGTCAAAGTCAGAGTTGTAAAATCTTTGAAAATTAAAACTATTAATTTCAAATTTATTACAAAATTGGCGCCCAACGTGGGGCCCTAACATAAAGGGGCCCTATTGTAAGAAGAGGTAGGCTTATGATAATGGATGCTCTGATAATGTTCTTTAACAGAATTGTACACAGAATGGAAGGAAACTTTAGAAAAATGAAACAAGAAATAAAAGAGGAAATGAAACAAGAATTGAAACAATGATAGAGAAAATGAAAGACAGACTAAAAAATGTGGAAAAGAGATTGGAAGAATCAAAATTATACATGGAAAATAAAATAGATGTCACTAAACAGGGGACGGGGGAAGAAGTGATTGGAAGAATCATGGAAATAGAAAATTTACAAATAAATAGAATAAAAGAAATACAAGAAAAAGAAGATATTTTTAAAAAAATTAAAAAAGAAGTCAAGCAAGACATTATAGAAGAAATGAAGAAAAGTGTGGAAAAAATTGAACAGAAACAGCAGAAGAATGAAAAGATGTTCTCAAAGTATCATGAGGGATACAGAAGAAAAAATCAAAAAGACAGAAAACAATATGAGTGATAAAATTGAAGAAATAAAACAGGAAAAGGAAAGAGAAACGATTTTGAAAGAAATAGAAAAAATAAAAATATAAGAGAAACGGTTACAGGAATTGCTCTAATTTGGTTCTCAAGACAACATAAATAATTTTGAAGATTTTGAAAAGATGTTTTATAATTGGAAAATTGAAAAGAAGAAAATTGGATAATATGAAGACGATAGTAGGAAAATATTAAAGAAAATTATAATTAAACATTGAGTTAATTAAGTTTAGTATACCTTTGAGAAAATTACAAATTTTAATTATGTGGGGGAATTTTGAAATGGAGTTTGTTATTAATGATGGTTGTTTGGAGAATTTTGGTACATAATCAAAATTTATAATGAAGTGGTGTTTGCGGTTTGGAGTGAAATGATTAATGGGAAAAATTATGTGTAGGGGTCTTTAAAATGTGACAGCGTTTTTTAGGATGGTTGTTATGAGATGTTTTGTTTTGATTTATGTTGATTTTTTTTAGTAATTAATAGATGTCAAAGTCAGAATTGTAAAAATAAAATCTTTGAAAATTAAAACTATTAATTTCAAAATTATTACAATAAATAAGATATTCTCAAAAAACCAACATAAAAACATATAAAAAATATACTTACCAATATTCATGAAAATCAAATGTTACATATGTAACAAATGGACTGTTGAATAAAAAGACATGATTGGAATACGAGTCAAATATAACTCTTTCTTTTCCTGCCTGATCAATTAAATTTACAATACAGATTGGGCCGTAATTGTGAATTTCTTTAGTAAAATGTTTCTCGAAAGCAGTTTGAGTTTCACTCTCTCCTAAAAGAGAAAAATATAATTTGAACTATCATGACTCTTGGTTAAATTGTTTGTTATAAAAAATGTACCTAGGAAAACTTAAATTTTTAAAAACATTTTAACGGGGATAATGGCATAATTGCTTACCTTTGTCAATTCTAGGTGGAGGTCTGTATTTATATCCTGGTTGGGACCAATAAACGGGAACCGATCCTCTTACTTGAACGAATGAAACCTCGTGTGATTGATAAGATATTATTTGTTCAGTTTCAACATAATTTGCAACCTCACCATCATCATCCACTCCTCTTCTTTTATACCTAAAATTAAAAAAAAAGCATCTCCAGAAAAATTCACAACAATTAATCAATAAAATCAATAAATTATCTATTAATTGAAACATTTTTTAAAAAACAAATCTTTAGTAGTGTCGCTATGAAAAGAAAATTTTCATACACTATTTATTTTCTACAGCCTATAAAAATTAGATTTTGTGCCATGCAAAGCATTAAATAATATATTGGCTCACCTTGTACCAGCACGGTATCTACTCCTTCTTGAAATAATACATAATTTAAAAGTATCATAATTTTTATCATTGGTATCTACTAAATCTCTATCCATATCCACTTTACAATTTTCTATTTGAATAAATCCTTGGATAATTGGTAATATCCAAGGATCACATAGAGGGTTCTGAAAAACACCAATAATTGTATATCAGAAGATATACAAAGAATTCAAGTTTTAAAAAATGTTCCTGACAGAGTTAAACACTGTATTTGATATTGAAACTATATTTCCAACTTCCGAGAAAACAGTTACAGAATAACCATTACAAAACTTTGTTTTTGAGTTGTATAAATGAATTTTTATATTCATAATTTTGCTGAGTAGATTGTATAGCAAAATGAACTGATTAAAAAATTGTAAAGTTGTTCTCACCTCAGTTTCTAAAATACTTTTCAACATATTATGGTTCCAAAAAAATCTTTCGTCAACAGTTTTCCATAAAGCCGTTGAACTAGTACCTTGTTTTTCCAATTTGCACAATCTTTGCAAGGTATTCGTAATATCAGTTGTATGAGAATAATAAAACGAATTCGTATCGTTGAAAATTTTATAAAACTCCTCAACTATCTGTCTTTCAAATCGCTCTTTGTCTTTAAAATTGCTTTTCTTCTGAACACCTGCAAGAGCTGCTGCCTGTTGAGTGGTCTGTTTTAGAGTATTTCCTGCACTCTTTAATGTGCCCCAAGTTTTTGTGAAGGCGCTATTTTTTTGAAGATCAAATAATAGGCTAGTATTTGTGGTGTTTTGTTTCAATTCCATAGTTTTGTGCTTACGACAGGGTGACAGATTTAAATCTATATTTTCTGGTCCTAGAGGTAGAAACACAACGGATTTTATTTTGTAAACCATATTATCACCATGGAGTTTGCCTACTGGAAGACTTTCTTTAATTAGGAGCACTCTAGTGTCAAATAGGGGGCTATGTTCGACCTTTCCTATAATACCATCGCATGTTCCAAGACAAACTGGATCATCTGCGTCTGTTAAGTCCCAACCTGAATAATATGAGTAGTGTAAATTGTAGTAATTTTTAAATACTTCAAAAAGTAGGTCGTTTATGCATACTTGAATCAAATAACGTTAATAATAGTACAATATTTAATTTATTAAAAGAATAAATTATAGTATTATAAAAACAATAATTTACATTGTAAACTTTGCTCTGTAAAGGCTTTTGTTGTTGGACAATAAAGGATATTATTATTACTGAAGATTTCATTACTTTTACTTTAATTTTCAAATATCAAATACTTGAAACAAAATAAACATAAAAATACAGCAATTACAATTTAAAAAAAAAACATTTTTTTTAAACAATCATAATCAAACATTAATCTAGAGATTTCCCAAATAACGATACGCCTATGGTTAGAATATAAGAGGACCCCATATTATGCATTATCAGTAATCCCCTCTACGGTTCTTACGTTTATGAATGAGTGATTAAAGACGCGGGTGCGGGTAGGGGGAGGGCATTTTCGAAAATATAACACGCCGAGTCACGCGAGGAAACCCCTGTGATTTAAAGGCCTTCGACTAGGAATTTGACTACAGGTATTTGTTTGTGGGAAAGACCAGAGGGTATACTTGATGAATTTAGGAAAAAATATAAGTTAAAAATGAAAAAACTCATCAATGAAGTAAAAGACATGATTTATTAAAAATACAATAAAAATCGTTAAATATTAAAAATACTGTTTGTATTGAATGGTTATAAATTGTAAAAACTATTAAAGACCGATTTAAACGGCATCCTACTAAATTGGCCCTTCTATCTTTTCGGGTATTGATCATTTTATTACATTATGTGTTTTTTAATACACCTTATTAAACCGAACATTGAAATAATTAAAACGTATTTTCTAAATTGAAATGAATACGGGGGCGTTCTAATTTTGTCAATAAACTAGTTAGGTTAACAAAACTAATTAAATTTTAAACTAACCTGTTTTAGGTATGAAAGCTCCAGTTTGACGATCCCACCACAAAGAATATTCACCGTTAACAAAAATGTAGAAATCGTTTGTGCGAAATAATTCCATTTTCTAAACTTTTGGCTTTTTAATATTGGGTAATCATTTCATTTTTCATTAAACGTTCGATATTTCTAGTTATTTAATGTTATTTTGTTGACTTGACAGAAGGTAGTTGTCAAGATGACATTGACATTTGCACAAGGATTAATTTACCCTACACAATTCAGATTGAAAATAGAATGAACCCACTGTCGTAACAAATAGGGTAGGCTGAAGGATTTGGTTTTGTAAAAATGGTTAAAAAAAACCATTTTACAATTTTTAGCTGATTTTAATGAATTTATTCGCGTTTGTACTGTCCATCAATTCAGATTTATATTAAAAAAGAGAACGTTAAACTAATTTAAAAGAAGGAACACAGAATTAACTTCTCCTTGTATATCAACCTTTTTCTTTTTAACACAGTTCTAAACTGATAATTTATAATCATAAACATATTAAAAAAAAAATTAAAGCGAATAGTCGCTGCTTTAAGTCTGTATACAGTATGTCCACGGATGGGGTTCACGAGAGGAGAAACTTTTTTATTTTTAGTTTTAACGAAAAATGTCATTCTTGATAAAAAGTTTTGCTTATTCTAAAACCTAAAATGCAACTATCAGATATCAAATTTTTGCAGTCGTATACGAGACTTGTCTAAAAATATGAATTTTGCTCAAGAGTAAAGTACCTTTATTTTTGAAATATGAAAAAAGTTATTAAAAAACTTGTTTCTAATGACATTTTACGTCAACATACCGATTTTGAACAAGAGATTCCAACTTTACGAAAATTTTCATTTTTAACATTTTTTGATACACCCCCGTAACTGACAATTTTGAATTCAGTGAAAAAGCTTAAAAGGAACGAAACGACAACAATTCCATACCAATTTTTGTTAATGTTCGACGGTGTGATTAGTATGTCTGAAAAAGTTGACAACAAATGAAAACTGAACTCAAAATTGTCAGTTACGGGGGTGTATCAAAAAATGTTGAAAATTAAAATTTTCTTAAAGTCGGAATATCTTGTTCAAAATCGGTATGTTGACGTAAAAGTCATTAGAAACAAGTTTTTTTAATAACTTTTTTTCATATTTCAAAACTAAAGGTTTTTTACTCTTAAGCAAAATCCATATTTTTTAACAAACCTCGTATACGACTGCAAAAATATGACATATGATAGTTGCCCTTTAGGTTTTAGAACAAGCAAAACTTTTTATCAAGAATGACATTTTTCGTTAAAACTAAAAATAAAAAAGTTTCTCGTCTCGTGAACCCCATCCGTGTATACTGTTTTGTGCAACTTTCGATTAAATTTATAATTTAAAGATAATTTAGATATTATTTAATTAAAACAAAATAGTCTTAAAAAGATATATATTCGGTAAGAAAAATACAATTAAGATATTGGTTTATCATATTGAAAATAATATTTAGAACATGGACATAAAGTTAAAAATAATTAAACAAAAGAGCAATTTTGCCAACATTTATTATAACAAACATATAAAGGTGCGAATAGAATGGTAAAACGTAACATACAGTGCAGGAATGTGCGCTCAAAGCGTCCAAATCACACAATATTACGTTTCACCAATCTGTACGCACCTTAAGATATTTTATACCAACCCACCCTTGTCCCAAGTTTAAAATTTTACCGGCAACTAATTTATTTACTTATTACTAAATTATTACGTTACATACAAATAAATGTTAAATTTAATTAAAATAAAATGTTGACAAAAACACTCTTTAGTCAAAATTATCAGTTTTACAAAAATATATATCACAGTTTGAACAAAGAATTGTAAGTATAAAAAATGTGTCATTTTAGTAAAATATTTAAAAAAAAATCGTTACTACGTATTTGCATTTTGTGACGCCGCCATTTTAGTTATTGTATCCAACACCTCTTTTGTAGTTAGATAACGTTTGTTTACTTCAGCCAGTTTGGTTTCTTTCTGATCTAACATTTTTCTTAAATCTTTTACTTGCTGAAAACAAAAATTACAAGATTGACTAAGACATAAGAAATTTTAGCAGAATATTATTTCTATTTCCCAAAACTATTTAAAATTGCATCCATGCAATCTTTGAATTAATGATTTGGAAAGAGAAAACATATTTTGTAAGTAAACGAGTTAGGAATTTAATTTATTCCAAAGATCGGTTTCTGCCTTTCGGCTTCGTCAGTTAGTCGAATCGTATAAATTAAATTCCTCGTTTACTGACTTTGTATTTTTCACTTGACATATTGGCCAGAATCTGTCAAAAACTTTGCAACCCCAATGCAAATTAGGAACTTTTTGCATGGTAAAGTTGTCAAAACTCACTTCTAAGCTTCATTTAACAAATGGTAGCAGATTTGGCAGCTTTATTTTTATTTGAATTATCTTTTTATTAAATCTACTTACCACATTTAACCCATCAATATGTGAATTTGCATTTTTCAGTTGTTGTTCCCTGGTCTCTAATTTTTTCTCCACCTTATTGCCATTATCTTCTAATTTTTTAATAAGATTTTCACATTTAGTTAGTTGTTCTTCTAAATTGTGTTTTTCGGCAGTTATTTGTGACAATTCAGATTTAACTTCATTCAGTCTTTCTTGAACCCCCGATGCGAGTTTCTCCCGATTTGCTATAGATAAGAGCGTGGTGTTATAAAAAGTTTTTTAATTATTATAACTATATCGAAAATAAAAACGAAAATTTGTTTGTTCCGTTATATCTCGAAAAAAAAATTTTTCAAAAAACTAATAGCACCACGTGAAAGAGCGGAAAATTTAACTAAAAATTATATTATAAGTTGCTTTAAAAAAGAATTTGTATTACTATAAAAAATTATAAAAAATAAGAAAGCAAATTCGAAAACTCTACGCGAGCCGAGCCGTTGAATACAAATATTCAGGCGAGGCGTTCGGAAAAACTCAATTATCTTTGCCTAAAATATACGCAAAGAAAAAAAAAATCATTTTAAAGAGGAGACTCTAAACTTTCTCAGGAAGCCATTAGTTTTTAATTTTTTTTTTGTTTTCTCATAGAAAATTTGAGCGGAAATTATAATTTCTAAAATTCTCGTGGTGCTATTAGTTTTTCGAATTTTTTTTTTCGAGGCATAATGGAAAAACCAAATTTTCGATTTTATTTTCGAAATTGTGAAGTTAGCATACACTTTGGAGCAGCAAAGATTTTTTTATGGTTTTCTACACCCTTTCAAGTACTTAAATGCCAAGTTTCATCAATATCACATTTTGTGCGAGCTTTTGGTCAATATCCTTCTCTGGCAACTGGGCTATGTACAAAATTCAAATAGGTAATATAATCCTCATTTATAAGTCAGCTTACCTATTTCTCGGTCAGTCCTTTGCTTCTCCTCCATACAGTAAGTTTTCAAATCAGTCATGGATTTTTCGCTCTTTTCCAATCTCTTTTCGTTGTGATGTATTACTTGTCGAAGTTTATTATGTTCCGCTGATAATAGAGCCAAACGATGTTGCAAACTAACACATCGGTCTGAAGCTGCTTTCAAACTGTTGGACGTGGACAGTTCAGAATGATTCATAGTTGCCAGTTTGTGTTCATATAACTCCATCACTTGGCTAATGGATATGTCGGTAATATTCTGTTCTTGAACTAGTCTCTGTTGAAACATAATATAATTTTTTTGCAGTAAAGATTACACAAATATCAACCATAATGTAATATTTTAATTCCTTAATAAAAAAATTGCAGCTATAGCAAAACTGTTTGACAAAATCATGAAATAACTGAATTTACAAACGTATATGTTCTGTCTATTCTGGAATATACCCACTCCCTAAATATTAACTAGGACGCAGACTACGACTTAGTTCATAATTAGTTTACTTATTGTTGTGCAGCTTCGATTAAATTGACTTTTTAGACCGGACTACTGTAAATTACCGTGGCAATCAACGTGTTAATGTGAGCAGCAAAATAAAATATTGAAGTAGTAGAAAGATTAGACATTCCTTAAAAAACTTTCTAACCAATAATCGTGATTGCTTCTCAATTTTACCCCATTCTAACAGATATTTCTTAACACTTACTGTGAACTTTACAAAAAGACCCCACAGTTCTGCGAAAAGAACCTTATGGGAGTTAATTTTTTTTATTGTTCCACATACATACTGAATTCTGTATTCTATTATATTCTTTTTTTATTGAAACTTTATTTTAAATGCATTTATTTTATTTTGCTGAGTTTTGGTCAATTTTGAGTGCAATCTCATTAAATCACGTTTTTTTTATTTATTTTAATATTTAAAATTCCTGGGCATAGAGTAACATACATATGCAAAGTTGTATTAGGTTTTAAAATATTTCTAATCCACACTCATAAAAAGGACTCAAATTTTATTATAGAGTTTACAAAAAAATATTTGATAGTTTGTTTAAATGAAACTGTACCTAAAGAAGAGTCTATTATAGTGATTCATTTTTTTTATCAACATGGAATGTTTATATTAGCAAACACTTACCTTAAAACTTTTTAGGGCATCATCTAACATTTCAAACTGACTGTAACCCAAAACATGATAAACAGGATTGAATGTAGATGTTGCATTAGACTGATTACCGGCAATATTTTTATTAATACAAAACATATTCTGAATTGAATCCATTGAAGCAGCTACTTTTTCAGTAGAGAATCTCGAGTTTTTAGACAATTCCAACACAAGTTGCTTCACTTTGGCATCACTTCCGGATAGAGCCAAAGCTAATAATGACTGTATATTTCTGTAAAATAAAAATAAATAAGGAATATAAATGTAAAAAGTGTATGAATAAAATATTACCTGCTTTCCATTAACATACTGAGCATTTCTAACCATCTAGCGTCATGTTGGGCAACTTCATACACCAAACCCACAGCATAAACATAAGCATCAACATATGCTGTAGTTGTGGTACTGTCTTCATTTACTTTTAGTTGTAATAAATTTCCAGATTTCATATCATCAGAAAGAATAGGTGAAAAAATGTTTGTTACTAAGTCTTCTTTCAGTGCATTTAGGACAGTTTCTGATATAGGATTTGATTTAAGCATCGTTCTAAATAATTGTAAAAGTGATCTTAGCCTTTTGCAACTCTCCATATTGGCTAAAAAAAATCGGAAATTGGAATTGCGAATTTTGGCTTAGTTTTAAAAAATTTTGAGTTTTTTAATGATAAAATGAGTGATTACTTTATTTTCCAAGAAATAATACTTATTGACAATACTTAAAGAAAGAAGGGAAATATTAAAATAGATATTAACAATACTTTTATATTCTAATGACCTAAAGAAGTTTCACATAATGATTTGATTTAAATAATAATTTGTTTAAAAAACGAACCTATTCATGAAATAATTCTTTTAAATATACTGGAAACTCTATTCAGAATAATAGCGGACTGGCCCGAGCCTAGATTTCACGGTCACTGTGGATTGTTTGTTTGGAATTTAATTGTTATTTAGATTAGTTAAATATATTTGGACGTTTTCCAACAAAAGAGATAAGATGATTTACTTTAAAAGTTCACAGTTGTCAAAATACAAACATTCTAAAAGTCTATGAAATGTTTTTATTTTGATCCCATGTATTGGAGACCCCGTTATCAATATTTTAAGCTTTTTTTTCGATTTTAAAAGCACTTGTCTATAATTATTAAACCATCAGAAATCCCTAGAAAATGACTTTTTAACATTACAGTGTCAATATCAAGTTGCATCAAAAATTTAATTTGCAGTAATTAAAAAAAATTAACCAGCCATATCTTTCATACCTACTTTAGGTAAGGAATGAACATCTATTAAGAAAGGTTTCAACCTGAACCAAGTAATTTTCTTTACTAGCTTTCACTCTATTATCTTTTTAATCTCATATTTGGAGGAGCTTATTTTATTTTCTTTAAATAACATACCTGGTGATGACTCTTTTTGTAGTACAATCAACAATGTAGGTAACTTGGATGCCAACATGTTTAAAATACTTTTATTATTATCCGTCTCAGGTAGATTTTGTATTATTGAAGTAAGTAAAACGTTAGCTTGATAAGTGTCTTGTTCGGGTGTAATCCAGTCTAATGTGAGTTTCAAAATTTGTTTATAGAGAGGGGATAAATCGGCCAATTTGTGTAACACCAAAGTATAGATGAATTTTAAAATCTGTGTAATACATTCTGGATCATATGGAAGAAGTGGAGTTGCATCTGGATCTGATGACTTTCTTGAATTAACCAACTGCATAAAAAAAATGGATATAGACAACCAATACTGAAAAAAAAATTAAAAATAATATATAAATTTTTTCACTTGCCTGTATTAATCTGTCCAAATGCTCAATGTAGTGACCATACTCCTTAAAAACTTCTAAATTTTCATTTTTAACCATGTCTTCAAAAAAATCAACTGTTGATCTGAGCATAACAGGATCATTTTTAGATAGTAATTCATGCATTGAATTAAAAGTTGGTGTCACTAGGTTGAGTAAAGTCTTTCTAGGAATATCATCATATAAATGATTTAATATTATCATTAATTTGCAAACATGTATTTCTACCAGGGGACCCTAAAAATTATAATACAATTTTCAAAAAATTACTATTTCAATATCTTTTGGTTTAATTTAAAATATAATACAGTTTAAAGAAGGCACATCTGAACAAGAGAAATATTTTTTTATTCATAAGTAACAACTTAATTACCTGTAAAGGTAAGCAAATCCTCAAAAAGTTCTTAATATCCACAATTCTTGATAGAGTATAAACTGCTGATATGTTTTTAAAACAAAGATTTACAATAACACTAAGGGAGAGACATACTATGTGTTGATCTTTATCTTCTACCCATTTGGTTAATATTTTCAATAAATGTGGTAAATGTGATATTTGCCACAATAGCTTTATTCCACAAGTCAAATCCTAAAAAAAATATAAATAAATTCCATTTTTCAGCAGAATGAGCTGAAAAAAAAATTATGATAAAGTCTCACCTGTAAAAGTACTAATAGTTTCGTTTTATTTAAAGTGCTCAACTGGTCTCCTAACATTCGTGATATTATAGGAACAAACTGATATGTATCAATAAGTGCTTGCTTTGCAGAACTATTTCTGCATGCATTGCAAAGCACATCTACGCAGTTCCACGCCATTTTAGATTGGGGATCCACATTGGTAAACAATTCATATAAACTAACGTAAAACCGAGCACCAAGTCCACTATCTGGTTCAAAAACACTTACATCTATTGTAACACCGTATGCCTTAAAAATATATATATTTTTAATATTTACAACTACAGTAAAGTTTGAATGTACATACCTGTAGAAATTTATTTATGAGAAGAGCACTACTGTCCGTTCTAGTTGTTGTGTACTCATTTATAAGTTCAATGAGTTCTCTCATTTTTAAACATGTTAATGATGTTTGGCTTATTGTACTGCCATTGTTTGTCGTCTCCATGTTCTCGTTTTATTATTACTACTTTTAATTTAAGAATAAGTATACTGCACCAATCTTGTTTTCCGTTAAAATTTGAATAAAAGGTTATGTTTATGCAAACTTTTGAGTATATGCTAAAATTAAAAACTATAAAATAAAAGCCTGTAGTTAATAGTACTGCACATTAAAAGTATCATATAATATTTTTAGAATAATTAATAAACATATTGTTCCAAAAAAATATAAAATAATATAATCCAAACTTTCAAAATAAACCTGACACTTAACGTACATAACCACCTCTCATGCGCATGTCACAACAGAATAGAGAGTTATTGCAAACTGGCAGAATGTATACCGTATACGTTATACCTTAGCGCTATGACGATGTAAGGTATGCGTAAAATAGTGAGTTATTGCAGTTGCTTTTCTCAAGGTAGTGACGTTTGACATGCTAATAGTGGGGTGTCAATGGTGTCGAAATATAAATATTGGATATTGTGCTTGAGTTGATGGTAGAAAAGTATTAACGAAATTACGGAAGAACTTTTGAATATTTTTGTTGAGGAAGAACATGAAGATGAACACTTAGATGAAGCCATATTATTTCACCTTATCAATAATAGGGAAGGTCGAGGAAGAAATATCAATGATCGCCTCAATTTAGAGTTAATGTTAACCCATTACATAAAATCAAATTTCCGATTTGAAAGAGAACACATTGTATTCTTAGCAGAACGTCTTATGTTACCAGCTGTAATTAGAACAAGAAGAAGTAATGTTAAATCAGGTATAAACTATTGACTTTCTCCTAATGAAAGTAAAAACCTATTACCCCTAATTTTGTGTTGCAGAACTTAAAGGATTGTGCATTTTGCTTAGAAGATTAGATTATACGAATAGGTTGAAGGGTTTTGATGAAATTTCAACAATCAAAACCGGGAACCAGGGAGTTCATACAAGAAAAGACTCTTAAGATCCATCGGGGCAAAAAACAAACCAAGAAATAGAAATATGTTGTAGAATTAAGTTTAAATTACTTTGAAATAAAATATTTTTAACTTTCTTACCTTTATTAAGCAATAAATTAAGACTGATAGTTTTTTAGTTTTATTTAAAACCTAAAATGCAAATATCAGATATCAAAACTAATGGAAAATTTCATTTTTTGTATTTTAAATAATTAACATCTTTTCAATAATATATATTTAAATACATATAGAGAAAACATTACAATTAAGCACAGAATTTTGGAAAATGATTTCTTTAATCCCCAGCCAGCAGTTAAATTTACATTATAACGATTGAATTATAGGTTTTTCCCAATCTGTTGTAATCCAAACAGACTAAGTTCCTTGAAATAATGCAATAATTTATTTTTCAAAATACTCATAAACTAATTCATCTAACAAACCCTTTTATGGTACCGAAGCCCTATGTTTTGAGGGTTGGATATTGGATTTTTAGAATTTGTAGCTGAAAAATATCGTAAACAGTTTAATATAAATGTAGATAATTAAAACTTTTGTATTAATTTGTATTACTTTTCAACATAAACTAAAAATTATCGAGAATAATCGTTTTTATTAAAGTCTAATGTTCAGTCGAAAAATTTTGTTTACAAATTTTCAATTTTGTAACTTTATTTACGTTAACTATTGAATACGGGTTAACATTACTCTTCTTCTGTTATTCAATTCTAAAATCGATCGCGAAAAAGCCGCTTTTTGGTTTTAGAACATCAAATATGCATAAGGTATAAGGTTTAAGGCTCTCCTTATGCCTTAGATATAGCGTACGACGTTATACCTTAAAAATGGTTGTTTACTGTTGCGCACGCGTAACTGTCACTGTAAGGCATACCGTATACCCCAAATGATGTGCAATAGAGAGTTATTGCAAACTGGCAGAATGTATACCGTATACGTTATACCTTAGCGCTATGACGATGTAAGGTATGCGTAAAATAGTGAGTTATTGCAGTTGCTTTTCTCAAGGTAGTGACGTTTGACATGCTAATAGTGGGGTGTCAATGGTGTCGAAATATAAATATTGGATATTGTGCTTGAGTTGATGGTAGAAAAGTATTAACGAAATTACGGAAGAACTTTTGAATATTTTTGTTGAGGAAGAACATGAAGATGAACACATAGATGAAGCCATATTATTTCACCTTATCAATAATAGGGAAGGTCGAGGAAGAAATATCAATGATCGCCTCAATTTAGAGTTAATGTTAACCCATTACATAAAATCAAATTTCAGATTTGAAAGAGAACACATTGTATTCTTAGCAGAACGTCTTATGTTACCAGCTGTAATTAGAACAAGAAGAAGTAATGTTATATCAGGTATAAACTATTGATTTTCTCCTAATGAAAGTAAAAACCTATTACCCCTAATTTTGTGTTACAGGACTTGAAGGATTGTGCATTTTGCTTAGAAGATTAGATTATACGAATAGGTTGAAGGGTTTTGATGAAATTTCAACAATCAAAACCGGGAACCAGGAAGTTCATACAAGAAAAGACTCTTAAGATCCATCGGAGCAAAAAACAAAGCAAGAAATAGAAATATGTTGTAGAATTAAGTTTAAATTACTTTGAAATAAAATATTTTTAACTTTCTTACCTTTATTAAGCAATAAATTAAGACTGATAGTTTTTTAGTTTTATTTAAAACCTAAAATGCAAATATCAGATATCAAAACTAATGGAAAATTTCATTTTTTGTATTTTAAATAATTAACATCTTTTCAATAATATATATTTAAATACATTACAATTAAGCACAATTTTGGAAAATGATTTCTTTAATCCCCAGCCAGCAGTTAAATTTACATTATAACGATTGGATTATAGGTTTTTCCCAATCTGTTGTAATCCAAACAGACTAAGTTCCTTGAAATAATGCAATAATTTATTTTTCAAAATACTCATAAACTAATTCATCTAACAAACCCTTTTATGGTACCGAAGCCCTATGTTTTGAGGGTTGGATATTGGATTTTTAGAATTTGTAGCTGAAATATATCGTAAACAGTTTAATATAAATGTAGATAATTAAAACTTTTGTATTAATTTGTATTACTTTTCAACATAAACTCAAAATTATCGAGAATAATCGTTTTTATTAAAGTCTAATGTTCAGTCGAAAAATTTTGTTTACAAATTTTCAATTTTGTAACTTTATTTACGTTAACCATTGAATACGGTTTAACATTGCTCTTCTTCTGTTATTCAATTCTAAAATTGATCGCGAAAAAGCCGCTTTTTGGTTTTAGAACATCAAATATGCATAAGGTATAAGATTTAAGGCTCTCCTTATGCCTTAGATATAGCGTACGACGTTATACCTTAAAAATGGTTGTTTACTGTTGCGCACGCGTAACTGTCACTGTAAGGCATACCGTATACCCCAAATGATGTGCAATAACTCTCTAATAATATCTTTATCGTTCTACAACCAGTGTTACCACATCAATATGTGCTGCAACGGTTGCAGGGTTTCTAACCTAGATGGTTTGGTGTTTTTAACCAAAACCACCGTTGATTTAAAAGTTGGCAAGGCTGAACTAGTCCTAAAACCACAGAACAAAAAAGATTCCCAAATATATAACAACCTCTGTCCCAGCCCCAAAAATATCGTTAAAAAAAACTGTTTATACCATTTGAAAGCTCTTAATTTGCACCTTTCAAATATGTAGTTTTCGAAATTTGCACCCTTCTATTTTTTTTAATATACTTGTTTGAAAAATTTCAAATTTAAACGCTCATATCTTACTCGCTAAAGCGTATTTCAATATGGATTTTATACGAAAAATTTGCAATTTTTGTTTTCTAATTTGCACCGTCGTAAAATTTGTGAAAAAACATAAAAAATTATTATAAACGTAATAAAATTAGTTTTGGGCTGATGCATGTTCGAAAATGAGTAACTCCGCATGCGTTCACAAGAGTACGCTTTATACATGTTCGATACCCTAGGATGTTTTTTTACAAAGCGTTGGTGCTACTGGAATGTGGAAGGATTGATTAAATATTAAATTAAGGTTAAGGACAAAAAGGATAAAATGTAAACGGAAACCAAGGATGGTGTGGTAAACAATAACCTAACAATCTGCATATGTTTTTTCGTGTCTAGACTAATAAATATAAAATCCAGGGGGGGGCGTCCGCTTCCCTTGCCCTTGTCCCCACATGATTCCTAATCCGATTCGCTACTGCTGGAACTATCCCTTGTCACTTTTTTAAAATTCTTTCTTCGTTTCGATATTGCGAAAACTGCAAAACCAACTACATTAAAAAACGTTTGACGATAAGCTTCTCAAACTTCACAAAACATGGCTGTTTTAAATTAAATTTCAGTTTCAACTTTGACAGCAAGTAGTACTAACATAATTCTGGTTATCACACAAACCAGGTGTTAGTAAACACATCTTTGACAGATGATAGCGAGTTGTCAAATCAATTTGGTTTTACTTTAAAAATAAAAATTGTAAAAACAACTTAAAAATTTACCTTTAACGGGTATTGTTTATGGCTTCCGATAAGGACCTTATTGTTAAAGAAACAATTTATGCAGGAACCACCTCAGTTCCTTTTAAAGATGGCACCAAGGTAAAACTTGAAAAGTGGAAATGTGTTTTTAATGGAAATAAATAAAAAATGATTTCATTCACTCATTCAGATTTTTTAGTTATATACTTAATAGTCAGAGTTTGTTTTGTATTTGTAATCTTACTTTAACCATTTGTTGTTTTGAACTACTTATAAAAATGTATAATTTTAAATAGGAAGAGAGAGCAAATAAAAATATCTTTTAGGTTCATTTTCACTTTCAAACAAGGCAATGTAACAATGCTAAAACCATACTGGATGATTCTAGAAAACTCGGAACTGGAAAGCCTATGGAGCTAGTTTTAGGAAAAAAATTTAAATTAGAAGTATGGGAAGCTATTGTACAAAAAATGGCACTAAAAGAAGTAGCCAAATTTACAGTTGATAAAAGCGTTAGTATATTTTAAGTATCCTATCTTACATCAATATTTGACTTTGGGACAGAAAATAAAAATTGTAATTCTAGCTAGTATTACAATATCCATTTGTATCAAAGACACTGAGAGATATGCATAAACCAAAAGATGAAAGAAGAGGACATGTATGTGCAATGACCTTACAGACTACAGGAATAGGATATGATGATTTAAATCATTTTCTTAAAAATCCAACAGATTTGGAGTTCACAATGGGTATGTAAAATAATAGAAAAGTTAAAAGCAGACATTGTAGATCATTATCATAAAGGAGAAAATGTTAAAACATGATCATTACCTTGGTTACCAAACTCTTTAACTGATAAAATATTTAAAAACTGAATATTATTATTATTACTTTATTCAATACAATAAATACAATGAATGATTAGCGATAAGTGCTACTGCACTTGTTTCGCATCAACAGTATAAAAGTATATTATGCAACGATCATGTAATGATTGTTATTAATGCATGATACTAATGCAATTTTAACATTATTTAACAGTTGGTAAGAATCCTACTGGAATATTGTTGTATTATATGGCATCCTATTTACACTTGTCACATAGGTAGGATAGAACGAGTCAAACGTAAATTTGTAAATTTCTTACTATTTAAACACCACTTTCTGTACCAAAATATCAGCTATGAAACTAGACTTCTACTATGTGGCATGAAAAGTCTTGAAACTCAAAGAAAACATGCTCTGCTTCTATTTCTCTTCAAACTAATTAGCGGGATGAACGACTGTATTGCCCTCATACAGTTGATCAGTTTTCAAACACCTTCACGACGAACACGCCATACAGCCCTACTTTTTATTAGAAGACATAGAACAAACTATGGACAGCTATTATAGATCGGATATCTCATAAGTACAATAAACTTTATTCGGACTGTGACTTATTTAATATTTCTCCAGTCGCTCTAAAGAACCAAGTGAACAATTATACCATTGCTCCTTTTGTCTTTTTAGATGAATATACTTGTCTCATTTTTTGTTTATATTTATATTGTTGTACGATTTCGTGTATATTTTAATGTTAAGTACTAGTTGTAGTTTTCGTACCATTTAGAATTTGATATTCTGTAGAGTATGTAATTTAATAAATACCGAGGCACGAAACGAGTCGAAGGCGAGTTTCGTATGATTTATGCGAGTGTATTAATAACCATTACAAAAGAGTTGCATACGCTATTTTATATACACCCGATAAATAATGAAGAACTATAAATATTTGTATTGAACACAATAACAGTAATTACTCGTATTGCTATAAAAAATTCTACAAAACTGTAATTTGTGTTTCTCCATAAACCTTTTTTCAGTCAATTCTTTAAGCTTTAGCGCATCTTTGAAGTTCTATCGCCTACTACAATTTTTTGAAAATGACAAATTACAAATAGCGATAACTCGACTTTTTCAAATACATCACCCTATATTTTATTACATCATTGCATGGCATTTTTTAAGAGCTTTTTGCTTATATAGGGTTTGTGGGGTTTATTTTGTAAAACTAGAGATTTATTGCAAAATAAAAATCTGTATCGTAATGAAAAATCTGTATCATAATGGATCTCATTATGAAACGGATTATGAGCATATAAGTATATTATTATAGTACGGGTGTAGATAAATAGAATTAAACAATTAACAAAGACCAGACATCTGTATGAACCTTGACCGATCTTCTTTCCAATTAAGTATTCCCTTTTTTCCAGAGCATTTACTTCAGAATTTCAAGGACTCAAAAGGGTCGCCATGTGTTAATTAAGCAGGTTTTTTCTTTACCTTTGATTTTCCAAAAATATCCATTCAGGCAAGTCGTTCCCGCATATACACCTACTTGAATTTTCGTTCCAGTCTTTTGGTATTGCTCAACATAGATTTAAATTACAAAAATTTGGGGAAAATGACATGTCATACTTTTATTAGTTTTATATAAAACAATTACAATAGATTCCAAAGATATTAATAAACATTTTAATTAAAAATGAACCTAATAGTTCCAGAAATAAATATAAGACATTTCAGATTAGTTAAAAAGTTTTTCCTTTTGTCTTTTAGAACTTGTTAAAGTAGAACAACCAGATTCTTATGAAAAGGACACATGGCAAATGGAAGAAACTGAAAAAATTGAATTGGTTCCAAAATTGAAAGATCAAGGGAACGAGGAATATAAAAATAAAAATTACAAAAAGGCATCTGATCTGTATGCTAAAGCTTTGGGTATTTTAGAACAACTCATGCTTAGGTAAGTAATTTACAAATAATTATACAGAAGATAAGTAAATTTGTTGAATGTAGTTTGTCTTGAATTGAGAAACATCCATTGAAAGTACTGTGATTTTTACTACTGTTATATATCTAATCCATTATTTTTTAGTGGAATACGTCTAATTAACGATTTTATTATGTTCGGTCATTAATTTTAGCATAATGTTGATATTTATAATTTATTTTATATATTTATCTGTAGACATAGTTTTTCTTGACATGCCCACAAAGGGCTAAACTGTGTGATACCAAATATGTTTTTTTACTAATAGAGGTGTCCCTATGTAACATTCTGTGTATTTTGGGGTTAAATAAACGTTAAAAAAAAAGGCTGACAGGGCTACAAATAATATAGCTATAAACAGGCTATTTATTTATTTAAAATCTTTATTATTTTTAGAGAAAAACCTCATGTTGAAGAATGGAACAACATGGATAAACAAAAAATTCCGATACTTTTAAATTATGCCCAATGTAAATTAAATGAAGGAGACTATTATGCAGTCATTGAACATTGCACAACTGTTTTAAAGTCCGACACAAGTATGCATACCACTTTTAAAATGTCACTTTTTTAATTACTTCTTTAACATTATTAGATATAGGGTGGCAGAGTTGAACTGTTGATTTAATTTTTAAGGCACTATTTAGGTATTTTAAATGTTTATTAGAAGGATACGCTCTTACAACCTTGATAATTTTTTTTAATTAAATTAATAATTAATTGTCCATTGTATCAGAGTTTATTGGTATCTGTGTACCTTTTTTATATCAATATAAAAGATATTCCTATTATTGAATTTGGACGAAATTTAAGAATAATTTTGATTTTAGTACCTTTAATTTTAAACAAAAATAATGTCACTTAATTTTTTTTTTAGATAATGTTAAAGCATACTTTCGTCGCGCAAAAGGACATGTAGGTGCTTGGAACCCTGAAGATGCTAAAACAGATTTTGAAAAAGTAATGGAACTTGATGAGTCTCTAATTCCTCTTGTGAAAAAAGAACTCGCCAGCCTTGAAGTACAAGTTAAAAACCATAATTCTGAGGATAAAGGAAGATATAGCAAATTATTTGCATAAAAATGTTTGTTTTATTTATTTAAATTTTTTATGGTATGTTAAATAAATGTTTTATGTCTAATTTTATTATTATTCCCAAATTCGAACTATCAATGAAGAAACACCCGAATTTTTTTAAACTGCAAATATATTTTTAGAACCCAAAAAAAAATGTAATAGTTGCAGTTATTCGAAAAAGTTTAGCTGTTAGGCTACAGCTACACCACAATCTTAACGAAAAAAGGTCTAATTGGGCTTATTATTCAACAAATTAAGGTTTCAATAAACACTAGTAATCATGGTTACTTCTATCATAACAGTTTTATTATTTGTAGAATCCACTAGAATATTTTATTTAATTACTGGAAAGTACATTAAAACACATCAAAGAATGTATTAAATTGATAGTTACATTTTTAACTAATCTAAAAATGGAGCTTTTAAGCTTTGAAATAACACATTGATAATAATAATTGTAACTTTTTATTTTCCATTGCAACAAAACTAGCCAAAATTAAAATATATTATTTAAAGACAACAATTTCTCTGATTTTGTTAATTAGAGTTAAAATACTTGTATTCATCAAAACTATTTACAATAAATACTTTAATACTATATAAATGCCCATAATTGATATTTTTTTAAATGGTGTTTATACTCCCAATGCGTGTAATAGAATAAAGTAAAATCCTTAATTTTGAAGACACAAATATTTTAGATAGATTTAATTACTTCTTCAAAACCAAGGGTTCGGTGTAAGTTTACTGCCTATTTAAAGCCTGCAGTATGCGTAATATATATAAAAACAAATTTATAATATCCATGTATAAATTAATCGTAGCCAAAATATATTCTTCTGGTGACAAAGTCTTCATGATCATTTGTGTGTCAAATACAATAAAAAGGCAGAATATAAGAGCTCCTCCAAATGATATTGCAATCTCAAACACTGAAGATTGAATAAACATTTGCATAAATCCTCCAACAATAAGAATGCAAAGACCAGCAAATAATCCAGAATGTAAAGCTGAATAATCACGCTTTGTTTGAAATGTAAATAAAGTTAAACCAGCTAACACAATCAATGTTAACAACAGTGCTTCTAAGACAATTGCTTGGGAATAAAATGTGACTATTACACCAATTGTATAGGCTTGAACAACAGTAAAGGCAGCTAGAAGTATAAGATTGGTAGGCGATTCTTTTCGTTTTATGTGTAGAGGAATTAATATGGCAATACTTCCAATAAATGATAACATCAGCATCCAATCATTGGTGTGGACAAAACTTCTAATAGGCGGTGTAAACATGAATATGCTGGCTATGACAAAAGTCAATAATATTTGCATCGATAGTAAACCATAAACTTTGCGGATGAATCCCAATCGAATATTTTTTGGTGCATTTAAAACATTATTACGGTAGGCAAAATCATCTTCCAATCCTTCATCATACTCTTTGCCACCGTGTTCAACATCTTCTTCAAGTATAAGAGGTACAGTTTGCGACATTCTTAATTTTTTAATTAAAATATATTTACTCAACACAATTTACCAAACGTCACTGTCACTTGGACAAAAAAACACGTACGATATATGACGATACACCCCACCAAAAAGCGTTGTTGCCATTTCGTATTTACGAATATTTATTTAACGTGTATGACTTTTTTAAAAACTACTCTGAAATTTCTTATATTGATGCTTCATCATTTTCACTTATTTTGTGCATGACTTTGTTTGACAGTATCTTCTTGTAATATTCATTATATAAATATTACTGAAAATAGAAAAAACGAGGAATAAAAAGAAATAAATATATGCCTTGTTTAAAACCTATTTAAAACGAACTCAACCTTTGTTAAAATAAAATCATCTACCTTCTGACAGATGGCGCCCCGTGCGTCAAAATTTCTGACGTCATAAAGTCATTGGATGAAAAGAAATATGTCGGCGTGCTGAGAGGAACAAGTGATAGTGTTATTGTAAAATATATTGGTTTTCCGTTATTCAAAATTAATTAAACAATTTTCTATTAGACTCATTTTAAATTGTTAAAATGGCTACACATGGTATTGGGATTGGTATCGGGAAACCAGAGTATATAGTCGGTGGAAAATATCGTCTAGTTCGTAAAATCGGTAGTGGATCTTTTGGTGACATATATTTGGGAATAAATATCACAAATGGAGAGGTAAATGAACAATAATTTAATATTTTTCAATTAATTAAAAAATTGTAAACTTGGAAGTCCCGTTTTGCCCTTTGTTTGTAACATGTTAACGGGTTTGACACAACTATGTAGCAAATGGCAGCCATATCTTTCTAGTCCTTCTTTATTTACGTTGTGTGAAAGTTAAATAGTAGTATTTGATTTACTTGAGCAATAATCGCGTTTTACTGTATTTTGTGGCTAAAATAATTTATTAGTAATATTTGAATATTGGTCTATCTTTATTTAGCAGTATTTAAAAAGTAGGTTACTTTACAAAAAGTATTTCACAACTGTATTCCTCTACCTGCAACATTTCACCATTTGTTAAAAGTCTTTATAATTTTTTGAATATTGTATAACTTTTAGGCTGGAAATTTAGAAATTTTGGAAATCGACCTGTAAAAGGTTCCCATGTATAAGAATAACAAAAAATTATATTAATTAATTATGTATTTCCTGGATATACTTAACGATTCAATTCCAAGGATATTGAGTTTCTCTTTATTTTTACCATTTACAAATCCCAGTTCTAAAGCAATTGTTATCTACACAATTTAAGCATAAATGAGGTCTCAACCTCTTATTGCAATTTCATTTTTCAGGAAGTAGCAGTCAAACTTGAATCAATTAGAGCAAGACATCCTCAGCTTTTGTATGAAAGTAAATTATATAAAATTCTCCATGGAGGCATAGGAATACCACATATCAGGTAGTTACGTGTTTTAAAATCTTAATGTTAGACTAAATTTTAAACACATCTTTCAGGAAAATGTGATTTGGGACTTGTTTTTGTTAAAAAAAGGACATACTTAAGTTTGGCATGAAAATAAGATTAAAATAAATTCATTCTTTTAATTTAATGTATTTTATATATTAGGAGCACATATGTGTTGGTTGATACATCCATTTTTATTGATAAAATTAATATTTTTAAATAACATCCTGGGGGTTGAAGGAATATTCATAAACTTTTATATTGTACAGTAGTTTAAAGTAATAATTTCTAAATAAGTATTTTTTTATATTTGAAGAAAATTTATATCAATATTTCTGTATCAGGAATTTTATTTACATCTCATTATAGAACTGCCTAAATTTTTTCTTTTACAGTGATTGAGATAGAGTGTATTTTTTCATAGTTTATCAAAACAATTCTATAAATGCAATCAAAATTCTACTGCTATATACTGTTTAAAAACAAAGGTCAATAACTTTCTAAAAGAACATGTATCCTCACATATGCTGTTGCTTGAAATGCATTCATTTGTTTTTTATTTTGAAAAAGCTCATGAAATTATGAAATAATTAAATGCTTTTGTAAATATTATAAAAGATAAACATGACTTTGAAATAAAATAATAAAACACGTTAAAGGAAAAACAGTTTATAGTAAAATTGTATTTATGCTTTTTGTTTTTTCTATTAGGACTAACATTCAAACTTTTTCAAAATATTTACATTACTTTAAATATTAAGGATCTTTTCAGATTAAACTTTTGAATGTAAAAATACTTAAGTCTGATTCATCAGTTTGATAAGGTAATCTTTAATGTACCACCTGTACTGTGAGGTACTCTTGATTGGCGTTTATTATGCAGTTGAAATTAATAGAAAAACGATCATATCAAACTTTATTTACTGTTCCTTATATATAACCAGTTGAGACAATTTTATTATAAAATAATTTATAAATTTCATGTTTTTTTATACAATCATAATAAATGAAATATTTTTGATAAGTCCAAAAATAAAATTTGCGATTTGTTGGCCACAAATCTCACAGTAATATTTAAAAAATCAAATTCTTTTTTCTATAGGTCCTGGATCACTTTAATTCCCAGAAACCTCTGTCTAGTATTTTTATTGTTATTTATTCAAACAAATTCTTATTAAGATGAATTGACTATTTTTCTTGAATGCATGTTTTTTGTAACATTTTAATATTCATAATTATTCATCAATTTTCTAATTCCTGATTTTGTCATAAAAATGAATTAAAAATTGTCATATACCACTGCTAATAATTTTTTCAAATTGTAACCAGCTTATTTATTACTTGAATTTAAAAGGTTTTGTATACTTTCTTGACTAATTTCATAAATATTAATATGTAAAACCTTTTATTTATTTATTAATATAAATAATATTAATATGTAGTTATTTATTGACAGTATTTTATGATACTATTTAACAAAAACAAATTCTATTGTAAAACACAGATTTTAGCAGTGGCACTGTTTTACTTTTATTTTTCTATATAGTATAAAAAATGCATCAGTTTTTATTCTCTATTCATTTAATTCTATTTTGATCGTTCTTACACTTATTTTTAATATATCAAAAACAAACCTATTTTACGAAAAAGCTTTGTTTTAATAAAGGAAGACAGAAAGTACACCCTATCCAAAAAATAAATGAAATCATTTTATAAATCACTTAGATACTATGGCCAAGAAAAGGAGCATAATGTTCTTGTTATGGATCTGCTGGGTCCCTCTCTGGAAGATCTCTTCAATTTTTGTTCCCGTCGTTTCACCATTAAAACTGTACTCATGTTGGCCGACCAAATGATTGGTCGCATAGAATATGTCCACTGCAAGTCATTTATCCATCGTGATATAAAACCTGACAACTTCCTTATGGGTATCGGGCGTCATTGCAACAAACTATTTTTAATTGATTTCGGATTGGCAAAGAAATTCAGAGATGCCAGAACTAGAATGCATATTGTCTATCGTGAAGATAAGAATTTGACTGGTAAGTTTTCATTTAATTAATACAATTTTACATCAAATCATTTATTTGTTAGTCATAATATTTTTCTTTATCTTATTTTATTTACTTTAATTGTATTTTAAAGGTGATTTTCTTTTTTATTTGATTAGTGGTAGTCAAAACTTAATATTTTGTCATTTTTTATTATTAATCAAAATCAAAAATAAAACATTAATTCGAATCACTTTCAGAGTTTAAAATGTTGCCCTTATTTTAAATAGGTACTGCCCGATATGCTTCTATCAATGCACATCTTGGTATTGAACAGTCACGTAGAGACGACATGGAATCTTTAGGATATGTATTAATGTATTTCAATAGAGGCTGTTTACCCTGGCAAGGTCTAAAAGCTGCTACTAAAAAACAGAAATATGAGAAAATCAGTGAGAAGAAAATGTCCACCCCTGTAGAAGTACTCTGCAAAGTAAGAATTAAAAAATTAAAAAAAAACAACATTTAATCTTTTAATTTTAGGAATAGATGCCTGTTTAATTTGTATTTAATTTTATTTCAGTTTGATTTATCCATCATAGAAACAATATTTAAGCTCTTAATTGCATTTTATTTTTATTTGATGCCTTTTTAATTTGTTTTTAATTTTATTTCGATTTCATTTATCTACAGCACAAATAATATTTAAGTTCAGAATTACAAAATTTTAATATATTAGAAAAGAAATTCTGTTATTAATTAATTAATTGTTTTTTGGCATTTATATAATTGCTCTAATTATGTCGTTATCACATTAAAATTATTGATTTCCTAATCTTATTTGCTTATGTAATTTTTTATTGTCATTAAAATTAATATCATGTTTTATCAACGAGATAGTGATCGTTTTATAGGCAAATTGATTTGTATTGATTGATTGACTTGAAAAAAATTGTCCGGTTTCAGGGATTCCCTGCTGAATTTTCCATGTACCTAAACTACTGCCGCGGTTTGCGTTTCGAAGAGGCTCCAGATTACATGTACTTGCGGCAGCTGTTCCGTATCCTCTTCCGTACACTAAATCACCAATATGATTACACTTTCGACTGGACTATGCTGAAACAGAAAGCTGCCGCGACTGGTAGCACTGTTGGCGGAGCATCTACACAGCCTCAAGCTACACAAGCCATAGCTCAGCAACCTGGTAAGTAAATTTTGTTTATCGAATAAAGATCATTGTATCATCATCAAACTTCAAGATGAGTAGGTATATTTTATTTTCCGCTTAGTAAACTCAGTTATTTAGGAATTTTTTCGTTATTAGTCATTTTGTAAAATCAAACAAACTCCTGTTAACACAAGTCCATAAATGTTTCACGTTGAACTATATATATATACATTTTTTGTAATTTCACTTTTTTGTTTGCTGAATTACAAATATGATTATTTAGCTTACCCAATCCTTGTTTAAAAAAACCTTACTAAAGTCATGTTAGAAGATTTCTATTTAATTAAGTATATTAGAATTAGTTTATGGCTAAACTTCTATTTCTCTCGCTTTACCAAAAACTAGGGCTTGTTGACAGATGGATGGCAACCCTGATGACAGATGTCAGGTACATTGTTGATAGGTGTCAAAAGGGGGCGGGGCCTAACGTCGAGCAGTAGGCGTCCTCCATGGTAAGGCCATTCCTACTGAGGGTACATTTTTTGGGAGTAATAATGTACCTAAAAAATATTTTAAAAAAGATGACGTCAAATATTTTTCGCTGTTTGAAAAGAGTAGATCGAACAACAGGCATATGATTTCAGGATTACTGCTGTCGGGCTCAGTTCTGTAGGCGTCTGGTGACTGGTGCATGTTTTCGTAGAGAGCCCAAAACGAACGTAAAATGCCAAAACGCAAACGTCAAAAACGTACGGCATTTGATGTTTGATTTTCGAAATTTGAAGTACGCTTTTTCTGTTTGACATTTAATTTACGACTTATGACATTGTTGGGCTCTCTACGAAGGCCAGCTGTATGTGAACATGCTCCCTAGAGATCGAGGCCCCAGACGGCGACCATTTTGGAAGCATGAGTCGGTTATTCTATCCAATGTAAGAAAATTATTTTTTTTTTCATTGAGAATCAATTAAATTATTATTGAATTATTCACATAGGAAATAAATTGAAGTGAGAGATATGGAAGTTGGCCTTTAACTGACCCATTAACATCCTTATTTTTAAAATTGTCCGTGTTTTTTTTTATTTAATCATATCCCTCAATTTCCTTGATACTTTATCCTGTTGGTTTAAAAGAGACTGTAAAATATTCAAAACTTTTAGTGAGTTATACCGCTTTTGGAACTAGGAAAACACTAAAATAGTAATTAAAATGAAAATATATAAACAACTTTAATATTATTATTTTTTAAGGCATTGGATCTTTGAGATGGTATTAATTTTTATTAACTTTATTTCTTTAAACACATCATTATTTCACGGGTTTGAAAGGACAAATAAATACAAAAACAAAGCATGCAAGGGAAGAACATTTTATTACTATTAATCTTAAAAAAGTTTATTTTCTGTCTTTGTTTCTAAAGCGATGTTAATTTGTTTATATCTAACTAATTCAACAACTAATTGAACAGTTATGTGGTAATTTCATTTAAACTTAAACTAAATTTTACTAGGAAATATAAACTGTTGCTATTTATAAATGAATTTCCTATCACTATAATGTCGACTAGAAATACATATTTTAAAAACATCATTGAATCATTCAATTTATCCAAATAAAAAATAATTTATTTATGTATGTATATAGTTGACTTAAATAATAATGTAATTATCTAGTTGCATTTTGTCTCTACATAATTTTTTATTTAGTAATTAGTAATATAAATTTTTTGCTTAAAACACTGCAGAGAGAATAATTAAGATAGAAGAGAAGGTAGCTAATGAAATTCCGCATTCTTATAAACAATATGCAATAGGTTATCTATCTCTAAAAAATTTGATATCGATGAAACTTGAAATAAAAATTGCGTCGAATGAATATTGTAAAAAAAATGATAATCTGAAAACTTAAGTTTTATTAAACAGAAATAATGGTCATCATTTTAATTATATTTAAATCAAAAGTAAAAGTCTAGTGATGATAAATGTACAAGGATTTTTTTTGTTATGCCTCCATTATTCTTCAGTCTTTAGTTTTAAAAAAATCAGTGAGAATTTTAGAAATTATAACTTTTGGTTAAATTTTCTATGAGAAAACAAAAAAATAAAAACTAATGGCTTCCTGAGAAAGCTTAGAGTCTCCTCTTTAAAATGCTTTCTTCTTTCTTTTTTTTTTCTTTGCTTACATTTTCGGCAAAGAAACTTTAAGTTTTTCCGAACACCTCGCCTGAATATTTGTATTCAACGGATCGGCGCGCGTAGAGTTTTCGAATTTACTTTCTTACTTTTAATAATTTTTTTATTGTAATAATTTTTTTTAAAATAATAAGTAAAATTTCCCGCTCTTTCACGTGGTGCTATTAGTTTTTCGAAATTGTGAAGTTAGAGCAGCAAAGTTTTTTATCGTTTTCTACACCCTTTCAAGTACTTAAGTGCCAAGTTTCATCGATATCACATTTTGTGCGAGGTCAAACTCAGAACTGGGCTAGTAGGCATATTGATGCTTTTTTGTGAATTTAAGATAAACACTTTTAAAACTCTGATTTTCTGATTTCTTTAGGGGTTTTCTCACCTCTTATAAACTTTTAAACGTTATAAGTGACGCCGCTTAGATTTAATTTAAAGTTTTTTTTAAGAAAAGGTCATAATTAAAATTTGATTTCTAAGTAAAAAATAGTCAAAATGCAACAAGTATGGGGTTAAGGCGCAATTCCACCGAGGCAACACTGAACGACATGATGCATGATACATGTTTCGTCTCCCACATCGCATGCGCTTTGTCGTCTGTGTTTGTAGCATGCTTGTAAAACAATTCCATTTAGGCAACTCTGTCTACTAAGTTTGATGCATCATGTCAATATTCCAGTCCATGTCGCACGATACAAACCGCACCGATCCATTCACTGTTGGATAGGGATGAGACGGTTCGATACGTTGAAAAATGTCGTATGTTGTCTAAAAGTTGCCTCAGTGGAATTGCGCCTTTATGTATGAAGCTACAAATATATTTGTCTGCCGATTCAGAAATATTTCAGAAAACACTTCAAGAATGAACTTGTACCATAAACTTATTGATCATGCAGTAGTGCAATTTTATTTTAAGCACTTCTCTTGTTGTTTTATTTAAATATATTTGAAAGTCGTAAGTATGTATGCTTTATGTGTTCTTTATTTCGTCAATAAGTCATTAATAAATAATGCCTTTGTTGCATAACTTATCTAATCCTGTAGAATGACTAATGTTTTGTGTTCCAAAAGTCCGTATATTTTCATGTATTACACCAATTTTTAGTAAACAATAATTATTAATTACAACACTTTTTACAATTTAGTGTGTGCCATTATTAACGTCAGTGAAAATTTTACAGACTTTTAAGTTAACAACCACAAATCAATCTCACAATTCCCCTCTTTTCAGCAAACCGAGACAAAAAAGACGATGAAAAGAACAAGCAGAATTCTGCTAAAGGTATAGCACAAACTAAAACAGTCCATGCTTTTTCCACTGATTTTGCTAGACCCTTTAAAAGGTCTTACGTTTAGTTTTTCATTTTCCCATTTTGTAAAAGTTTTGTACATTATATAAAAAATTTTAGTAACACTGTATTTGTGTTTTGTTAAGCTTAAATTGCTAATAAATACATTTCGTTCGATTTAATTTTTTTGGAAGAAATGGATTATTTTTGTTAGATATATGTCCTGACGTCATTTTTTTTATGTGTCTCATTTTGTTACTTTAATCAAAATAAATAAATCAACAATACATGGGGAACTTTGAGCCAATTTCATATTATGAAGTGAAAATATATCTGAAACATAAAATTTTGAATAAAAATAATAATATATAAAAAAAATAGAAAATTTTAATATACAATTTAAATTAATAGAAAGAAGCGTTGATTAATGAAGATGATATAATGGCTAATATTTATAGGCTCAATTACTGGTGAAATCAATCGAAATGAATTTTAAATGGGTCATTTTTTTATTATAGCATAAATTGGAACTTTGTTCTTGAACTACTTTCCATTTGAATTTTCTTCTTCCACACTGTCTATCCGCCACCTCTAACAACCTGCTTCGCCGCACTTGCATCTTTCTTCCCTTGTAGATGTTGCCGTATTTACGACGAGTAAAATAACATAAAACATCATGAAAAAATTCGTTGTGGTATTTTATGCCTTTGATGTTCCAATGGCACTTTTATCTTCCGTTGCAGATGTTGCCGTATTTACGAGAGTAAAATAACATAAAACACCATGAAAAAGTTCGTTGTGGTATTTTATGTCTTTGATGTTCCAATGGCACTTTTAATTTACGAATTCTCTACGTCATTCTTACTATCAAAATGTTTATTTTCGGATAGTCTCCTCTTTCCTCAAAATTCAGAAAGAAGTTACTAAAATTTCCATTTTATCTAAGTGGTAGATATAAATTATAAGACATGTGAATTTTATGCCTGGAGACCAAGACCAACTTATAAAAGAATTTTATGAGCTGTAATCTCTTATTCTAATTTAAACTTATATATATCACTATCTTTCAGAGATTGCCTTTGCTCGTTACGTTACATGATGTGGTTCATAGTCATTATCAAATGATCGTCTCGACTTTCTAAGTACTTTTTTCATAATATATTTTCACATTTTTTATAATACCGAAACTGTGCTAAATTTCCTCACAATTGGTGATTGAAAACATTAACAGCGTTAATGGATAAAAATAAACTCATTCTATTATTATCGATTTAGAAATTTATGCAAGACTGTAATTTTCAAAATGAGACAAAACTTTTTTTTTGTTTTCTTTTTATTTTAATTAGGCTAAATAATTTTTAATTTACTTGCATTTGCTTCATTTCATTCCATTTTTTAAAGATTTTCAAGCAGGGTGTCAAATATTTTAGAAGGGTAACCGTAGTCGTGACAAAGATATTTTTTGTTTGAAACAAACTTTTTTTATAAATAAATATTCAAAATGCAAAAACAACACTTTCAACCTGAATTGGAATGCCTCATTTTAAGTTTGAACTAACTCAAGATGGAGTTGGTGAAGAAAGACGAGCTTAATAACAGCGTGTTGATTACTTTGGAGACTTAACTCATCTAACTGGAAAAGCGGCGATTCGTTCTAGATATGCAGTTATTTAGTTTGTCCAAGTGCGAAGATAAGTAAAAATTAGCGGAATTCACTGTTGCGAGAACTGTACCGTCGATAGGTGAAAGTGAAAAAGAGAAACTTTTTCTTCTAATAAAAGAAATACACGCAAAAAATAATTGTCCTTTTAGTTACTCTTGCGTAGATACTTTGTTGTTCAAGGGATTGTTCATGATTCTAATTAATGGGAACAATATTGCATATATTTTGCTTTTTTCAGCCACTTATGAATTCCTTTGGACGGTATTTTAATTCCAAGGGTTACCTCTAGAGTTGTTCTAAACACAATGCTCTCGCGCGCTAATTTTGCTGGTTATTTATACTGTTCTCACATTGTATTTTAAACTCGCAAAATATTATCTATAACATACGTCAGAGGCGGCGTTAAAAAAAATCTTGTTTTTTGTGTTGTGCTTTTGGTTTTTGGCCATTTCTTACTTCCTAGCAACCTCGGCATTATTCGGTTTTAAAACATCTTTTGTCGTCTGTTTTTTTTTTCTTTTGAACATCAATTCCGATTTAAATAAAAAAACTTGCCTCTACGGGATTTCAATCTACAAGAGTCTACGACTCTTGGACGATGAGTACAGAACTCTTACATCTCAACCACCCCCTTCTTACAGCAATAATTATTGTAATTAAGAATTGTAACGCTATCCTTTGCCACGAGTTATTCTTGTCAAAGATTTTTTTTCGGGGCATTATATAATCCGCTTTGGATGCCGGCCAACCACAGTAAAGAATGGTCGTGGGTTAATGAATGATGTTAATTGAAAATGGGCGCCAGTGGATTATTTCCCGCATCCAAAATAAAATCAATAATTAATAAAAAAAAACGTCACTTTTTCGCCATCAGAACCAAACAATTTATCCCATTGTTTTAAATTACATTAATTAATAAAATATTTTATTTGAAAAATTAGTGGTAGTCCAAATTGTAAGCCTTGCTTCAGCGATTCACTTCTAAGCAAGTTAATAAAATGGAGTAAATTATATTTCGTATAAAGCGAATTATAATTTAATAGGCACCCTGTAATCATTTATATATAGACTTGGTTTATATTTTTGTAACATACATTTTGTCATTCACTAATTCTCATAAAATTAACAATCAGTGAAAGTGCTAGCGTAGACTACATTCAAGACGGTCGTTTAGACAGTTTATGTCCTTATTTTGGGTAATGTTGCCACATGAAGACAAGCGTATTTGCATCTAGACGTCTCACAGGCAAAATTGTGTAGCAGCGACGGAAAGTCTGTCTTAACGGCTTATACTGTAACTCTCTATTTCAGGCAGTCAAAGCTGTTTTTTTTTTTAGATACAATAAACCTGCTTCAATATTTAAAACACATTTATTATATTACCCCTTCCTCCGGAAACATGCTACTTTGTTGCACTGCTCTCACGACACTGTCGACGTATGACTTTGTGAGGATGACTATTAGAACATTTTTTCTGGTGTAGTAACCGAGCTGTCCAAGGTGTCGACATTGACAACGGTGGTTGGACGGATGGATCTTCATTCAAGTTGAAGTTTTATTTTCAATAATTTAAAATTATACATACGACGACATGACTGAATGTCACATATGGAGCCATTTTTTACTTCTCTATCTATGTTTATAATTATCTTGGATTTCCTCGCAGTAACGCTGCACCCTGTATTTGATAATCGCGTGTTTTTACAAATGCAATAATATTTTTAAGGAAGAGAGACAATGTCATCGGATGAATCCCGTAATTTACTAAAAAGGGTTTATGTTCGTTTCGTCCAATAACAAAAATTTACCTGCATTGACCTTTTCAATTCTCAATTCGTCCAGTAATTAAAAACGGTACAGAATTTATGGGGATTTAGATAATCTTATATACTTATTTATATACCTAGTAATTTAAATATGAAAAAATATGAACACTATTAACGCGAATGTCTATGTCTAGATGAGAGATATGAGAACCCTAGAAAAATTTCTATAACAAGAAATAAACCTGCAGGAAACAATAATACGGTTAGCTTACATTGTACAATATGGTTAAAACCAAAAAACAACAATAAATGACGAAGCTACATGGCAAAAATTTGTAAATATGTACATATAAAATTTATTATAAATATTGACTAACTTATAACTAAGGGCAAAAACTCTTTAAACACTCCTGTATATAACGTTAATTTCTTAACTGAGTTCAAAAGATTAATTTTATATATTGCCAGTCCTAAGCCTGGAAAAAGTGTGAAGGGAAGAATTTTTCTTTAAAAAATTGAGCTACCTATGTACTCACGTTAAATAGTATTCATATTTAATTTCCTAGGTATATAAATAAGTATATAAGATTATCTAAATCTCCATAAATTCTGTACAATTTTTAATTACTGGACGAATCGAGAATTGAAAAGGTCAATGCAGGTAAATTTGGGTCATTGGACGAAAAAGGAAATCACCCTAAAAAGTGTCAAATTTTCTTGTTTCTTCTACATGTGCTAGTCAAATCTTTAATTATTTGTGAAAAAGACTTTCTAACGAGATTGTCTTGAAGGTAGTCTGAGCTAGCTCTATACAAATTTTCCTAATGTATTAACCAAATTCATTTTTGACTTTTAAGTAACAGTGGAGGTATTGAAGCAATCATAGCATGATTTTTATGATTATTTAATAGTACTGAAAAATTTATATTTATTAATAGGTCTTTTTGTTTTCTTTCTAGGAAATCGTTAACCCAACTCCCAATATTGCATCGATTGGGCTAAAACTAACTTCGCATCTGGTTGGTTGATATAGTTAGTCTTTAACAAAAAAGACGTCTGACTCTTTTATATAAAATTTAAATTTTATTATAAGTGAGCATATACGAATTATTATTTACTTTATCTACACGTCGTTTTAACGGATATTGTATAAAATATAAAATAACAAAAAATATACTGAAAGATTGCGACCGCTTACAAAACAGGTCGTATCTTGGGTAACGAATGCTAGTTGAGTGTAGTGCGAGAGTGAATGCAAGTCAGGCTGTATTATTTAAATATTTTTAGATAGTATAACGTATAAATCGGATTCGAGATAATAAGTGAGTACTGTAATGTCAGAACAGTCTGTTCTTAAAGGGATACATAGCACTTTTTTTGTTTTGTTGTCGGAAACTTTGTACATACAAGTCAGGTACGGTTTTTTTCTAGGGTTGTGTAAAGATAAGAAATTCTGAGGGATACTATTATATAATGTGATGTTTTTTTATGTCAAATAGTTAACTAGCACTATAACTATTACAATTGTAAAGGAATATGTAAATTGTATGTATATTTTTCAGAACATGCTGGGCGTTTCTGGTGCGCATCTAGATTTTAATCTCTTTTCTGCAAATTAACACAGATTTGCAAAATATGATTTCTCGCTAATTAATTGTGGTCTCTTGTTTGAACTTGAACATGTCTTGCGAAGTTAACTTTAAATAAATGACAAATAGTTTTCTACAAGTATGTTTTGTGAAAATCATAATAAATATCAATTGTAGTCGAGTTAAACTAGAAATCAATCCTACAAAGTTTATTTTTTATTTCAACATACGACTGGTTTCGGTCCCAGAGCTATTTCATCATCATATATTACTAGGGTGTCACGTTTAAATAGAGAAAGTATCTAATCATAGTAAAAAATAGTATAGTTTTATGTATTTACCTATTTGTTTGTTTGTTTTATTTCTGTTTAAAATAAAATTGTTTTTGAAAAAATTAATCCTAGGAATAAATAAATGATTATTTTTAACAATTTATTCAGCTCATTATAAAGTGAACTGTATGTTGGAATAAATTCACAAAACAGTATTTTCCTTGGTGTGTCACCAACTGGCAAAAAAAACTATAATATAAACCCACAAGTAGGACAAGCCCAACATTCTAGCTCCGAACCTAAGAAAAGATTCTCTTGCAGGATCAAGTAAAACTGTTAATTTAAGAGCAATTATGCCGTGTCTAACTTTTCATTTTTATCTTTATAAAATTACCATGTAAACCTGATTTTATAAATACTCACACTATTTTTTAATTTAATTTTGTAATCAAAATATTAATTCACTGCAGAAGATGAATTTACAAGTTGTTATTCGAATTTGGTATCTAAAAATAGAGGATATTACACTCGATTAAAAAAAAATACTGAAATACTCAGAAAAATTTGAAGAGACCTCATATTTCGCGAAATATAACTAAATTGCAGATATCACCATTTTAATTAACCATTTACAAAAAATGATATTTTCGAATACTTATAACTAAGTAAATAAACAACTGAGTAAGTTATCTATTTTTCTCAAATGTGGCCAATGTTTCAATAAATAAAACTGCTCCAAGTCAGTACCACAAAATTTTAATAGTAATATAAGGGGCAACTAGTTTCGGCAGACTGTCATCATCAGGCCCATAGGGTACTGAAGTACAACAATAATTAATGAATTTATAACTAAATAACAATGGGCCTGATGATGGCAGTCTGCCGAAACTAGTTGCCCCTTATATTTTTAAAATTTTGTGGTACTGACTTGGAGTAGTTTTATTTATTAAGTAAATAAAGGAGCGATTTTAATTTCCAAATTTGTTACGTAAGTTTTTATCAATAATGTAAAGAGAAAGCAAGATCTAGATGCGCACGATATTTCTGGGCCTCCGAAATATATGAAGCTACACTGTAAACTATTCATTGCGATTTTGCTATCCGGGTACGTTTACATTGTATTTTTTACAGTGTAGCGGAATTTGTGGTGTTATCGTATTTGTTTATTCATCACGAACTGATATTTATAATTGCCAGTTGCGTTGTTTTTGTGCGGTTACATTCGATACTAATTCATGTTCATTAAGTGGGTTTAGATTAGCCGCAGTTGAACAGTGCAATAAACAATCTTTCATAAAAAAAGTTAATATGAACTTCTATCACTGATTAATCGATGAAGTGTTGCTTTGGATGAAAACCAGCGCGGGCGAAAATTTGTTACGCAGGGTGAGTCACAGGTGTAGAATTATTTCGTAACTCAAAACGATTTAAATTCCACAATTTGTTAAATCCTAATTTATTTTGAAATACTCAGGCTAAAGCCTGGATTGCATAAAAAAATTTACTATAACTCTATTTTAAAGACCACAAGTTATAATTATATTTTTTGGAAAAGGACAAAATGAAAAATTTTAACTGTCAGTGAGTTATAAATTAATTTGATTACTGTGGTATACCCCGTATATTTTGAATTTTCTCATGTAACTGAGCTAACACGAGAGGCTTATTCAAGATAAAATTTGTATTTTTGTGATAATTTCTTTATTTTGTGTAAGCTGAGTTACCTCCAAAAAATTTGAATTTTCCTGTCTCAGCTGGTTTGGAATTATTTCTGGATCAAATAAATACCAAAAATATAGGATTTGTTTTGTAACTAGTAAAAAGGCCAATTGGAAGCCATTTTGGGTGATCGCTTTGATTACTAGCGTACGAAACCTTTTTAAAAGTGTGCATTTAGCCTTTACAGAGCGAATCTTACATATTTGGAATATGAATTTTTAGTTTTATTTTAATTTTGTACTTTTGTCGAAATGTGTATTGGGCAAACGAAGATTCATCGTAAGTGGAAATTTTACATGGGTACACAAATTTGAGAATAAAAATATTTTTCTCCAAATAATTTATCTTCGATTTTGAGCCTAGTCTTAAATTTCCTGATGAATAAAAAGCGGCCAAAGTGTAGGTTGGCAAATATTGATCTTGAAATAGTTTTCTCATTGTTTGGTGTAATTAATCACCCAATCATCGTAACTCTCTAATTTTTTTCTTAATTTCATTTTGTAAATGTAAAGTTGTAAAATCAGATTTCTGTAGCTGCAACATACAGTAACTGCCATGATAATATTTAACATTCGAAATTCAATGTAAAATCAATGTGTGTACTACTACTACTACAACAATTTGCAAGTTTAGTTTTATCATTGTTAATATTTATGTATTATCAGTTTTCTCATTTATTTTCTAGTAGCTTTTAAAATAGTTATTTCAGGCGTTGGCCGAATAATTTAAGTTGATAACAAGAATTCAGTTCCGCATTTGTAATTGAAGTGTTACAGTGAGGAATTGCAGGAATAAAAAGTTAAAAAATCCCAATTCTGTTTTATTTTCCTTTAACCATTTCCATTACTCTTGTTCAAATCTTATTTTAACAAAATACTTCAAAAAAATCACCGAAAAAAAAAGGGTGACAAAATTTACACTTTTCAGATATAGTGTTTATATATAAATAAGTGTAGTCATATGCCTATAAACAGGCCCGGCATAAGGCGTGTGCGGGCGCACACGTGCGATTTGGAAAGAGGCGCCGAAATGAGGAATTTTTTTTCGGGGCATTATATAATCCGCTTTGGATGCCGGCCAACCACAGTAAAGAATGGTCGTGGGTTAATGAATGATGTTAATTGAAAATGGGCGCCAGTGGATTATTTCCCGCATCCAAAATAAAATCAATAATTAATAAAAAAAAACGTCACTTTTTCGCCATCAGAACCAAACAATTTATCCCATTGTTTTAAATTACATTAATTAATAAAATATTTTATTTGAAAAATTAGTGGTAGTCCAAATTGTAAGCCTTGCTTCAGCGATTCACTTCTAAGCAAGTTAATAAAATGGAGTAAATTATATTTCGTATAAAGCGAATTATAATTTAATAGGCACCCTGTAATCATTTATATATAGACTTGGTTTATATTTTTGTAACATACATTTTGTCATTCACTAATTCTCATAAAATTAACAATCAGTGAAAGTGCTAGCGTAGACTACATTCAAGACGGTCGTTTAGACAGTTTATGTCCTTATTTTGGGTAATGTTGCCACATGAAGACAAGCGTATTTGCATCTAGACGTCTCACAGGCAAAATTGTGTAGCAG